>CM045769.1:72319505-73519505 GCA_025200525.1 Camellia lanceoleosa
CTTTGGGGTGATTCGATCCTTTGTCGAATGAGCTTAATCTTCTCGGTTGTCACTTGAATCAGTTCGGGGCCGATCAAAACTTTATCCCCTACTTCAGTCCAACATATCGGTGATCTGCACTTCCTTCCATACAAAGCTTCGTATGGTGCCATGCCAATGCTAGCTTGATGACTGTTGTTGTAAGCGAACTCTACTAATGGTAAGTGCGCTTCCCAACTTCCCTTAAAATCTAGTACACAAAGCCTGAGCATATCTTCGAGTGTTTGAATTGTTCTTTCTGTTTGCCCATCCGTTTGGGGGTGAAAGTCATGCTAAACCTCAACTGGGTACCCAAGGCTTTTTGCAAACTCTGCCAAAACCTACAAACAAACTTCGGATCTCGGTCAGAAACAATAGACATCGGCACCCCATGAAGTCTCACAATCTCATTCATATACAATACTGACTAGTCGGTCAAGATTGAATGTAGTCCTAACAGCAAGAAGTGTGTTGACTTGGTTAATCACAATTATGACCCAAATCGAATCCATTCCCTTCGTGTCCTCGCAAACCTATCACAAAATCCATGGAGATATGTTCCCATTTCCATTCAGAATTGACAAAGGTTGAAGAAGTCCTGGTCTTCGATGTTCTCGCTTCACTTGTTGACAATGCAAACATTGGGATACAAACTCGCTATGTCTTTCTTCATGTTCGCCACCAAAAGGTCTGCTTACATCGTGGTACATCTTAGTGTTTCTGGATGGATGGCAATCGAACCATGAGACTCTTGTAAAATCTTTCTTTTCAACTCGGGACGCCGGCTACACATAACCTTCCTCCAAACTTAAGCACTCCATTCTCAAAGGTGTAACTGACCTCGCCCAGTGATAATCTCCTCGCTACCCTCTTCAGAATTGATCCTCCATTTGCTTTGCTTTCACTTCTTCGATGATAGTCGGCTCCACTGTGATCATAGTTAAGCACGCCAAACTTCCCATTGACTTCGCTAGTGCATCGCCATCGAGTTGGCCTTGCCCGGTGATACCGAATCGCATATCGTAGTCCTTCAATAATTCCACCATCTTCTCGCCTCAAATTTAGTTCCTTCGAGTAAACAAGTACTTCAAACTCTTGTGATCCGTGAAAACTTGGCAAGAAGCTCCATACAAGTAATGACGCCAAATCTTTAAAGCAAACACCACGGCTGCTAGCTCTAGATCATGTGTGGGATAATTCTTCTCGTGAGGTTTCAACTGCCGAGATGCATAGGCTATAACCTTACCCCCTTGCATTAATACACAACCCAAACCCTTGTGTGAAGCATCACTGTAAATCTGAAATTCTTCATTACCTGATGGGAGTACAAGAACTGAGTCAGAATTAACCTTGTCTTCAACTCTTGAAAGGTCGATTCTCTATCTTCGTCCATTCGTATGTCACCTTTTCGAAAGTTAATCAGGTCAATGGTAATCGCAATCCTTGAAAAGTCCTTACAAACTTTCGTAATAACCGCCAAACCCAGAAAACTACGAACCCGGACACGTTGGTCGGCCGCCAATTTACCACGGCTTCAATCTTGCCGATCAACAGAGATACCTTCTTCATTAATCACATGCCCTAGAAATGAAATGCCGGAGAGCCAAAACTCACACTTACTCAACTTAGCGTACAATTTCTGTCCTCAAGGTCTCAGAGGGCAAGCCTCGGATGACGCTCATGCTCGATTGCTCTTGGAGTAGATCAATATGTCATCAATAAAACAACCACAAATTCATCCAAGTATGGCTTGAAAATTCGTTCATTAAGTCCATGAATGCCATGGCATTAGTCACTCCAAATGGCATTACCAGAACTCAGAGTGGCCATATCTTGTTCGAAGGCGGTCTTCTCAATGTCCTCGGCTTTAACCTTTAGGCCGGTGATAGCCCGACCTAAGATCAATCTTAGAAAAGACTCGTGCTCCTTGTAATTGGTCTAGCAAATCATCAATCCTAGGCAACGCACTTGTTCTTAATGGTTACCTTGTTAAGTTCTCAGAGTCAATGCAAAGGCGAGTGTGCCATCCTTTTTCTTAACAAACAAGACCGGTGCTCCCCACGGTGAAGTGCTCGGCCTCACAAAACCTTTATCTAATAATTCTCAGAGTTGCACTTTCAATTCCTTAAGCTCGGTGGGCCATTCTATAGGGTGTCTTGGAGATCGGTCGTGTTCTACATGATGTCCACAAGAACTCTATTTCCCTATCGACTAGGTGGCCAGCAATTCATTCGAAAGACGTCAGAATTCACTAACAACAGGATGTCGGCTAAACTAACATTCCCATTCTCGTCACTCAAGATACTACACAAGTAGCCATGGCACCCTTTCTCAATTAGTTTGTAGGCGTTAATGGATGAAATCAAGTAAGGCGGGACACTACACCTCTACCTCGAAAATAACCTCGCTTGGCTTGGGGGTTTCAAAGTAACACTCTTAGAAGCACAATCAATAGATGCATAATTCATCACTAACCAATCCATTCCTAATATGGCATCAAAGTGGGCCATGTTTAATGGCAGGAAATCAATTAATAGTTCTACACCCTCAATCACAATAACACACGCCCTATAAATAGATGCAACAATCATAGTTCCCCCAGATGGAGCAGACACATATAACACATATTCAAGAGGTTCTTGTTGTCTATTCAATTTCTCGGCAAACTTAACAGATACGAATGAATGCGTAGAACCCGAATCTATCAATATGTATGCATCTTGAGAACAGATTGGGAGTATACCGACACTCTTGTCTCAAAGATTCGAGTGTCTCCCCGCACTAGTGCAAAAACTCGCCTTTGTCTGTGTCCTTCCAACGTTGCTTCTCAGACAGAGCCCGAGGTGCTCCCACTTTTCTTACCATCACCCATCCTTGACTTCGACGTCTTTCACACGATGACCCAATTCTACATTCAAAACAGCACTGACGCCTAACGGAAACCCCGAATGCGGCTTCCCACAACTGCACACATCGGCCAGATACTTTCTGGTTCGAGTTATCGAGCTGCCGACATTCGCTTTCTCTTAGCATTAAACGGAGCTCGGCGGTTATCATAACTCGCCTCTTTCTCCGATTCTCTCCTACACCGTGATATCGGTTCAAATTGGCTTCGCAAGAATAGCCTTGTCTAAGACTCGCAGAGGTCGGCATGTTGAGCATGTTGACTCTATCCTCAGACGTCCACGCAATCCGCTTTCAAACTTTCTCGCTTTCCTATACTCATCACGACCATATGAGGCGCCAGACTCGCCAATTCGTGAAAGCTTCAGATTCTCGCCATCGCCTTGTTTCCTTGTGTTAACTGAACTCCGTGGTCTTGCGATCTCGACACTAATGGGAAAATGCTTATTATAAAACAACTCCAAATTTGGCCCAAGTTAAGTCGGGATTTTC
Organism: Camellia lanceoleosa; assembly: GCA_025200525.1. Classification (NCBI taxonomy): domain Eukaryota; kingdom Viridiplantae; phylum Streptophyta; class Magnoliopsida; order Ericales; family Theaceae; genus Camellia; species Camellia lanceoleosa. Next base: position 72,322,920 of record CM045769.1, read on the forward strand.
TTCGGTCAAGATCCACCATCTTCGAGCATCATCGTCAATGTGAATGCGCCTGCCACTTTCTCGAAAGCATCTGGCGAAAGATCTCAAATAACTTCTCCATTCCTAAAACCCACGCTTCGGCTTTCATCAGTTCTATGCCCCCTTGGAATCTCGGCGGGTTCATCTTCTTGAACTCTTTAATCAAGGTCAGGGTTCCCCCTCCATACAAGGCTGGCTGTAAGGGTTCTTGGGGTACTGGAGGTGGAGGAGGTGGAGGCGGTACGGTATGTCGGCCATTAGTCTGCTCGGCCTGGGTAGTTGTAGCACTAGCATTCTGTTGTCTAACTTGTCTCAACTCCCGAGTTAACCCTTCAACTAATCTTTCCAGTCGATCTAGTCTGTCTTCTGATTGACCTCGGCTAACTGGTGGTCTTCCTCTCCTCATAATGCTATGAGTATGCAAAGTGTAACTTTAAAACAAAATGCACAATAAAACGTACATGCAAGCAACAAGCTGTTATGCCGAGATGATGCACACATTGTCAAGTAGCAGGCAACATGATGCAATCCTATCATCTTTCTAAGGGAAATCCTATGCTCTTTAGGACTCAAGGTGTGTGAATAACGTGCTATGAGGAACTTGTGCTCTGATACCAATCTGTCACGACCCCAACTCGCCCCTAGAAAGTCGGCGCCGAGATGGCCAGTAATCCGAGATTACCAAAGGCCTCTTATCAAAATTCACACACAAATCAGAGTAAACATATGGGGCTTACAAAATGCGGAAGCAATAAATTAGTATACAAGTGGTCCATAAGAGCAGTGCTTAGGTTGAACGGAATGACATACATCTTATAGTAGCTTTAGTACAAAATAATGTAGTACAAAAATTACATCCTGACCAAAAGGCTTCTCAGCCGTCAATACAAAATACAATAAAATAACCAAGAAGCATGATCTTCAAGATGTTGTAAACATAAGTTCAAATACATCGGCAGCATGCATGTACAAAACACGTCGGCAAATGCAACCAGCAAAACACATCGGCAAGTATAACTAGGCGTCGTCGCCGACCTGCTCATCACCTACATATATATAGAGAGGGTGAGCTTGGATACTCAGTGAATGGCATAAATAATAAAGGGTTTACATGAATGATACCCGAGGTCTTTGACAAAACAATACAAGGAGTGCAACAAGTCCATTTATCAAATCTTTCAAGTTTCAAGGGATGTTTACTAACATCAATATAATACAAGCGATGACATCTCAGACAAACAAGCCCACGCGGTAAAACCGTCAGTGGCAAGGCAAGACAAGACAAGAGAGATCTCTAACAAGGGTGTCGTTGCATTATAGTCCCCGAACACTAAGGACTTGTGCTACAAGTGCTTATAGTCCCCTAGCACGTACGGACTGGTGCCACAAATGCTTAAAGTCCCCTGGCACGTACGGACTCCCAAACTTTGTGCTACAAGTGCTTATAGTCCCCTAGCACGTACGGACTAGTGCCACAAATGCTTAAAGTCCCCTGGCACGCACGGACTTCCAAGAATGTCATCAAAACAAGATATAGTACTTTTGCAAATAGGGATAATCATTCATGCTTACAAATACTTTACCAAACAAAGATAAAACAAGGCTTTTATCAAAACATCAGAACATAGCTTTATCAAAATGCCACTCACATAGTCCTTCGGACGTCGGCGTCAAGGCAAGTGCAAGTCCTACAATCACATGGCAAGTCTATTGAATACACTTTTAAACAAGGTTCTTATGCATGCGAATGATCTCGGCTAACGCCCAAAACTTAGTCAAGTCGTATCAAAACTGTTTCTTACTTTGAAAATCATCTTTGGGCACCTAACTGTGTCTTGGCGAGGTTCCACACTCTCTCGCCGAGGTGTGGTCCCGAGGCCACATTCAAGAACAAATGAGGTCGGGAAAATCTGGGTTCCCTCGCTCAAGAACATCAAGAACACAAACATGAAGATTATGAAGGAATGAATGCAAGGATCATAACTTACGTTTATAAAATCGAGATTTCATGCCATGAGTTTAAAAACATGGACACAGGTACCCATGCTAGAAGATCTTGATGAAACAAACACAAATGCATATAACTTGTTGCAAACTTTCGGATCAAATGAGGCTTTTCTTCGAGAACTCATGAACTTTAGCCTTCTCTTTCTAAAACCAACTTGAAATCGATGCATGGCATGCAAAACATAATCAATCATGCAATGTAGCTAGATAATCAATAAGAACAACAAGAGGAGGTGAAGATTCTAACCTTAGTTCACGAACTCAACGGATCAAACACCAAAGATCAAGCTCGCAATCTACTTTCTCACTCTAGAACTTTTCCTAGAGCTTCTCTCTCCTCAAGAACAAGGTATGATACAAATGATACATTTCCAAGCTTGTGGTGATTTAACCCTGCTCGACACGTGGCAATGGTTGGTTGGTTCTATTCAAAAAGGTGACTGAGTGAAAAGACAAGGCTCTGACAAATCGTGCTCAACAAGCTAGGCGGCAAGGGACTCCGGCGAGTAATGACATCGGCTAACAACAAGACTTCGGCAGCAAGGGACAATGACCTCGGCTAAGAGCAAAACTTCGGCCAGTTAAGCAACAATGATCTCGGCTAGGAAGGTCAACACTTGACTAAGCTGTGCCACACCTTGGCCTAGATGTGCCACACCTCGGTCTAGGTCATACCACTCCCGGACAAGATCACCTCGGTGCAAGGATGACATCTCGGCCTAGACAATACACATCTCAGCCTCGGCGATACACACCTCGGCCCAGATGATAATCATCTCGGCCAATATGCCAGGACAAAGGTAAAGGTCAACAAGAGAAAACCCAAGGTAGTTCTAAGTGTAAGAGGGTTAAAGGGACAACCTAGGCTTAAGGTAACCTCGGCTGGACACAAACACACACTAAAGGAACACGGCATTCAAGTAATACTTATGCAAGACAAGTCAAGAAATGTAATGCAACATATTGGGACAAAAATCATGTAACACATATATATGCAAGCATGACTAGAGTGGAGTGGGGGTTGTTACATCCTTCCCCCCTTAAAGAAGTTTGGTCCCCAAACTTGAGTTACCTTGATCTGAGAACAACTCGGGGTATCGAACCTTCATCTCTTCTTCCATTTCCCATGTGGCATCCTTGCCGAAGTGTTCCTTCCACTCAATCTTCACCATCGCTATTGATTTGTTTCTTAGCTGTTTCACTTGTCTGTCAAGAATTCTCATCGGCTTCTCTTCGTAGCTCAAATCTTCATCAATTACAATCCCAAAATGACTAATCACATGCAAGGGATCTCGAATATACTTCCTCAACATCGAAATATGGAACACATCGTGCACTTGGCTTAATTCTGGTGGTAAAGCAAGTCTGTAGGCAGTCGTGTTAATTTTCTCAAGAATTTCAAACGGCCCAATGTAATGAGGTGCCAACTTACCCTTCTTCCCAAATCTAAAAACTCCTTTAGTTGGTGAAATCTTCAAGAACACATGGTCCCCAACTTCAAATTCCAATTCTCTTCTCCTCTGGTCGGCATAGCTCTTCTGCCGACTTTGGGCGGTTCTGATCCTTTGTCGAATGAGCTTAATCTTCTCGGTTGTCACTTGAATCAGTTCGGGGCCGATCAAAACTTTATCCCCTACTTCAGTCCAACATATCGGTGATCTGCACTTCCTTCCATACAAAGCTTCGTATGGTGCCATGCCAATGCTAGCTTGATGACTGTTGTTGTAAGCGAACTCTACTAATGGTAAGTGCGCTTCCCAACTTCCCTTAAAATCTAGTACACAAAGCCTGAGCATATCTTCGAGTGTTTGAATTGTTCTTTCTGTTTGCCCATCCGTTTGGGGGTGAAAAGCTGTGCTAAACCTCAACTCGGTTCCCAAGGCTTTTTGCAAACTCTGCCAAAACCTACAAACAAACTTCGGATCTCGGTCTGAAACAATAGACATCGGCACCCCATGAAGTCTCACAATCTCATTCATATACAATACAGCTAGTCGGTCAGCATTGAATGTAGTCTGAACAGGCAAGAAGTGTGCTGACTTGGTTAATCTGTCAATTATGACCCAAATCGAATCCATTCCCTTCTGTGTCCTCGGCAAACCTATCACAAAATCCATGGAGATATGTTCCCATTTCCATTCAGGAATTGACAAAGGTTGAAGAAGTCCTGCTGGTCTCTGATGTTCTGCCTTCACTTGTTGACAATGCAAACATTGGGATACAAACTCGGCTATGTCTTTCTTCATGTTCGGCCACCAAAAGGTCTGCTTTACATCGTGGTACATCTTAGTGTTTCCTGGATGGATGGCAATTCTGGAACCATGAGACTCTTGTAAAATCTTTCTTTTCAACTCAGGGACGTCGGCTACATAACCTTCCTCCAAACTTAAGCACTCCATTCTCAAAGGTGTAACGACCTCGGCTTGGTGATAATCTCCTCGGCTACCCTCTTCAGGAATTGATCCTCCATTTGCTTTGCTTTCACTTCTTCGATGATAGTCGGCTCCACTGTGATCATAGTTAAGCACGCCAAACTTCCCATTGACTTCCTGCTTAGTGCATCGGCCACTGAGTTGGCCTTGCCCGGGTGATACTGAATCTGCATATCGTAGTCCTTCAATAATTCCAGCCATCTTCTCTGCCTCAAATTTAGTTCCTTCTGAGTAAACAAGTACTTCAAACTCTTGTGGTCCGTGAAAACTTGGCAAGAAGCTCCATACAAGTAATGACGCCAAATCTTTAAAGCAAACACCACGGCTGCTAGCTCTAGATCATGTGTGGGATAATTCTTCTCGTGAGGTTTCAACTGTCGAGATGCATAAGCTATAACCTTACCCCCTTGCATTAATACACAACCCAAACCCTTGTGTGAAGCATCACTGTAAATCTGAAATTCTTCATTACCTGATGGGAGTACAAGAACTGGAGTCAGAACTAACCTTGTCTTCAACTCTTGAAAAGGTGATTCTCTATCTTGGTCCATTCGTATGTCACTCCTTTACGAGTTAAGCGTGTCAATGGTACGCAATCCTTGAAAAGTCCTTTACAAACTTTCGTAATAACGCCAAACCCAGAAAACTACGAACCTCGGACACGTTGGTCGGCGTCGGCCAATTTACCACGGCTTCAATCTTGCTGGGATCAACAGAGATACCTTCTTCATTAATCACATGCCCTAGAAATGAAATGCTGGAGAGCCAAAACTCACACTTGCTCAACTTAGCATACAATTTCCTATCCCTCAAGGTCTGTAGGGCAAGCCTCAGATGACGCTCATGCTCGGCTGTACTCTTGGAGTAGATCAATATGTCATCAATAAAAACAACCACAAATTCATCCAAGTATGGCTTGAAAATTCTGTTCATTAAGTCCATGAATGCTGCTGGCGCATTAGTCACTCCAAATGGCATTACCAGGAACTCGTAGTGGCCATATCTTGTTCGAAAGGCGGTCTTCTCAATGTCCTCGGCTTTAACCTTTAGCTGGTGATAGCCCGACCTAAGATCAATCTTAGAAAAGACTCGTGCTCCTTGTAATTGGTCTAGCAAATCATCAATCCTAGGCAACGGGTACTTGTTCTTAATGGTTACCTTGTTAAGTTCTCTGTAGTCAATGCAAAGGCGGAGTGTGCCATCCTTTTTCTTAACAAACAAGACTGGTGCTCCCCACGGTGAAGTGCTCGGCCTCACAAAACCTTTATCTAATAATTCCTGTAGTTGCACTTTCAATTCCTTAAGCTCGGCTGGGGCCATTCTATAGGGTGTCTTGGAGATCGGCTGTGTTCCCGACATGATGTCCACAGTAAACTCTATTTCCCTATCGACTAGGTGGCCAGGCAATTCATTCGGAAAGACGTCGGGGAATTCACTAACAACAGGGATGTCGGCTAAACTAACATTCCCATTCTGGTCACTCAGTATACTACACAAGTAGCCATGGCACCCTTTCTGAATTAGTTTGTAGGCGTTAATGGATGAAATCAAGTAAGGCGGGGACACTACACCTCTACCCTGGAAAATAACCTCGGCTTGGCTTGGGGGTTTCAAAGTAACACTCTTAGAAGCACAATCAATAGATGCATAATTCATCACTAACCAATCCATTCCTAATATGGCATCAAAGTGGGCCATGTTTAATGGCAGCAAATCAATTAATAGTTCTACACCCTCAATCACAATAACACACGCCCTATAAATAGATGCAACAATCATAGTTCTCCCAGATGGAGCAGACACATATAACACATATTCAAGAGGTTCTTGTTGTCTATTCAATTTCTCGGCAAACTTAACAGATACGAATGAATGCGTAGAACCCGAATCTATCAATATGTATGCATCTTGAGAACAGTTGGGAGTATACGACACTATTGTCTCAAAGATTCGAGTGTCTCCCGCACGAGTGCAAAAACTCTGCCCTGCCTTGTCTGTGTCCTTCCAACGTTGCTTCCCTGTACAGAGCCCGAGGTGCTCCCACTTTTCTTACCATCACCCATCCTTGACTTCGGACAGTCTTTCACACGATGACCCAATTCCCCACATTCAAAACAGGCACCTGACGCCCAACGGCAAACCCCGGAATGCGGCTTCCCACAATCTGCACACATCGGCTTCGTATTACTTTCCTGGTTCGAGTTACTGGAGCTGCCGACATTCGCTTTCCTCTTAGCATTAAACGGAGCTCGGCGGTTATCATAACTCTGCCTCTTTCTCTGATTCTCTCCTGCACTGTGATATCGGTTCAAATTGGCTTCTGCAAGAATAGCCTTGTCTAAGACTCCTGCGTAGGTCGGCATGTTGAGCATGTTGACTCTATCCTGTATCGGTCCACGCAATCCGCTTTCAAACTTTCTGGCTTTCCTATACTCATCACTGACCATATGAGGCGCGTACCTCGCCAATTCGGTGAAAGCTCGGTCGTATTCTGCTACTGTCTTGTTTCCTTGTGTTAAAATCTGGAACTCCGTGGTCTTGCGATCTCGGACACTAATGGGAAAATGCTTATTGTAAAACAACTCCAGAAATTTGGCCCAAGTTAAGTCAGGATTTTCTTCTCGGGTCAGCATCCACCATCTTCGAGCATCATCGTCCAATGTGAATGCGGCCAGTGCCACTTTCTGAGCATCTGTGCTGGGAAAGATCTCAAATAACTTCTCCATTCCTAAAACCCACGCTTCGGCTTTCATCAGTTCTATGCCCCCTTGGAATCTCGGCGGGTTCATCTTCTTGAACTCTTTAATCAAGGTCAGGGTTCCCTCTCCATACAAGGCTGGCTGTAAGGGTTCTTAGGGTACTGGAGGTGGAGGAGGTGGAGGCGGTACGGTATGTCGGCCATTAGTCTGCTCGGCCTGGGTAGTTGTAGCACTAGCATTCTGTTGTCTAACTTGTCTCAACTCCCGAGTTAACCCTTCAACTAATCTTTCCAGTCGATCTAGTCTGTCTTCTGATTGACCTCGGCTAACTGGTGGTCTTCCTCTCCTCATAATGCTATGAGTATGCAAAGTGTAACTTTAAAACAAAATGCACAATAAAACGTACATGCAAGCAACAAGCTGTTATGCCGAGATGATGCACACATTGTCAAGTAGCAGGCAACATGATGCAATCCTATCATCTTTCTAAGGGAAATCCTATGCTCTTTAGGACTCAAGGTGTGTGAATAACGTGCTATGAGGAACTTGTGCTCTGATACCAATCTGTCACGACCCCAACTCGCCCCTAGAAAGTCGGCGCCGAGATGGCCAGTAATCCGAGATTACCAAAGGCCTCTTATCAAAATTCACACACAAATCAGAGTAAACATATGGGGCTTACAAAATGCGGAAGCAATAAATTAGTATACAAGTGGTCCATAAGAGCAGTGCTTAGGTTGAACGGAATGACATACATCTTATAGTAGCTTTAGTACAAAATAATGTAGTACAAAAATTACATCCTGACCAAAAGGCTTCTCAGCCGTCAATACAAAATACAATAAAATAACCAAGAAGCATGATCTTCAAGATGTTGTAAACATAAGTTCAAATACATCGGCAGTATGCATGTACAAAACACGTCGGCAAATGCAACCAGCAAAACACATCGGCAAGTATAACTAGGCGTCGTCGCCGACCTGCTCATCACCTACATATATATAGAGAGGGTGAGCTTGGATACTCAGTGAATGGCATAAATAATAAAGGGTTTACATGAATGATACCCGAGGTCTTTGACAAAACAATACAAGGAGTGCAACAAGTCCATTTATCAAATCTTTCAAGTTTCAGGGGATGTTTACTAACATCAATATAATACAAGCGATGACATCTCAGACAAACAAGCCCACGCGGTAAAACCGTCAGTGGCAAGGCAAGACAAGACAAGAGATCTCTAACAAGGGTGTCGTTGCATTATAGTCCCCGAACACTAAGGACTTGTGCTACAAGTGCTTATAGTCCCCTAACGCACGCAATTTGGTGCCACAAATGCTTAAAGTCCCCACACGCACGGACTCCCAAACTTTGTGCTACAAGTGCTTATAGTCCCCTAACGCATCGGACTAGTGCCACAAATGCTTAAAGTCCCACACGCGCACGGACTTCCAAGAATGTCATCAAAACAAGATATAGTACTTTTGCAAATAGGGATAATCATTCATGCTTACAAATACTTTACCAAACAAAGATAAAACAAGGCTTTTATCAAAACACTGTAACATAGCTTTATCAAAATGCCACTCACATAGTTCTTCGGACGTCGGCGTCAAGGCAAGTGCAAGTCCTACAATCACATGGCAAGTCTATTGAATACACTTTTAAACAAGGTTCTTATGCATGCGAATGATCTCGGCTAACGCCCAAAACTTAGTCAAGTCGTATCAAACGCTGTTTCTTACTTTGAAAATCATGCTGGGCACCTAACCAGGTCTTGGCCGAGGTTCCACACTCTCTCGCCGAGGTGTGGTCCCGAGGGCCACATTCAAGAACAAATGAGGTCGGGGAAAATCTGGGTTCCCCTCTGCTCAAGAACATCAAGAACACAAACATGAAGATTATGAAGGAATGAATGCAAGGATCATAACTTACGTTTATAAAATCTGAGATTTCATGCCATGAGTTTAAAAACATGGACCTGGGTACCCATGCTAGAAGATCTTGATGAAACAAACACAAATGCATATAACTTGTTGCAAACTTTCGGATCAAATGAGGCTTTTCTTCGAGAACTCATGAACTTTAGCCTTCTCTTTCTAAAACCAACTTGAAATCGATGCATGGCATGCAAAACATAATCAATCATGCAATGTAGCTAGATAATCAATAAGAACAACAAGAGGAGGTGAAGATTCTAACCTTAGTTCACGAACTCAACGGATCAAACACCAAAGATCAAGCTTGCAATCTACTTTCTCACTCTAGAACTTTTCCTAGAGCTTCTCTCTCCTCAAGAACAAGGTATGATACAAATGATACATTTCCAAGCTTGCCGGCTGATTTAACCCCTGTTCGGACACGTGGCAATGGTTGGTTGGTTCTATTCAAAAAGGTGACTGAGTGAAAAGACAAGGCTCTGACAAATCGTGCTCAACAAGCTAGGCGGCAAGGGACTCCGGCGAGTAATGACATCGGCTAACAACAAGACTTCGGCAGCAAGGGACAATGACCTCGGCTAAGAGCAAAACTTCGGCCAGTTAAGCAACAATGATCTCGGCTAGGAAGGTCAACACTTGACTAAGCTGTGCCACACCTTGGCCTAGATGTGCCACACCTCGGTCTAGGTCATACCACTCCCGGACAAGATCACCTCGGTGCAAGGATGACATCTCGGCCTAGACAATACACATCTCAGCCTCGGCGATACACACCTCGGCCCAGATGATAATCATCTCGGCCAATATGCCAGGACAAAGGTAAAGGTCAACAAGAGAAAACCCAAGGTAGTTCTAAGTGTAAGAGGGTTAAAGGGACAACCTAGGCTTAAGGTAACCTCGGCTGGACACAAACACACACTAAAGGAACACGGCATTCAAGTAATACTTATGCAAGACAAGTCAAGAAATGTAATGCAACATATTGGGACAAAAATCATGTAACACATATATATGCAAGCATGACTAGAGTGGAGTGGGGGTTGTTACAGTAACTGGCTCCAAGGCAGAAACAGACTCAAAAGAAAAGACAAACACAAAACAAAATGGTGATGTCCGAGGTAACGCCCCCGGAATCACCCGACTCTAGCGAAACAGGACTGACTCGATACAACAAGACAGACCCGACTGACTCAGTATGAAAAGACTGACTCAACACAAAATGACAAGACTGACCCAATACCCAAGTCAGAAAGTGCAAAACTAACATTCGCAAATGCTCAAAGCAGTGCATGCCAAACGCCACATCTGGAGTAAACTGAGTGTTGCCCGCAGGTAGTTCACCCCCTGATCGCACATTCGTACTATCCCCGAAGTTCAGTGATCCAGTGGTAATAGATTCTGCTGAGTTGGTGCAACAATGACCTTGTTGTCAAATAAATCTTGTACATCATGACGCAGACGAAAGCAGCCATCGGTCTCATGACCGGTTTGTTGATGGTACGAACAGTACTTAGTCTGGTCATGCTTTGCAGGGATAGGATCGGGTAGGGGTCGTTTTTCCAAGGGTTTCAGATGTCCCTTCCGGATTAAAACCTCTAGAGCCTTTGACAAAGGCATATAAAGTGGGGTGAAAACCCTCTTGACTCGGGGTGGATATCTGGTTTTCTGTGAGCTACTTCCAGACGCACCGGTGAATGGGGTAGCTGTTTTTGATGCAGCAGTGGTGACCATACCCACTTCAGAAGATCTTGCAGCCGCATCACCACCGGTGGTCGCATTCAAACTGCGGGAAAACGCCCGCCTAGACTGCTCCTTCTCCTGGTCAAAAAGGCCCTGCTTTATTACGTCCTCGATTTGCGCCCCCATCTCGTGTAGATCTGAGAAGGTGGGGAAGGGGACTACAATCATTCTCTGCATCAGCTTTGGTTGGAGATTGCGCACAATCATCCTGATCTGGTCCTTGTCGGTGGGCCTCAAAGTCATCATTGCTGCCTTGGCCCTCCAGCGGGCCACAAAGTCGGAGAAGCTCTCCTTTGGCTCTTGCCTTGCTGTCTCGAGATCACGGGTTGTGACCTCGATCTGTGTATTATAGGAGTACTGAGCGACAAAGGCCTCGGCCAACTCATCCCAATTCCTCTTAACATCGTCTTCCAGTTTCGCGTACCAGATGGCTGCCACACTCGTCAGGGTCCGGCCAAACAATGAAAGCTTCTGTAGTCTGGTGAGGCCCATCGGCCTTAGTATGTCCAAAAATAAACGGAGATGCACCATGGGATCCCCAGACCCATCAAAACGGTCGATTTGTGGCATCTTGAACCGATCTGGCAACGTTACAGTCGCGTCGGTATACCCATCCTCGATGTTCGGGATGGACTTTACCCCCTGGGATTTCTTAAACATTCTTTCCAACTTGCTCACCGGTCTTTGTGGGTCCGCCTTGAACTCAAAGGAGAGTCCGCACATTGATGGGTGTTTTGAAGGTTGGGGTAGAACCAGAGTCAGTCTGACCGAATGTCCTGATTTGCTCGACATTAGTTGTCTCCAGTGTTGGAACTCGGGTGGGGAGGAGCGATGTGAAGTGGATGTCCTGCTTTGTCGCTCTAACCTCGCAATTGTCTCGCTGTTGGGCTATAGTCACAAATGTTGCTTGGTGAATTCCGCTGATGACAAAGGTCTTCTTTGCATAGCTTTCATACTATCCTGGAGTTGGTGCACCATCTCTTCCAGGCTCGACATATTGTCCTGATCTAATTGAGCAACCGGTATATCTGTGTCTGCAGCAGGCTCGGAAATCTCAACCCGACTACTCAAAGATCAGCGATCCGTAGTTGTTATCTTGATGGTGCATGCGACTAGCCTTCTAGCCCCGACACTTTGAACTGAATCTCTGACCTGACAAAGTTTATCAGTACGAATCCAATGTGCCTGGGGGATAGTGGAGCCTTCTGAAGCTATGATTTCAGGACTACCTAGCAAAAATGGAAAACAGACAGCGTCTCAGCCCAATTTCACTGGAACGGAGAGCGGAACGACTGTACTCACATCGATAATCGTTTCAAATATCGCCCAGAATGATACCCTCAGGTAAAACTGATTCCCCAAATACTGATGCCCGCAGGCCTGATGCCCAGACTTGCAAACTGATACATGCATTCTTTATAGAGATACACTCTAAAATCACATAGCAGGTAAGAGAGAGCCAAAACACCCCTATGTTGGGGTAGGGTTTTCCTGTCCTATTTTGTCAGGAGCTAGGGTTTCACTATGCACGCAGCGGTTTCAAACAACCTATGATCGGGTAAGCAACCTGTCCTAGCTTGAAATGGTCACTATGGATTCCGAATATGCACTAGGTCGAATGGTCGAAAGAGGGTGCCCCGGTAAACCGGGGTTTGTGTTCCCATGCTGTCAGAGCCTACAACCGGTCAGCCTTATGGACATGCCTTGACAAGACAAGCCTCCGGCAAACCGTTCAGGAATGGCAGATGGCAAACACTGTGTTCCTAGGCGCACCAATGCAAATGCAATGCAAAGAAACGCATAAGCGTAGTCAAAAACAGGATATCACGAGTTCGAGTCAAGCTCTCTAAAATCCCTCAGTCGCCGAAGCGTAGACGCGCCTGGGCCTCCCTCTGATTCGGACTCTCTTTTTGTTTAGTCGGTTCATCTGAACCAAAGAGTCCACCTGCAAATCGTTTGAGAAAACAAATTTTTGAAAAGAAGTGCCAAACATGGACTGCTTTGCCAGATACAGAGTCGCCACCTAAATATTTTAAAATGGGGAATTTAGGAAACCCTGACTCGGTGCCGAAGGCCACATGTCCGTCATCACCAAAGTGACTTGGCTCGGGAGCTTGGGTACGATCGGGGAAGGTCAGCTATGAGCACCCCCTTTCGCCCGGTCCGAAGACCGGCCTCTACTAACCATGATATCCGTTTTTGAAAACTTTATGCGTTCTTATTCCGGTTATTAGCCTAGAATTTACTATGTGATGCGCACAACACAAAAGTATAGACTAGATTGCCTAATTTGGAAATAAACATTGCATATCCGTTTTGTCTCGAAAAACGTGTTGGTTTTTGCTACTACAAGTAGTCTAAAATCACATTTCAATGAGTACTCCCAACTCAAGCAATCCAACCTCCACCCACGGGCATTCAAGCGATTTATCATGTAAGCAATTAACCGCATGGCAAGCATCTTGTCATGTTAACAATCACACGCATGCGATATGCTAAAGCGTAAAGCTTACCTAGTACTCGTGCAAAACAATGAACGGTTAGCAAACATGCATGACCTAGTTCATGTTAAATGGCTAATGCATCACGTCTGAGGTGTAATCTAAACAGCTCGACTAACCTAAACATGGCACATGAGATGCAACAACTACCACGTATTCAATTTGGGAATTGAAAATTACGATGCAGTTTGCATGATGTGCCGAGCCCGATGTATGTAAACAAATGCATGAATGCACGCATGCATTGCATAAGGTATGCTAAAATAAATATGCCCTAATCTACCATCATAAGCAGATAAATAAAAGGGATAGAAAGAAGTGGGGATTGGAAGACATACACCCACTCACACACACTTATTACAATTATGCCCTCACTCGGAGGGACCAAAATAATAATACAGTCCGAAATAATGAATGAATAAATTATTACAAAATTCTAATTACTGAATAAATAAATATGAAATAAAGGGGGCCACAGCCCCTTACCTCGGGATGCGCGAGTGATGCATGCTCGATGTCCGCCTTGCCCGGGAATCCCGCACCATGCCACTGTTGCCTCTGTTTTACACTGCCCTGTCTCCAAAAATTGCCAAAGTCCTGGGAAGCCTTCCACATATTTGAAGATCACCACCGGCTGGAGGGTTTTGCCACCGGCTGCGGGGTTTGACCACCGGCTGCAATTGATAGTTATCGGCACAAAAAGATTGCCGGTCGGCACTAAAGAGTGCCGGTCGGCACTAAATTCTAGGGCTGGCAGCAGACGGCAGAGCATGGCATTGGAATTTTGGGACAAATGTATGCGTGGACACACTCCCTATCATGCAATAGACTCAAGGGAGCATGGCCCTCAACCCCCGGGCCACCAATCACGCACTTCAATGCATGATAGCCCAAGAAGCCAAAGTGTGCAATTTCAATGTGGAATGAAATGCACATAATCAAGCAAAGTGCTCAACCTCTATCACACTCAATTCAAGATGCAAAGCATGCATGTCAAATGCAACCTAAGCATGCAATCTAAACATGTAATATGAACATGCAAGTATATAAACATGCGAGGCATACAACCAAAGCAACACATACAAAGTAAGCATGCTACAACGCATGAGGGAATGGACTTAAACTAGATTAGGCAGCCTCAAACAAGCCTAAAACAGTGGTCATAGATAAAAACGAGATGCCTCGAAATGCGTGCGCACGGGCACGCAAACCGAGGCAATGGCATACAAGCATGAAATGGCATACAAGATGCAAAATTGACTTATACTTAACATGAGAGCCTCAGCCACACTCACATAAGAGGCCGAGAGACGAAAACAAGATGCCTCAAAATGCGTGCGCACGGACACGCAAACCGAGGAATGGCCCTAAGGCATGAAAATGGCATACGGAATGCAATGTGGTATGGCATACGAGCATGCAATATTTCAGTAGCTAAATGAGGGGCAAAACAGCCCCGAAATGTGGTAAAACAACACCCGATGCACGGAATGGTCCCGAAACATGAGATTTGGCACCCGAAATGGCCTATAGCTATGCCAAACATGCATTATATGAACATGAAGCATGAAGACAGAAGCTAGACAGTCCTAAGATAAGCATATTTTCAGTATATGACAGCCCCAAAATCAGTAAGCATACAAAGCTAACAAACCATGCAAAAATGAGGCGAAAACATGGATTTCAAAGCAAGTAGCACAAGCATTATCCAAACAAGGTTGAGCCCTTCAACAATGTTGAAGAAGGGCTCAAAATAAGCCTATTCTAAGCTTACATCATGCTCTGAAACAGATTATACACAAGTCAAATATAGCATGCAAGAAACATGGCATACAAGAGGATATTGAGATAGGTGCTATATGCAATCACCAAACAGCAAGGGGTCCTCAATCAAACATGAAGAGGACCCCAAAATAAGACTATTTGAATCTTGGGTCGGAGCCCAACAATGCTCACAAGCAAGGCTAAGAAATGAAGCAAGGAAAGGCTAGAAAGGGGAAGAAAGTGACTTACCCTTGTAGAGCAGCAAACCAGCAGGTTTTGGACCAAGTTTAGGTGCTCCTAAGCTCTGCAAAACAGCCCCAAGTCGTTGGAAATGGAGTGGTGGTGGTGGTGCTAGGTGGTGGTGAAGGAATGGCCAAGAATAATGGACTTTTGAAGGCTTGGAGTGAGATATAGAGAGATATGGAGGGTTGTATCTATCTATATCAGATATGTATCCTAAACCACTGGTTTTTTTGTTCACAAATCACCAACCCTTGAGCAATGGAGAGGAGGCATGCTTATATAGGCAAGTATATGCACTAAACATAGAGGCTAAGTTAAAGAAAAAGGGTCAAGGGGGTGCAAATGGCTCAAGGCTTCTTGAAGAAGCTAAAACAGCTGGCCAAGCTTCTCCAAAAAGCTTGGCCAAAGGGTTCAAGGTTCTAGAAGCAAAAAGGGGGGTCAAAGGTTCAAAAGGGTGCAAAAAAGGCACATGTATGCACGTGGGTCTGATTACATGCATCGGTATACAACGGTATATGTACCAGCTTGGGGGTGCAAAGGGTGCAAACCGGCCAGCAAAAATGGTCATCGGCAAAAATAAAGTGCCGGTCGACACTAAAAAGTTCCGGTGGGAATGCAAATTGAAGCCCCGGAAGTTAGCTTTCCAATGGCGCAAACCTTGCCTCAAAATTCCTCCTGTGGAAGAAGTTATGCCCTTTTCCGTGAAGTCGCGCAGACTCGATCCAACCGGGATGATGCCCTGCTTTAACCAGTCATACCTTCTCCCCCCGGACTTGGCTTTGGGAGATTCTTGAGAGCAAAGTGAAGCCCCGGAAGTCTTCTTTCCGATGGTGGTGGCCTCATAGCTTAACTCCAAGTATGCAATTGAATAAGCCCGATTCAGCGAGGGCTGCTCGATTTTCTCCTACCCGGATTCATGTCGAACTTCTCCCAGACCAGTTTTCTCCTCTCCTTTCCTCTTCTCTTCAACTTCAAACCTCTAAGCAAGATGTTTTGAAGGATTTGCCTCTCTTCTCGCTGAAGAAACTAAACCTGTGCTCTACACATCTCTCAACACCGGGCAAACCATCAGTAATGCCCAAGTCTTGAGGGCGGTCAAAAATGGGGTGTCTACAGTACCCTTTTTTACCAATCGACCTAGTTGTATATTGGAAGCCGTAGAGACTGTTCCAAACTAGGATAGGTTGCTCACCCGAATGCAGGATTGTATGAAACTGCTTGGTTGTGTATTGAACCCCTAGCTCCTAACGAAACTAGGACAGGATAACCCTACCCCATCATAGGGGTGTTTTGGCACTCACTTGCTTGATACGTGCGTTAGAGTGAAACTCTGCAGGAATGTATGTATTAGTTGCAAGTCTGGGTATCAGTTTTGGGGATAAAATTTGGGGCATAATCAGTGTTTGAGTACAGTTATCCAGCTTATGTTTGCAACTATGTGTTATTTCTATCTGAGCTGAGGTGCTGCGCAGTTTCTGATTTTTGTTTATTTTTGCTTTATTTTCTTTTTGCAAGGTAGTCTTTTACCATTGCTCCAGACGATTCTGTTACCCCCCAAGCACTTTGGGCCCGAGTTAGAAGTATTTGTCAGGGGACAACCAGTGTTTGTGTCACTCCCGCCGGTTACTAGACGGAGGAGGGTTGAGCAGAATTCACCAATTTAGCAGCCACTGTTTACCTCGCCTGTGCCCAGTTAGGCCTGATCATCTACTTCTACCCCGGATAGAGAATACTTACCAGATCCAGTAGTTCAAAGTCCTCCGGCCAACATGGAAGACTTGCTTCATCAACTCCAGAGACTATTGAGAACCTACAGCTAGATGCTGCCCGACAAGCTGTGACCACAGCTTTCCAAGCCGAGGTTGTAGCCCGCCAAGTGGAGCTAATAGAAAGGCTTCAACAACAGCAGCCACAACCTATAGTACCCTCAGCATCCCATGCACCTCCAGTGGGAATCTCGGCACTTGAGGTCACAATCAATGTCCAGGAAAATGCTGGCATCCCAGTGGATCTGATTCCACCCCAGACCTCCAAGGCACTGGTTTACCTGACAGAGGCGCCGTTTGAATTCGAGGTTGACCCTACTGCACTGAAAGTGAGCAAGCAGGAGAAGCTCTTTAAACGGGCACAGGGTGTGAACTCGATCCCTGATATGGAGGATGGCTATACTGAGTCTGTGGTGACATTGCCAGACAGATTCAAAATGTCGCATATAGACCGGTTTAATGGTTCAGGGGATCCTATTGTCCATCTGCGGCTATTCTCTGACATCCTACGACCCATGGGTCTCACCAGACTACAGAAGCTGTCGCTCTTTAGCCGGTCCCTATCAGGTATAGTGGCCATCTGGTATGCTAAACTCGAAGACTCTGTGAAGACAAACTGTGAGGAAATGGCCAAGGCCTTCATAGCACAATACTCCTACAATACTGAAATCGAGGTCACTACTTGTGATCTCGAAGCGACTCGCCAAGAATCAAAGGAGGGCTTCTCTGATTTTGTGACTCGATGGAGGGCTAAGGCCTCCATGATGACTATCCAACCAGCTGAAAAGGACCAGATCAGAACTGTGGTCCGTAACCTGCAACCAAGACTGTTATAGAAGATGATAGTCTTACCCCTATCTACTTTTGCTGACCTCCATGAAATAGAGGTGCAAATAGAGGATGCAATGAAGTAGGGTTTGATAGAACATGACAAAGAGCAGCCTAATAGGTCTTTCACATGCAGTTCTAATGTGACTACGAGCCGTAGTGCAACTGCAAGGCCTTCCGATGTGGTTATGGTCACCACCACATCGAAAACTGCCAACCCCTTTACTGGTGCATCCGTTACAACCACACAAACCTCGAAGCACCAACCCCAAGGCCAAAGGGTCTGTATCCCTCTATACATGTCCTTGTCCAAATCCTTAGGGGTCTTGATCAAAAAGGGGCACCTTAAGCCACTAGAGCCTCGCCCCCTACCAATTCCTCTTCTCCCGAAACACAACCCGGCCAAATATTGCGCTTTTTATCAACAGCATGACCACAACACTGACCTATACTTTAGATTGCATCATGAGATTCAAGATCTCATTGACAATAAGGTGATAACACCTCCTCAAAAGCCTAATGTCACTACAAATCCCCTCCACCACATAACCAAGTCCCTCCACCTTGGTAGATAAACCTCATCCATACACTGGCCGTCCTTTACGACCCCAGTACATACATCACCCCTGTCCACCTACCTAAGTTGGCGTTGTTCATCCCGGAAAGCATAGATTTGTGCATGATGAACCTGTCCATATTCCAACCCGAACCTGTGGTGGTGAGTGTGGTAGATGAGGGCAGACTAGCCTTGGTGGAGAATGAGAATGTCAGTTCAGTGCCTGAGGGCTCCGTGGACTTATTTGAGGAGGAATACAACCCGTGCCACTACATTGTGCCAACCAATCAGGCCAGACCAAATGTAGAGTTGCCAACAGGAACAAAGGTCAGTGTAGTCTGGGAGGATGGCCCGAGCCAAAGTTTGGATGATCTAGCAGAGTTGGAAGAAAACTTGGACAATCTGTAGTTCTACGATGAACAAGATCTGGGAAACGTACAGATTAACTGGTTTGATCTGAACGGGTCGACAGACAATTCGAGGTGGCTCAGTGATGAACCTCATATGGATGAGAAACTTGAGTCGAAGCTGGAAAAGTTGGAAGTCGGAACTGTTGCGAAGGCTACAATCGCTAATAGAAAGCGTAAGCTGCCGGAAGATGTCGGTCTGAAACCGGTGGCTCAGGAATTGAGCATTGTTTGTACTATTGATACATAACAGGAAGCCACACTAAAGCAGTTTGAACAGGAAAGGGACGAGAATGATCAGAGGGTTGGAAAAGTCCAAGGCCCTACGGGGAATGATTGTGATATTGACGTGGGAGTAATTAGGACGGAATCAGACAATTGCCCGTCGGTTTCCGGAGGAATATAGTGGGAAGATGATGATCTGCATCTTGCTCACACTGATGAGGATTGGGGTCAAGACTTTCCAGACGATACTTGGTACTCCGAAGAGGTGGATCATATGACTAGAAGCGGGCGGTACATCAAGCCCCCACACCTGGACCAACCTGATGCATCCGGAACGGACAAGGAAGTTGAAAAACAAAGGGAAAAATTGTTAGAGGAAGAGGCTGCACTGAAGCAGTTAAAGAAGATTCAAGCAGACATATCTATTTGGAGGTTGCTTATGGCTTTGCGCATGCACCGACAAGCTGTCCTGTTAGCAATGGATAAGGCCAAGTTGTCTATTGACACAACCCCAGAACAATTAGTGGGACTTTTCTTCCCGGGAGGTGATACGCCAACTTTGACCTTCTCGGATAAGGAATAGTTCAGATCATAACACCGGTCGGGCCAACACAATAGGATATTGAGTTTCACGTCCTGGATGTTCTGGCTACTTTTCAACTTACTCCTTGGACGGCCGTCGTTGCAACAAGTGAAAGATGTTTCTTCCACCTTACATTAAATGCTGGAGTACCCCCATGGGAAGGGGTGGCCATTGTGTTGGGAAATTCATCTATACATCCTCCGCCTAAGGTCACTGCCCCAGTACTGGAGATTGTACACGGTGATGAGAATGTTTTCCTATCTGGGTTTATCTTGGCTGAGGCTCGGGTGGTGCAAGATATCTTGGCTATTGATAAGGGGTTGCACGTCAGTGCTCAATCAGTCTGCCTCATGAACAAGCTAAAGCATATACCCGGGATGGGATTAGGAAAAAGCGGCCAGAAGGGCGTTATTGCACTGGCCAAAGTGCCACATAATCCACATGCCTTTGGTCTTGGCTACACGCCTACCAAAGAGGTTTGGGTGAGAAAAGGGAAGGAAATAGCAGGAAGAGCCAAAGCAAAGCAAAGTGGGAAGCACTATGAGCTTGTGTATAGACCAATTCAAGGAACTCTGAGCAACCGCTTTGTTCGGAAAGGGGAGGACTTCCCATTTTATGGCTTTCCTGAGCCATGGTTGAACTCTGTGAAGTGGCGTCTGCCCGGCTTTGAGATTTTCTTCGATCTACAGGTGCATGAGGGTGAAGCCACAGAGGAACAGACTAAATTAACTGCTGAGGCTGAGCAGAGTACAGAGGATGAGTCCAACAACAATGAACTTGAGATAGGAGTAGCGCTGGCATGTCTCCTCTTAGATCCTTAGATCAAATCGGAGAGCTTGGGAGATGACCTAGCTGTTTCCATGATAGGAGACCAATCAGGTATGGACCCTTCCGGTGGTATTCCAGATGCATCTAACGCACCCTCTCTCATTTGGCAGCTAGAGGAGGGTTTTTTGTCTAGCAGTTCTGAATTCGGTAGTGAGTCGGAATCTGAATCCACAGAGTCTGTGGAGTCAGAATTAGATTCCAGTTCTTTTGAGTCAGAGTCCGATATTCCTGGGGTTGATAGCATGGATGCCATAGTTTTGTCTAGGTCGTCTTTTTCCTTTTCTTTTGAGTTGGTTGGAACCGAGGAATTGGATGAGCCGGAACCTTTGAATGAGAATCATACCACTACTGTTTCTGAGTACTTCTCTGTGCCACTTATATAATGCATTGATCATGACTTTCAAAATTTTGATAAAAATGACGAGGAAGGAATTTCTCTGGTTTTGATACATTTGATTGATCGAGAGGAGGAGAGGTTTGTAAAACCCCTTGTTGATGAAATCATTTTAATTAATGTGGGTACTAAGAAGGATCCGCGTCTGGTCCATATCGGGTCCACGTTGTCTACGGAGGAACGTGAGCGCTTAGTCGCTTTATTAAAAGATTTCAAAGATGTTTTCACGTGGTCCTATGAAGATATGCTTAGAATCAATCCTAAGATCATACAGCATTGGATCCCTCTTGACCCCGAGGCCCGACCAGTCAAGCAGAAGCTGCGGCGAATATGCCCGGATTGGGCTTTGAAAATCAAGGAGGAGGTCACCAAGCAGATAGACGCAGGGTTTTTGCTAGTATCTGAGCATCCGACTTCGTTGGCCAACATTGTTCTGGTGCCAAAGAAAGATGGCAGAATTCGGGAATGTGTGGATTTCAGAGATCTGAACAAAGCTAGTCCGAAGGATGACTTTCCTCTACCGCACATCGATGAATTGGTGGACTTTACCGCAGGCCATGCATTACTCTCGTTTATGGATGGATTTTCTGGGTATAACTAGATCTTGATGGCACCTGAGGATAGAGAGAAGACTGCCTTTACTATGCCATGGGGAACCTACTGCTACATGGTGATGCCATTCGGTCTGAAAAATGATAGAGCTACTTATCAATGAGCTGCAACCACTATCTTACATGATATGATCCACAAAGAGGTTGAGGTGTACATGGATGACATGATTGTCAAGTCCAAGGAAAGAGAGGGCCACTACACCGCCTTGAAGAAATTCTTCCAATGGATCATAGAATATCGATTGAGGCTGAATCCACAGAAATGCACTTTCGGCGTCGCAACAGGGAAAATGCTGGGTTTCTTGATCACACAGAGGGGCATCGAGGTTGATCCTTCCAAAATCAAGGCCATCTTAGAAATGCCACCACTAAGGACTGAAAAGGAGGTGCAAGGCTTTCTGGGTAAAGTGCAATTCATAAGACGATTTATTGCAAAATTGACCTTCACTTGTGAACCACTATTTTGTCTCTTGAAGAAAGGAAATAAATTCCAATGGGATGACCGATGCTAGTTTGCTTTTGAGTAGGTCAAGCAGTACCTTTAAAACGGCCCGTGTTGTTGCCACACGGTAGGAAGCCATTGATTCATGCACTGTCGATCGACACGACTATAAGGTGCATGCTTAGCAGAATCTGAGGATAGAGTGGAGAAAGCCATCTATTACCTGAGCAAGAAGATGCTGGAATATGAGACCCGTTACACCGCTCTGGAGAAGGCTTGCTTAGCTTTGGTGTGGGTTACCAGGAAGTTGAGGCACTACCAGTTAGCTCACTCCATAATTCTAGTTTTGAGATTAGATCCCATTAAATACCTCTTCGAGAAACCAACACTTATGGGTAGGCTAGCCCGTTGGCTGCTTCTTTTCTCCGAATTTGATTTGAAGTATATGACTCGCAAGTTTGTTAAGGGGAGGGCTATAGCGTTGCTTCTAGCTGATCACCCAGTGGAAGGGGACAAAGTGGTAGAATGCCTACTCTCGGATGAAGCTATTCTGCATGTTGAGGAAGAGATCTGGGCAATGTACTTTGATGGAGCGTCTAACCAGTATGGTTATGGGATAGGGGTGTTGATGATTGCACCTGACAATTCCCATATACCTTTAGCCTTCAAACTCCGGTTCAAAGTATCCAACAACGAAGCAGAATACGAGGCGTGCATCGCCAGATTGGAAGCCACCCTAGAACTAGGGGCAAAAAGGTTGGACGTCATTAGGGACTCAAACTTGGTTGTTTCTCAAGCACACGGTGATTAGAAAGTCAAGGAAGTAAAGATGAAAATCTATCACCAAACCCTAGATGTTCTAATTCCTAGGTTTGAGAAGCTAACCTTCACTCATCTTCTAAGAGAGAACAACAGGTTTATGACGCTTCATCAACTCTATCTTCCATGATAGACATCCATTTGGGAGTCTGGATGCATCCGATCATTATTGAACATAGATATACGTCGGCCTATGAGTTGATCGCCGCAATAAATGAAGTACAAGATCAAAACCCCTGGTATTATGATGTCTGGAACTTCTTGGAAATTGAGGTTTATCCACCAGGGGCAAATGCCAAAGATAAGACGGCAATACGGCGAATGGCTGCTCAGTTTATCATCTGCGGGGGTAAGTTGTACAAAATAGGCCATCTGGGAATGCATAAACTGTGCGTTGATGGAGAAGAGTCGAAGCGCCTAATGGAGGCCATCCACGGAGGGGAGTGCGGATCGCACATGAATGGAGTAATGCTAACTTGGAAGATTCTCAGGCAGGGTTATTACTGGTCAACCATGGAGGAGGATTGTATTGGTTTTGTTCAGCGATGCCACAAATGCCAAATTCATGCAAATCGCATGAATATCCCGCCATCGAAGCGGTACATTATTACTTCACCATGGCTGTTTTCAGTCTGGAGAATTGATGTTATTGGGGTAGTTACGCCGAAAGGGTTAAATGGGGATGAGTATATCCTAGTGGCAATAGACTACTTTACAAAGTGGGTCGAAGCCCAATTTGTGGGCTCACCTTTTTCTGCCCCCTACCTTTCAGAAAGGGACGAAAAGAAGGCCTCACAGTTCGGACTCCCGTGGTTCTCAATCTAATCTTAGAAGTGCAATGTGAAACTAATAATCACCAAAGAGTCCAACTTCGACAAACCTTTTTGAAAAATCTATTTTAAATCAAATCATGCTAAAATTGGACTGCTTTGCCAGATACAGAGTCACCATCTAAATATTTTGTTTTGTGAAAATTTAGGAAACCCTGACTCGTGCCGAAGGCCAAGTGTCCGTCATCACCAAAGTTCCCTCTGCCCGAGAACTTAGATACGAGAGAGGAAGGTCCTGAAATGAGCACCCCCTGCTCGCCCGATCAAAGATTGGCCTCTACTAATCAAGATATGTCATTTTATAAACATTATGAGTTCTTGTTCTGATTATTAGCTAAAATTGCAAGAATTGGAACAACTTAACTCATGTTTGTTTGCGAAAATGGTTTGAATTTTTCACCGTTGAAGGGGCTTAAAAGATGTGGATTTGCCACAAAACATAGTGGGCTTAAAACATGATTTTCCCACAACAGAGTAGGCTTAAAACTCACATTCGTTGAATCATTCCAATTCAAACAACAAGTCTCCATCCACAGACATGTATGCAGTTTAGCATTTAAGCACATAGCCTCATGGCAAGTATGCAAAACATGGCAATATGGTAGTCTCACTCATGCAAGTATGCTAAAGCGTAAAACTTACCGAGTACTCCGAGCCAAAACAAAAATTAGTTAGAAAAATGCATGATTCTAACTATACAAGATGCCTAATGCAACACATGCAATGATGCAACAAAATAGGCTAGGCTACTTAATCATGGTATTTGCAACACTTTGATAGCATGCTTTGAAACACGTATTCAAAGAAGTATTGAAATTGCGATGCAGTTTGAATGGTGCGCTGAGCCTCGATGCATGCAATACAAATGAATTGATGCAAGCATGAGATATGCTAATCGAAATATGTCCCTAATCTAACCATCAAAGGCAATTAAATAAAAGGGAGAAAGACGTGGGGTTGGAAGACATGCACACATGCACACAAATTTATTACAACATTATGCCCTTGCGAAGGAGAGTCCAAACTAGCTAGCTAACTAGCTACGCTAATTGTTACAAAACTCGAAACTAATTAACTATTCTTGTTAACTAATTAGTACAAACTGAATTAAGCTAATCAATTACAAAACGAATTAATTAACTAAATAGTTACAATACTTGTATGAATGAATTAGTTACAACTAACTAATTAAGCAAAGCAAGTAAATGCCTCGAGGGGCGAGGGATGCATGTATGCTTGGTTGGTTTCCTCTCGAAAATCCACCACCTTGCCATGGATGCCTCTGTTTGCACTTTTTTGAACACCAATAGTGTTGCCAACTCCCAGAATGCCTCTGCTCCCCTCAGGAACACACTTGTGCAAATTTTCATTGATGGCCGGTCAGCTACCAATGGTGGCTATCGGCTACCATTGGTGGCCAGTCGGCTACTGTTGGTGGCCAATCGGCCACCCCTTCCTTGAACTTCTTTTTTTGCTGCAACAGAGAGCAAACATAGGCAAAACAGTGTATTCTCAAGGAGCGTGTGCACTGTTATTCTCCTTATCATCACACAAGCTCAAAGGAGTGTAACTCTTGGCCCTCAAACCATCAACCAAGCATTTTCCATGCATGATTGCTAAGGAACCAAGCTTGTACAAGCTTAATGAGTGCACAAATAAGACTCAACAAAACCACTACCCTATCATGCATGATCAAGGGTGATGGTGACAAAGGAAAGTGGCACGTTTCATCACTTTGAGTATGGAACGTCCCATTTTCCTCGTGTTCGAATTAACGTCTGATCCGAACACATGCAATGCAACACGAAAGATGCTTTATCTTGCCTGTTTTCCTTGTTCATTTTTGTTTACTCATTTTAGCTTACCAATCCATTCTTTAATTGATTAGTCCAAAAGTGAGTGTCCTCTAATGGAAGAGGTGTCAACCAAGGGATAGCTTAAGGCAAGAGGGAGGTCATGCCGTTGATTATTGAACCCTCAAAGGAGGATTGAAACCATTAAGAACAAATCTCAATCTCAAGCTTAAACACAACCCTAAGGCTAAATAACCCTCAAAGCAAATGAAAAAATGAAGAAGTGAGGGAGGTTGCAGATATTTAGGTGCTTGAATTAGGTATGAAAAAATATTAAAACATGCAACCATGACACACAAATGATGCTCAAAGCCCAAAAACACTAAGCTAGTGAAGGAAATTACACCACAACTATACAAGAAAAAGCTCAAATGACCCAAACATGCCAAAACAGAGCTAAAGCATGTCAAAACAGAGGCAAAAACATGTTGAGATCAAGTTACAA
Source organism: Camellia lanceoleosa (assembly GCA_025200525.1). NCBI lineage: Eukaryota > Viridiplantae > Streptophyta > Magnoliopsida > Ericales > Theaceae > Camellia > Camellia lanceoleosa. Next base: position 72,348,848 of record CM045769.1, read on the forward strand.
AATGCTAGAAAAACATGCTCACGTGTGAAGTTATCTAGGCATGCAAACAAGACACAAAGAGGGGAGGCTAACCCCTCCGATTTTGGACTTCAAAAGAAGGTTTTGTCACTAAAAAACCTCTGAATTTCAGTGGTTAAAAGGCCCAAAAAGTTTGATTTAAATGTGATGAAAAATACCACAAAAAGCTTCACAAGCTAAGGAGCAAAAAAGAGGACAACCGCCTAACTCACAAAGGCTCAAAGTACCAATTTTATGCCTCAAAAACATAGTTTTTTACACTTCAAAAACAGCCTTAAAACAATTGAAAAGGATGGCAAAGTAAGTATGCACAACAAGCTTAAGCAAGGTAATTTCTTTACCTTTGAAGAACATCCCAAAACTGCCAAAATTTCAAGCTCAAACTTTCTTCCAAAGCTCAAACTAGGCTCCAAGGGACCTCAGCTCCTAGGTGGTCAAGTTTGGTTAAGGGTTGACGTGCAAAAGTGTAGAGAAAACTAACTACAGGGCACAAAATAACAAGAGAGAGAGAGAGAGAGAGAGAGAGAGAGAGAGAATTTTAGAGAGAATTTTTGTCTAAAATGTCTAACCTCCCAAAATGGGGACGGACACCCTCTATATATAGAAAATCAAGGTTTGAGCTTGTATACATCCTACCATACACGTGTATGAAGCTGCAGCTCAGTGAGCAACAACTGGCACAGCTGGCAAAAAAATATTTGAAAAATGAGAACCATTGGCCGTCGGCCACTAGTTGTGGCCGATAGTCACAACCCATGGCCAACAGGTCCCAGGGCTGGCCGACAGGTCACCCTCCTCTCCAAGAAATAGGGAACAAGCTCTTGGTTCCAAAACATGCGGAAAATAGAAAGGTTTAGAGGCTCAAAGACAAGGCGTTTCACAGAGGACTTCAGGCGCTCAAAACGAACACAAACAAGCACAATCATTGAGTGCACAAACGATGACGTCCAAGTCTTGAGGATGGTCAAAAATGGGGTGTCTACAGTTACCCTCTTTGACAGAACTCAGAAGTCATGAAATGAAGGAAGTGAATGTCAAAGCCCAGAGACGACCCATTTTTGACAAGGCCAAAGAGTTGGACAAGAAAACAAACAAGAAAAAACAAATGGTTATGCTTACAGGGTGCCTTCGTATCCCTTTGCAAGGAATCAAACCAGCTTAGTTCTGGGGCAAGATGCAAATGATATGCACCATGCATGAACATAACTTATGATTATGCAATGAGGTTGTAAAGAAACATCTAGATGGAAGTGTTATGCAAAGAAATGCTCCAGTTCTCTCATATATAAAAAGAAGTAAGTAAACATGCCACACATGAGAATCACAAGCCAAACCACATTTCATGCAGAAAGGATGTAAGAAAATTATGCAAGCTTAGCTATGCATCATGCAGGAAAGGCGAGAAATGACACAACCATCAGGCACACCCGAGGTGTCAAACAAGATTCCAACGCATTGTAGACGCGACGGGAAAAATGGTGTAAACACAGGGACACACCCAAATGTCCTAAACCAGAGCGTCCTAATGCGCCGCATGCGAGAGGAAAAAAAGGGGGTGTAAATACTGGGCATACCCGAATGTTTCTAACCGAAGCATCCTAATGCGTCACACACGAGAGGAGAAAGAGGTAACGAGAACACCAGGAAGCACCCAAAATTCTCTAACTGAAAGCGTCCTAATGTGCCGCACGTGAGAGGAGAAAAAGGTGATGAACATCGGGACACACTTGTGTGTTTGAAACCAAAGCGTCCTAACGAATCGCATGTGAGAGGAGAAAGAGGTAACGAGAACACCGGGACGCACCCAAATGTCTCTAACCGGAAGCATCCCAACGCGCCGCACGCGAGAGGAGAAAGTTAGTGTTGTAAACATCGCGCGTACCCGACTACTTTTCAACCGAAGCACTCTAACGCGTCGCACGTGAGAGGAGAAGAGGGTGGTGTAAACACCAGGCATACCCGAATGTTTCTAACCAAAGCAAGTAATTCAAAGGACAGGAATGATTTCACCTGGAACTCCTCCGAATGAACCGTATATACAATATCGTGCCTACATAAGAAAAAGCTCAACAAGCATAATCTAGTAAGAATGCTTGTTCTATGCACAATAAACAAAAGCATGTTCTATGTAGTAATAGCAAAAGCATGTTCTATGCGATAGACAAAGAAATGCATGTTTTATGCAATAGTATAGGATGTATGTTCTATGCAATGATCAATAGTAGAAAATGCAGGTTCAATGTGAGATTAATAGCATGCTCGATACAAAACACCAAATGTATGCTCTATGCGAATGGGAAACAGAAGCATGTTCTATGCAAGTACGATGAGTGCACATTCTATGCAAGATCTCATGTGAAAGGCACATGCCATGCAACGATAAAGAGATGCATGTTCTATGCAATAACAAAAGCGTGCTTGATAAAACAACTCAGTCGCAACTTCTGATTTACCTCTCGGAAGAAGCTGAAATATGTTTTAAAAAGGATACACCTCGTTCATGTTGAATAGTGATGAATCATCATGCGTCGAAGACGCGGTTCAGAGCATCTACAGAGACAATTTGAGCTTAAATGTGAACTTTCCTTGCACTTTCTTGAGAACCAAGGGCACAAAACAACAGAAAACACACAAAGAGATCACTGAAGGTCTATCGGCCACCCTAGAGAGGTGTCGGCCACTTGTTGCCCCCAAATGGATGTTGTCGGCCACAAATGGTGGTCGTCAGCCACCGATGGCAATTCGGGGATATTTTGGACATTTCATGCCGAGTCTTTAAGTACACATCTCCAAGCCTCATTTCCTCACACCTCTCTAGCCAAAATTGACCCCTCTTTCATTCTAGACCATTCTTCTCTCTAGATCCGAGCTTTATATGCATTTTCCAATGCCCCACGCGAAGTTGATTCGCTAAGTCCTTTTGATTTCCTTCGTTTTGAACCGACTGGAATTTGTTTTCGGTGCTTTTTTCTTCATTTCCGCCACTTGAGGCTTGTTCCCCCCGAGTTATTCTTGGGTTCAGTGCCTTTTCCCAAGCTTTGAATTTTTCTCCCATTTTCTCTCTCCGAGGGTTGACTTTTGTTGACTTTTGGAATTCTCCACCCATTTTGCTCATTTTCGCTCACTTTCTCATCTCTTTCCCAGATGGAAGACGACATTCCCCATGACAGAGGTTCTCCAGGGATGGAGAGAGATCCCGAGCATGTTCCATTACCACCCAGGGTTCGACCCTTTGACCCGGGGACCTACCACCCTGAGGTGCATGTGCTACCGCCCGATATAGTTTGTCATTTCAAAGGATTTGCAAGAGGTGTGCCAGAGGACCTCTTGCTATGAGAGTTGAAGTCTCATTTATCCTACGGTGCCATCGAGGTGTACACTGTCTTCTTACATTTTTCACAATGTACGTTGCATTTCTTGCATAGATCACACTTACGTTGTATTTCTTACACTGCCTTTCATTTGCTTGTCTCAGACACATTCTTGCACTGTATTTCTTACACTGCCTTTCATTTGCTCATTTTGATTACAAGGGGACTCTCATTCTATCCGTGAATATGGGACCACATCTACAAGAGAGTGGTATATAGACCTCCCCGTTGGCGTTTGCCAGATTGTCGACGAGTCCGGGCTTGGCTTATTCTACATGGGGCTATCGCGTCTCATAGCGAGTAGGTCTCTACATGGTGCACTGGTAGAGAGGAGGTGGGACACCACCAACTCTTTCCACTTCTCTATCATGGGAGACATGACAATGACTCCGTATGACTTTGCTATGCTCACCGGCATCAAGGTAGGGGGTCGACCGATCCCGTATGATACAAACATGGGCGAGTAGGAGGCCCCCTGGATCTACCTGCTGGGGGCACGCCCACCTCTCTTTCGATCGAGGATAGTTTGGTACAGCTGGTTTGTGGATCATTTCAGAGGGACACAGCCAGAGACCTTAGAGGAGATCGAGCAGTATGGCCGAGGCTTCCAGATGTTCCTCTTTGGCACCACCTTGTTTTCCGACAAGGAGAACACTGTCAAGCTGTATCTCTTGAGTGCCTTAGGGGACTTGTCTTAGGTCCGGCATTACGACTAGAGTGGCACTGGCCTTGCTACCTTGTACAGCTACATGAGCTCGACAACCCGCAGGAACGGGAACAGAGCGGGCGGTTACTGGAGAGCTTGGGAGGTATGCCTTAGTTTTTTGTTTTACATTTCCCACCGTGCTTTCTACTTTGCACTTTCTGTACACTGCCCACACTATACACTGCATACACAAAGTCTGATTTCTACTTTGCATTTGTACTTTCTATACATTGCACTACACACTCTGCTTTCTGTATTTTCTCTATATTCTGCATTCTTTACACATTGTACACATATTCTGCTTTCCGCATTACCTGTGTTTATCTGTTATATACTCATTGTCGCCCTTTTTCTTTTTTGCAGCTATGGGTATATGCATATTTTTCGACCCTTGCCCTAGAGCCGGAGGTGGAGATGTCTCCTGTCGTACCTTATTCTCACCGGTATGATGGTAGGTGTATGACGAGGACCAGGGACACCTTCTCATTCTTTCACCGGTATTTTGATACAGCGATTGCAGCAGAGGTAACTCAAAACTCACCGTTATTGCTACTTTACTTCAGGTCTAATTCACATTGCATATGTAATGGCAACTAACACTCTCTGTATTTGCTGTCTGCAGATCTCATGGCAGCCTTGGGCGAGGATGCCTGAGGGTGTCAGATAGCAGTTTGCAGGTGCTTGGGGCGCATCCGATTACCGGCTCGAACTTGAGGGACCAATAGGCCGAGCCTGGTTCTTAGGCAAACGGTTTCTATCCCAAACTTGGGTTTGCCATCATAGGTGGTTCCCATACCACATCCGCCATCCATGCGGGCTATAGAGAGTCTCTCATCCCAGGAGGTGATTGACTTTACACGAGGCGTGGAGGCCGACTACTTTCTTGGAGAGGGAGACTATGTGACATACATCCAGATGCATCTTATGCCTCCTTTGATGGGTATTCATGCTCGTGCAGGGAGAGCAGCTGATGCCCCTTCGACAAGTAGGGCTCGAGCAGCGAGGGGCAGGGCTAGAGGGGTGCCCCCCGTTAGGTAGAGCTTTGGTTGGTTGGAGCTTCCAATCGAGTTGACAGGTTAGCAGTACACGAGAGAGGCTTATAGGATTCCGGTTGAGCCTCCTGTGGCTGGTCACAGATATGTCAAAGCGCTTGATTCACCTCCAGTATGTACTATAGTTTTCATTTTTCCCATTCTTGCTCAAATACTTAGATACTCCTTCTGGACACTGATCATTCCAAATTGCATTTGCAGACACCCGCAGGGTATGTCGAGGGATTGCTTGAGATGTTGGCCTCATTCGAGGGCAGGATCTTGAGGAGGGAGCCACTACTCGGCTTCCACGGAATTCAGGTAATTTCTCCAGTTTTCTTGTATCCCAGTCATCACATTTCCACTGATATACTGAAACTGACACTTCAACCGAACAATTCCCCATACTGCACTAATACACTGCATATATGTAGCTCGACTTTCTTCGCCGCCCCATTTCGAAGGGCTTCGAATTGGTCCTACAGTTCGGACCCCTATTACAGTTCTGAATCTAATATCACAAAGTCCAATATAAGACTGATAAATCACCAAAGAGTCCAAATTCGGCAAATCATTTTGGAAAATCAGATTTTGAATGAAATAATGCCAAAATTACAAAGTCGCCACCTAAATATTTTATTTTTGGGAAATTTAGGAAACCCTGACTCGTGCCGAAGGCCATGTGTTCGTCATCACCAAAGTTGCCTCAACTTGGGAACTTCGGTACGAGGGGGGAAGGTCATGAAATGAGAACCCCCGCTCGCCCGATCAAAAGATCGGCCTCTACTAAGTATGATATGCTGTTTTATAAACACATGTGTTCTTATTCTGATTATTAGCTAACCTTACTATGTGATGCACACAACATACAAGTATAGACTAAATCACAAGAATTGGAACAAAACAATTCATGTTTGTTTGTCGAAAATGGTTTGAGTTTGCCACCAGCAAGTGGGCTAAAGCGCAGATTTGCCATCAAACATGATGGGAAAAAGACATGATTTGCCTCTTTGTAAAGTGGACTTAAAACTCTCATTTGTCGAATTTTTCCAATTCAAGTAATAAAGCTATCATCCATAGGCATTTATGCAATTTTATCGCCATCGCTAGTGGCCGATCGGGCTTTTAGATGAATTTGCCGGGTAGCATCTGCCGACACAACGCTTCTGAACTTCCTCCTTTTGCTTTGAATCACAGTAATAAAATGCACAAACTTTGAGCTAAAGCCACTCTTAGAAGTTCAAATAAGGCCTCCAAGAACCTTAGCTCCAAGGTGAAGGTATTTGGTCAAGGGTCTTAGTGCAAATATGTAGAGAAAACTCACTTTCAAGCACAAAATGGAAAGAGAGAGAGAATTCTAGTGAGTGAGGATCAAATTTTGCTCACAAAATTTTGAAACCCTTAAAATGGGGGAGACACCTCCCCTTATATAGAAAAACGAGGTACGAGCTTGCCTTGATCCCTCCATACACGTGTATGGATATGAGCATCAGTGAACAACAACTGGCACAGCTGGCACAGAAATATCTAAAAAAGGAGAAAAATGGCCGCTGACCATCTTTGGTGGCCGACCGCCCATCGGTGTAGCCGATCGGCCACCACTGATGGCCGATGGGCATAAGCTCTGGCCGATGACCTGCAGGGCTGATCGGCAGGCCACCTTATCCCCTCAGAGTTGAAGCAATAAGGTCTTGGTCCACAACCAAGCACAAGATAGACAAGTTTCAAAGGCTCAAAGACATGGCACTCCGCCAAGAACTTCGGGCGTTCAAAATGAATACAAACATGGATGATCATTGAGTATTCAAACAATGACGTCCAATTCTTGAGGACGGTCAAAAATGGGGTGTCTACAATGTATAGATCACATCTGACACACTGCATTTTCATATTGTATTAATACTCTGTTCCTGATTTTCACATGTACTCATTCTGTACACCGTACTTGCATTCGATATAGATACTATGACTGACATATACCAATTGCCTTTTCAGGTCCCACCTTTACGTGCGATGGCGGCGTGATAGCGAGACCATCGGCTTCCCTCCAAAGGGAGGAGAGAGAAACAGTTGACATCTTGCGAAGGAGACATCGCGGTCGAGATCAAAGGAGCCCCTCAGAGCCTATCATGAGTGACGACGACGATGAGACCAGCGAGACCGAGGAGGCTGTGCACACCGAGTCATCCAAGAGCGGAGACGCTGATGCTAGCTTGGGTTCTTCTAGCAGAGACGATGCTAAGCCAGGCTCTAAGGTAGAGAGCGGTGATGACTATGGTTCAGATTTTGGTTCAGAGGGAGGTACAGATAGTGACACTGACGGAGACAGCTCTGAGTCCGTGCCCAGAAAGAGGACGAAGAGGGCCACTCAAGATTGAAATAACCGGTGCTGATTCATATCTTTTCGCTAGTAGTGTTAGCACTTTGTATAGCTTAGACAGTTTTATTTTCTTTCAAAGCTTGTACTCTTTGCAAAAAGTAACCATGATCGGAATGAAAATCAGTCTTTTTGATGAAAAAGTGTTGTATTTTGCATTCTAAGCATCGCATTGCACCACATAGCATAAAAAAACAAGATTGATGGAAATTGAACACTTGTACAATGTATTAGCATTTCCTTAATCAGGTAATGAACCGACCAACACTTAACAAACAAAGTAAAACAACTCAATGAACAATGCAACAAATCGATAAATAAATAAATAAAACAAATACAACTCGATAAGCAACACAATAACTTGATAAACAAATCGAAACAACTTAAAAGTGACTCCACAAGACTACTAAAACAAAGCAGCAGAATGCACCAAGAGCAGAACGAAACATAGGTTCTCAGCACTCTTGATATACAAATTGACCAGAGGACAAACCAAGAGGCCATCAGCCATGAATGTAGGCTATCGGCCACTAGTGGTGGCTGTCGGCCACCATTGGTGGCCGGTCGGCTACCAACACTAGCCGGTCGGCCATCAGTGCAATGGGCCTCCAGATTGCGGCCACCTCTCTTCCACTCAGTGCCTTATCTTCTACAAAAGTTGGGACTTCATAGTTTCTTCATTCTAACTCTGTTTTTGCCACAAATGGAGCCATTTTTTGCCAAAAGACTCTCAAATTGGATTGCAACTTTAGATGGCTCGAAAAAAGTGAATTTTGGGATTTCGGGATAAATGCACTATTCCCGCTAAGTCGTACCCCGCTGTGTTTTTCGTTCCTACATGCCACGACTAGGTGTTGGAACCCGGTTACACATGTTTTGAACTTTGGGGGGCAAGAACTATGCCCTACAACTGAAGAATTCCAAGTTTTGATGGAATCTTGGCGCGATGAGGATATCTTGCCTCAGTCCCGTTTTAGTCACATCTAAGCTTTAGGAAGGATGTGTGTGCAAACTTTACACGAAGCTCGATCATTGGTTCACAATGGAGAGCTAGACATTCCCAGCCTCATTCATCGATTTTCTGATGCCGGTGACCACGGTGACCGTCTTTGGAAAAGTTTTCGGCAACATGCCCTTTGTTTGTGTATGTTGGCTCATTTTCTTCTAGCCCCGAGTTTTGGAGGGTCTAGCATTCGCTTGATCAAAGTGGCGCAGGGCTTGATAGAGGGAAAGAGCTGTTTTGGCCTAGCATTGGCGAAGAGTTGATGGCCTTGGACGCCTTCCATCGGCAAGAGACGACCAAATTTGCAGGAAGTCCACTACTTTTGCAGGTAATGTTTCCCACCATATCTCACTCAATACTCAGGCTCTGTTTTTCTCTCAAAACCCTTTCTCACTTTTTCTCTCCATATACACCTCTCTATTCTTTAATCTCTCATTTCTTTCATCCCTCTCCAGATATGGCTCATTGACAGGCTGAAGGTAGTGGACTCTTGCCCTGCATATTCAGCTCAAGGCTATTTCTTTCGCTAATGGCTAGTTGATTTCCTGAATGAAGGGTGGTGGTGTCCTTGGATGTGCAATAGGACTGCTGTTGATATTTCTTGGCATTGCCCCTGGTTTGATCTGCTCGAGATGAGCTACAGCATGGCGCGGCAACTGTAAACACCCCATTTTTTACCGCCCTTAGTACTTGGGCTTCACTGATTGTTTACTTGGTGATGAAAGCTGTGCAATGCAAAGGTTTGATTTCTTTGGCAAGGAGATCGTCAAATCCCGACCCCACAACCCATTTTTGGACGAAAGCCTTTTGACTAAAATGATTTTTAGACCTTAAAACCCCCTCTTTCAAAACATTTTTGAAAAAGTTTCTACAATATTTTGAGGCTTGCATTTTGTTAAATGTTGTGCTTTTCGGTAAACCAAGCAAGAAAAAAATGGAAATAAATGAAAGAGAGGTGAACACTTTGAAAAATCTTTCAAAACACCTTATTTAGGGGTTTGGGGTTGAAGAAAAGAGGAGATGAGGGAAGAAAGCTTGCTGAGGAGAAGTTAGGCATGAATCTGATTAAACTTAAACTGAGTAGTCTTCACTAAAATGAGCATTTCTCTTTGAACACTTGGAATTTTGATGTGAGGCTTCCACGATTAGAAAGAATACTTCTGGGGCTTCAGTTTAGGCTTAAGAATGACCTGCAAAGGAGCCCAGATGAAGTAGTTATGCTCGTTTGAAGTTGGACTTGGAGAGAAGATTTTTCTGCCGGCCACTAGTGAAGTGTGCCGGCCATGGATGATGTAGTGCCGGCCATTGATGATCATTGCAGGCCACAAAATGACCCTTGCCGGGCACCAGTGATGGCTGGCCAACCATTGATGTCAAAAATCAGATTTTTTGCAGATATTTATCCTCCAACTGTGCCAACTGTCTCTTTTGAGATATTTTCGACCAGAGCTTGCATTTTTCAATATATAGAGGCCATTCTCAATTGTTTTCAAGGTTGGAAGAATTTTGGGATCCTCTCTCTCTACAATCCTCTCTCTCTAGATTTCTCTCTCTCTAGAGCATTTGTGCTTAGAAGCTTTGCATGCATCAAAGTTTAACGTATCAACCTTTAACCAAAATGGTTCATCTTTGGGCTGAAGTTACTTGAAGCTATCTTGGAGCTCCATAAGTGGCTTTTGGTTTGAATTGGTTCCAAGAATCACTCTTTCCTTCAAGAGGTATAACTATTATCCTTTAAGCTTGTTTTAATTGCTTGTTTTGCCATCCTTTTAAATTGTTTCAAGGCTGGTTTTAAACTGAAAAAACCTCTATTTTTATGCTTTAAAAATGATGGTTTAAGGTTATTTTGAATGAAGGGGTGGTCCACACTTTTGCTCCTTTGTTTGTTAAGCTTTTGTGCCATCTTTTCATCACTCTCAAAACAAGTCTTTTGGCCTTTTAACCACTGAAATTCACAGGTTTTTTTCAGTGGTAAATTTTTTTTTTGAGGTCCAAAATTGGAGGGGTTAGCCTCCCCTCCTTGTGTCTAGCTTTCATGCCTGGTTAGCTCCATATGTTAACATTTTTTCTAGCTTATCTTAGCTTTATTCTAGCATGTTTTTGCCTCTGAAATAACCATTTTTGGCTCTGTTTTGGGTTGGTTACTTTAGTTGAGGCTTGTTTTGCATAGTTGTAGTGCAATCCCATGCATTAGCTTAATGTTTTGGCTCTTCATGACTTGAGTCCAACATGTTTTTCAACTGATTCTAGGCTATAAAAACTCTGTAGTTTTGGGCTGAAGCTTGAGTCCAAAGGCCATTAAAGGTTGAGCGGTTGAGAGCCCTTCTTTGTACCTTGTTTTGGAGGCCTTTGCCCTTCTGTTTCCCACCCTCAAATCATCTTTCTTTGAGGCTTTTACTACTGATTTTCAGAGTTATTTCTGTGGCAAAAAACATGTTTTGAAGTCCAAAATTGGAGGGGTTAGCCTCCCGTCTTCGTGCCTTGCTTACTAGTCTAGCATGCTTTATGTTTTAGCCTATTATTCTAGCTTGTGTTAGCTTAATTTCAGAATGTTTTAAGCTATATTTTGGGCTGTTTTGCATCTGTTTTGGGCCGGTTGTTGCTTTTGAGCTTTGTATTGCATAGATGTAGTGTAAATTCGTTCACTAGCTCATTGTTTTAGGCCTTTAAACATGAGTTGCTTGAGTTGCTTTCATATTCTAGTATCATTTTTCATGCCATTTTAGCACTGAAATGTCTACAACCTTCCTCATTTCTTCACTTTTCCATTTTCTTTGAGGGTTGTTAACCTTAAGGTGGTGTTTAAGCTTGTGATATAGCTTGTGCTCAATGGTTTTAATCCTTTTTTGAGGGTTTCTACTAACCAAAGGCATGATCTCCCTCATGTCTTAAACCATCCTTCGGTTGACCCCTCTCTCATTAGAGGACACTCGTCTTGGACTTAACCGGTTAAAGAACGGTTTGGTAATGTAAAATGAGTAAATAAAACATAACAAGTGAAACATGACCAGATAAGCATGTTCGTGTTGCATTGTATGTGTTCAATTGGGCGTTATATTGAACACAAGGAAGATTGGTCCATCTCATACTCAAAGTGATGAAATGAGCCAATCTCCTTAGTCTCCATTGCCTTTGATCATTCATGATAAGGTAGTGGTCTAGAGTCTTGTTTTTGTGCATTCATCGAAAGTGTACAACTTGGATCTTTGGCCATCATGCATTGAAAATGGTTGATTGGTGGTTTTGGATCCAGGAGTGCCAATCCTTTGATGTTTTGAGATGATAAGGAGGGGCATAGTACAAACATGTCCTTGGAAAACCCTTATTTTTTCTCTGTTTGTGCTCTGTTGCGGTATGGTGACTCAGAGCACCAGTGGTCGGCAGTGGCCCACTAATGGCTGGTAGAGCTTTATCCTTGGCCAGCAAGGAACATTTTTGGCCGACAGGTGGCCGGCAACAACCAATCATGGCTGGTAGGCCACTGGTGCAATCTTCATCAAGTGTTTGGTAAGGTGGACTAGAAAGTTCTTGGAGTATGTCCAACCTTGCAAACAAAGCCTCTCGGGAGCAAACAAAAGGCTTTTCAGGGCGAAAACTGATTGCATGCATCCTCTACTTCCTGGAGCAGAGTTGAGGTAGTGTAATTTAACATTTTGCATGATTAGTTTGAACACATTTGTTTTAATTAACTAGTTGCCAATTAGATAAGTGTTGTAATAATTAAGTAGCTTAGTTTAGTTATTTCTTTATTTGGTTTGTAATAATTAGTCTAATTAGTTTAAATAGGTTAGTTAGTTAGCTTAGCTTAGATTAGCTTAGCTTATTCATTCGGACCCTCCTTCGTGAGGGCACAATGTTGTAATAAGTGTGCGTGCGTGTGTTGGAATGTCTTCCAACCCCATGTCTTTCTCCTTTTTACTTAACCGCTTTCGATGGTTAGTTTAGGGTCATTTTCAATTAGCATACCTTACGCTTGCATGTTTACATTCATTCATTTGTTTTGCATGCACCAAGGCTCGGCGCATCATTCAAACTGCATCGTAATTTCAATACTTCTTTGAATATGTGTTTCAAAGCATGTTATCAAACTATATCATATGCCATATTAGTAGCCGAGCCTATTAATCTCATATTGCATGTGTTGCATTAGGCATCTTGTATAGTTAGGATCATGCATTTTTCTAACTACTTTTTGTTTTGGCTTGGAGTACTAGGTAAGCTTTTACGCTTTAGCATACTTACATGAGTGTGAGTGATTGCCATATCTAGCATGCTTGCCATGAGGCTATTTGCTTAAATGCTAAACGGCATGAATGCCTATGGAAGAAGGCTTTGTTGCTTGAATTGGAACATTTCGACAAATATGAGTTTTAAGCCCACATTGCGAAGTGGCAAATCATGTTTCAAGCCCATCATGTTTGATGGAAAATCCGCGTTTTAGCTGACTTGAGTGTGGCAATTTCAAACCATTTTCTAAAACAAATATGAGTTGATTTGTTCCAAATCTTGCGACTTAGTCTATACTTGCTTGTGTGCGTCACATAGTAATGTTATCTAATAACTAGAATAAGAACACATGAGGTTTATAAAACAACATATCATGGTTAGTAGAGGCCGATCTTTTGATCGGGCGAGCAGGGGTGCTCATTTCATAACCTTCCCCCCTCGTACCCAAGTTCCTGAGCCGAGGCACCTTTGGTGATGACTGACATGTGGCCTTTGGCACGAGTCAGGGTTTCCTAAATTTTCCCAAAATAAAATATTTGGGTGGCAACTCTATAATCTAGCAAAGCAGTCTAGTTTTGGCATTATTTGATTCGAAATCTGATTTTCCAAAATGATTTGCCGGATTGGACTCTTTGGTGTTTATCAGTCTCACATTGCACTTTATGAGACTAGATTCAAAACCGTGACAGGAGTCCCCAGTAGAGTCGCTAGAAATTGTAGCTCGACTTTGTTCGCGCCCCCCTTTCGGAGAGGCTCCAATTGGTCCTACAGCTCACAGCGACTCCTTTGGGACTGTAATTTTTTCAGTGGTCTGAGTGCAATGTGAGATCAAACAAAGAGTCCAACCAAATCATTTTTCCAAATGAGCACTCTTGTTCGATCAAAGGATCGGCCTCTACTAATCATGATATGTTGTTTTATAAACCTTATGTGTTCTTATTCCAGTTATTAGATAACTTTACCATGTGATGCACGCACAAGCAAGTATAGACTAAGATCACAAGAATTGGAACAACTCAACTTATGTGAGTTTTAAGCCCACTTTGCAAAGTGGCAAATCATGTTTTTAAGCCCATCATGTTTGATGCCAAATCCGCATTTTAGCCCACTTCACGGTGGCAATTTCAAACCATATTTGAAAACAAACATGAGTTATTTTGTTCCAAATCTTGCGACGTAGTCTATACTTGCTTGTATGCGTCACATAGTAATATTATCTAATAACCGGAATAAGAACACATGAGGTTTATAAAACAACATATCATGGTTAGTAAAGGCTAATCCTTTGATCGGGTGAGCGGGGGTGCTCATTTCATGACCTTCCCCCCTCGTACCAAAGTTCCCAAGCCGAGGCAACTTTGGTGATGACGGACACGTGGCCTTTGGCACGAGTCAGGGTTTCCTAAATTTTATGAAAATAAAGTATTTAGGTGGTGACTTTGTAATCTGGGAAAGCAGTCCCAGTTTTGGCATTATTTGATTCAAAATATGATTTTCCAAAATGATTTGCCGGATTGGACTCTTTGGTGTTTATCAGTCTCACATCGCACTTTGTGAGACTAGATTCAGAATCATGACAGGAGTCCGAACTGTAGGACCAATTCAAGCCTTTCCGAAAGGGGCGCGTGAAGAAAGTCAAGCTACAGTTTCTAACAACTCTGCTGGGGATTTGGAGAACTTGACTCGAACTCATAATATGTTATTTTATTTACACTTACGTGTTCCTTTGCATTTGCATTTGCATTGGTGTGCTTAAGTCACATTGTTTGCCATCTGCTATTCCTCAGCGGTTTGCAGGAGGCTTGCTTGGAAAAGCTTGCCAAAAGGCTGACTGGTTACGTGCTCTGCCACGATGGGAACAGAACCCTTAGATCTGGACTACCGCTGTACCGTTTGATCCTCCTTTCACTTCTCGTTGTTTGGAGCGAGAGGTATATTAGGTGGTCTTGTTGAGGCACCCTTTTTGACCAATCGACCTAGTTGCATATCGGAAACCTTAGAGACTGTTCCAAACTAGGACATGATTCTTACCCGAATGCAGGATTGCGTGAAGCCACTTGTTGTGCATAGTGAACCCCTAGTTCCTGACGAAATTAGGACAAGGTAACCCTACCCCACCATAGGGTGTTTTGGCTCTCACTTAACTAGTATGTGCTTTATAGTGAAACTGTACAAGAATGTGCATATCAGTTGCGAGTTTGGTATCAGCTTGTGGGGCAGACTTCAATGTAGAGAGCACAACCATTCAACTATGCTCATATCCGTTCTAGTGAAATTGGGCTAAGATGCTGTCTGTTTTCCCTTTGGAAGATAGTCCTGGAACCATAGCTTCAGAAGGCTCCAATATCCCTCTGGTACTCTGGACTTGTATCGACAGACTTTGTCAGCTCGGAATTGGTTCAGAAGCAACCTGTGTTTACCTCACCCCCACCGGTTACAAGAGAAAGGAGGTTTATGCAAAATTCACCAGTGCAGTGTCTACAACAGTCACCCCTCAGTTCACACGGGTCTAGTCTGGTCTGGGAACAGTTGTCTGCATTTAGCTTAGCACGAGATCAATCACCCATTCTCATGGCTCAGTATCTCCCAACCAGTGTGGAAGAACAGATATAGCACTTGCAACAGACAATCGAGGAACTACAACAGGACGCAGTCCATCAGGCTGAAGTCACGACTCGTCAGGCCGAGGTGATAACCCGGCTACAACAACAACAGCCACAGCCAGAGCCGGCCGTGGCTTCTGCATCTCATACGCCTCCCACGGGTAACCCGACACCCAGAGCCACTTCCCATACTGCTAATGTCCAAGAGGCTCGGGGCAATCTGGCAGAGCCAATCCCAGCACAGGCCTCTAAAGCTCTTGTTTATCAAATCGAAGCTCCGTTTGAATTTGAGGTTGACCTAACTACACTTAAGGTCAATAAACTGGTGAAGTTATTCAAACGAGCACAAGGAGTGAACTCCATCCCGGATTTAGAGAATGGGTATACTGAATCTGTAGTTACCTTACCGGAGCGGTTTAAAATGTCGCATATCGACCGCTTTGATGGCTCTGGAGACCTAATGGGGCATCTCCACCTATTTTTTAATATCCTAAGGCCAATGGGTTTGACCCCATCCCAGAAGTTGTCTCCCTTCGGCCGAACCATGTATGGGATAGCCGTAATCTGGTATGCTAAATTCGAGAACTCTGTGAAACAGAACTGGAAAGAGATGGCTGAGGCCTTTTTTTGTCTCAATACTCCTATAACACACAGATCGAGGTCACAACTCGTGATCTCGAAATCACCCGCCAAGTGTAGACTCAACTTTCTTCACGCGCCCCTCTTTCGGAGAGACGCGAATTGGTCCTACAGTTGGGACTCCTGTCATGGTTTTGAATCTAATCTCACAAAGTGCAATGCAAGACTGATAAATCACCAAAGAATCCAAGTCCGGCAAACATTTTGGGAAAATCGATTTTCAATCAAATAATGCCAAAAATGGATTGCTTTGCCAGATTACAGAGTCGCCACCTAAATATTTTATTTTTGGGAAATTCAGGAAACCCTGACTCGTACCAAAGGCCACATGTCCGTCATAACCAAAGTTGCCTCGGCTTGGGAAATCGGGTACGAGGGGGGAAAGTCATGAAATGAGCAGCCCCGCTCACCCGATCAAAGGCTTGGCCTCTACTAAGCATGATATGTTATTTGATAAACACATGTGTTCTTATTTCGGTTATATGATTAACTTACTATGTGATGCGCAGAACATACAAGTATAGACTATATCATAAGAATTGGAACAAAACAATTCATGTTTGTTTTTGAAAATGGTTTCAAAGTGCCACTCGCAAGTGGGCTATAGCGTGGATTTGCCACCCTCAAGTGGGCTGAAAACTTACATTTGATGAATTGTTCCAATTCAAGCAATGAAGCCTCCATCCACAGGCATTCATGCAGTTAATCATTTAAGAAAATAGCCTTATGGCAAGCATGCTATCATGGCAACACTCACACTCATACAAGTATACTAAAGCGTAAAACTTACAGTGTACTCCAAGTCAAAACAGTAGTTAGAAACAATTCATGATCCTAACTATATAAGATGCCTAATGCAACGCATACAATAATGCAACTAAATAGGCTCGGCTATCCAAGATGGCATATGAATGCAACACCTGATAACATGTTTTGAAAGACGTATTCAAGTAAGTGTATTGAAATACAATGCAGTTTGAATGATGCGCCGAGCCTAGTGTATGCAAGACAAATGAATGATACAAACATGCAAGCATAAGGTATGCTAATCAAAACGTGCCCTAGACTAACCATCGAAAGCGGGTAAATGAAAGGGAGAAAGACGTGGGGTTGGAAGGCATACACACACACACGCACTCTTATTACAACATTATGCCCCTTCGAAGGAGGGTCCGAATAAATAAGCTAAGTAGATATGCTAATTAAGCTAATTATTACAAACAACCAGTAATTAACTATGGTAAGATAATTAATTAGAAACCGAATTCAATAAGCAGCTAACGCTAAGCTAATTAAATAGTACAGACCAAATTGAATAATCAACTATTCTAAGCTAATGAAAGAAATATAAACGGCCTCGAAGGACCAGGGATGCATGGATGCTCGGTCGCGTCCTCCTGGAAATCCGTCGCTTTGATCTCCGTTGCCTCTGTTCGCACTTGCTGTACTGTTTGAACACTGAACCAACATTCTAGACAACGGCTACCCCAACACAGAAGCACTTCTGCACCAAAATGGACTGGTGGCCGGTCGGCCATAAGAAGTGGTTGTCGGCCACTTTAACTGGCAGGTCAGCTAGTTGAAGTGGCCGGTCGGCCACTGCTTTTCCAGGCTCTCGTTTTTGCTGCAATAGAGAACAACAGAGGCACATCAACGTATTTGCAAGGAAATATGTGTACTGTCACCGTCCTTATCATGTCTCAAGCTCAAAGGAGTGCGGCACTTGACTCTCTAGCCACCAATCAAGCATCTCGACGCATGATAGCCAAAGAGTCCAGCTTGTACAAGCTTAGTGAATGTGCACATAATACTCAAAAGTGCCATCACTCTATCATGCATGATCAAGGATGACGATGACCAAGAAATGAGATACGATTCATCATTTCAAGTATGAAACATCTCACATTTCTTGTGTTTGGATTAACGTCCGATCCAAACATATGCAATGCAAATAATATGCTTATCTTGCACAAGTTTTACTTAGCTCAATTCCTGTTTACACATTTTACATTACCAAGCCATTCTTCAACTGGTTAGTCCAATGTGAAAGTCCTCTAATAAGAGGGGTCAACCAAAAGGGTGGTTTAGGACATGAGAGGGATTATGCCTTTGACTAGGAGGAACCCTCAAAAGA
This sequence comes from Camellia lanceoleosa, assembly GCA_025200525.1. Lineage (NCBI taxonomy): Eukaryota > Viridiplantae > Streptophyta > Magnoliopsida > Ericales > Theaceae > Camellia > Camellia lanceoleosa. The sequence goes on from CM045769.1 coordinate 72,366,957, forward strand.
GAGTTAAAGCCATTTAAGCACAAACCCTACTTCATGTGTAAACACAACCTTAAGGCTAAACAACCCTCAAAACAAATAGAAAAATGAAGAAGTGAGGGAGATGGAAGAATTTCATTTTTGGAATGGCATGAAACACAAGACTATAACATGGAAACAACTCATGTACAGCATGTTAGAGACTTAAGCATCAAAACTAGTGAAGAGATTTACACTAGAACCATGCAATATCAAACTCAAAGGACCAAACCAACTCTGGACATACCTCAAACATGTCAAAACATAGGCTAAGATATGTTGAGACTTAGGCACAAAAAGCAATAAAAATATGCTCACATGTTGGCTCACAAACAAGACACAAAGCACAACTCTCAAAAGCATTGAAAGAGTGGAATATGTAAGAGTGTAGCAATGATATATGCTCTGAAATTACATGCTAAATGATGCTATATCATGCAAACATCACAAAAAAAGCATGCCAGAGGCCCTAAAACTCAAAGCTACTAAAGCCAACTACACTATAGCTATACAAAACATGAGTCATATGACCAAGACCACTCAAAACAGAGTAAAAGCATGATAAATCAGTAGCAAAAATGTGCTGGAGTCAAGCTAACACATGCTAGAATAATAGGCTAACACATTAGGCACGCTAGGCTAGTGAGCAAAATTACACTACAACTGTAAGAAGCAAACAATAGGTGCTCCAACCAGTCAAAAATAGAGTTAAGGCAGGTCCAAAAAGTCATAAAAACATGCTAAGATCAAGCCATGAGATAGTAGAAAAAGATGCTCATGTGTTGGGCCATCAACACTTGCAAAGAAGACATAAGGAGGGAAGGCCACCCCCTCCTATTTTGGGCCTCAAAACCAACTTTCTACCACTGAAATTCCTTTGGAATTCAGTGGTTATGAGGCGAAGAAAAGGTGGTTTCAAAAGCTTTGAAAGAAGGCTTAAAAAGCTTTACAAGCCAAAGAGCCAAGGGAAGAAACCACCCCCTAGCCATACAAGGCTTAAACCATCATTTTAGAACCTTAAAATCAGAGTTTTTTAGAAGTTAAAACCAGCCTCAAAGTAGTGTAAAAAGATTACCAAAGGCTTAACCAAAATAAAGCTTAAAAGGGACAAGCCTTACTCTTGAAGCACAACAGCAAGACAACAACTTTCTGAGCCAAGACCAGCTTTAAAGAACCCAAATAAGACCTCCAAGAACCTCAGCCACAAGGTGGTCTAATTTGGTAAAGGGGTTGTATGCAAATATGTGAAGAAAACTCAATTCTAAGCACAATATAGAGAGAGATAGAGAGAGAATTCTAGAGAGAGAGAAAAATTTCAGCTCTGAAATTTTGTAACCCCAAAAATGGGGGAGAGGCCTCCCCTTATATAGAAAAACAATCCAACAGCCTGGCTTCATCCCTCCATACGTATATGGAGGATACAATCAGTGTACAACAGCTGGCCCAGCTGGCACATAAAATATCTGAAAAAGGAGAAAATTGCCCGTCGGCCACTTTAGGTGGCCGACCAGCCACCTCCCCTAGCCGACCGGCCATCTCAAATAGCCGATAAAAGGAAAAAGTGGCCGAAAAGTGCCAAAAAGTTGTGTTTGGCACTGAAATTCTACCACCTCCCTCACTTCTTCATTTTTCTATTTGTTTTGAGGGTTGGTTAGTCTTAAACTTGTGTTTAGACTTGAGATGAAGATTTATGCTTAAATGGCTTTAACTCTCTTTTGAGGGTTCCTCCTAATCGAAGGCATGGTTTCTCCCATGTCTTAAATCATCTTTTGATTGATCTATCTCTCATTAGTGGACTTTCACATTTGGACAAATCAATTAATGAATGGTTGCTAACATTAAAATGTGTAAACAAGAATTGAATCAAGCAAAACATGGCCAAGATAAGCATGTTGTTTGCATTGCATTGTGTTCAATCGGACGTTATATTGAACACAAGGTAGATTGGCCCATTTCATACTCAAATTGATGAAAATGAGCCAGTCTCCTTTCTCTCCATTGCCCTTGGTCATGCATGATAGGGTAGTGGTCCTAGAGTCTTGTTGTGTGTATTTATTAAATGTGTACAAGTTGGATCATTGGCCATCATGCATTCAAAATGCTTGATTGGTGGTCTTGGATCCAATAGTGCCACTCCTTTGATGTTTTGAGATGATAAGGAGTGTCACAGTACAAACATACCCTTGGGAGACCCTCTCTTTTCCTCTGGTTTGAGCTCTGTTGTAGAATGGTGGTCCGGCACACCAGTGGCCGGTAGTGCCTTACTGATGGTCAGTACTGCTTCATCCTTGGTTGGCAGAACACATCTTTGGCCGGCAGAAGGCCGGCAGCAAGCATTCATGGCCGGCAGGCCACTGGTGCACTTCTCAGCATCGGTTTAATAAGGTTTAGCAGGAAGTTCTTGGAGTGACCCTGCAAACAGGGCGTCTCAAGAACAATCCGGTGGTCTTTTCGGGGCGAGAAACCGAGCACGCATCTTCTACCTTTTGGAGCAAAGCTGAGGCTATTTAGTTTAATGCTTTACCTGTTAGTTAGCATGAATTTGTAGTGTAATTAATTAATTAATTTGCTAATTAGTTAAGTGTTGTAATAATTAGTCTAATTTGTTTAATTAGATTAGCTAGTTAGCTTAGCTTAGTGTAGCTTAGCTAATTCATTCGAACCCTCCTTCGAGAGGGCGCAATGTTGTAATAAGTGTGCGTGTGTGTGTGCATGTCTTCCAACCCCACGTCTTTCTCCCTTTTATTTAACCGCTTTCGATGGTTAGTTTATGGTCTTTTTCAATTAGCATACCTTATGCTTCCATGCTTGCATCATTCATTTGTATTGCATGCACTGGGCTCGGCGCATCATACAAACTGCATTGTATTTCAATACTTATTTGAATACTTATTTGAATACGTGCCGTAAAGCATGTTATCAGATTGTTGCATTCATATGCCATCTTAGATAGCCGAGCCAATTTTAGTTGCATTATTATATGTGTTGCATTAGGCATCTTGTATAGTTAGGATCAACATTGATTTCTAACTAGTTCTCTGTATTGGCTTGGAGTGCACTGTGAGTGTTTAGGCGTTAGCATAGTTGCATGAATGTGAGTGTTGTCATGATAGCATGCTTGCCATGGGGCTATTTGCTTACTTGATTAACTGCATGAGTGCGTGTGGATGAAGGCTTGACTACTTGAATTGGAACAATTCATCAAATGTGATTTTTAAGCCCACCTTGCGAAGTGGCACATCATGTTTTAAGGCCACTTGAGGGTGGAAAATCCGCCCTTTAGCCCACTTGAGGGTGGCAATTCCAAACCAATTTTGAAAACAAACATGAATTCTTTTGTTCCAATTCTTGCGATTGAGTTTATACTTGTATGTTGTGCGCATCACATAGTAAAGTTAGCTAAATAATCGGAATAAGAACACATGCATTTATAAAACAACATATCATGATTAGTAGAGGCCGATCTTTGATTGGGCAAGCGGTGGTGCTCATTTCAAGACCTTCCCCTCTCGTACCCAAGTTCCTAAGCCGAGGCAACTTTGCTAATGATGGAGACATGGCGTTTGACACGAGTCAGGGTTTCCTAAATTTTCCAAAAATAAAATATTTAGGCGGCAACCCTGTAATCTGGCAAAGCAGTCTAGTTTGGCATTATTTGATTCAAAATCTGATTTTCCAAAATGATTTGTCGAATTGGATTCTTTGGTGATTTATCAGTTTCACTTTGCACTTTGTGAGATTAGATTTAGAACCGTGACAGGAGTCCGAACTATAGGAGACCAATTTGCGCCTTCTCCGAAAGGGGGGCATGCGAAGGAAGTCGAGTCCACAGTTTTTGGCGACTCTGCTGGGGATTTAGAGAACTTGACTCGAACTCATGATATGTTGTTTTCTTTACAGTTATGTGTTTCTTTGCATTGCATTTGCATTGGTGTGCTTAAGTCATAGTGTTTGCCATCTGTTATTCCTGAATGATTTGCTGGAGGCTTGCTTGGAAAAGCGTGCCAAAAGGCTAACCGGTTACGGGCTCTGCTACGATGGGAACACAAACCTTGGATCTGGACTACTGCTTTACCATCCTCCTCTCGCCTTTTTATGTTGGGAGCGAGAGGTATATTAGGCTGTCTTGCTGAGGCACCCTTTTTGACCAATCGACCTAGTTGCATATCGGAAGCTATAGAGACTGTTCCAAACTAGGATAGGTTGCTCACTCGAATGTAGAATTGTATGAAACCGCATGCATGCATAGTGAACCCTTAGTTCCCGACGAAACTAGGACAGGGAAACCCTACCCCATCATGGGGGTGTTTTGGCTCTCACTTGCTTGGTATGTGCTGTTAGGGTGTGTCTCTACAGGAATGTATGTATCAGTTGCAAGTCTGAGCATCAGTTTGGGGACATCAGTTTGAGGCAGAAATTTGGGGGTGGAATTCAGTAGAGAGTACATTCATTCAGCTATGCTCATACATGTTCTAGTGAAATCAGGCTGAGGTGCTGTCTATTTTCTCTTTTGCAAGGTAGTCTTGAAACCATAGCGTCAGAAGGTTGCAATATCCTCCGGGTACATTGGACTTGTGTTGATAGACTTTGTCAGGTGAGAGATTCAGTCCAATGGCAGTCAGTGTTTCCTTCGCCGAGGCAAGGAAAAAAAGGCCAATTAGGGTTCACCGGTTCAACTGATCTGACAGTCACCAGTCACATCACCTTTGTTCAGGGCATGTGCATCTACCTCTATCATGGGACAGCCTCCGGCAAATTTAGAGGTTTTGCTGATCCGTTTTCAGTAATCAATGGATTCACTGCAGTAAGATATGGTTAGGCAAGCCAAGACATTGTAGAAGATGATATTCAACTTTAAGGACCTCCATGACATCGGGGTTCAAATCAAGGAGGACCTCCGACAAGGGATCTTTGTGGGAGATAATGAGCCTTTGAAGAAGAATGTTGCTCGCAGTTCCAATGCTACTACTGATGGTAGCACAGCTGTGAAATGCTCAGAAGTAGACATAATCACCACTTCCCTTAATGGCCAAAGATCAACCACTTCAACTCGTCCCGAAGCCCGAAATTTCCATCCTCTTTACATGAGTTTCTCTCAAGCTTTGAAAATGCTGTGAGAAGAAGGGTACCTAGAACTCCTAGAACCCCGATGCCTCTGAAATCCTCTTCCACCAAGATATGACCCAGCTAAATACTGTGCCTATCATCAACAACATGGTGATGATACAAACCGTTGCATCCGCCTCCTTCATAAGATTCAGGATCTTATTGACGAAGAGACCATAGCTCCACCAAAAGGACCTCGGGCCACCACTGACATGTCACCTCTGCATCTCAATCTAATCCATATACTGCCATCCACCTATGACCCCAGTCTATACATCACCCAGCCCATTTACCCAAGCCTGAGGTGTTCGTTCCAGTTAGCATGGACTTATGCATGATGGGTGCACCTGAAACCCAATCATCTCAAACCGATGAACCCACTACTTCTAATCTAATGACAATGATTGAATATCTTCAGAGAACCGTGGTAGATCTGGCCTTTGGGATATTGGCTCCATCATCGACCACATCACATGCCAGAACTTTCATGCCAAAAGGCTCCTTGATCTTGCAGCAAGCTGCAACTGAAACTGGCCAACCTAAAGCCATCCCAGGTCTAGGCAATGACATACCGACAACAACTAGGCTCCGCTCTGATATAACGACCCAATCCTTTGACAAAGTGGAGGCAAGTGGTAAGAACAAGGTAGGGGCAAGCATTGGTCCCTATGAACACCTTCAGTGGGCTGTTGAGGCTTTGAAGGCTGAAGGGCTGATTAAATAGCGAGTGCTCGCAGTTGTTCCAAAGACTGTGGATGACACTTTTGTCGCTTAAGTTGGGGGCATTTCGAATCAAGGGGCAAGCTAGAAAAAGGGATGTCATGTCAGAAATACCCCTTTCAGCTCCAATCCTACACTCAGAAGAAATCAGCAAACCTAGTCAGCACCTGTCAACCCCTTTGCTGGTACATCCAACACCTCACAAACCTCGAAGTACCTACCCCGAGGCCAGAGGGTCTTCACCCTGCTTTATATGTCCTTATCCAAAGCCATGGGCGTGTTGATCAAAAAGGGCCATCTCAAACCCCTTGAGCCTTGGCCTCTCCCGGATCCCCTTCCAGCTAAGCATGATCCGGCCAAGTACTAGGCTTTCCATCAACGAACTGGTCATGGCATTGACATGTTCTTTCGTCTTCTCCACGAAATACAAGATTTGATTGATAATGAGGTCATCATCGCACCCAAAGTCTATCGTCACTGGATCAGTGAACTTGGAGGGAGGGGGGGTAATGTGATTATGTGATCGGCGGATGAACCACCTGCTGATGGTGCTCAGTTTACTCCAGCTGTGGAGATGGCACACACTGTTTTGAGGATATTGCGAGTGCTGTTTACTTTACTTTCTAGCTTGGATATTGGGTTAGTCTTGTTGTGTTGTATTGAGTCTTTCTTATTGTATCGAGTCAGTCTTCTTATGTTCGAGTCAGGTGATTTCAGGTGTGTTACCTCGGGCATCACTATCTTGTTTTGTGTTTGTCTTTTACACCCTTTCTTTTGCATCGGTTTCTCCCATTGAGCCAGTTGTGCCACAAGATCTGAATGAAACATCATTGATTTTCACCCTTTTGCGTTTGTTTCTGCCATTGAGCAATTACGCCAGAAGATCTGAATGATACGGCAGAGATTTTGACCTACTTTTTTGTTCCTTGAAATCATTGCATTGACCTATGTTTTTCAAAACTTTTTTTAACGCTGTGATGAAAACAAAGAGGAAGGAATTCCTCTGGATTTGGAAAATTTGATCAAGCTGAGAGGAAGAGAGGTATGCTAAGCCCTTAATGAATGAACTCATGTTTGTTAATGTGAGTGTTGAGAAGGATCTTCGCTTGATCAAGATTGGTTCTACATTGTCTTCAGCGCGAGCGACTAGTCGCTTTCTTAAAAGATTTCAAAAAATGTTTTGCGTGGTCCTTCGAAGACATGAGTGGAATTGATCTTGAGATTGTGCAGCATAGGATCACTCTCGGCCTCAAGACTCGACCCCTTTTGCTTTCAAACCTTGAACTTTGATTCAGAATGTTCAACAGTCAACCACAATGTGAAGCTTGTATAGCAAGATTTGAAGCAGCCCATGAACTAGGGGCAATAAAGTCGTATGACGTCAAAGGATGCCCGCTAGGCTAGATTCGAAGCTGCCCTCAAACTAGGGGCAAGAAATTTAGATCAAGAAGGTCAGATGTGATCAAAGGAAGCTTGCAAAGCTAGACCAGAAGTAGCCTTTGAACTAGGGGCAAAAACGTCGGATGTGCTCAAAGATTCAAAAAATGGGTCATTCTGCAAACCACTGAAGACTGGCAAGAAAGCCAAATTTGAGCTGCTGAAAGAAGAAAGTTTATTGCTGAAGGACAATTGAGCTCCTATCCACAACACTAGGGGCAAATTTAGGCCCCATTGGATGGACTTCTATATCATCAATGAACAACAGCCATTCTCCTAGATTCAGAAGGCTTAGAGATCCTATGACCGGTCAACATGGACAAGTTACATTTTTTTTTCCTTGAGAGGTTCACTGGGCCAAAAACTCGAAAGGACGGCCCAGGCAAAACTTAGAGTAAAAAATAAAAGAAAAGAAAAAGAAAAAAAAGAAAAGAAAAAGAAATAGAAAAATGAAAATGAAAAGAAAAAAAAGAAAAGAAATGAAAAGAAAAGAAAAACAGAGCTCGCAAGGTTGAAAACCCAAAAGGGCGGCCTTGGCAAAAGTTAGAGCACAAAAGGAGAGTGTTAACACCCGAGTGAACCTCATCCGGAACTATGTTAGGCCTGATTTCCATCTTTGGGATACGTAGGCAACTTCATTCTGAAGTTCGGCCCTAATGCTTTTCAGCCTGCTTGGTTCATCCATGTTGATTGGATTATCCTCATTCAACTTGGCTATCTTGTCCATGTGAAGTGGCTCATCTGCATGATCATCTTCGTTCAGACTCAGTTGTCCTACTCTGTTAGAAGATTCAGTTGCAAGACAATTCAAGTTCAGATCTGTGGTTGTGCATCTCAAGAGTAAATTCTATGTTGGTCGAGCAATGGCCAAATGCAAAAATAGTTTTGATGATTTTTAATGAGGTTGACTAATTTTCTCGAAAATTGTCCCATTTTTCCAAAACTGGACCATTTCTTGGACCCAAAAATGAAAAATTTTCAGTGCCCATAATCTGACTTGCATGCTTTTGAATCAGAAAATCGAACAAGTGTTTTAATCTAATTCTCATGTTGGTCAAAATTGTTTTAGTAGAAACCCAAAATAAAAAATGGTCAAAATGATGAACTAAGGGCACAGCTAAGTCAGGTTTTCTGTCTTTTCCCCGTTGTCAGCATACTTGCCAGAAAGGGCACCATACTTGCCGAAAAAGGCAACATACTTGCCGGAAAGGGCGCCCTATTTTCCAGACAAGGGCACAACTGAAGCTAACAACAAAGGGCCGAAAGCTCTCATATCCTCCGTGCAGCGAGGTATCAAGCCAAGTGCGAAGCATGAACTGGAGCTGGATGTTCGGTTCCTTCATCTGGTTGATCACACCCAAACTGGCATCTGACCCGGAGTGGGGACGTAGAAAATACAATGTGTCAGACCAATCAATTGTTTACCTGGCCGGTGGGACATGTTGTACCTCACCTCGATCAAAGCTAAGCCAAGGGCATCATCAGCTGTAGCGCTCGAGTTTCTTTGCGCGCCCCCCTTTCGAAGAAGGCGTGAATTGGTCTCATACAGTACGGACTCCTGTCACAGTTCTGAATCTAATTTCACAAAGTGCAATGTGAAACTGATAAATCACCAAAGAGTCCAATCTGAGAAATTATTTTGGAAAATCAGATTTTAAATCAAATTATGCCAAACTGGACTGCTTTGCCAGATTACAGAGTCGCCACCTAAATATTTTATTTTTGGGGAATTTAGGAAACCTTGACTCGTGCCAAAGGCCATGTGTCCGTCATCACCAAAGTTGCCTCGGCTCGGGAACTTGGGTACGAGGGGGGAAGGTCATGAAATGAGCACCCCCGCTCGCCTGATCAAAGGATCGACCTCTACTAAGCATGATATGTTGTTTTATAAACACATGTGTTCTTATTCCGATTATTAGCTAACTTACTATGTGATACGCACAGCATACAAGTATAGACTAAATCGCAAGAATTGGAACAAAAAAACTCATGTTTGTTTTCGAAAATGGTTTGAAAGTGCCACTCGCAAGTAGGCTAAACTACAGATTTCCCACCCTCAATTGGGCTTAAAACATGATGATTTGCCACTTTGCAAAGTGGGCTTAAAACTCACATTTGAAGAATTGTTCCAATTCAAGTAATAAAACCTTCATCGACTGGCATTCATGCAGTTAATCACTTAAGCAAATAGCCTCATGGCAAGCATGCTATCATGGCAACATACACATCTCATGCCGTATACTAAAGCATAACACTTGCTGTGTACTCCAAGCCAAAACAAAAGCTAGTTAGAAAAATGCATGATCCTAACTATGTTAAGATGCCTAATGCAACAGATGCAATAAAGCGACTAAATAGGCTTGGCTACTTAATCATGGATTTTGCAACACTTGGATAATATGCTTTGAAACACGTATTCAAGTAAGTGTATTGAAATACAATGCAGTTTGAATGATGCGTCGAGCCTTGGTGCATGCAAGACAAGTGAATGATGCAAACATGAAAGCATAAGGTATGCTAATTGAAACATGCCCTAATCTAACCACCAAAAGCGGATAAATAAAAGGGAGAAAGACGTGGGTTTGGAAGACATGCACACATGCACACACACTTATTACAACATTGCGCCCTCGCAAAGGAGGGTCAGAATAAATAAGCTAAGCTATACTAAGCTAAGCTAATTATTACAAACCAACTAATTAACTATGCTAAGCTAATTAATTATTACAACACAAATGAGTTCGAATAACTAGTTACACAAACTAATTAAAATATTACAACACATGAATAATCAATTATACTAACTAATTAAAGCAATAAAGTGGAGCGAGCAATGGTCTTGGAGGCGAGGGAGATATGCATGCTCGGTTGTGTCCTCCTGAAAATCCATCGCTTTGCCAAAGGTTGCCTCTGTTCACACTCGCCTTGACCTCCGAATATTGAACCAACTTTCTAGACTACTTCTGCCTCAAAACATGAACATTTTTGCATAAAACTGGGCTAGCGGCCGGTTGGCCACAAAAAGTGGCTGTCAGCCACCTCAACTGGCCAGCCGGCCAGTAGAAGTGGCCGGTTGGCTACCTCAAGTGGCCGGACGGCCACCTTCTTTTCCAGACTACTGGTTTGGCTACAACAGAGAACAACAGAGGCACAACAATGTATTTGCAAGGAAATGTGTGTACGACCACACTTCTCATCATTTCTCAAGCTCAAAAGAGTGTGGCACTTGGCTCTCAAGCCACCAACCAAGCATTCTCAATGCATGATGGTTTGAGAACTAAGTTTGTACAAGCTTAGTGAATGTGCACATAAGACTCAAAGGGTTGCCACCCTGTCATGCATGATCAAGGGTGACAATGACCAAGAAACGCCACACGTTTCATCACTTTGAGCATGAAACATGTCACATTTCTTGTGTTTGGATTAACGTCCGATCCAAACACATGCAATGCAACACACATATGTTATCTTGGCATGTTTTACTTTGCTCAATTCTTGTTTACACATTTTAAGTTACCAAGCCATTCCTTAATTAGTTAAGTCCAATGTGCAAGTCATCTAAGGAGAGGAAGTCAACCAAAAGAATGGTTTAAGGCATAGGAGAGACCATGCCTTTGACTAGAAGGAACCCTCAAAAGAGGGTTAAAGCCATTTAAGCACAAGCCTCAATCCCAAGCTTAAACATAATCTCAGGGCCAACCAACTCTCAAATTAAATGGAAAAATGAAGAAATGAGGGAGGTGGAAGAATTTCAGTGCTAAAATGGCATGCTGAAGACCTTAAAGCATGCAAGCAATACACGCATAACTTGTTAAGGGCCAAAAACATCAAAGCTAGTAAAGAGCATTACACAAGACGCATGCAATACATAGCCTAACTGACCAAACCAGCTTTGGATGGAGCTCAATCATGCCAAATCAAAGGCCAAAACATGCTGAAATGTAGACATGAAAGGCAAGAAAAGCATGCTCATGTATTGGCTCATAAACAAGGCATAAAACATAACTCTCAGGAGCAACAAATGAGTGAAATATGTGAGAGTGTGACAAAGCTATATGCTTTGAAATTACATACAAAATGATGCTATATCATGCAAACATCACACATACGGCATGCTAGAGGGCCTAACACACAAAGCTAGTGAAGGTCAACTACACCATAGCTATGTAAAGCAAGCCTCAAAGGACCAAGACCACTCAAAACAAAGTTAAAGCATGCTAAAACAATAGCAAAAAAGTGCTGGAGTTAAGCCAAAACATGCTAGATCAATAGACTAAATCATCAAATATGCTAGGCTAGCAAGCATGATTGCACTACAAGTAGCAAAATCAAGCAACAAGTGACCAATCCAGCCAAAAACAGAGTTAAAGCAGGTCAAAGTAAGGCCTAAAACATGCTTGAACTAAGCGTAAAAAATGGAGAAATATGAGCTCACATGTTAGGCCATCAACACATGCAAATAAAACACAAGGAGGGGAGTCCACCCCCTTCTATTTAGGACCTCAATACCAACTTTCTATCACTGAAATTCCCCTAGATTTTAGTGGTTAAAAGGCCAAGGAAAGGTTGTTTGAAAGGCTTTAAAAGATGGCACAATTCTTAGCAAATAAGCAACCAAAGAGGGTAGACCACCCTTAACTTCAAAAGGACCACAAACCAGCATTTTAAACACTTAAAATAGAGGTTTTGTAGTTGACAACTAGGCCAAAAACAACATGCAAAGGTGGCCAAACAACTAAATGAAACAAAGCTTTAAGAGGAGTAAGGCCCTACCCTTGAAGAACAGCAAAAACCAACAAATATTCTGAGCCAAAACCAGCTTAGGAGGTCCAAACAAGCCTTAATGAATCTCAGCTCCAAGATCAAGATGTTTGGCTAAGGGTTTCTTTGCAAATATGTGAAGAACACTCACTTTCAAGCACAATATATACAGAGAGAGAGAGAGAGAGAGAAATCTAGAGAGAGAGTGAAATTTTGACTCCAAAATTTTTGAACCTCAAACAAAGGGGAGGGACCTCCCCTTATATAGAGGGTCAAGCCAAAAGCTTGGCTTCAATCCCACCATACACGTGTATGGAGGATGCATTCAGTGCTCACCAGCTGGCTCAAAAGATCCAAAAAATCTAAAAAGGAGAAAATTGGCCGTCAGTCACTTTAAGTGGCTGGCCGGCCACCTTTTCTAGCCGACCGACCACTTCAAGTGGCTGGTAAGGGGAAAAAGTGGCTAAGAAATGCCAAAAGTGGCCGGCAGGGCCCTTCTCTCTTTCAGGAAAGAGACACCAAGGTTTGGCCCAAAAACAAGGCCAAAAAGCAGAGGGTTTAGAGGGTCAAAGACAAGGCACTCAGCGGAGAACTTCGGGCACTCAAAAATGAGCACAAACATGCACAATCATCATGCACACAAACGACGACGTCTGAGTCTTAAGGTCGGCCAAAAATGGGGTGTCTATAGTTGCCCATCTATGACAGAACTCAGAAGTCATGAAATGACGGGAGTGAATGTCAAAGCCTAGAGACGACCCATTTTTGACAAGGTCGAAGACTTAGACAAACAAGCAAGATAACAATATAGATGCGCCCACAGGCAGTGGCAAAATGCAACTAGCATGCACAATGCAAAACATAACTTATGATCATGCAATGAGAGCTGTAATGAAACATCTAGATGCAAATGTTATGTAAAGAAATGCTACAGCAAACTCATAGATAAGCAAGTTAACACAAACCAAACCACATCTCATGCAGAAAGGATGTAAGATAATTATGCAATCTCAACTGCGTCTCATGCAGAAAAGGCAAAGAAACACAACCATTGGGCGCACCCGGGGCGACAAACAAGATCCCAACACGTGGCACACGTGAGGAAAGAAATGGTGTGAACCCAAGGACACAACCCAAGGTTCTGAATCACAGAGAACAACAATAACAGACGAAACACATTCAACCTATTATGCAATCAAAGCAAAGAACGATATAAGCATCGGAGTCCGTCTAGATGCATTTAGCCAAAGCATCCTAACGCGCCACACGCGAGAGGGAAAAGGGAGCGGTGCACACACCGAAGAGTGGTATAAACATCGGAACACGTTCCAATGTTTCTAACCAAAGTAGAGAGGTATAAGTGTCGAGACACGTTCCAAACGCTTCTAACCGAAAGAGTGGTATAAGCGTCGGGAACACAACCCAATGCTTCTAACCAACAAGTGAGGTATAAGCATCGGACACACGATCCAAAACTTCTAACCAAAGGGTGGTATAAGCGTCAGACACATGATCCAACACTTCTAACCAAAGGGTGGTATAAGCGTCGAGTACACAACCCAAACGCTTCTAACCAAAGCAAGGTGTGGTGTAAGCATTGGGAGTACCCGAACGCTTCTAACCGAAACAAGGTGTTCGAAGGATAGGAATCGTCTTACCCATAATCCCTCTGAATGAACCGTACATACAATATCATCTGGTTACGCCAGCTTTGAATGAACCGTACATACAATATTGTGCTTGTACATGAAAGAAACTTTGACAAGTACAGTACAATAGGAATGCATGTTCTATGCAAGCTTAGTTAGCATGGTCAATGCGAACAAAAAGCATATATTCTATGCGAATGTGAGAGCATGTACGATGCAATACAACATATTCTATGCAAACGTAAGAGTATGTTTTACACAATGCAACATGGCATACGTGTTTTGTGCATAATGACAACAAGACACAATTCAATGCAATATCAATGGCATGTTTAATACAAAACATCGAATAAAGAAATGCGTGTCGAAAAGGGCCGATTCAATTGCAACCTCCGGTTTACCTCTCGGAGGAGTTACAATGCACTTTAAAAGGATACACCGCGTTCATGTTAGCCGACAATGAGTCACGCATCCAAGACATGAGTTGAAACTTCCACAGAAACATTTTGAGCTGAAAAGTGGACTTTTCTTGCACTTTCTCGAGGGCCAAGAACACAAAACAATCTGAAAACACACAAGGAGTACACTGGGCACCTGCCGGACACCCTAGAAGCTTGTCGCCCACTTGCCAAAGCTGTCGGCCACTTCAGTGGCCGATCGGCCACAAAAACTGGCTCGTCGGCCAGTTGAGGAAAATTCGGGGTAGCTTTGTCCTTTCACACAGGGAATTTTAAAAACTCAACTCCCGAACACTTTTTCTCACCCACACAGTACTGAAAACCTTTCTTCTCCATCCCTAGACTCTTTTTCCTCTCAGATCTATACTTTTTACGCGTTTTCCAACGCCCCCGCCAAGTTGATTTGCTAAAACCTTTTGATTCTCTTCGTTTTGAACCGATCAAAAGTTGTTTTCAGAGCTTTTTTCTCCATTTTCCCTATTTGAGGTTTGTTTCCCTCAAATATTTCTTGAGTTTGGCGCCCTTTTCTGGGCTTTGACTTTCTTTCACCTTTTCTCTTTTCGAGAGTTGACTTTTGTTGACTTTTTGGTATTTTGCCCATTTTGCTCATTTTCGCCTATTTTTTCGCCTTCTTTTCATATGGCAAACGACATGCCACATGGCGGAGGTTCTCTAAGGATAGAGGGGGAGCTCGAGCCCATTCCTCTAACGCCCAGAGTTCGGCCAATCGACCCCGCGACGTATCATCCCGAGGCATATGTACTACCACCCAGTACAATCCACCATTTTACTGGCTTTGCATGGCGCGCACCGGCGGACCTGCTGCTACGAGAACCGAAGTCTCATTTGTCCCACGACGCCCCAGAGGTACACACTGCACTTTTACATTTTCTGTGATGTACTTTACATTTCTTGCATAGCTCGCACTTTTTGCACTGTAGTTCATCTACTCATTCTAAACACATGTACACACTGTATTTCTGCTAATTCTGAACATATCACACACTATATTTCTGCTCATCCACACAGGTTGACTCCCGTTTCACCTGCGGGTATGGGTCCACCGCAGCGAGGGAGTGTTACTTGGAGCTCCCTAATGGTGTCCAGCAGATTATTGACGAGGCGGGGTTTGGCCTATTCTGCACGGGGCTCTTGCGTCTCTTTGTAATTAGGACCGTCTCAGGTGCATTGGTAGCGAGATGGTGGGACACCACCAACTCCTTTCATTTCTCTACCACCGGGGACATGACGATGACCCCGTATGACTTTGCTATGCTGACAAGCCTTGAGGTGGGAGGCCAGCCGATCCCATATGATTCTGACATGAGCGAGTGGGAGGCAGCTTGGACTTATCTGCTGGGAGCACGTCCGCCCATTTTTCAATCGTCAGGCTTGGTCCGGTATACTTGGTTTGCTGACCAATTCAGAGGGGGAGAGCCTATGACGATCGAGGAGACAGAGCAGTACGCTCGAGGCTTCGTCATGTTCTTCTTCGGCACTACCTTGTTCGCCGTCGAAGGGAACACAGTCAAGCTATATTTCCTGAGTGCCCTAGTGGACCTATTCCAGGTGCAGCATTATGATTGGGGGGGCGCCGGCCTCGCTACCCTCTACTGCTATATGAGCTCAACCTCCCACAGGAGCGGGAACATATTGGGCCGCTACTGGAGAGCCTGGGAGGTATGCTTTACTTTTCTGCTTTACACTTTCTGCCATGCTTTCTGCACACTGCACACGCATAGTTCAATCTTTGCTCCACACTTGTACTTTCTATACACTGTGCCACACTTTGCTTTCTGCATTATCCATCTTCTGTATCTTCTGCATTCTGCGTATTGCACACATACTCTACTTTCCACATTATCTATGTTCATCTGCATTCTCACTGCCACCCTCTTGCTTTTCAAAGCTATGGATATACTCTTATTTCCCAAGGATTGCTCCTGAGCCAGAGGTCGAGACACCCTTCGAGGTACCCTACTCACGTCGATATGATGGCTAGTGCCAGCTGAGGGCCCAGGAGACCCTCTCATACCTACCCCAGTACTTCGACAAATGAGGACGACAGAGGTAATTCAACACTCACAGTTTTTTCTGCTTTCATCTTCAATTCGCTTTGCATATCTAATGGCAACTTATCATTCTATGCACTTGTTGTCAACAGATCACATGCCAGCCCTGGACGGCGATGCCAGAGTTTGCCCGATTTCATATGGTCAGAGCTCGGGGCGCCTCCCTATATCGGCTTGTGCTCGAGGGACCGGTAGGTCGAGCCTGGTTCTTAGGTGAGCACTTCATGCGCTAGACATTGGGCTTGCCATTACAGTCGGTTCCTTTGCTTCCTCCACCGTCTATGCGGGCCACAGAGAGTCTCTCCTCTCAGGAGCTCACTGACGTCATATGAGGCGCAAATGGAGACCGGTTCATTGAGAAAAGAGACTACGCGACCTACATCCAAGCGTACCTCATGCCTCCGTTGGCAGGTGTTCGTGCTCCTGCAGGGAAGACAGCTGATATTGCTTTGTTGTGAAGGTCTCGGGCGGCAGATGCCCCTTCGACGAGCAGGGTTCGGGCACCGAGAGGTGGGGCTAGAGGGATGCCTCCTGTCAGGTAGAGCGTTGGATGGCCAGATCTACTGACGGAGCGGATAGGTTGGCGGTGTGGCGGAGTGCCTTATCAGATTCCACTTAAGCCTCTGTTGCCTGACCATCAATATGTCAGGACCCCTGACAAATGACCGGTATGCATTACAGCTTGCATTCATTTCATTCTTCCTCAAATACATTTTCGTTCATTCATGCACTGATCATTTCAACTTGCATTTGCAGCCCTCCATAGAGTATGTCAAGGGGTTACTCGAGGTGATGGCCTCCTTTGAGAGTATGATCTTGCGAAGAGAGATGATGCTGACCTCCCATGGCATTCAGGTAATTTTTCAGTGTTCCTGTATTTCAGTCATCATATTTCTGGTAATATACTGAAACTGACATTTTATCTGCACAATTCCCATATTGCACTAATGCACTGCATGTATAGATCGCATCTAACACACTTCATTCTCATACTGTATCTGACTTCTGTATATACTCACTCTGCACACCACACTTGTATCTGATACACATACCATGGCTGATATATTCAAACTTCCTTTTTAGGTCACACCCTTATAGACAGGACCAGCAGAGCCTCCTCCAGCAGTAGGAAGGGAGATTCCAGCATGCAGCCAACGGAGACGTCAGGAGCCTGCCAGGTGTGATGACAATAATGAGCCCAGTGAGAACGAGGAGCCAGGGAGTCCCCAGTCAGAGGAATCTAAGGGTAGAGGCAATGGCACTGGCACAGGTTCTGAGGATGGTGATGATGCTGAGGAGGGTTCTGAGGATGGAAGCGGAGGCAGCTCTGGTTCAAGCTCTGGCTCAGATTTGAATGGTGGCGCCGATGGCTCAGGCTCAGGCTTTGCTCAGTTGAGGAAGAGGATGAAGAGGGCCTCTAAGTCCTGAGGTGGCTGCTGCCGATTTAGATGTTTTTGCTTTGTTTTCTTTTTGCTAGTAGTGTCAGTACATTGTAAAGCCTTAGGCCGTTTTACTTTCTTTAAAACTTGTACTTTTTGTGAAAAGAGATCATGATGGAATGATAACAGCTTTTTGATTAAAAAGTGTTGCATTTTATATTTTGCGCATTCATCGCACTGCACCATTTTACACAAAAATGGGATTTTGAAACATTGAACATTGTATATTGTCTTGACAATTGCTTGGTTAGGTAGTGAACTAACTAAAACAAAACAAACAAAATAAAACAACCCAATGAATAAAACAATGACTTGATAAACAAAACAACAACTTGATGAATGAGACAAATACAACTCGATAAGCAAATCGCAGCAACTCGATAAACAAATTGTGACAACTCGATAAACAAATTGAAACATACTCGAGGACGACTCAACAAAGCCGTAGCAGAATGCATCCAAAGTGGAACAGAACACAGTTTTTCAGCATCCTCAACACACATGAAGACCAAAGGCATGCTGCTAGAGACAAACAAAGGTTGTCCGACACTTTTGGAAATGGCCGGCCACTTGGTAGTGGGTGTCAGCCACTTATGTGGCGGGTCGGCTAAAAAATGTGGCCAGTTGGCTTGTATGACTAGTCGGTAGGCCAGTTATGGTGAAAGCCTCTAGATTGCTGCCACTTGTCTTCCACTCAATGCCTCATCTTCTGCAAAAGCTCCTGCTTCGTGGATTCTTCATTCTAAATCTATTTTTCCCCAAATGGAACCATTTGTTGCCCAAAAACTCTCCAATTGGCTTACAGCTTTGGATGGCTCGGAAAAGTGGAATTTTCGGGGTTTCAGAATAAATGCACTATTCACGCTGAGCTGCACCCCGCTGTGTTTTCTATTCCTCCATGTCGCAGCTAGGTGTTGGAATCCAGTAACTCATGTTTTTAGCTTTGGGGGTCAACAAATATACCGCACTTTTGAAGAATTCCAAGCCTTGATGGAATCCCGGTGTGACGAGGAAATCTTGCCCCAATTCCGTTTTGGCCACATCCAAGCTTTGGGACGGATGTGTTGGTTTACTTCGCATGATGCTCGATCTCTGATCCCCAACGGAGAGTTGGATATTCCGAGCTTGATACGTCGGTTTTCTGACGCCGGTGATCGTGGCGACCATCTTTGGTAGAGTTTTCGGTAACATGCCCTATGTTTGTGCATGTTGTCTCATTTCTTGCTTGCCCCTGGCTTTAGAGGGTCTAGCGTCCGTCTGATTGAAGTTGCCCATGGCTTGAAAGAGGGCGAGAGTTGCATTGGCATGACGCTAGCCGAAACTCTGATGGGTTTGGATGCTTTCCATCGCCGGGAGACGACAAGGTTCACAAGAAGTCCACTACTCTTACAGGTAATGTTTCCCACCCTTCTTACATGTCTGTTTTTCACATCACTCGGCCCTCAGGCTCTGTTTTTCTTTCAAACCCTTTTTCACTTTTCTCTCAAAGTACACCTCTCTATTCTTTAATCTCTCTCATTTTTCATCCCTCCCCAGATATGGCTCATGGGCAAGTTGAAAGTGGTGGACTCTTGCCTATCATATTCAGCCAGAGGCTATTTCTTCCATCAATGGCTAATTGATGCCCCGCTCGAGAGATGGTGGTGCGAATGGATGTGCAGCCTATCTACTGATAACATTGCCTGGCACTGCCCTTGGCTTAATCTACCGGCGATGAGCTATAGCATGTCCCGGCAGCCTGGCATTCAGCTGATTGGCCTAACACATTGTGTCTTCTACTTCCTATTCTGGTTCCGGCGTCAATTTGGGCACGACTAGACCCGTCCAGAAGAGGGAGTGGAATACCCAACTTGATATTCAATCAAAGGCTCACATCTATCTCGGTATGCTACTGCCTGGAGGACAAGAGAGCTTCTGACCCCCGCTCCCAACTTCAGTTGCACCGTTTCTAACGAGTGCGTGGCTTGGCTTGAAGAGGAGGCGCAAATCGGACCTACTTTGGCATCTGAAGCTTCCACAAGCTCCGGGAGGGGGCGTAGGAACATCTGACTTCACTATGCCCCAAGTTTATTGCTTTTCATCTGTACTTTCAAGTTTTCTTTTTGAATGTAATAAAAGCAACATCAATTTGTATCAAGAGTTGGACAACTCTGTATTTGAAATCAATGAAAGTGAGGATTGTGGATACTGAAAATTTTTCGTTTGGGCCAAAAATGGTCTAAGTTGTAAAAAGATTAATTTGAACAAAATCAACTTTTATTAAAACTTTTCAAAACCATTTTCGATATCGATCATAACTGGACACACCCGAGATCTATCACTGAGATGTACAACCCCGGATCCAGCAAATGAAAGTTGCCCCTTGTCTGAATAGCACTGCACTATACCAAATCTGGTAACTGGAAAGTTGCCCCTTGTTTGAATAGCATTGCACTATAGCTCACAACCGAACTCTTGAATGCAGAAGAGACAAAGATGACTAGAACAAACACATGGACACAGTTGATTTGGAAGTGTTAAACCAGCCAAAAACAGACTTACAGGAGGTCCAAAAAGTCACAAAAACATGCTCAAACTAAGCCTCAAGAGGATAGAAACACATGCTCATTTTGTAGGCCAACAACACATGCTAACAGGACAAGAGGAGGGGGGACTCCCCCCTCCTATTTGGGACCTCAAAACAAGTTTTCTATCACTAAAATTCCTCTGGAATTCAGTCGTTAAAAGGCCAAAGCAAGATGGTTTCAAAAGCTTTAAAGGAAGGCAAGAAACTTAGCAAATAAGCCACCAAAGAGGGTGAAACACCCCTAACTCCAAAAACACTTTAAACTACCATTTTTAACACTTAAAAATAAGGGTTTTTGTAGTTGAAAGCTAGGCCAAAAATAGTATGCAAAGGTGGCTAAGTAAGCAACTAAAACAAAGCTTCAAAGAGAAGATGGCTTACCCTTGAAGCACAACAGCCACATCAGCACTTCTGAGCCAAAACCAACTTTAAAAAGCTCCAAACAAACCTCAAGAAACCTTTGCTCCAAGGCAGTAGTGTTTGATCAAGAGTCCCTTTGCAAATGCACCAAGAATTCCCACTTTGAAGCCCTTTCAAGCACAAATATATATATAGAGAATTCTAGAGAGATAGTAGATTTTTCGCTCTAAAAAAAATCTGAACCCCCAAGAAGGGGGAGGAACCTCCCCTTATATAAGTAAAGCAAGGAGAAGCTTCCTTGACAAGCTTAGAGCTTGTTCCAATCCCTCCATACATGTGTAAGGAGGATAGTTTCAGTGGCCAACAACTAGCACAGCTGGCACCAAAAATATCTGCAAAAATAGAAAAATGGCCGTCGGCCACTTCAAGTGGCCAACCAACAACTTCCACCAGCCTATCGGCCACCTCAAGTGGCCTACAAGAGGAAAAAGTGGCCTACAGATGCCAAAAGTGGCCGACAGGCCCTCCCCTCCCTCCAAGCAAGGGGTAACAAGGTATGGTCCAAAAACAAACCAAAAGGAAGGGATCCAAGAGGCCCCGAGACAAGACGCTCAGCCGAAAGCCCCGGAAACTAGCCTACCAGCCACTGTAAGTGGCCTATAAGAGGGAAAAGTAGCCTACAGCTACAAAAAGTGGCCAACAGGCCTCTCACTCTCTCTCTCTCTCTCGGAAAAGGCACCAAGGTCCGGTCCAAAAGAAAACGAAAGAGAAAAGACTTAAGAGGCCCCGAGAAAAGGCGCTCAGTCGAAAGCCCCGGAAACTCATAATAAGCACAAACATGCGCAATCACTGAGTACACAAACGATGACATCAAAGTCTTGAGATCGGTCAAAAATGGGGTTTCAACACTTCTGCTTCACATCAACCCTCAGTCAGGGTTCCAATACCCAGGGATACAACTAATGTCTAAGAGAATGTGGACATTTTGGTAGAGCCAGTTCCACCCCAGACTTCTAAAGCACCGGTCTACCTAACAGAGGCACCCTTTGAGTTTAAGGTTGACCCTACTACTCTGAAAGTGAGCAATCTTGAGAAGCTTTTTAAACGAGCTTAATGTGTCAATTTGATCCTGGATATAGAGGACAACTATATAGATTCGGCGGTGACAATGCCGGAGAGGTTTAAAATGCCACATATAGACCGCTTCGATGGCTCGGGCGATCCAATGTTCCACTTACGGGTATTCTCCAACATTCTATGACCGATGGCCCTATCTAGACTGCAAAAGTTATCCCTCTTTGGCCGAACCCTATCAGGTATCACGGCCATCTGGTATGCTAAACTTGAGGATTCTGTAAAGAGTAATCGGGAGGAAATGGCTGAGGCCTTCGTACTGCAGTACTCCTACAACACACAGATCGAGGTCACAACCCGTGATCTCGAAGCAACCCGCCAAGAGCAGAAGGAGGGATTCTCTGATTTTATAACCTCATGGAGGGCCAAGGCCTCCATAATGACAACCCGGCGGGCTGAAAAGGACAAAATCCGAATGGTGGTTTGTAACTTGCAACCGAGGCTGCTGCAGAAAATGACAGTCTTACCTTTGTCAACATTTGTCGACCTCCATGAAAGAGGAGTGCAAATAGAGAATGCAATAAAGCAGGGTCTGATTGACCATGAGAAAGAGCAGCCCAAGTGGGCTTTCACACGCAGTTCCAATGCGACTACTGGCAGTAGTGCAACTGCAAGGCCTTCAGATGTAGGCACGGTCACCACCACACCTAAAACCACTAACCCCTTTGCCGGCACTGCCAATACAACCCCGCAAACTTCAAGTCATCAGGCCTGAGGCCTGAGAGTTTTCACCCCACTTTACATGTCTCTATCTGCGGCCTTGAGGGTCCTGATTAGAAAAGGGCATTTGAAACCGTTGGAACAACGCCCCTTGCCCGATCCACTCCCTCCTAAACATAACCCGGCTTAGTATTGCACCTTCCGTCAACAGCACGGTCATGATACCGAGCAATGCTTTAGACTTTGTCATGAGATTCAAGATCTCATTGACAACAAAGTGATCGCGCCTCCTAAAAAGCCAAATGTCACTACAAATCCCCTTCCACCACATAACTAAGCGCCTCCACCCAGGAAAATAAACCTTGTCCAAGCATTGGCAGTCCCTTACAACCCCAGAATATACATCACTCCATCCCACCTACTAAGTAGGCGCTGTTCATCCCGGAAAGCACAGACTTATGCATGATGAATGCGTCCACATCCCAACCCAAACCTATGGTGGTGACTATGGTAGATGAAGACAAGGTGTCCTTGATGGAGAATGGGGATGTCAGTTCAGTGCTCGACGGCTCCATGGATTTATCCGATGAGGAATAGAAACCTTGTCGCTATATTGCGCCAGCTGATCAGACCAAGCCAGAGCTGGAGTGGCCGACAGGAATGCAGGTGAATGTGGTCCGGGAGGATGGACCTAGTCAGGGATTGGATGAGTTAGCTGACCTTGAGGAGGACATCGCTGATCAGTAATTCTTCGATGAACATGATTCGGGGGATGTGCAAATTAACTAGTTCGACCTGAACGGATCAGCGGATAATTCGGGGTGGCTCAGTGGTGAACCGGATGTGGATATGGACCCTCAACTTAAGCTAGAACAGCTGAAAATAGAAACTGTTGCAAGGGCCGAAACGGTCGAAGACAAGAGGAAGTTGTCGGAGAGAGCCGGTATTAAGAATTCTGCTCAGGAAATGGGCATCATTAGTATTGTGGACACAGAACAAGAAGTCACACTGAGGCGGTTTGACAGGAAAGGCACGAGGGAAGTTAGGAAGCTGGAAAAGCCAAGGACCCTGTGAGGAATGATTGTGATGTCGGAGTAATTACAACGGAACTGGATAATTATCTGTCGATTGCTGGAGGAGTTTGGTGGGAGGATGATGATCTGCATCTTGCCCACACAGACGAAGATTGGTGCCAAAACCTGCCAGATGACACCTGGTATTTTGAGGAAGTGGATGACATGACTAGAAGTGGGCTGTACTTCAAGCCCCCGCACTTTGACCAACCGGAGGCATCCGGAAACGATAGATAGGCAAAAAAATAGAAGAACAAACAGTTGGAGGAAGAAGCTGTATTGAAACAGCTAAAGAAGATCCAAGAAGATATATCCATCTGGGGTTTGCTCATGGCTTCACGGGTACAGAAGTAAGCCATCCTATCAGCAATGGATGAGGCGAAGCTATCCATCGACACAACACCAGAGCAACTAGTCAGACTTGTCTTCCCGGGAGGGCCCTTGCCTACTTTGACCTTCTCGGATAAGGACTTGCCGCCTAAGGGCTCTACACATAACAGACCATTCTACATCTCAGTTGAATGTAGAGAGAAGTGGGTACCGGTTGTATTGGTGGACACTAGGTCCGTAATTAATCTGTGTCCGTTCCACACAGCCTATGCTATTGGCTTGAAGCCGGTGGACTTTGTACCAATGACCTAGGTGATCTGGGCTTACGACAACACAAGTCGAGAGGTGATGGGGATAGTTCAGATCAGAACACAGGTTGGCCTGGCACAATAGGATATTAAGTTTCACGTCCTGGATGTTATGGCCACTTTTAACTTGCTCCTTGGACGGCTGTGGCTGCACCAAGTAAAAGCTATCTCTTCCAGTCTTCATCAGATGCTGAAGTACCCCATTGGAAAAGGAGTGCCCATTGTGTTTGGAAACTCATCAATCCATTCTCTACCTAAGGTCACCACGCTAGTACTGGAAATTGTGCACGGTGATGAAGATGTTTCCCTGTCTAGATTTACCTTGGCTGAGGCCCGGGTGGTGCAAGATATCTTGGCTGTTGATGAGGGGTTGTCCGTCAGTGCTGAATCTGTCTACCTCATGAACAAGTTACAACATGTACCCGAGATAGGACTAGGAAAGAGTGGCTGGAAGGGCGTTGCTGCATTGGCCGAAGTCCCACATAACCCTTATACCTTTGGTCTCGATTAGACGCCTACCAGAGTGGATTGGGTAAGAAAGGGAACGAAATGATAGGAAGATCCAAGGCAAGGCAAAGCGGGAAGCACCACGAGCTAGTGCACAAACCAATTCAAGGAACCCTGAACGGTCACTTTGTCCTAGAAGGGGAAGACTTCCCATGTTGTGGCTTTCCTGAGCCATGGTTGAACTCTGAGAAATGGCGTTTGCCCGGCTTTGAGATTTTCTACGACCGACAACTGCAAGAGGATGAAGCCATAGAAGAATAGATTGGATTAACTGCTGAGATAGAATAGAGTACAGAGGATGAGTCCCATTGCAATGAACTTAAGAGAGGAGCAACACTGGCTTGTCTCTTTTCGGATCCTCAGATTAGACTAGAGAGCTTGGGGGATGACTTCATCGTTTCCATGATAGGGGAAAGCCCAAGTGTGGACCCTTCTACCGGTATTCTGGATGTATCTATCGCACCCTCCTTCATTTGGCAACTAGAGGAGGGCTTTTTGTCCGACAGTTCTGAATCAGGTAGTAAGTCAGAATCTAATTCCACAGAGTCTGTGAAGTCGGAATCATATTCCAGTTCTTCTGAGTTAGAGTCCGGTATTCCTGGGGTTGGTAACCTGGATGCCGTTGTTTTGTACAGGTTGTCTTTTTCATTTTCTTTTGAGTCGGTTGTAACTGACTCAATTGGACGAGCTGGAGACTTTGAATGAGAATGGTACCACTGTAGTTTCTGACTACTTTTCTATGCCACTTGTATATTGTATTGATCATGACTTTCAAAGTTTTGATAAAAATGATAAGGAAGGAATTCCTCTGGTTTTGAAACATTTGATTGATCGAGAGGAGGAGAGGTTTGTAAAACCCCTTGTTGATGAAATCATTTCAATTAATGTGGGTACTGAGAATGATCCATGTCTGGTCTAGATCTGGTCCACGTTGTCTTCGGAGGAACGCGAGCACTTAGTCGCTTTATTAAAAGATTTCAAAGATGTTTTTGCGTGGTTCTACGAAGACATGCCTGGAATTGATCCTGAGATTGTACAGCATCGGATGCCTCTTGACCCCGAGGCCCGACCCGCTAAGCAGTAGCTTCCGAGAATACGCCCGGATTAGGCTTTGAAGATTAAGGAAGAGGTCACCAAGCAGATAGACATAGGGTTTTTGCTAGCATCTGAGTATCCTGCTTGGTTGGCCAACATTGTTCCGGTACCGAAGAAAGATTGCAGAATTCGAGTCTGTGTGAATTCTAGGGATCTAAACAAAGCTAGTCCGAAGGATGACTGTCCGCTACCACATATCAATGAATTGGTGGACTTCACTGCAGGCCATACTTTGCTTTCTTTTATGGATGAATTTTCCGGGTATAACCTAATCTTGATGGCACCCGAGGGCAGAGAGAAGACTGCCTTGACCACACCGTGGGGAACCTATTACTACAGGATGATACCGTTTGGTCTGAAAATGCTGGGGCTATTTGTCAACGGGCTGCAACCACTATCTTGCATGATATGATCCACAAAGAGGTTGAGGTGTACGTGGACGACAAGATTCTCAAATCCAAGGAAAGAGAGGTCCACTACATCACCTTAAAGAAAATCTTCCAACGGATTAGAGAATATCGGTTGAGGTTGAATCCACATAAATGCACTTTTGGTGTCACAGCAGGGAAAATGTTGGAGTTCTTGACTGCACAGAGGGGCATCGAGGTTGATCCTTCCAAAATCAAGGCCATTCTAGAAATGCCACCACGAAGGACAGAAAAGAAGGTACGAGGATTTCTAGGCAAAGTGCAATTCATAAGACGGTTTATTGTAAAATTAACCTTGACTTGTGAACCACTATTTGGTCTCCTGAACAAAGGAAAGAAATTCCAATGGGATGACCGATGCCAGGTTGCTTTTGAGCAGATCAAGTTGTACCTTGAGAACCCGCCCGTGTTGTCGCCGCCAGAGCCGGGAAAGCCATTGATTTTGCATCTATTAGTAACTGACACGACAATGGGATGCATGCTTGTGCAGGAATCTGAAGATAGAGTGGAGAAAGCCATCTACTACCTGAGCAAGAAGATGTTGAAATATGAGACCCGCTACACGCCGATGGAAAAGGCTTGCTTAGCTTTGGTATGGGCCACCAGGAAGTTGAGGCGTTACTTGTTAGATCCCATTAAATATCTCTTTGAGAAACCAGCACTTATGGGTAGGCTAGGCCATTGGTTGCTCCTTCTCTCCGAAATTGATTTGAAATGCGTGACTCGCAAGTCTGTTAAGGGGAGTGCTATAGCGGAATTTTTAGCAGATCACCTAGTGGAAGGGGACAAAGTAGTAGAGTACTTATTCCCAGATGAGGCCATTTTGCAAGTTAAGGAAGAAACTTGAACGATGTACTTTGACAGAGCGTCTAATCAGTACGGTTATGGGATAGCGGTGTTACTGATAGCACCTGACAATTCAAATATACCTTTAGCCTTCAAACTCTGGTTCAAGGAATCAAACAACGAAGCAGAATGCGAAGCATGTATCACTGGGCTGGAAGCCGCCCTAGAACTAGGGGTAAAAAGGTTGGACGTCATCGGGCACTCGAACCTGGTTGTATCTCAAGCAAAAGGAGATTGGAAAGTTAAAGAAGAAAGAATGAAAATCTATCATCAAACCCTAGACGTTCTGATTCTTATGTTTGAGAAGTTAACCTTCACGCATCTGTTAAGAGAGAACAACAGGTTCCCTGATGCCTTATCAACTCTATCTTCTCTGATAGACATCCCTTTTGGAGTCCGGATGCATTCGATCATCATTGAACATAGTTATGTTCCGGCTTATGAGTTAATCGCCGCAATAGATGAAGTACAAGATCAAAACCCCTGGTATTATAATGTCTGGAACTTTTTGGAAAATGAGGCTTATCCACCAAGGGCAAATGCCAAAGATAAGAGGGCAATACGGCGAATGGCTACTCAGTTTATCATCTGCGGGGGTAACTTGTACAAATGACGCCATCTGTGAATGCACAAATTGTGTGTTGATGCAAAAGAGTCGAAGCGCCTAATGGAGGCCATCCACAGAGGAGAGTGCGGATCGCATATGAGGGGAGTAATGCTAGTCCAAAAAATTCTCAGGCAGGGCTATTGCTGGTCAACCATGGAGGGGAATTGTATCAATTTTGTTCGGCGATGTCACAAATGCCAAATTCATGCAAATCGCATGATCCTGCCGCCAATGCTGTACATCATGACTTCACCATGGCCGTTTTTAGTCTGGGAAATTGATGTTATTGGGGCAGTTACGCCAAAAGGCTCAAATGGGCATGAGTATATCCTGGTGGCAATAGGCTACTTTACAAATTGGGTTGAAGCCCAATCCTATGCAGTGCTGAAAGTGTCTCATGTAGCCAAGTTCATCAGGAATAATATCATCTGTCGTTATGGGTTCCCGAATGAGATCATTTCAGACAATGGTTACCATTTTAAGAGAGAAGTGATCAACTTATTGGAGAAATACAACCTGGCTTTTCACAAGTCGTCTACATATCGGCCACAAACCAACGGAGCTGTTGAGGCTGCCAACAAGAATATCAAGCACATTCTACAGAAGATGGTGGAAACCTACAGGGACTGGCCAGACAAACTGCCATTTGTTCTCTGGCGCTAGAGAACATCAATTCGGACATCTATTAGGGAAAGTCCGTATTCTTTAGTTTATAGGATGGAGGCTATTCTACCGATTGAAATAGAGGTTCAATCACTGCGGGTTATGGCTGAGTGCCAAATAGCAAAAGCAGATTGGCAGTAGAACCGCTTTGAAGAACTAATATTATTCGATGAAAGGAGGCTGAAAGCACTGTACCATTTTCAAGGTTATCCATGTGGGATTGCCAGGGCTTTTAGTAAGAAAGCTAAGTCTTGGAATCTTAAGGAAGGAGATATGGTGCTGACAGACAACCGATCTCCCATCTATGACCCTAGGGGCAAGTTCAGACCCAATTGGACTAGTCCTTACATCATCAAATCTATCCGGTCTGGTGGAGCTGTTATTGTTATGGACCTGGATGGCCTAGAATTCTCCCAACCAATCAACATGGACAAGTTGAAGAAATACTATCCTTGAGAGGCTTGCTAGGCCGAAAATCCGGAAGGGAGACCTAAGCAAAAGTTAGAGCACAAAAAATTGGAAAAAAGAAAAAGTGAGCTCGCAAGGTTAAAAAGGGCTGCCTTGCCAAAAGTTAGAGCGCAAAAGAAGAGTGTTAATACCCGAGTGAACCCGAACTAAACTAGAAAAGGCTTGATTCCCATCTTTGGGATACGTAGGCAACTTTATTCTGAAGTCCAGCCATAAACACTTCCAAATCAACTGTGTCTATGAGATTGTTCTGGTCACCTTTGTCTTTTCTGCATCCAAGAGTTTGATTGAGACCTTCACTGAGAGAGCTGGTTGTAGTACAGTGCTAAGAAATTGTAGACAACCCATTTTTGACCGTCCTTAAGAGTTGGACGTCACCATTGGAACACTTGGTGATTACCCTTGTTTGTGTTCGTTTGGAGTTCCCGGAGGTCTCGGCTACGCGCATTGCCTCAGGATCTCCGAACTTGACTGTTTTGTGTCTGGTTTTGCACCAAACACTTGTGCTTTGCCTTGGAGGGGCAAGGGATACCTTGTGAGGCATTCCCACACATCACCGGCCGTGGCTAGGGCCACCGGCCAGGGTTTTATGCCATCGGCAATGTATGTTGCCGGTCGGCATTTTTTGTTGCCGGCCGGCAGTAAATTTTGTCAAAATGACATCTTTGGCCGGCCGACTACTGTGCATCTGTTTTTGCAGATATTTTATCATAGCTGTCTTGCATTGGCTTCCCCTCCATACATGTGTATGGAGGGATGCCCCTCTTGTTTGCTTACCTTGTAAGCTTTACAAGATTGCCTCCTGTATAAGAGGAGGCCTTCTCTCCCTTGTTATAGGATTAGAGAATTTGAAGAAGAGTGCAAGAAAGCTCTGGTTTTAGGGTTTGAAATAGTGTATCTAACCTATATCTATATCTCTCCCTCTCTTGCCATTGTGTGTGTTTTAGGCTTAGTTTTGTGCATAAACACCTACCATCACACCATCCTCTTGGAACTGAGGTTCTTGAGGCTTGTTCTTAGAACTTTAAAGCTGGTTTGGAGCTCAAGGGGCAGCTGGTCCACCATTTTTGAAGGTAGTCTACAAAGGTAAGAAACTCGCCCCTTTTTACCCCACTTTTGCATTGTATTTTTGACCATCTTAGAACTGTTTTTAAGCTTAGTGTTTAATACATAAAAGTTCTATTTTTTAGGCCTCTAAATAGTTTGTTAAGAGTGCCTTAAGCTTTGAGAAGGTTTGACCCCTCTAAAGGCTTGTTTGGCCCTTGTTTTGTGCCATTTTGTGTGAGCTCCGGGACCCTAGTGTTTGGGCCTCCTCACCACTGAAATCCTGAGGGATTTCAGAGGTGAGGATGGTGCCTTGAGGTCCCAAGAAGGAGAGGGCCACCCCCTCTCCTTGTTGTCCTTGAAAAGGACCTATTTTGGCCTCTTGAGGGAGCACCATGTTTGAGTGTTTGTTGATCATGCCATGGCTGTATTTTGTGCTCATTATGTCATGATATAACATTGTATTAAGTTGGTTTTGGTACACCATCCATGCTTTGCATACTTACCTTGTAATGCCATGTTTAGCCCCTAACATGCCTTAGGTTGTAAGCCTTTGTTTTAGCATGTTTTAGGCTTAGCTTTGTGAAGCTTTCATGCTTATTTCACCATGTTTAAGGTCTGTCCATAGTTGTTTGGGTCGATCTTGGCATGCTTTGTATGACCCCTTTGCATTTTTGGTTTGTTAGCCTTAAGTGTGTGAATGTGTAGCATGTTTGCTTGCATCATTTCAGTGGTTTGGAAACCACTTTGCATGACATTTCAGTCCATTTAACATGTCTGAATGTTAGCACTTGTTGTTCCTTTAAAGCCTCAAAGGGCTCATGTTTCATGCTTCATTAATGTGCCATTGCATACGCCCTCATGTGTAATCTTCTTAGATTCCATCTAAGTAGCCTTTTGGCTTTGTTTTAGCATGTTAGAATTCTATTCTTGGTCACTTAAGTCTTGCCATGTGTGGTTATGCTAAGTGTAGTTCAATGCTCCATTAGCTTGCCTTGAGTGCTTGGACCATTTGCATGATATGCTTGCTTGTTTAAGTTGGTTTGGTACCTCTTATAGCATGATTTCAGAGCTTACTTTGCATGCTATTTGTCCGTACTTAGCCTCTTTTAAGTGTGCTTGAGAGATGTTTGCTTAATGCTTAGGTTTAGCCCCTAACATGTGCATGTGTGTATGTGCATCTAGCCTTCTTTTTGAGCACATTTGGCCACTGTTTTAGACCTATTTAGAGCTGCCTAAATCATGTTTAAGTCCATCCCTTTGTTGCTTGCATGTGCTCCTTGGGTGTTGTAGCATACCGATAAGTTGTTGCATGTTAGAACTTGCATGATTGAATGAAGTCACATGCTTATTTGCATGCTTTGACATCCACATTGCATCTTGCATGCTTGTTGGTTTACATTGAGGTTTCATGCCTTGCATGCTTATTAGCTTGTATGCTCATTTACATTTCCATGATTGCGTGCTCGTGAACATGCCTAGGATTGCATTGCATAAGCATGCATGCTAGACCTCTTGAGATGAGCATGATAGAGGTTGGGCCCCCTTGTGTGTTTACTTGGTTTGCATTCATTTGAAATTGAAGTTGCACACTTGTTTTTTGGGCCATCATGCATGGGAATGCGTGATTGGTGGTCCGAGAATCGAGGCACGTCCTCCTTTGAGTCATAAACATGATAACGGGTGTGATAGGTGCATATATCCTTTGAAATGCATTGCCATGCTATGCCTTGTCCTCTGCTGCTGTAAGTTGCAGGTCCAGCAGACATTTTTGGCCGACCGGCAGCATATAGTGCCGACCGGCTGTCAATCAGTGGCCGATAATCCAATCAACCGCCGCTGACTTTATTTGGCGGCCGGTGGAGGTCTTCCTCAGCCGATGGTGATCTCCAGTGTTCAGAGAGGCATCCCTGAGACTTTGGCAGTCTTCAGAGGGGCAGAGCAGGGAAAACGTAGGCAGACTGTGCATGGCAGTGCGCTTCCGAGCAAGACCGAGCATGCATTGCATTGGGCTCGCTTCGCGAGGCGGCTTACTGTTTTTCCCTGGCTTAGTTAATCAGTTACTTGATTAGGCAATTTGTAATTATTAATTAGCTTGCGTAGTTAATTAATTTGTATTATTCTTTTGGTCCCTCCGAGTGAGGCGTATTTGTAATAAGTGTGGGTGTGTGTGTATGTCTTCCAACCCCCACTTCTTCCTTCCCTTTTATTTACCCACTTATGATGGTAGATTTGGGCATATTTAATTTAGCATACCTTATGCTATGCATGCGTCCATCATTCATAAGTATTGCATGCACCGGGCTCGGCGCGTCATGCTAACTGCATTGGTATTTCAAATCTAACTTGAATACGTGCATCGAACGAGTGCATCTCACATGCCATTTCTAGATTAGTCGAGCCTACTCTAGGTTGCATTTTGTATGCGCTGCATTAGTCACTTAACATGAATTAGGGTCATGCATATTTTGCTAACCAGTTCACTATTTTTGCACGGAGTACGATGTAAGTATTTTTATGCTTTAGCATACCACAAGCGTGTGAGTGTTTCCATGACAGTATGATTACCATGCGGCTAAATGCTTACATGTTATAACTGCTTGATTGCCTGTGGGTGGAGGTTGGATTGTTTGAGTTGGAATAACTCGTTGAAATCCGTATTTTAGCCTACTCGCGAGTAGCAATTTCAAAAACTGTTTTCGAAACAAACGGATATGCAATGCTTATTTCCAAATTAGACGATCTAGTCTATACTTGTTTGCTGTGCGCATAACATATTAATTCTAGGCTAATAACTGGAATAAGAACTCATAATGTTTTCAAAAACGGATATCATGGTTAGTAGAGGCCGGTCTTGGACCAAAGTAGAGGGTGCTCATAGCTGACCTTCCCCAATCGTACCCAAGTTCCCGAGCCGAGGCAACTTTGGTGATGACGGACACGTGGCCTTTGGCACCGAGTCAGGGTTTCCTAAATTTCCCCATTTAAAAAATATTTAGGTGGCGACTCTATATCTGGCAAAGCAGTCCATGTTTGGCACTTCTTTTCAAAAATCTGTTTTTCTCAAAACGATTTGCCAGAGTTGGACTCTTTGGTTCAGATTACGAACCGTAACAAACAAAAAGGGAGTCTGAACTGTATCGAGGTCCCTCGCGGACTTGTTACAGCAATGCAATTCAGTCTAGGGGCAATTCCCATTTTCTGGATTCGGGGTTGTACATCTCGAGGATAGATTCAATGTGTGTCAAGTTGTGATCCCTATTGAAAATGGTTTTGAAAATTTTTAATAAAAGTTGATTTTGTTCAAATTAATCTTTTTACAACTTGGAGCATTTTTAGACTAAAAGGAAATTTTTCAGTGCCCACAACTTCTATTTCATTAATTTCAATACAAAGTTCTCTAGCTCTTGGTACACATCAAAGTTTCTTTTTATTACATTCAAAAGTAAAACTTGAAAGTACAGATCAAAACAATAAACTTGGGGCATTGAAGAGTCAGGTGTTCCTGCGTCCCCTCATAGAGCTTGTGGATGCTTCAGATGCTCAAGTGGGCCTGGTTTGTGCCTCATCATTGAGCCAAGCTATGCATTCGCCAGATAAGGTGTAATTGAAATTCCCCAGATAAGGCATTCAGCTCCAGGGACTGCCGGGTGTACTCGGAGGACGCCTGCAAAAGTATTAGCAGCATCAATATTCTGCGGAATATCAAACGAATTGAAATGAAATGGCAATGAAAAATGAAGAATACAGTGATACATACCGGAGGTAAGTCGGGAACACCGACCAACTCGTGATCAGCCGGCGGAGGAGCAAAGGGAATCTGGTAGGTCGCCCCACCCTGCCCTCTGTATGCCAGTGAAGTTGGCAGAGTAGGCCAACCGGTCCCCCGTCCCCTCTGAACTCCACCCCTGCCACGAACTCGAGCTCTCCGCGATGCTCCCACTCTTGCTCCTGCCTCTGCCCGAGCCACCGGTGCCGCAGGTCTCTCTCGCTCAGCCTGGTGACCACCACTCAAAGGCCACATGATGAAGGTCCGGATGTACTTTGAGTAGTCGCCCTCGCCCCTGTAGCCGCTCTCGTCCCAGCCAATGGTGTAGTCCGCCATTTGCTCGGCGGTGAACCTCTCGGTATCCCTCATGCGCTCAGGAGGGTACACCGGGACTATCTGCTCAGGCAACCCTAGGGTCTGGCGTAGGAAACGCTCGCCCAGGTACCAAGCCCGACAGACCGGGCCCTCCAGCAGAATCCGAAAACGCGAGGTATCCTCAGCACCGGCAAACCGATCCTGAATCGTCGTTGGCAGTGGAGCCCACGGCCGCCAGGTGATCTGGAATTGAAATACAGTTTTTTTTTTATCTACTATTATTGAAATATATAGTGGAAAGACGAAGCTTAAATGAACTGCAAGTAAAACATACCTCGACAGGGGTGATAGTGTCGAAGAAGCGGCGGAAGAAGCTAAATGTCTCTCGCGGCCTCCGCGTGCATCTCCCGTCGAAGCGGCGCGAGAAGGGGATGACCAGAAGAGTCTCCGTCTCCGGCACTGGCTCCAGTCTGGGAAAGTAGGCATAGACCCATAGCTGCAAAGCAAATACCAGTCTGCTTATCAGATAAAGCGAATCACGAAATGAGCCGTATTGTGCGATGTATTGTCGCGAGTGTAGTGTACAAGCAGAGCAGCAGTGTAAAGCGAGTATGTGCGTGTGTATACGATATCTGATCGGTCTGAAAGCAAACTACGAGTCTGATCTGAATCTGAAAATATAGAACAGAAATGTAAAGCAAAGAAAATGACGTACCTCCCAAGCCCACCAGTAGCCTCCGAGCAACTGCCCGCTGCCACGGGAGACCGAGCTCATGTATCCGTAAAGAGTGGCCAGAGCGGCGCCACCCCAGTCGTAATATAAGATGTGCCTAACATCCACCAGTGTGCTGAGCAAGCAGAGGGGCACAGTGTTCGGCCAGTTGGCGAACAGCGTAGTCCGCAGCAGAAACATCAAAAAGCCGCGCGCATACTGCTCTACGGCCTCCTCAGTCATCGGAGCCTCCTCCCCCACCGCGGGCTGGACCCTGAACTGCACCTCGAACCAAGAATATTGGACGAAGCCTGGACGAACAAGAGGCGCCGTCACGCCAAGCAGATAGACCTGAGCGACGGTCCACTCGTCCATGTCAATGTCAAAGGGGATCGGATCACCCCCTACCCCGATGCCTGTGAGCATCGAGAAATCATAGGGAGTCATCGTCATGTCTCCCGTGCCGGAAAGATGAAACGAGTCGGTGGTGTCCCACCACCTCTCCGCCAGAGCAGCGAGAAGAGGCCTGCATGTAGTAAGCCCGGATAGCCCCTTGCAAAATGCGCGAAAACCGGCCTGGTCCACGATATGGCGAACCGCCTCGGGCAACTCCGCGTACCAATCTCGGGCGGCGATGTTCCCATACCAGCGGACGGTATGGGAATCCCCCTGTTTTCAAGAACACAGTTGCGAAGCAATGCTAAATACACCAGTTTTGTAGGGCATGAAGAATTGAGATAAATACAGCATGCGTGCGAGTTTTTTCAGATACCGAGTGCCGGTGTGTTTACAGTGAACTACAACGTGTGAAGCGTCAGCGTGTTTGAGTGGTTCAGGGAAAATGTACCATGCGTGCGAGTTTTTTCAGATACCGAGTGCCGGTGTGTTTACAGTGAACTACAACGTGTGATGCGTCGGCGTGTTTGAGTGGTTCAGGGAAAATGTAGCATGTGTGCAGGTTTCCAAGTTCAAGCAGATACCGGGTGCCGGTGTGTTTACAGTGAACTACAATGTTTGATGCATCTGCGTGTTCGAGTGGTTCAGTGCAAATGTAGCATGTGTGCAGGTTTCCAAGTTTTTCAGATACCGAGTGCCGGTGTGTTTACAGTGAACTGCAACGTGCGATGCGTCAGCGTGTTTGGGTGGTTCAGTGCAAATGTAGCATGCGTGCGAGTTTTTCAGATACCGGGTGTCGGTGAGTTTGCAGTGAAATACGGTGTGTGCCGTGTGTTTGAGTGGTTCAAGGTTAGTGCAGTGTGTGTGCATGTATCAGTCTTAAACAGATATCAGTTGCAAGTGTGTTTGCGATCAACTACAATACACAGTGTATCAGAGCATCTGAGCTAAAGCAATTAAAGAATGTAATCAGCTATGGCAGTTGGTAGTTTAAAGTTCTACATTGCAGAAAGTAAAACAGTAAAGCAAAAAATGTTACCTTGGAAGCGCCGAAGGATAGGTGAGAGGCAGGCTCAAGAAGGAGGAGCTCCGGATCCAGCGCTCTGTCAAAGCTGCGAAACTGGCGAAGTCCATCGGGGGGCAAAACATGGATCGCCGGCCGGTAGGTCGCCCGGTCGAACGGGCGCTCGCTCAAAGGAAGGAGCTCGACCCCGGGATCCATCTCGTGATCCAGGGGAGTCCCACCACGTGAAATATCGTCGGCCATGTCAAAGGCGATGAGAAAATAGCTGGAAGAAGGAAAATCGGGCTAGAATTTGAAGGGTCAACCGAAAAGTCAACCCCGAGCGGGTGGAAAATGGCCGGGAAAGCCAGGAAAAGGAAAAGGCACAAAACTCGAGAGAAACTCGAGGGGAACAAGCCCTAAAAGGCAAAAACTAAGAAAGAGACATCGAAACGAAATTTTAATCGGTGGAAAATGTCCGAAACGCGAAGGAAATTGCAAATCCGACGACGAAACGGGCGTAGAACGCGATGAAAATGAGGGATCGAGGAAGGGAAAACGCTCTAGAAAGAGAGAGGGAGGAATTTCGGCTAAGGGAAAGTGAAAAAATAGGGTTTGGAACCCTATTTTAAAAGACCGAAGGAGAAATGTGCAATCTGTCCCCGATTCAGGCACTTTTGGCCGGTCGGCAGTATATTCTGCCGGTCGGCAGAATATTACACCGATGGAACTTTTTGGCAGCCGATGGATAGCCGGTGGCTTCCTAATCCGGCCGGTGATCTTCCTATAGCTTTGTTTAGGCCATATGGGTAGTTTCTAGTCTTCATAGCTCAAGAAAGTGCAAGAAAAGTGCATCTCCGACGCTCAACCGGCCTCCGTTTTGACCTCGGATCGTGTCTTCTGTGCGTGGCACTCGAATTCGTGCAAGGTGTATCCTTCCGTATCCTTTTGGCTTTTACAAGATTCAAAAGTCGCCCCGCGTGCGTTGCATGCATTCATCATGCTGTCCGATGCGTCGCATCGCGCTGTCATGCATATCCCTCGTGCATTTTGTTACAAGTATTGTCATGCATTGTCATGCACTTCAATACATGCGTCGCCTCATGCATCATTCGCATTGTCATGCGTTTTTCAATCTACATTTCAGTTCAGGCTTTGTCGTATGCGTGCCTTAAATCCTTTGAGGCATGCGTGTCTCATTTGCATCATCTTAAAATCCCATGAGGCATGCATGTCTCATTTGCATTGTTTTGCGTCCCTCGAGGCATGCGTGTCTCATTTGCATTATTTTGCATCCCTCGAGGCATGCGTGTCTCATTTGCATTGTTTTGCGTCCCTTGAGGCATGCGTGTCTCATTTGTATTGTTTTGCATCCCTCGAGGCATGCGTGTCTCATTTGCATTGTTTTGCGTCCCTTGAGGCGTGCGTGTCTCATTTGCATTGTTTTGCATCCCTCGAGGCATGCGTGTCTCATTTCCATTGTTTTGCATCCCTTGCGGCATGCGTGTCTCATTTGGATTGGCATGCATGCCTCATTCGCATTGGCATGCGTGCCTCATTCGCATCGGCATACGTGTCTCATTTGCATTGGCATGCGTGCCTCATTTTCATTGGCATGCGTGCCTCATTTGCATTGATATGCGTGTCTCATTTGCGTTGTCTTGCATCCCCTGTGACTTGCGTTGTTTCACTCGTCACGTGTGTTGTCTCGCACCCCCCTTTGCATTGTCTCTCTTTCCTCTCTCGCGTGTACTACGCTGAGAGGTTTCTTTTTGCTTTCCTTTTTCCTTTCTCGCGTGTACTACGCTAAGAGGTTTACCTTCTTCCTCTCCTGTGTGTGATACCCGGAGAGATGTTGTGTTTGAGACTCCGGAGATTCTCGGTAGTCGCTTTTAGCCATCTCCGCGCGAGGCGCAGTGAGAATTACATGATTTTCTTACATCCTTTCTGCACGAGATGTAGTCTGGTTCATGTTTACTTGCTTGCATAGCATCCGCTTAGAATGTTGCATTTATTTTGCATATTTGCTTCATCACAGCATCCTTTGCATGATCATAAGTTATGCACTTGCAATGTGCATCACTTTGCATCCTGCATCACGGTCTAGGAGACCTTAAATCCTCGGGAGGTGCAAGACCTTCGGCGCATTAAGGTGCACAGTTCATCGCATTTGGCGTGCATTTCATCGCGCTATCTTGCGCATCGCACTGTCTTGTGCATCGCATCACAAACACGTGCATTCACCCCGTCGTGCGGTAGCGATCGAACACGGTCCGGGACGGACTAAACACACCGGGACGATCGAACACACCGGTCCGGACGACCGAAAACACGCATGACGGTCTAGGAGACCTTAAATCCTCGGGAGGTGCAAGACCTTCGGCGCATTAAGGTGCGCAGTTCATCGCGCTATCTTGCGCATCACACTGTCTTGTGCATCGCATCACAAACACGTGCATTCGCCCCGGTCCGGCGGGACCAAAAACACGCTCGGTCCAGCGGGACCGAAAACACGTACGGTCTAGGAGACCTTAAATCCTTGGGAGGTGTAAGACCTTCAGTGCATTGGTGTGCACGGTTCGTTTACATTGTCATGCATTCATTGTAAATAGTTGCATTGTCATGCATTCATTGTAGGAAGTTGCATTGTCTTGCATATCATTGTACTATTGTGCATATGTCATGCATATCAACTGTATCTATTCCATTCCATTGCATATTGTATATATTGCATTGTAGATCACATGCATCTCACTGCATCGCCTTCCGCCTGTGGCTTGCACCTTTCCTTGTTGAACTTGGTTTGGTATGTGCTCATACTTTTCACGTTGAAGCACAGTTCTGCATGTGTCCGCGCTTTGAGGGTTGCAGCACCTTTTCTGTGTTAGACGCGGCTTGTACGTGTACATGCCCTTCCTAGGCAAGACTTGGTTTGGCCTGTGTGCCATATCCATTGCATTGTGGCTTGCCCCTTTCCTTGTTGAGCTTGGTCCGGTATGTGCCTATACTTTTCACGTTGAAGCACAGTTCTGCATGTGTCCGCGCTTTGAGGGTTGCGGCACCTTTTTTGTGTTAGACGCGGCTTGTACGTGTACATGCCATTCCTAGGCAAGATTTGGTTTGGCCTGTGTGCCATATCCATTGCATTGTGGCTTGCGCCTTTCCTTGTTGAGCTTGGTCTGGTATGTGCCCATACTTTTCACGTTGAAGCACAGTTCTGCATGTGTCCGCGCTTTGAGGGTTGCGGCACCTTTTCTGTGTTAGACATGGCTTGTATGTGTACATGCCCTTCCTATGCGAGATACGGTCTGGCTCGCGCGCCATATCCATTGTATATATTACATTGTAGTGTAATTGTTGCATCCTGCATTAGGATCATTGTTCTTTCCTCAGTGGGTCGTTACCCCACTCATGTCATTCCACCCAATACTTGTTCTTGTGTCCGTCTGCACTACTCATAGTTCTGCATGTGTTCGCGCTTTGAGGGCTGCGACACCTTTTCTATGGTAGACGGACTTGTTACTTCCATCAATCTATTTGACATATGTGTGGTTTCGAACCGCTCATGATTGGATCATGATTCGATTGCATTGCATATTATTTGCATTGTTTATATTTGTTTTAGTTTTGCATATCATTTGCATCACATTAGATTCAATTGCATTTCAATCGCGCTATCTTGCGCACCTCATTTGCACTTGTCAGTGCACTGCGTTGTCAAGCAGTTTTCGATTGCATTGTCGTGCATGTTACTAACAATATCATGCCTGTTAAGTTTGTTTTCTTTGCAGGCACGATATTGTATGTACAGTTCATTTGAAGCTGGTGCAACCAGACGAGCCGGACAGGTATTGTATTCTCTGAGTGAGACGTATCGAGAATTCCATGATTCTCTTACACCCTTTCTGCATTGTAGTGTAGTTTGGAGTATGCTAGCTTAAAAACTGTTGCATGTGTGCTTAGTTACAGCTTTCTTTGCATGATCATAAGTTATGTTCGGCTTTGTGCATTGTCTTGCATTTCGCCACTGCCTCCGGGCGCGTATCTTATCTGTCTTGCATGTTTGTCTAAGTCTTCGGCCTTGTCAAAAATGGGTCGTCCTTGGGCTTTGACATTCACTCCCGTCATTGTTATGACTTTCGAGTTCTGTCAAAGAGGGGCAACTGTAGACACCTCATTTTTGACCGTCCTCAAGACTTGGACGTCACCATTGGAACACTTGGTGATTACCCTTGTTTGTGTTCGTTTGGAGTTCCTGGAGGTCTCAGCTACGCGCCTTGCCTCAGGATCTCTGAACTCGACTGTTTTGTGTCTGGTTTTGCACCAAACACTTGTGCTTTGCCTTGGAGGGGCAGGGGATACCTTCTGAGGCATTCCCACACATCACCGACTGTGGCTAGAAGCCACCAGCCATGGTTTTATGCCATCGGCAATGTATGTTGCCGGTCGGCATTCTTTGTTGCCGGCCGGCAGTAAATTTTGTCAAAATGACATCTTTGGCCGGCCGACTACTGTGCATCTGCTTTTGCAGATATTTTATCACAGCTGTCTTGCATTGGCTTCCCCTGTATGGAGGGATGCCCCTCTTGTTTGCTTACCTTGTAAGCTTTACAAGATTGCCTCCTCTATAAGAGGAGGCCTTCTCTCCCTTGTTCTAGGGTTAGAGAATTTGAAGAAGAGTGCAAGAAAGCTCTGGTTTTAGGGTTTCAAATAGTGTATCTAACCTATATCTATATCTCTCCCTCTCTTGCCATTGTGTGTGTTTTAGGCTTAGTTTTGTGCATAAACACCTACCATCACACCATCCTCTTGGAACTGAGGTTCTTGAGGCTTGTTCTTGGAACTTTAAAGCTGGTTTGGAGCTCAAGGGGCTGCTGGTCCACCATGTTTGAAGGTTGTCTACAAGGGTAAGAAACTAGCCCCTTTTTACCCCACTTTTGCATTGTATTTTTGACCATCTTAGAACTGTTTTTAAGCTTAGTGTTTAATACATAAAAGTTCTATTTTTTAGGCCTCTAAATAGTTTGTTCAGAGTGCCTTAAGCTTTGAGAATGTTTGACCCCTCTAAAGGCTTGTTTGGCCCTTGTTTTGTGCCATTTTGTGTGAGCTCCGGGACCCTAGTGTTTGGGCCTCCTCACCACTGAAATCTTGAGGGATTTCAGAGGAGAGAATGGTGCCTTGAGATCCCAAGAAGGAGAGGGCCACCCCCTCTCCTTGTTGTCCTTGAAAAGGACCTATTTTGGCCTCTTGAGGGAGCACCATATTTGAGTGTTTGTTGATCATGCCATGGCTGTATTTTGTGCTCATTATGTCATGATATAACATTGTATTAAGTTGGTTTTGGTACACCATGCATGCTTTGCATACTTACCTTGTAATGCCATGTTTAGCCCCTAACATGCCTTAGGTTGTAAGCCTTTGTTTTAGCATGTTTTAGGCTTAGCTTTGTGAAGCTTTCGTGCTTATTTCACCATGTTTAAGGTCTGTCCATAGTTGTTTGGGTCGATCATGGCATGCTTTGTATGACCCCTTTGCATTTTTGGTTTGTTAGCCTTAAGTGTGTGAATGTGTAGCATGTTTGCTTGCATCATTTCAGTGGTTTGGAACCACTTAGCATGACATTTCAGTCCATTTAACATGTCTGAATGTTAGCACTTGTTGTTCCTTTAAAGCCTCAAAGGGCTCATGTTTCATGCTTCATTAATGTGCCATTGCATATGCCCTCATGTGTAATCTTCTTAGATGCCATCTAACTAGCCTTTTGGCTTTGTTTTAGCATGTTAGAATTCTATTCTTGGTCACTTAAGTCTTGCCATGTGTGGTTATGCTAAGTGTAGTTCAATGCTCCATTAGCTTGCCTTGAGTGCTTGGACCATTTGCATGATATGCTTGCTTGTTTAAGTTGGGTTGGCACCTCTTATAGCATGATTTCAGAGCTTACTTTGCATGCTATTTGTCTATACTTAGCCTCTTTTAAGTGTGCTTGAGAGTTGTTTGCTTAATGCTTAGGTTTAGGCCCTAACATGTGCATGTGTGTATGTGCGTCTAGCCTTCTTTTTTATCACCTTTGGCCACCGTTTCAGGCCTATTTAGAGCTGCCTAAATCATGTTTAAGTCCGTCCCTTTGTTGCTTGCATGTGCTCCTTGGGTGTTGTAGCATACCGATAAGTTGTTGCATGTTAGAACTTGCATGATTGAATGAAGTCACATGCTTATTTGCATGCTTTGACATCCACATTGCATCCTGCATGCTTGTTGGTTTACATTGAGGTTTCATGCCTTGCATGCTTATTAGCTTGTATGCTCATTTGCATTGCCATGATTGCATGCTAGTGAACATGCCTAGGATTGCATTGCATAAGCATGCATCTAGACCTCTTGAGATGAGCATGATAGAGGTTGGGCCCCCTTGTTTGTTTACTTGGTTTGCATTCATTTGAAATTGAAGTTGCACACTTGTTTTTTGGGCCATCATGCATGGGAATGCGTGATTGGTGGTCCGAGAATCGAGGCACATCCTCCTTTGAGTCATAAACATGATAACGGGTGTGATAGGTGCGTATATCCTTTGAAATGCATTGCCATGCTATGCCTTGTCCTCTGCTGCTGTAAGTTGCAGGTCCAGCAGACATTTTTGGCCGACCGGCAGCATATAGTGCCGACCGGCCGTCAATCAGTGGCCGATAATCCAATCAGCAGCCGATGACTTTATTTGGCGGCCGGTGGAGGTCTTCCTCAGCCGATGGTGATCTC
Source organism: Camellia lanceoleosa (assembly GCA_025200525.1). Taxonomy (NCBI): domain Eukaryota; kingdom Viridiplantae; phylum Streptophyta; class Magnoliopsida; order Ericales; family Theaceae; genus Camellia; species Camellia lanceoleosa. The sequence goes on from CM045769.1 coordinate 72,409,651, forward strand.
TAGTGTTCAGAGAGGCATCCCTGAGACTTTGGCGATCTTGAGAGGCGAGCGAGGAAAAGCGAGGTGATCAGGCATGGCAAAGGCGCTTCGAAAGCAAGACCGAATGTGCATTGCATTGGGCTCTCTTCGCGAGGTGGCTTACCGTTTTTCCCTATCTTAGTTAATCAGTTAATTGATTAGGCAATTTGTAATTATTAATTAGCTTGCGTAGTTAATTAATTTGTATTATTCTTTTGGTCCCTCCGAGTGAGGGCGTATTTGTAATAAGTGTGGGTGTGTGTGTGTATGTCTTCCAACCCCCACTTCTTCCTTCCCTTTTATTTACCTGCTTATGATGGTAGATTAGGGCATATTTAATTTAGCATACCTTATGCTATGCATGCGTGCATCATTCATAAGTATTGCATGCACCGGGCTCGGCGCATCATGCAAACTGCATTGGTATTTCAAATCTAACTTGAATACGTGCATCGAACAAGTGCATTTCACATGCCATTTCTAGATTAGTCGAGCCTACTCTAGGTTGCATTTTGTATGTGCTGCATTAGTCACTTAACATGAATTAGGGTCATGCATGTTTTGCTAACCAGTTCACTATTTTTGCATGGAATACGATGTAAGTATTTTTATGCTTTAGCATACCACATGCGTGTGAGTGTTGCCATGACAGTATGCTTACCATGCGGCTAAATGCTTACATGTTATAACTGCTTGATTGCCTGTGGGTGGAGGTTGGATTGTTTGAGTTGGAATAACTCGTTGAAATCCGTATTTTAGCCTACTCGCGAGTAGCAATTTCAAAAACTATTTTCGAAACAAACGGATATGCAATGCTTATTTCCAAATTAGACGATCTAGTCTATACTTGTTTGCTGCACGCATAACATAGTAATTCTAGGCTAATTACTGGAATAAGAACTCATAATGTTTTCAAAAACGGATATCATGGTTAGTAGAGGCCGGTCCTCGGACCGGGCGAGAGGGGGTGCTCATAGCTGACCTTCCCCAATCGTACCCAAGTTCCCGAGCCGAGGAAACTTTGGTGATGACGGACACGTGGCCTTTGGCACCAAGTCAGGGTTTTCTAAATTTCCCCATTTAAAAAATATTTAGGTGGCGACTCTGTATCTGGCAAAGCAGTCCATGTTTGGCACTTCTTTTCAAAAATCTGTTTTTCTCAAAACGATTTGCCAGAGTTGGACTCTTTGGTTCAGATTACGAACCGTAACAAACAAAAAGGGAGTCTGAATCGACGAGGTCCTCGCGGACTTATTCTGACAATGCAATTGATCTAGGGCAATTCCCATTTTCTGGATTCGGGGTTGTACATCTCGAGGATAGATTCCATGTGTGTCAAGTTGTGATCCCGATTGAAAATGGTTTTGAAAATTTTTAATAAAAGTTGATTTTGTTCAAATTAATCTTTTTACAACTTGGACCATTTTTAGACCAAAAGGAAATTTTTCAGTGCCCACAACTTCTATTTCATTGATTTCAATACAAAGTTCTCCAGCTCTTGGTACACATCAAAGTTTCTTTTTATTACATTCAAAAGGAAAACTTGAAAGTACAGATAAAAACAATAAACTTGGGGCATTGAAGAGTCAGGTGTTCCTGCGTCCCCTCCTAGAGCTTGTGGTTGCTTCAGATGCTAAAGTAGGCCTGGTTTGTGCCTCATCCTTGAGCCAAGCTATGCATTCGCCAGATAAGGTGTAATTGAAATTCGAAGTGGGAGCCAGAAGTTCTTTTGTCCTCCATGCAGTGGGATATCAAACCAATTCTGGACCTCAGATCAAAAATGAAGCCGGGAATTCTATTCCTCCTTCTAGGCAAATCTGGTCATGTCCGAATAGACGTCTAAACCAAAATGGAAAGTAGAAGACATAGTGTGTCAAGCGAATCAACTGAATGCCAGGTTGTCAAGCCATGTTGTAGCTCATCTCGGGCAGATCCAACCAGGGGCAACGCCAAGCAATGTCAACAGCAGACCTGTTGCACATCCAGTGGCACCACCACCCTCGTTTAGGAAATCGACTAGCTATTGGCAAAAGAAATAGTCTCGCACTGAATGTGTGGGACAAAAGTCCACTACCTTCAACCTGTCCATGAGACATATCTAGGGAGGGATGAAAAAATAAGAGAGATTAAAGAATAGAGAGGTGCATGTGGAGAGAAAAAGTGAGAAAGGGTTTCGAGAGAAAAACAGAGCATGATTGCTGAGTGATGTGAGAAACACATGTGAGGTGGGATAGGAAACATTACCTGCAAAAGTAGTGGACTTCCTGTGAACTTGTTTTTCTCTCGCCGGTGGAAGGCGTCCAAGCCCATCAAAGTCTCAGCCAATGCCAGGCCAATGCAGCTCTTGCCCTCTTTCAAGTTTTGGGCTATTTCAATCAAGCGAATGCTAGACACTCTGAAACTAGGGGCAAGTAGAAAATGGGCCAACATACAAAAGCAAAGGGCATGCTACCGAAAGCTTTGCCAGAGACGGTCGCTACAGTCGCCACAGTCGCCAGCGTCAGAGAATTGATGAATAAGGCTAGGAATATCCAGCTCTTCGTTGTGAACCAAGGATCGAGCCTCATGAGAAGTAAGCCCACACATTCTTCCTCGAGCTGGGAGGTGACTAAAACGGGACTGGGGCAAGATTTCCTCGTCACGCCAAGATTCCATCAAAACTTGGAATTCTTCAATTGTCGGACACATCTCTTCTCCCCCGAAGCTAAATACATGCGTGACCAGATTCCAGCATCTAGCCGCGACATGAAGAAATGGAAAACACAGTGGGGTACGACTTAACGGGAATAGTGCATTTATGCCGAAACCCTGGAAACTTAGCTTTTCCGAGCTATCAAAAGTTGCAATCTAATTTGAGAGTTTTTGGGCAGAAAATGGCTCCATTTGTGACAAAATTAGAGTTGAAATGCAGAAATCACAAGGCTAGAGCTTTTGTAGAAGATAATGTAGTGAGTGGAGGCTAGGTGTTAACATTTCGGAGGTTCTGCACATTGATGGCTGACAGTGGGTCATTGGTGATTGGCAGAGGGAATTGGTGGCCGGCAGCCGCCCTTTGAACCCACTATCCTTCTTTGTGAAGATTCAGTTGCATATAGATGTTGTATTATGTTATTCGTGTCTTTTGAGGTCTTGTTTTCAGTCTCGTTGGGCTTAAGCATATTTATTTAACTTGTATTCATCTGGTTTTTCTTATTGAGTTGTATTTATGTTGTTTATCAAGTACTTGTTTTGCTTATCGAGTTGCATTTGCATTGATTAGCTTATCGAGTTGTTGTGTTGTTTCTCGAGTTATTTTACTCTGTTTATCATTTTAGTTGTTAGTTAGTTCATTACCTGATTAAGACAATGCCAATGGAATGTGCAATTTTCAATCATGATCAATCTCATTTTTATGCTATGCGATGTTATGCAATGCTCATAATGCAAAATATAACACTTTTTCATCAAAAGTTGTATTTATTTTGATCATGGTCACTTTTTACAAAAGAGTACAAGTTTTTAAGGAAATAAAACTAGTCTGAACTCTACAAAATGCTAACACTACTAACAAAAAGAAACTAAGTAAAGAGTATAGATAGATTAGCGCCAGCTATCTGAGGCTTGAGAGGCCCTCTTCGTCCTCTTCCTTGGCAGAGTGGACTCTGTAGCACTGTCTCCATCGGTGCCACTGTCAGAGGCCCTTGTATCCGAGCTAGCTGCCGAAACTCCCTCAGCATCATCTCCGCCCTCAGAATCTGAGCCAGCGCCATCGTCTTTGTCCTCAGATGACTCTAACTGTAACCCGATGCCTCCTCATCCTCGCTCGTCTCATCATCATCATCGTCTAGGATGGGCTCTGAAGGGCCACTCCCGTCACGGGTGCCTCTAGCTCTGTCTCAACTGCGTGCTGGAACCTGTCTCCTTCTCATCCCTGCTGCTGGAGGAGGTATTGAAGGTCCTGCTGCGGCTGTCGCTACTGCTGTCGGTAGAGGTGGGACCTGACAAGGCATTTGGCAGATGTCAGCCACAGTTTGTGTATCAGATGCAAGTACGGTGTGCAGAATAGGTACATGCATATATGAATACAATGCGAGAATAGAGTGTGTCAGATGAGCTCTATACATGTAGTGTATCAGTGTAGGGTGAAGAAGTGTTTAGTTGAAATGCCAGCTTTAGTATATCAGCGTAGATATGATGACCGAAATGTAAGAAGATAGAAACTTTTTACCTCAATATCGTGGAAGCCGAGTATCGCCTCCCTCCTTAAGATCATGCCCTCGAATGAGGCCGACATCTCGAGTAACCACTCGACGCACCCTATAGAGGCCTGCAAATGCAAGTTGGAATGATCAGTGTATGGAATGAATGAATGAATGTCTGAGTACCTAAGCAAGAATGAAAAATGAAATGAAAACTGAAGTGCATACTAGAGGTGAATCAAGTGCCCTGATGCATCTACGACCAGCCAATGGAGGCTCGATCAGAATCTGATAAGCCTCTCCGGAGTATCGCCAACCCGTCAGCTCGGTCGGAAGCTCTAGCCAACCAATCCTCTGCTCTACCTTGGAAGCCCTGTTGCCACGGGTTGTGCTCACCTGACTCGCTTCACGACTTGCTGTGGGTCTCACCCTCAGTGCAGAAGCTCTCACTTCCTCCTCTCCACGAACGCCTGTCAGAGGCGGCATCAGGTGTGTCGGGATAACCTCGTCAATAATCTGCCTCCAGCTCTACCATGAACTGGATCACCTCGTCAGCAGACAATCTGTGTGTCACTCTCATGGACACTGGAGGTACCATCGGTATACATGGGAGAGGCAGGCAGGCCCAAAGTCTGGCATGCGAAACGCTCGACCAAGAACCAGGCGCAGCAAATCGGGCCCTCAAGAAGAATGCGATGGCGGGTGATGACCCGAGCTGTATCATACTGGGCTCAAAGCCCTAATGGTATCATGGCCCAGGGCTGCCATGTGATCTGAAATGGAAAAGAACAGATGATTAGTCGCTGTTAATCGTTAATGTCTGGATTAAAATGATTGAAAAGTAGGATGCCTTTGTTTTGGGTTACCTCATGCGCCATAACCATATCAAAATATTGGTTGAAAAACATGAAGTTTCCTGGGTCCTATGGCAGAGCTGACCATGATATACCCGAGAAAATGGGTTGTCACTGGAACCTTCTCTATAGGCTCTGGAGCAAGAGTCAGGAAGTATGCGTACACCCATAGCTGCAGGGAAAGTTCGATGATATACGATCAATACAGCATGGACAGATACAAAAAATGCAAAGAAGAAAGCATACAACATGGACAAATATAGAAAATGCATAGCAGAAAGCATACTGCCTGAACAGATGTAGAAAATGCAAAGCAGAAAGCACACAGCATGGACAGATATAGAAAATGCAAAGCAAAAAGCATACAGTACGAATAGATGCATAAAATGCAAACCAGAAAGCATACAGTGCATGAGCAGGTACAGAAAATGCAAAGCAAAAAGTACATGTGTTGAACAAGTTTAAAGCAAAAAATGCTGAGCAAAATATGTAAACCGAAAAGGGGAGATGCAGAAAATGCAAAGCAGAAAGCATACAGTGCATGAGCGGGTAGAGAAAATGCAAAGCAAAAAGTACATGTGTTGAACAAGTCTAAAGCAATAAATGCTGAGCAAAAAATGTAAAGCGAAAAGGGGGGAACTAAGTTGTGCACCTCCCAAGCCCGCCAGTAGCCTCCAATCAAGCTCCCACTCCTGCAAGAAGTCAAGCTCATATATCCGTACAATGTGGTGAGGCCAGCTCCACCCCAATCATAGAACTGAACTCGATGGAGCACTACCAAGGCGCTCAGCAAATACAGGTCCACAGTATTCCACCTCTTCAAAAACAAGGTGGTACCGAAAATGAACATGAGAAAGCCTCTAGCATTCTGATCTGTCTTGTCCATCATCTTGGGCTCAGTCCCCCTGAACTGCTCCTCAAACTAGTTATACCGAACTATGCCTACTCGGAGTGTTGGTTGATGCGTCCCAAGCAGCGCGACCAATGATGCCTCCCACTTACCCATATCAGGGTCGAGAGAGATCCGATTACCGCCTACGCCTAAGCCGATGATCATGGAAAAGTCGTAAGGGGTCATCATCATCTCCCCCGTGTTGGAAAAATGGAAGGAGTTGGTGGTGTCCCACCACCTCTCCACCAGAGCCCCTAAGAGAGCACAGCTCGCTATGACCCGAGTCAGGCTGGAGCAGAAGAGACCGAAGCGTGACTCATCAATGATGTCGTGAACTCCAGCTAGGATCTCACCATACCAATCTCGAGCAGTCGTCGTGCCATAGCCCCTGAAGGCACAAGACCGTCCTATGGTAATGCATGAGATGCGATCAAATCAGGCAATGAAAAGTACAGTCAGATATAAAGCAGTGATGATAGTACAGTCATATCGAGGCAGTGTATGAGATGCAATCAAATCAAAATAGTGCAAAAAATGCAAGAAGTTAAGGTCAATAATGGAGAAATATAGTTTTCGTACCTCTATGGCGATGGCCGACAAATGTGACGCTGGCTCTCTCAGCAGGAGGTCCTCTAGCACGTCCTCAACAAAGTCAGTAAAAGAATTCGATGCCTCCTGCGGTGGGTACTATGTGTGTATGAGGATGGTACCTCGCTAGGTCAAAAGGGCGTATACTCAACTGTAAGGGCTCTGGCTCGGTCTCGAAGTCTGCCTTGAAATCTATGGAGGAAGCTCGGGAGGAGCCCCGTCATGAGGAACATCATCCACCATCTGAAAATAGGTGCAAGATAGGTGAAGATGAGGAAAAGTGAAGAAAAAGGGAACAACTTTGAAAAAGTCAACCCTAGGAGAGAAAATTAAAGAAAAAGTGAAAGCCAAGAAAAGTGCACAGAACTCGAGAGAAACTCAAGGCAAATGAGCCTAGAATGGTGGAAATGAGAAAAGAAGTGTCGAAATCAAATTCCAATCAGTTCAAAGTGAAGAGCACTAAGAGGATTTATCGAATAAAGTTTGTATGGGGTGTTGGAAAATGCGTAGAAAGCACAGACCTAGAGAGAAGGAGCACCTAGAGAGAGAGGGAGGTGATTTTTGAGCAAGGGTTTCTGAGTAAATGAAGTTTGGAGTTGTGTACTTAAAGACCCAAATGTGAAAAGTCCATTTTTCCCAAATCTACCATCAATGGCCTGCAGGGGCACATTGATGGCCGGCAGGGGCACACTAGTGGCCGGCGGCCCCTCCTGGTGGCTGGCAGGTTTCCGCAAGTCTCCCACGCATCCCTGGCTTTGTTTTGTGTCCTTGGATTCCAAGAAGTGCAGGGGTTGTTCAGTGTTTGATTCAGAATGTCTTCGTGGAAGCTCAGAATTGCATTTCCAGTGCGCGATGGTCGTCGCTCATCAACATAGACAAGTTGTATCCTTTTTAACATATGGAAACTCTTCCGAGAGGTAAATCGGAAGTTGTTCTCGAAATCGGGTTTAATGATTATACTTTCGTTATTGCATATAATGTGAATTTTCCAATGTTGCGTAGAACATGCATTCGGTACATTTGCATAGAATTTGCATTTTGTTGTTGCATTGCACAAGCATTTCACCGCTGCATGTGCTGCATTTGCTAATCTTGTATAAAAATATGCATTTTGTACTATTGCATAATTGCATAGAATATCCATTTTGCTGTTGCGCATGGAATGTGCTCGTGTTTTCAACTTTGCATAGAAAATGCTCGTCTCTTGCGTAGAACACGCTTTCATTTTTGCGTAGAATATGCTGTCACCTTTATACCTCGGTTCTTTGTCTTGCATGGAACATGCATTCTTACTATATGACACTTGTTAAGCGTCTTTCTTTACATGCACGATATTGTATGTATGGTTCATTCAGAGGAATTTTAGGTGAAACCATTCCTGTCCTTCGAACACCTTGATTTGGTCAGAAGCACGTGGGTGTGTCCCGATGTTTACCCCACTCATTTTCGGTTAAAGACATGCAGGCGTGTCCTAGTGTTCTCGTTACCCCTTTCTCGTCTCGCCTGCCACGTGTTAAGACCCTTTATTTAGAGACATGCGGGCGCGTCCCGGTGTTCTCGTTACCCCTTTCTGCTCTTGTGTGCGACGCGTTAGGTAGCTTTGTTTAGAGACACGCGGGTGCATCCCGGTGTTCTCAATTACTTCTTTCTCCACTCGTGTGCGATGTGTTAGGATGTTTTTGGTTGGTGGCACATGGGCGAGTCGCGGTGTTTTTGCTACCCTTGCTCCTCTCGCGTGCAACGCTTTCGGACGCTTTGTTTAGAGATACGCGGGTGCGTCCCGGTGTTCTCAATTCTTTCTCCTCTCACGTGCGACGCATTAGGATGCTTCGGTTTAGGAACATTTAGGCGAGTCCTGGTGTTCACATCATCCCTTCTTTCATTCCGCGTGCGACGCATCAGAATCTTGGTTGAGACCTCTGGTGCGCCCGACAGTCGCTCTTAGCCTTTCCTGCGCATTGCATAGTTAAGATTGCATAATTTTGACCTTCTTGGTTGAGACCTCTGGATTGAATTCACCCCCTGTGCCCGCTTGAAAATGCTTTTCTAGCTTTTGACCTTCAGTGCAGTGGGGTTTACCTCGAATTCAAATGGCGCCTCGGCTTGCTATGCTAGTGCCTTGGAGGTTTGTGGTGGGATGAAGTCTACAGGGTTGCCTAAATTCTCTTGGACATTGACAGTGACTCCGGGTACTGGAATACCCACTGGAGGTGCATGGGAAGCAGAAGCGGCTGCTTGTTGTGGTTACTGCTGCTGGAGCCTATTTATCACTTCCGCTTGGTGTGCTGTAACCTTAGCTTGGCGGGCAGCATCTAACTACATGCTTTTAATGGTCTACTGGAGATGACGAAGCATATCTTCCATGCTAACCGGGGGATGTTAAGCCATCAGAACTGGTGAATACTCCCTCACTGGAGTAGAAGTAGAAGACTGAGCCTGACTGGAAACAAGCGAAGTAAAAGGTGACTGCTGGACTGCTGAATTATGCCTAACCCTCCTCCGTTTGGTAACCGGTGGGATTGAAGCAAACACTGGCTGTCCCCTAACAAGATCCCCAAATTTGTAAAGTCTTCTTACACAGGTCTAGAGTGCGTGGGGGGTAACAGAATCATCCAAAGCAATTGTGAAAAACTACCTTGCAAAAAGAAATAAAGCAAAAGAAAGCAAAAAATCAGAAACCACACACCATCTCAGCTCAGATGTGAACTAGACACAGTTGTAATCATATGCTATAGAACTGCACTCAGCATTGATTTCTGCCCCGAAAAATTGATACCCAAACTTGCAACTAATACATGCATTCCTATAGAGTTTCACTCTAAAAGCCCATACCAGTTAAGGGAGAGCCAAAGCACCCCTATGATGGATTAGAGTTTCCTTGTCCAAGTTTCATCAGGAGCTAGGGTTTCACTATGCATAACAAATGGTTTCGCAAAATCCTGTATTTGGGTAAGAAAGCTGTCCTAGTTTGGAACAGTCTCTATGGCTTTCGATATGCAACAAGGTGTAACAAGTCCGCGATGGACCCCGCGTTACACTTCGGACTTGATTTTTGTCACGGTTCTTAATCTGAACCAAAGAGTCCAAATCCGGCAAATCATTTTTGAGAAAACAGATTTTTTTGAAAGAAGTGCCAAACATGGACTACTTTGCCAGATACATAGTCGCCACCTAAATATTTTATTTTGGGGGAATTTACAAAACCCTGACTCGGTGGCAAAGGCCACGTGTCCGTCATCACCAAAGTTGCCTCGGCTCAGGAACTTGGGTACGATTGGGGAAGGTCAGCTATGAGCACCCCCTCTCGCCCGATCCGAAAATCGGCCTCTACTAACCATGATATCATATTTTGAAAACGTTATGTGTTTTTATTCCGATTAATTAGCTAGAATTACTATGTGATGCGCACAACACAAAAGTATAGACTAGATCGCCTAATTTGGAAATAAGCATTGCATATCTGTTTGTTTTTGAAAATGTTTTGGAATTTGCTACTCGCAAGTAGGCTAAAACTCAGATTTTAATGAGCTATTCCAACTCAAACAATCCAACCATCACCCACAGGCATCCAGGCAGTTTATAACACATAAGCATCTAGCCACATGGTAAGCATGCTGTCATGTCAACATCCACACGCATGCGGTATGCTAAAGTATAAATACTTACATAGTACTCCGAGCCAAAACAGGGAACTCGTTAGCAAATCAATGTATGATCCAAGTCCATATTAAATGCCTAATGCAACGCACACACAATGTGACCTAGAGTAGGCTCAGCTAATTTATGGATAGCATGTGAGATGTGATAGTTAACATGTATTCAAGTTAGATTTAGAATACTTATGCAGTTAGTATGATGCGCCGAGCCTGGTGCATGCAATACTGATGAATGATGCACGCATGCGTGGCATAAGGTATGCTCAAATAAATATGTCGTAATACTAACCATCAAAGCGGGTAAGTAAAGGGAGAAAGAAATGGGGGTTGGAAAACATGCACGCACGCACCCACACTTATTACAGATTTGCCCTCGCTCCGAGGGACCAAAAGAATAATACAATAATGCAGTAACTATCCTAGCTAATTAATTATTACAGACCAACCAAATTAATTAAGCAAATTAATTAATCTAAGAAAGCAATAAACAACAGCCTCGGGGAGAGGGCTCGATGCAATGCATGTATGGCAATGCATTTCAAGTGATGTATGCACCAATCACACCCCTTATCACGTTTATGACTCAAAGGGACATGAACCTCGGTTCTCGGACCACCAATCGCGTATTTCCATGCATGATGGCCCAAGAAACCAAGTGTGCACATTTGATATGGAATGCAATGCACATAATCCAACCAAGGGGGACTTAACCTCTATCATAAGCAATTCAAGAGGTCAAGCATGCATGCCAATGCAATGCAATCTAAGCAATGCGAACTAGTATGCAACATGGACAATGCAAGCAAGCAAAGCATGTTGGGGACACAACTCAAGGTGCACAAGTATGCAAAGCATGCAACATGTTAGGCAATTCAACTGAGAGAAATGCATGCCAAATGCAAGGTCACTTAAACATACCACAACACATGATGGGCCAAGCATGCAATCTACACACAAGGTAAACATGTCACAACATGCAAGAATGGGCTTAGACTAATTTAGGCAGTCTCCAAACTAACCTAAAACAGTGGCCAAAGTGTTCGAACATGAGGACCAACACACACACACGCATGCACATGTTATGGGCCGTCACTTAGGCACATAGAGACAACTCTTAAGCACACTTAAGAGAGGAACAACATGGGCATATGGCATGCAATATGAGCTCTGAAATCATGTCATAAATGGTGCCAAACCAAGTAAACAAAACAAGCAAAGCATGCATAGAAGCTTGGAATTAGCCCAAGGACTTAAACCACGATCACATGACACATGAAGCAAATGATCAAGGTGAATCAAAGCAGTCCCAAATCATGCCAAAATAGGGACAAATGCACACCTAGATAGCATCTAAATGGTCTAAGTATGGAGGCATGCACAAGTGCTTAACATGGAGCGTACAACACAAACTTTTAAAGCGTCAAAGAAGCATTGAAAGGCAAGCATGTGATCTGGTTATAAGGACTGAAATGGCATATTAGGTGGTTCCAAACCACTGAAATAAACCAAGCAATGCATGCTCAACACTTCATATATTTAAAGCCTACAAGCTAACAATGCAAAGGGGCTCTGCAATATATGGCAAGTATGACTAAAGCAATTCAAAACAGAGCTAAAGCATACGAAAACATGCACTAAAGCTTAACAAAGCTAGGCCTAAAACATGCTAGAACAAGGGCTTACAACCTAAGGCATGTTGAGGCCTAAACATGGCATTACAAGGCATATATGCTAAGCAAGCATAGCGTACCAAAACCAACATACAACAATGCTATATCACGGCATAATAAGCATAAAAAATAGCCAAGGCACGGTCAACATGAACCTAAACATGGTGCTCCCTCAAGAGGCTAAAAATGGCCCTTTTCAAGGGCAATAAGGAGAGGGGGTGTCCCTTTCCTTCCTAGGACCTCAAGGCACCATCCTTACCTCTGAAATCCCTCAAGATTTCAGTGGTGAGGAGGCCCAAACTCAATGGTCCCGGAGCTCACTCAAAATGGCACAAAATGAGGCCAAACATGCCTTAAGAGGGGTCAAACAACCCTAAAGCTTAAAACACCCTTGACAAACTATTTAGAGCAAGTAAAAACACAACTTTTATATGTTATATGCTAAGCTCAAAAACAGTTGTAAGATAGCCAACAAAAGTGTGCAAAAATGGGGTAAAAAGGGACTAGTTTCTTACCCTTGAAGACCTCATTCAAGAACAGCACTCCAGCTGCTTCTTTGGCTCCAAAACAATCTGAAAAACGCCAGGAACAGACCTCAAGGGCCTCAGCTCCAAGAGGATAGTGTAATGGTGGGTGTTTGTGTGCAATCCTAAGGCTAAAACACACACAAATGAAAGAGAGGGAGAGATATAGATATAGGTTAGATACAAAAACAAAACCCTAAAACCAGAGCTCTCTAACTCTCTTCTCTAAAATGTCTAACCCTTCAAAAAGGGAGAGAAGGCTCCTCTTTATAAAGCTTTAGTCTTGTAAGCTTACAAGACAAGCTCCCAAAGAAAGAGATCCCTCCATACACGTGTATGGAGGGGAGCCAAGTGCATGCCAGCTGCACCAAAATATCTGCAAAAGAAGATGCACTATAGTCGGCCGGCCAAAGATGTCATTTTGACAAAATTGATGGCCGGTCGGCCAACAAGAGTGCCGGTTGACCAAATACATGGCCGATGGACACAAAACCCAACTGATGGCCTCAAGCCATGGCCGGTGGAGTGCGGGGAGGCCTCACAAAGTATTCCCTACCCTTCCAAGGCAAAACACAAGTGTTTGGCGCAAAACCAGACACAAAACAGTCGAGTTCGGAGATCCTGAGGCAAGGCACGTAGCCGAGACCTCCGGGAACTCCAAACGAACACAAACAAAGATGATCACTAAGCGTTCAATCAGTGACGTCCAAGTCTTGAGGACAGTCAAAAATGGGGTGTCTACAGTTGCCCCTCTTTGACAGAACTCGGAAGTCATAACAATGACGGGAGTGAATGTCAAAGCCCAGAGACGACCCATTTTTGACAAGGCCGAAGACTTAGACAAACATGCAAGCTACAGATAAGATATGCGCCCGAAGGATGGGGCAAAATGCAAGACAAATGCACGAAGCCGAGCATAACTTATGATCATGAAAAGAAAGCTGTAATGAAGCATAACATGCGACAGTTTTAAGCTAGCACACACCAAACTACACTAAAATACAGAAAGGATGTAAGAGAATTATGCGATTCTCAATACGTCTCACTCGGAGAATACAATACATGTCCGGTTCGTTTGGTTGCGCCAACCTCAAATGAACCATACATACAATATCGTGCATGAAAAAGAAAGCAACTTAACAGGTACGATATCATTAGCGACATGCAAATCATGCAAAATGAATGCAAAAATGATGTATAAACAAATGCGAATGATATACAAGGCGATTGGAACAATGCCAACGATATGCAATGCAATTGAATCATGATCCAATCATGTGCGGTTCAAAACCACACAAATGTCAAATAGATTGATGGAAGTAACAAGTCTGTCTACCATAGAAAATGTGTCGCAACCCTCAAAGCGCGAACACATGCAGGACTATGCGTAATGTAGACAGACAGAAGAACAAGTATTTGGCGAGATGACATAAGTGGGGAAACAACCCGCTGAGGAAAGAACAATAATCCTAATGTTGGATGCAAAAATTACACTACAATGTAATATATACAATGGGTATGGCTCGCGGGCCAAACCAAATCTTGCCTAGGAAGGGCATGTACACGTACAAGCCGCGTCTAACACAGAAAAGGTGCCGCAACCCTCAAACCAAGTTCATCAAGGAATAGGCGCGTACACATGCAGAACTGTGCTTCAACGTGAAAAGTTTGAGCACATACCAAACCAAGCTCAACAAGGAAAGGCGCGAGCCATGGATGGAGGTAATGCAGTGAATGCATGCAAGCTACGATGCAATGGATAGATACAACGGATATGCATGACATATACACTATATTACAATGATGCATGACATATGCATGTGTTTTTTTTTTTTTTTTTAAATGCATGACATATGCGGTATTTACGATGAGGCATGACATATGCACTATCTACGATGATGCTCTCTTTTTTTTGAAATGCATGATGCATGGAATGCGCAACAACGCAAGTCGCTTGAAATGCATGACAATGCATGATCTTTTCTTAATGCGCGATGATGCGCGGCTTGAGATGCACGAACATGCATGTAAGGTGCAAATGCGTGATGATGCACGTCTTTCGATATGCATGATAATGTAAATGAATATTAATGCGCCGAAGGTTTTGCACCTTCCAAGGATTTAAGGTCTCCTAGACCGAGCGTGTTTAAGGTCTCGCCAGACCATCACGCGCTTTCAAGGTCTCGTTAGACCGGGCGTGTTTTCGGTCCCGCCGGACCAGTGAGTGCACAAGACAATGAGGTGCGCGAAATAGTGCGATGCGTTGGGCAACGTGAGTGCACAAGACAGTGCAATGCGCAAGATAGCGCGATAGAGTGCATGCCAAATGCAATGAGATGCACAAAACAGCGCGATACGTTAGACAACGCGAGTGCATAAGACAGTGCGATGCGCAAGATAGCGTGATAGAATGCATGCCAAATGCAATGAGATGCGCAAAACAGCGCGATGCGTTAGACAATGCGAGTGCACAAGACAGTGCGATGCGCAAGATAGCGCGATAGAATGCATGCCAAATGCAATGAGAAGCGCAAAACGGCGCGATGCGTTAGACAACGCGAGTGCACAAGACAGTGCGATGTGAGGTGCGCATGGGGCAACTTTTAAGCTTTGTAAAAGATAAAAGGATACGGAAATGATACACCTTGCACAAATTCGAGTGCCACGCACAGAAGACACAGTCCGGGGTCAAAACGGAGGCCAGTTGAGCTTCGGAAATGCCTTTTCTTGTACCATCTTGAGTAATAAAGGTGCCAATCCACATATCTAACCAAAACAAGGTTGTAGGAGGCTCATCGGCCGGAAAAGGAAGCCACTGGCAGTCCACCAGCTGCAAAAATACGTCACCGGCCAAAACTTTGGCCGGTTGGCCAAAAAAGTTGCCGACCGGCCAAAAATGCCTGTTTCGGGGCAGATTTGACTTTTTGGCTTCGGGTCTTTTAAAATAGGGTTTCAAACCCTATTTCTTCACTTCCCTCTAGCCGAAATTTCATACTTTTTCTCTCTAGAGCATTTTCCCGCCTTCTTTTCCCCGTTTTCTCACGTTTTACACCTGTTCCATCGTTTGATTCGCGAAGTTTATCGCGTTTCGAACATTTTGAATAGATCGAAACTTCATTTCGGTGTTGTTTTTTCGATTTATGCCTTTTGGGGTTTGTTTCCCCCAAGTTTCCCTTGATTTTCGTGCCTTTTCCATTTCCCAACTTTTCTGGCCATTTTCCACCCTCTCGGGGGTTGACTCTTCGTTGACCCTTCGCATTCTAGCTTTGTTTTCCTTTTCCGACCATTTCCCTTGTCACTTTTGACATGGCCGATGATATTCCACAGGGTGGGACTACCCCGGATCACGAGATGGATCCCGGGGTCGAGCTCCTCCCCCTGAGCGTGCGTCCATTCGACCCGGCGACCTACTGGCCGGAGATTCATACGCTACCCCCTGATGGACTTCGCCAGTTCAGGAGCTTCGACAGGTTGGTGGATCCAGAGCTTCTTCTGCACGAGCCGGCGTCCCATCTGTCCTTTGGCGCTTCCGAGGTATGTTCTTCTCTCTGTTTTATCTTTCGCAATGTAGCACATATAACTGCCATAGTTGATCTGCTGTTTAACTGCTTAGCTCAGATACACTGATGCACTGTACACTGTAGTTGACTGCAAACAAACTTACAACTGATATCTGTTTGAAACTGACACGTGCACACACACTACACTGACCCAAACGCACGACACACACTGTATCTCACTGCATACACACTGGTACTCAATATCCGCCTGAATCTGAAAATATGCACGCATGCTGTATTTGCACCGAACCACTCAAACACGCTGACGCATCACACGTTGTAGTTCACTGTAAGTGTACCGACACCCGGTATCTGTTTGAATCTGAAAACACGTATACATGCTATATTTGCACTGAACCACTCAAACACGCTGACGCATCACCTGATATAGTTCACTGTAAGTATACCTGCACCCGGTATCTGTTTGAATTTGAAAACACGCACACATGCTATATTTGCCTCAATTCTGCATGCCTTATATATTTAATATTGCTTCGCAATCGTGTGTTTAAAAACAGGGGGATTCCCATACTGTCCGGGGGTATGGGAATGTCGCCGCTCGAGACTGGTATTTGGAGTTGCCAGACGCGGTCCGCCACATTATAGATCAGGCCGGTTTTGGCACCTTCTGCAGGGGACTCCCCCGTCTTACCGCATGCAGACCTCTTCTTGCCGCTCTAGCGGAGAGGTGGTGGGACACTACTGACTCGTTCCACCTTTCTGCTGCTGGGGAGATGACGATGACTCCCGTTGACTTCTCGATGCTGACAGGCATCGGGGTAGGGGGTGATCCGATCCCCTTTGACCCTGACATGGACGAGTGAGGTCGCCGGATGTACTTTCTCAAGACTCGACCGCCGTCGCCAGTGCTACGCCTCGATATTCTGGTTTGAGGTCTAGTTCAGGGTCCAGCCGGCTTTGACCGAGGAGGTTCCGATGACTCCGGAGGAGGTGGAGCAGTGCGCTCGTGGCTTCCTGATATGCCTGTTCGAGACGACCATTTTCGCCGATCGGGCGAACACTGTGCCCATTTGCCTACTCAGCGCACTGGTGGATGTCAGGCAGATCCTACACTATGATTGGGGTGGCACTGCTCTGGCCACTCTCTACGGATATATGAGCTCAGTCTCCCGTGGCAGGGGGCAATTGCTCGGAGGCTACTGGCGGGCTTGGGAGGTACATCTTCTTCTCTGCTTTACATTTCTGTTTTTCATTATCTGTACTATGTACACTGCACACACTGCGGTCTGCTTCACGCTGACTATATGTTGTACACACGACACACATATACTCTTCTTTAGACGGTATTACATCTTCACATCTTGCACTCGCACATAACAAACAATACACACATTCGCTTTTATTCAGATTCTCGCTTTATCGTATTACCGCTCGTATTCTACTTTATCTGATAAGCATACTGGTATTCACTCTGCAGTTTTGGTTCTATGCCTACTTTCCGAGGCTGGCGCCAGTGCCTGACGTGGAGACCCCACTCGTCGTCCCATTCTCCAGGCGCTTTGCTGTTAGGTGTGTGCGGAGGCCCCGGGAGGCATTCGCCTTCTTCCGCCGCTACTTTGACACGATCACCCCTGCGGAGGTATGTTTAGAACTTTTAATTCATTTAAGCTTTGCTTTACACTATATCTTCAATATTAGTAGATAACAAACTGCATTTCATTTTCAGATCACGTGGCGGCTTTGGCCTCCATTGCCAGACGAGATTTGGGAGCGGTTTGCGGGCGCTGTGGAGACCGCCCGGTTAAGGATTCCCTTGGAGGGCTCGGTCTATCAGGTTTGGTACCTGGGCGAGCACTTCCTGCACCAGACCTTGGGCTTACCGGAGCAGATTGTTCCAGCTCCCCCATGAGGACATGAGGGATACCGAGAGGTACACTCCCGAGCAAATAGCCGAGTACACAGTCGGCTGGGATGAGATACACCACAGGGGCATAAGTGATTACACAGAGTTCATCTGGACCTTTATTATGCAGCCTTTGAGCAGCGGTCGCCGAGCTGAGAGAGAGAGACCTGCGGCGCCGGTAGCCACAGCGGGAGCGAGAGCGAGAGTACCGAGGGTGGCTCGAGCTCGCGGTGGGGGTGGAGCTCAGAGAGGACGGGGGCTTGGTTGGCCCACTCTGCCCACGACGATGACATACAGAGGGCAGGGCGGAGCAACTTATCAGATCCCCTTTACCCCTCCACCAGCTGATCATGAGTTGGTCAGTGTTCCCGACTTGCCCCCGGTATGCATTATTGCATTTTGCATCTTACATTGTCGCTTCATTTCATTTCATTTCTTTGACATTCTGCAGAATACTAATGCATCTAATACTTTTGCAGGCGTCCTCCGAGTACACCCAGCAGTCCCTGGACTTGAATGCCTCCATGATGGGGATGCTACAGCGGACCTTCAACCTTCTAGCCCTCTACAGTATTCCGGTACGTTCTTTCGATGACGGTCTCAAACCATACATAAACTGATTCGCATAATCTGATGCATGACACAACACTTGACACATTGCCCTCACGGCATCCATACACTGTACTCATACATTGCATTCTGCACTGATAAACCGTTCATAGCATTCACATATTGTACTCATACACTGCATTCTGTACTGATAAACTGCTCATGGCATTCACATATTGTGCTCATACATTGCATTCTGCACTGATAAACTGTTTTGCGTAGCATACTGATGCGTTTGCGATTTATCTTTTTCAGCCTCCATTCCAGATTCCCACCGTGGGAGGTGCTCCAGCTGGACCTTCCGTTCCTGTCGGAGGAGATGGCAGGATATTCCCCCGCACCAAAGCGGGGCGCACTCATGTCGGGAGCAGCTCTAGGGCGCCAGTTCCTGATGATGACGAGTCCGAGACGGAGGCGGAGGTAGAGTCATCCGAGGAGGAGACCGGAGACGGCTCGGGCTCTGACTCAGGCTCAAATGACGATGTTGAGGATCATGCTCCTGATAATGCTCCTGGACCTTCGTCCAGGAAGAGGACGAGGACGGACACCTAGGCCTGTGGCCACTGATGTTGATCCAGATTTTTGCTATTTCTCTTCTTTTTGTACTTTTCCCCTCCTTTTTTTTTTTTTTGCTGGTAGCTAGAGTACCTTGTACTGCCACAGGCAGATTTTGTTTCCAAAACTTGTACTTGAAACAGATGATGAAATGAAACAAAACCTTTTTGTCTAAAAAAAGTGTTACATTTGTATATTTCATACTTCGCACTGTATTGCATCGCATTACACCTCAATGTAAATGAATTGATCTGTTGTCTAAAATTTGAGCACTTGTATTGCAATAATTAGACGATTAACCACCCGGTAGCAAAAACAAACAGGCCCCAGCAACCCACTGCTATATTCTGAACACATAGCCCATACTCTGCTGGGGATTAGGCTACATACGGCCTGTAACACAGCATTCGGTTCATTCTGCACACGGCAAATCCTGAACAAACATCCTAATCTGACAAGACAAAATACGAAGGTGAAACCAGTTGAAGTTGAAGCGTACTTAGATGTCCCAAATTTTCCTTCTTCTTCTTTTGCTTCGCATAAATGTGGAGGATGGCACAGCATTCTGAGCAAAAGCGATTTTAACTTTTGAAATAAAACCGTTTCAACCGGGGTACCGAGCCTACAACTGAACACAGCGAGAAAGGCCCAACAAAAGGGTACACGACCTGGACACAACGAGACACACTCGGAAAAGACTCAAAACAGGAGCCAAGACAAAACAAAACAAAGGACACGACTCACGGACGTGTTTACAGAAAAGAAAGACCTCAAATCCCGGGGAGCCAGGTTTTCCGAGTATATTTCCCACCCTTTCTCATTTGTGTGGTTCTCACGTCACTCGACCCTCAGGCTCGGTTTTTCTCTCAAAAACCCTCGCGCTCACTTTTTCTCTCAACTTACACCTCTCTATTTTTTATTCTCCCATTTTTCATCCTTTCCCAGGGTAATTGATGGATGAATAGGAAGTTGTGGGTTCATGCACAATACAGTTAGCTCGCGGCTACTTCTTCTGCTGACATCTGGTCGGTGTCCCAGGCAAGGGAACGGAGTATCTTGATCCGTTTCGATTTGTGCCTCACACTCGGTTCAATACCTCGTTGCTCGGAGGTTGTTGAGAGCTTCCAGCCCTTTACTGACAGCTTTGGTTGTGCCTTTTCCTGGTGAATAAAGTGCCCTTCTGGCAAGTACGCTGACGACAGCGGAAAGACAGAACACCTGACTTGACTGTGCCCCTAGTTCATCATTTTGACCATTTTTTTGGTTTTCTACTAAAACAATTTTGACCAAAATGAGAGTCAAATTAACACACTCGTTCGATTTTTGATTTGAAAATCATGCAAGTCAGGCTATAAGCACTGAAAATTTTCACTTTTTTGGGTCTAAACGTGGTCCAATTTTGAAAAATGAAATAGCTTTCGAGAAAATAGTCAACCTCAGTGTAAATTTTCAGAAACTATTTTTGCAAACAGCCACTGCTAAACGAGCACGGAACTTACCCTCGAGATACGCAACCTCGGATCGGGGGGTTAATGGAAAATTGCCCCTTGCTTGAAAGAGCTACATGGCAACGGAAAGTTGCCCCTGGTTTGAACGGTGACTCGTGGCGACTCGTGGCAACGGAAAGTTGCCCCTTGTTTGGGCGATGCTGCAGCAGTCCGCAAACAGTCCTCATCGGTGGTGGTCGAACTCTCGGACACAGAGAAGACGAAGATGGTCATAACCAATATATGGACACAGTCACTTTGGAAGTGTTGGTGGCTGGACTTCAGGATGAAATCAAAACCATTGTATGGACTGAGATGCTATGAAAACGTTGGGGGCTGGACTTCAGAATGAAGTTGCCTATGTATCCCAATCATGGGAATCAAGCCTTACGTAGTTCCGGTTAAGGTACACTCGGGTATTTTAACCTTCACTTTTTTTTTTTTTTTTTAGGCTTTAACTTTTGCCAAGGCGCCCGACGCGGGTTTTCGACCTTGCGAACTTACCCTCAAGTCTTAACTCAATGCAATGATTTTCAAGGCACAAGAGAGTAGGTGGAATGTGCTGTTGTTCCATTCAAACCCTTTGGCACAACTAGCTCGAAATAGGAGTAAGCACGAAAACATGATAGCCGCAGCTGTTTTATTCAGATTTCCTGGTTGTAACTGGCTCCGCAACAGAGACAGGCTCAAAAGAAAAACAAAAGGGGTAATTACAAAAACCGTGTTCGAGGCAACAGCCCCGGAATCGCCCGCCATTCTATACAAGGGGACTGACTCGCTACAACGAGACAGACCGTTAAGAAAAAAGGACTGACTCAAGACGAAGAGACAAACTCAAAACAAAACAAAAGACTAACTCGACACCCAAGCCAGAATTTACAAAACTAGCATTCGCAGATGCTCAAAAATGCGTGCCAAACGCCACATCAAAAGTGCTAGGCGCCGCCCACAGGTGGTCCGAACTCGATCATATACTTGTAGTATCCTCAAAATCCAATAGCTGGGTGGTAACGGACTTTGCTGAGGTGGGCGGGAGGATAACCTCGTTATCGATCAAATCTTGCACCTCATGACGGAGGCGGAAACAATTATCGGTACGGAGGCCGGTTTGCTGATGGTACGCGTAATACTAAGTAGCGTCATGGCCTGCTGGAAGAGGACTAGGGAGAGGTTTAGGCTCGAGGGGTTTAAGATGCCCCCTTTCGGCTAGGATCTGAAGTGCCTTGGACAACGGCATGTAAAGAGAGTGAAAGGCCCTGCGCCCTTGGGGTAGGTACTTTGAAATCTGAGTATTCCTGCTAGACGCACTAGCGAAAGGGTCGGCAGGCACTGCCTTGGTTTTCTAATCTTTCCAAGATGCAAGGTTAGGAGTGGGCGGAATTGTTCTGGCGTGACGGGGCCTATCCCGGTTTTCTGATTGGCTTGAACTTCCTTCGATTGAAGTGGGGAAAACATCATCCATAGTTTTGGCCACAACTGTGAATATCAGTCGCTTGTTCATCCCCCCGGCTTTTAGAGCCTCGACTGCCTACAGCAGTTGTTCAATGGGATCGGCATCTGCCTTCATTTTATCCTTACCTCTGATCTCAGCCTGATCGAGGGTTTGGGTTGATGTTGATATGTCAATGTTATGGTTGGAGGCCATTTCCGGTTGGCTAAGCTCAATCACAATCTGCCCCAATAGCGGGGGCTCCTGTGGTACGAAATTCCCGGCATATGGTGCTGTTGGTGGCGGAGCCGACATTCCGTAGGCGAGATCCGCCACAGACCTCGGGAGGTCACCAATCATTCCCATCAACTCGAACGTGGTTGGCTCACGAGCCTGATACAACTAGGGTGCCCAGATTGGGTGTGCAATGGGCGACCTGGGCGGATGCGCTATATCAACATTGGTCTCATCCTGCAGGGTGATTCCTTGATCTAATGCGGCTGCCATAACCAGAATCTCTTCTGAACTTTGGGTTGCCGTGAGTCCACTGAACTGAACAGCGACTGACAGCTTAGATGTCTACCTTGCCTCAGCTAAGGAGAATACCGGCTACTCTGTACTGAATCCCCCAGAACTGAATGGAAAACATGCAGCATTTCAGCCCGACTTTATCAGAATAGGCAGAGGTACAACTGAACAACCATTTCTGACGACTGATCGCAGTTCCCCCAAATTACTGTTCCCAAAATACCGAGTCGGATACCCACAGGTATAACTGATTCTCACAAACTGATACTGGTGCCCTCAAGCCTGATACTCAAACTTGCAAACTGATATGTACGTTCCTGTAGAGATACACTCTAAAAGCACATAGCAGATAAGTGAGAGCCAAAACACCCCTATGTTGGTGTAGGGTTTCTCTGTCTTATTTTGCCAGGAGCTAGGGTTTTACTATGCACACAGCAGTTTCAAACAACCTAACATTAGGTAAGCAACCTGTCCTAGTTTGGAATGGTTACTATGGATTCCGAATATGCACTAAGTCGAATGGTCAAAAGGGTGCCTCGATAAAAATCAGGGTTTGTGTTCCCATACTATCAGAGCCCACAACCGGTCAGCCTTATGGTCATGTCTTGACAACACAAGCCTCCGGCAAACCGTTCAGGAATGGCAGATGGCAAACACGGTGTCCTAGGCGCACCAATGCAAATGCAATGCAAAGAAACACACAAGTGTAGTCAAAACAGGATATCACGAGTTCGAGTCAAGCTCTCTAAACTCCCCAACAGAGTCGCCAGAAAATGTAACAAGTCCGCGAGGGACCCCGCATTACAGTTCGGACTCGATTTTTGTCACGGTTCTTAATCTGAACCAAAGAGTCCAAATCCGGTAAATCGTTTTTGAGAAAACAGATTCTTTTGAAAGAAGTGCCAAACATGGACTACTTTGCCAGATACGGAGTCGCCACCTAAATATCTTATTTTGGGGGAATTTAGGAAACCCTGACTCGGTGCCAAAGGCCACGTGTCCATCATCACCAAAGTTGCCTCGGCTCGGGAACTTGGGTACGATTGGGGAAGGTCAGCTATAAGCACCCCCTCTCGCCCGATCCGAAGATCGGCCTCTACTAACCATGATATCCTATTTTGAAAACGCTATGTGTTTTTGTTCTGATTAATTAGCTAGAATTACTATGTGATGCGCACAACACAAAAGTATAGACTAGATCGCCTAATTTGGAAATAAGCATTGCATATCCGTTTGTTTTTGAAAATGTTTTGGAAGTTGCTGCTCGCAAGTAGGCTAAAACACGGATTTTAATGAGCTAATCCAACTCAAACAATCCAACCTTCACCCACAGGCATCCAGGTAGTTTATAACACATAAGCATCTAGCCACATGGTAAGCTTGCTGTCATGTCAACATCCACACGCTTGAGGTATGCTAAAGTATAAATACTTACATAGTACTCCGACCCAAAACAGGGAACTCGTTAATAAATCAATGTATGATCCAAGTCCATGTTAAGTGCCTAATGCAACACACACACAATGTGACCTAGAGTAGGCTCGGCTAATCTATGGATGGCATGTGAGATGTGACAGTTAACATGTATTCAAGTTAGATTTGGAATACTTATGCAGTTAGTATGTTGTGCCGAGCCCGGTGCATGCAATACTGATGAATGATGCATGCATGCATAGCATAAGGTATGCTAAAATAAATATGTCCTAGTACTAACCATCAAAGCGGGTAAGTAAAAGGGAGAAAGAAATGGGGGTTGGAAAACATGCACGCACGCACCCACACTTATTACAGATTTGCCCTCGCTCGGAGGGACCAAAAGAATAATACAATAATGAATTAACTATCCTAGCTAATTAGTTATTACAGACCAACCAAATTAATTAAGCAAATTAATCAATCTAAGAAAGCAATAAACAGCAGCCTCGGGGAGAGGGCTCGATGCAATGCATGCTCGGTTCCGCTCGGAAACGCCGAAAGTTTTCCCTGTTTTGCCCCTCTGAAGACTGCCAAAATCCCAGGGTTGCTTCTCTGAATGTTGGGGAACACCACCGGCTGAGAGAATTGTTCACCGGCCAAGGGAGATGCTCATCGGCCCCAAGAAGTATCCATCGGCCAAAAGATTGGTCGATCGACACAATATTCTGCCGACCAGCCAATTATTCCTGCAGAAACTGGTTTGACAGCAGCAGAGGGCAATACTTGGTATGGCAATGCATTTCAAGTGATGCATGCACCAATCACACCCCTTATCACGTTTATGACTCAAAAGGACATGAACCTCGGTTCTCATACCACCAATCGCGTATTTCCATGCATGATGGCCTAAGAAACCAAGTGTGCACATTTGATATGGAATGCAATGCACATAATCAAACCAAGGGGGACTTAACCTCTATCATAAGCAATTCAAGAGGTCAAGCATGCATGCCAATGCAATGCAATCTAAGCAATGCGAACTAGTATGCAACATGGACAATGCAAGCAAGCAAAGCATGTTGGGGACACAACTCAAGGTGCACAAATATGCAAAGCATGCAACACGTTAGGCAATTCAACTGAGAGAAATGCATGCCAAATGCAAGGTCACTTAAACATACCACAACACATGATGGGCCAAGCATGCAATCTACACACAAGATAAACATGTCACAACATGCAAGAATGGGCTTAGACTAATTTAGGCAGTCTCCCAACTAACCTAAAACAGTGGCCAAAGTGTTCGAACATGAGGGCCAACACACACACACGCATGCACATGTTATGGGCCGTCACTTAGGTACATAGAGACAACTCTTAAGCACACTTAAAAGAGAAACAACATGGGCATATGGCATGCAATATAAGCTCTGAAATCATGTTGTAAATGGTGCCAAACCAAGTAAACAAAACAAGCAAAGCATGCATAGAAGCTTGGAATTAGCCCAAGGACTTAAACCATGATCACATGACACGTGAAGCAAATGATCAAGGTGAATCAAAACAGTCCCAAATCATGCCAAAATAGGGAGAAAGGCACACCTAGATAGCATCTAAATGGTCTAAGTATGGAGGCATGCGCAAGTGCTTAACATGGAGCCTACAGCACAAACTTTTAAAGCATCAAAGAAGCATTATAAGGCAAGCATGTGAACATGTTATAAGGACTGAAATGGCATATTAGGTGGTTCCAAACCACTGAAATAAACCAAGCAATGCATGCTCAACACTTCATATATTTAAAGCCTACAAGCTCACAATGCAAAGGGGCTATGCAATATATGGCAAGTATGACTAAAGCAATTCAAAACAGAGCTAAAGCATACGAAAACATGCACTAAAGCTTCACAAAGCTAGGCTTAAAACATGCTAGAACAAGGTCTTACAACCTAAGGCATGTTGAGGCCTAAACATGGCATTACAAGGCATATATGCTAAGCAAGCATAGTGTACCAAAACCAACATACAACAATGCTATATCATGGCATAATAAGCATAAAAAACAGCCAAGGCGTAGTCAACATGAACCTAAACATGGTGCTCCCTCAAGAGGCTAAAAATGGCCCTTTTCAAGGGCAACAAGGAGAGGGGGTGGCCCTCTCCTTCCTAGGACCTCAAGGCACCATCCTCACCTCTGAAATCCCTCAAGATTTCAGTGGTGAGCAGGCCCAAACTCAATGGTCCCGGAGCTCACACAAAATGGCACAAAATGAAGGCCAAACAAGCCTTAAGAGGGGTCAAACAACCCTAAAGCTTAAAACACCCTTAACAAACTATCTAAGGAAAGTAAAAACACAACTTTTATATGTTATATGCTAAGCTCAAAAGCAGTTGCAAGATAGCCAAAAAGAGTGTGCAAAAATGGGGTAAAAAGGGACTAGTTTCTTACCCTTGAAGACCTCCTTCAAAAATAGCACTCCAGCTGCTTCTTTGGCTCCAAAACAATCTAAAAAACTCCAAGAAGAACCCTCAAGGGCCTCAGCTCCAAGAGGATAGTGTAATGGTGGGTGTTTGTGTGCAATCCTAAGGCTAAAACACACACAAATGAAAGAGAGGGAGAGATATAGATATAGGTTAGATACAAAAACCAATCCCTAAAACCAGAGCTCTCTAACTCTCTTCTCTAAAATGTCTAACCCTTCAAAAAGGGAGAGAAGGCTCCTCTTTATAGAGCTTTAGTCTTGTAAGCTTACAAGACAAGCTCCCAAAGAGAGATATTCCTCCATACACGTGTATGGAGGGGAGCCAAGTGCATGCCAGCTGCACCAAAATATCTGGAAAAGCAGATGCACTGTAGTCGGCCGGCCAAAGATGTCATTTTGACAAAATTGATGGCCGGTCGGTGTAGACGTCCCCGAACGCGCCCGGGAGGATGACTCTCGTTCTGTTCATATGGGTTCACTACAGTTCGGACTCCAATTGTCACGGTTCTAAATCTGAACCAAAGAGTCCACCTCTGGCAAATCGTTTTTGAAGAAAAACAGATTTTGAAAAAAGTAGTGCCAAACATGGACTGCTTTGCCAGATTACAGAGTCGCCACCTAAATATTTTTTGAAAAGGGGAATTTAGGAAACCCTGACTCGGTGCCGAAGGCCACGTGTCCGTCATCACCAAAGTGACTTGGCTCGGGAGCTTGGGTACGATCGGGGAAGGTCAGCTATGAGCACCCCCTTTCGCCCGGTCCGAAGACCGGCCTCTACTAATCATGATATCCTTTTTTGAAAACTTTATGCGTTCTTATTCCGGTTATTAGCCTAGAATTACTATGTTATGCGCGCAGCAAACAAGTATAGACTAGATCGCCTAATTTGGGAACAAACATTGCATATCCGTTTTGTCTTGAAAAACGCGTTAGATTTTGCTACTCGCAAGTAGGCTAAAATGCGGATTTCAATGAGTCGTTCCAACTCAAGCAATCCAACCTCCACCCACAGGCATTCAAGCAGTTTATCTCATGTAAGCATTTAGCCGCATGGTAAGCATACTGTCATGGTAAACATTCACACGCATGCGATATGCTAAAGCATAAAAACTTACATCGTACTCCGTGCCAGAAACAGTAAACTAGTTAGCAAAACATGCATGACCTAGTTCATGTTAAGTGGCTAATGCAACACAGGCACAAATGCAATCTAGAGTAGGCTCGGCTAACCCTAAATATGGCATGTGAAATGCGATCAAATAGCATGTATTCAATTTGGAATTGAAAATTGCAATGCAGTTTGTATGATGTACCGAGCCCGGTGCATGTAAACAAATGCATGAAATGCACGCATGCATTGCATAAGGTATGCTAAAAATAAGTATGCCCTAATCTACCATCAAAGCAGGTAAATAAAAGGGAGAAAGAAATGGGGGTTGGAAGACATACACCCACTCACACACACTTATTACAATTCGCCCTCACTCGGAGGGACCAAATAATTAATACAAAACCGGAATAAATAACTAACTAAACTAGCTAATTAAATATTACAAATTAAACTAAATTAATTAAATAAATTAATTAATCTAATTAAGCATTAAATGCCTCGGGATGAGGGCTAGCTGCAGCGCGCGCCCGGGACTCGCTCGGAATCACACTGCCGTGCACGGGTTGCCTCTGTTTCCTCTGTTCTTCATCTCAGAAAATTGCCCAAATCTCGGGGATGCCTCTCAGGGCATTGGAGATCACCACCGGCTGGAGGGATTAGCCATCGGCTGAATAAGGAGACCACCGGCACTGAAATTCCTTATCGGCTGCCCAGTGGCAGCCGGTCGGCACTAAAAAGTGCCGGTCGGCACAAAGTCCCTGCAGAACCTGCAACTCACAGCAGCAGAGGAAACAAAAGGCAAGGCAATGCAATTCAAGGTATATATGCACCAAACACATCCCAAATCATGCTATAGACTTAAGAGGGCATGTGCCTCGATTCCCGGGCCACCAATCGCGCATTTCTATGCATGATGGTCCTAAGAACCAAGGGTGCAAATTCAATATCAAATGCATGCCATGCAAACAAAGGTGCCAAACCTCTATCAAACTCACTTCAAGAGGCTTGGCATGCACAATGCCAATGCGACCCTAAGCATGTTATCTAGTATGCAATATGGCAATGCAATACAAGAATATTGTTGTGTAAACATACAAGCATGCAAAGCAAAGTAGGAATGGACTTACACATGAATTGGACAGCTCTAAAAGGCCCAAGAACAGTGGCCAAAATGCCTAAAGATGGGGTCTAAATACATATGCATACATGCACACATTAAGACACCAACACTTGAGCATGACAAACAACATTCAAGCATACTTGAAATGAGTTAAACATGGACTATTTGCATGTGGTATAAGCTCTGAAAATCATGCACAACATGATGCCAAATCATGCGATAAAGCAAGCTAAACATGCATGCAAGTGGTCCAAAGCTTAAGGTAGGCCAAAGATGCATTGAACTACACCTAGCACAACCACACATGGCAACACTTAACCAACCAAAATCAGAGTTTTACCACATAAAACTAAGCCCAAAATAACACTTAGATGGCATCTAAATGACATGGACCTAAAGGCATGCAATATGACCAACACATGGAGCATACAAGGCATGCTCTCAAAGCATTAAAGGAGCATGCTAACCAATCAAACAAACATGTATGAAGGACTGAAATAGCATGGAAGATGGTCCCAACCATCAAAAACAAAGCTAGAATAGCATACCACATATTCATGCTTTTGGGGCCAACAAGCCAAATACAAAGGAGCTATGCAATACTAGTCATGGTCGACTAAAACAAGCATGGATAGACCTCATATAGGGCAAAATGAGCATACAAGCTTCACAAACCTAAGCTTAAAACATGCTAGAAAATAGGGCAAATAACCTAGACATGTTAAGGCATAAAAGGCATTACAAAGTAACTATGCAAATCATGCAAAGAGTACCAAAACCCACTTAAACACATGCTATAATATGGCAATATAAGCATGGTAAACAACTAAAACATGCTCAATACACAACTAAACATGGAGCTCTCTTAAGGAGCAAAATTTGTCCTTTTCAAGGACATCAAGGAGAGGGGGTGGCCCTCTCCTTCTTGAGACTTCAAGGCATGCTCTTCACCACTGAAATCCCTCAAGATTTCAGTGGTGAAGAGATCCTATCACCAAAATCTCGGATCTCAACAAAATAGCACAAAAAGTGACCCTTTTCAAGGTCTAAAGGGGGTCAAACCTCCCCAAACCTCTAAACACTCTTAATAAACAATAAAGAGGGCTTAAAAACAGAGATTTAATGTGCCAAACACTAAGCCAAAAACTGTTTTTAAACTAGGTAAAAACAAGTTGCAAAAATGGGGAATAAAGTGTAAGTTTCTTACCCTTGTTGACTACCTTCACAAAGGTTGTTGGTGTTGCCTCCTTGAGCTCAAAAATCACCAAAAACCCCAAGAACAACCTGCTGCAGCCTCAGTTCCAAGGAGAAAGGTGGGACACTAGGTGTTAGTGTGCAAAAGTAAGCACAAAACACCTAGTTTGCAAAGAGAAAGAGAGAGATATAGAAGTTATATCTATTCTAACCCTAAAACCAGAGCTCTAGCTCTCTAACAATGGCTAACCCTCTGAAAATTGCTAACCTTGAGCCAAGAGGGAGAGCTTTCCCTCTTATAGGCCAAAAGCTCACAAGCTTGGCCACTAAGCAAGCTCATCCCTCCATACACGTGTATGGAGGGGAAACAAGTTGCATACAGCTGTGAGAAAATATCTCACAGAGCAAGTGCACAGTGGTCGGCTGGGCAAATTGGTCATTTCGCCCAAAACAGTGCTGACCGGCACAAAACAGTGCCGACCGGCACAACATAGTGCCGGTGACAACTACAGCCAGCCGGTAGCCTCTAGCCCCAGCCGGTGGTGTGTGGGGATGCCTCAGAAAGCATTCCCTGCCCCTCAAAGGCAAAACACAGGTGTTTGGTGCAAAACCAAACACAAACGGTCGAGTTCGGAGGTCCTGAGGCACGGCGCACGAGCCGAGAATTCCGGGAACCCCAAACGAACACACACATGGATGATCACCGAGCGTTCGAGCGGTGACGTCCAAGTCTTGAGGACGGTCAAAAATGGGGTGTCTACAGTCGGCCAACAAGAGTGCCGGTCGGCCAAATACATGGCCGATGGACACAAAACCCAGCCGATGCCCTCAAGCCATGGCCAGTGGAGTGTGGGGAGGCCTCACAAGGCATTCCCTGCCCTTCCAAGGCAAAACACAAGTGCTTGGTGCAAAACCAGACACAAAATAGTCAAGTTCGGAGATCCTGAGGCAAGGCGCGTAGCCGAGACCTCCGGGAACTCCAAACGAGCATAAACAAAGATGATCACTGAGCATTCAATCAGTGACGTCCAAGTCTTGAGGACAGTCAAAAATGGGATGTCTACACAAGGCCGATTGGTCAAAAAGGGTACCTCACCAAGACTACCTAATATACCTCACACACCTAACACCGAGAAGTGAAAGGTGGATCAAACGGAACAGCGGTAGTCTAGATCCAAGGGTTGTGTTCCCATCGTGGTAGAGCCCGCAACCAGTCAGCCATTTGGCAACTTTTCCAAACAAGCCTCCGGTAAACCATTCAGGAATAACAGATGGAAAACACAGTGACTTAGGCGCACCAATGCAAATGCAAATGCAAAAAAAAAACATACGTGTAGATAAAATAACATATCATGAGTTCGAGTCAATTCCTGTAAATTCCCCAGTAGAGTCGCCAGAAACTGTGGATTGCCTTTTTTCACGCCCCCTTTCGGAAGGTTTGAAAGACAGCCCTACAGTTCGGACTCCCGCGGTTCTGAATCTAATCTCACAAGTGCAATGTGAAATTGATAAACACTAAAGAGTCCAAATTCGACAAATCTTTTGGAAAATCGATTTTGAATCAAATTTCCAAAAATGGACTGCTTTGCCAGATACAGAGTTGTCACCTAAATATTTTATTTTTGGAAAAATTTAGGAAACCCATGACTCGTGCCAAAAGCCACGTGTCTGTCATCACCAAAGTTGCCTCGGTTCGGAAACTTAGGTACGAGAGGGGAAGGTCATGAATTGAGCACCCCCGCTCGCCCGATCAAAGATCGGCCTCTACTAATCATGATATGATTTTTATGTACACTATGTGCTTTTGTTCCGGTTATTAATCTAGCTTTACTATGTGACGCACACAAGCAAGTGTAGACTAGTTTGCTCAAGTTGGAACAATTCAATTCATGTTTGTTTTGCGAAAAGGGTTTGAATTTGCCACCTCAAGTGGGCTTAAAGTTTTCGAATTTTTCCACCAAACATAGTCGGCTTAAAACTGATTTTCCACTCAACAAAGTGGGCTTAAAACACACATTTGTTGAATCGTTCCAATTCAAGCAACAAGCCTTCATCCACAGGCATTAAAGCATTTAAACATGTAAGCATTTAGCCATATAGCAAGCATGTTAGTCATGGCAATCACTCATACTCATGCCAGTATAATAAAGCATTAAAAACTCACCAATTACTCCAAGCTAACAAAACATAAGTTAGAAAAATATGCATGATTCCTAACTATACAAGGCGCCTAATGCACCACATGCAATATGCAACTAAATAGGCTCGGCTATTAAGCATGGCATATGAAACAATTTGATAACATGCGGTCAAAGCACGTATTCAAAGACAGTATTGAAATGACAATGCAGTTTGAATGATGCGCCGAGCCTCGGTGCATGCAATATGAATGAATGGATGCGAGCAGAAGGTATGCTAATTGAGACTTGACCCTAATCTAACCAACAAGAGCGATTAAATAAAAGGGAGAAAGATGTGGGGTTGGACGACATACACATTATTACATTTTGCTCTCACAAATGTAGGTACGAAAGCATATTTGGACAAAAACAAATTCAGTAGCAACTTCCGATTTACTTCTTGGAAGAGTTTCCATATGCTTAGTGGATACACCTCGTTCATGTTGATAAGTGACGGACATCATGCACCAAAAACATAGTTCTGAGCTTCTGTAGTGACAATTTGAACCCAACAGTGAACAATCCCTTCAATTTTTGGAAACTAAGGACACAAAATAGCAGTAGGACTCAGAGGGAAGCAGTGGGCCACCTGCCGGCCACTGGAGTGGGTTGTCAGCCACCTATCGGCCTCGAAGAAGCCTTGCCGGCCACCCGTGGCAAATTCGGGGTAAATTGGACTTTTCACCAAGGGTCTTTAAATATAGAGCTTGGCACTTCATTTCCACATAACCCCACATTTGAAATTCTTCCCTCTCTCCAGGTGCTTCTTCTCTCTAGATCCGCGCTTTCTATGCGTTTTCTAACGCCCTACGCAAAGTTTATTGGCTAAACCCTCTTTATTTACTCCATTTTGAACTGATTGAAATTTGATTTTGGTGCTTTTTCTTGGAGTTTCATCACTTGAGGCTTGTTTCCCTCGAGCTTCTCTTGGGTTTGGTGCCTTTTTTCTAGCTTTGACTTTTCCTTTCACTTTCTCTCTCCTAGGGTTTGACTTTTTTTAGGTTTGCCCTTTTTCCTCTATTTTTCTTCATTTTTCAACCACTTCCTCAGCTTCTTTCCAGATGGCGGCTGATCTACCCCATGACGGAGCTCTGTTCGAGATTCCACCTCTAGCAGAAATAGAGGCCGAGCCTGAGCCTGAGATATTACCGCCGGGAGTATGCCCCTTTGATCTGGCGACATACCATCGTCGGACACATGTGCTACCACCCGGGGGTATCAGGTACTTCAGAGAGTTCGCATGACGTGTGCCAGAGGATCTCTTGTTATGAGAGTGAAACTCCCATTTGTCCTATGGCGTCACCAAGGTATACACTGTATTCTCACATTTTCTTCACTGTACATTGCATTTCTTGCTTTAACTGTGTCCCTTGCTTTAATTGCATAGTTACACCACATTTCTTGCCTCTTACTAGATTTCTTGCCTTGATCACACTCATGCACTGTATTTCTTACTCTACCGTTTGTTTGCCAGTTCTCATATCACTACATATCCCTATTATAATCACATAAGCACTCTCGCTCTATGAGGGGCTATGGAGCCATGTCCGTGAGGGACTGGTAAATGGAGCTCCCTACCAGTGTCCACTACATCATCGACGAGGCCGGCTTCGGCTTATTTTGCACGGGGTTATCGCGCCGTATCACAAATCGACCGCTTCTTCGTGCATTAGTGGAGCGGTGGTGGGATACCACCAATTCCTTCCACTTCTCCACCACTGGGAAGATGACAATGACTCCCTATGACTTCGCCATGCTCACGGGCATAGAAGTAAAGGGTAATTTGATCCCTTACGATATTGACATGGGTGAGTGGGAGGCCGTTGTAGACCGCCCGAACTTCCTCCGCGCGCCCCCCTTTTGGAGAGGGCGCGAATTGGGTTCTAGGTACTATGGTTCGGACTCCTGTCACGATTCTGAATCTAATCTCACAAAGTGTAATGTAAGACTGATAAATCACCAAAGAGTCCAATCCGGCAAATTATTTTGGAAAATCGATTTTAATCAAAAAGTGCTAAACATGGACTGCTTTGCCAGATTTAAGAGTCGCCACCTAAATGTTTTGTTTTTGGGAAATTTAAGAAACCCTGACTTATTCCTAAGGCCATGTGTTCGTCATCACCAAAGTTGCCTCGGCTCGGGAACTTGGCACGAGAGGGGAAGGTCATGAAATGAGCACCCCTGCTCGCCCGATCAAAGGATCGGCCTCTACTAATCATGATATGTTGTTTTGAAAACACATGTGTTCTTATTCCGGTTGTTATCTATCTTACTACGTGATGCACACAACATACAAGTATAGACTAAATCACTCAATGTGGAACAAAACATCTCATGTTTATTTTTTGAAAATGGTTTGGAAATGCTACCCTTCAGTAGGATAAAATGCGGATTTGCCACCCTCAGGTGGGCTTAAAAACATGATTTGCCAC
Source organism: Camellia lanceoleosa (assembly GCA_025200525.1). NCBI lineage: Eukaryota > Viridiplantae > Streptophyta > Magnoliopsida > Ericales > Theaceae > Camellia > Camellia lanceoleosa. The sequence goes on from CM045769.1 coordinate 72,443,999, forward strand.
AAACAAGTGGGCTTAAAATGCACATTTTGATGAATTGTTCCAATTCCAGCAATGAAGCCTTCATCCACAGGCATTTAGGCAGTTAATCACTTAAGCACAGCCTCATGGCAAGCATGCTATCATGGCAGTCACTTACACACATGCAAGGATGCTAAAGCATAAACACTTACAGTGTAGTCCTACCCAAAACAGAAGCTAATTAGAAACCAATGCATGATCCTAACTATACAGAATGCCTAATGCAACACATGCAAATTGACATTAAATAGGCTCGGCTATCTAAGATCGCATATGAATGCAACACTTGATAACATGCTGTGAAACATGTATTCAAGCCGGTATATTGAAATACAATGCAGTTTGAATGATGTGCCGAGCTCGGTGCATACAAAACAAATGAATGATGCACGCATGCAAGCATAAGGATGCTAATTGAAATATGCCCTAAAATAACCATCAAAACTGATAAGTAAAAGGGAGAAAGAAATGGGGGTTGGAAGACATGCACACACACGCACCCTTATTACAATATTTTCCCTCTCGACGGAGGGTCCGAATATAATGAAAGCTAACTAGCTACGCTAATTAAGCTACCTATTACAAACCAACTAATTAACTAACTATTCTAGCTAATTAATTATTACAAACCAAATTGAATAACTAGCTAATCTAAGCTGATTAGAATATTACAAAGCATTAAGCTAAATTAATTACAACACAGGTAATCAACTACAACTAGCTAACAAAAGCGAAAAATGGCCTTGCGGGCGAGGGCGATATGCATGCTCGGTTGCGTCCTCCCGGAAATCCATCGCCTTGCCTCGAGACGCATCTGCTTGCACTCTTTTGAATCTTTGAAAATTACACCGATTTCCAAATTACTTCTTTCTAATCTTAGGAACACCTTGACGGCTGAAATTCCTCATGTTGCTGCAACAGAGCACAGACAGAGGCAAGACAGTATATTTGCAAGAAAATGTATGCACTTCCATACTCCTTATCATATCTCAAGCTCAAAGGAGTATGGCACTTGACTCTCGAGCCAACAACCAAGTATTTTCAATGCATGGTGGCCAAAGGACCAAGCTTGCATAAAACTCAATGAATGCACACATAAAACTCGAAAGGCCTCCACCCTAGCATGCACAATCAAGGGGGACGACGACCAAGAAATGAAGCACGTTTCATCACTTCAAGTTTGAAACGCCCCTCGTTTCTCGTGTTTGGATTAATGTCCGATCCAAACACAATGCAATGCAACACACATGCAAACAACATGCTTATCTATCAATGCTAGAGTGGCATGCATAAGGCTCTATCATGTAAGCAATGCATGCATGGCATGTGTAGAAGCTAAGGCATTAAAGCAAGTGAAGTACACAACACTAGGACTATGCAATACTTTGCACAAACAACCAAACCAGCCCAAAATAGAGCTATATCATGGAAAATTAGTGGCAAAAACATGCTCAAACTAAGGCTCAAAGGAGTAGAAAATCATGCTCCTTTGGTAGCTCACAAATAAGGCACAAAGGCACAACTCTCAAAAGCTCTCAAGGAGTGAAAGAAGTGAGAACATGACACATGTATATCCTTTGAAACTACATGCTAACTGATGCCAAAGCATGCAACCATCACCAATATAGCATGCTAAGGTGTGCAAAACTCAAGACTAGCTAAGGCACTTGCACCATAGCCATATCAAGCAAGCCCCAAAGGACCAAGATCACTGAAAACAGTCCTAAGGCAAGTCAAAACGTAGCCAAAAATGTGCTGGAGTAGGGCATGCACATGCTAGATCAATAGGCTAAAACACCAAACATGCTAGGCTAGTGAACCAAAATTACACTGTAAGTGCGAGGAGCATGCAAGAGGCAACCAAACCGACCCAAATCAGAGTTATGACATGGCAAATAATGGCTAAAAACATGCTTGAACTAAGCAAATTCAAGGCACAAAGACATGCTACTTTGCAAGGCTACAAGTAGGATTACAATACAAGTGTAAGAAGCATTCAAGAGGTGACCAAGACAACCAAAAACAGAGTTATGACATGCAAATAATGGCCAAAAACATGCTGAAATCGAGCCAATTCAAGGCACAAAGACATGCTACTTTGCAAGGCTACAAGTAGGATTACACTACAAGTACAAGAAGCATGCAAGAGGTGATAAAGACAACCAAAAACAGAGTTATGGTAGGTCTGAAAAGTCACAAAAATGAGCCCAAACAAAGCCACTAAGAAGTAGAAACACATGCTTTTTTGATGGGCCATCAACACATGCAAACAAGAGAAGAGGAGGAGGGACCACCCCCATCCATTTGGGACCTCAAAACCACATTTCCACCATTGAAATTCCTCTGAGTTTCAGTGGTGAGAAGGCCAAAAAGTGATGATCCCAAAGGCCTTAAAAGATGGCACAAAGCAAGGTAAAACAAGCCACCAAAGAGGGTAAACCACCTCTAACTCAAACAAATCCTTAAACAACCATTTTAAACACTTCAAAACATAAATTTTTTTCAGTGGAAAGCTAAGCCTAAAATAGCATGCAAAGGTGGCTAAATAAGCAATGAAAATAAAGCTTTAAGGAGGCTATTACTTACCCTTGTAGCCCAATCTTCAAAACCAGCCACTTCTGAGGCAAAATCAGGTCAAAGTCACTCAAATAAGGCTCCCAAGTATCTTAGCTCAATGATGGTGTTGTTTGATCAAGAGTTCCTTTGCAAATCCACCAAGAATTCCCACTTTCAAGCACTTTTAAGAACAAAAATATATATAGAGAGAGAGAGAGAGTAGATTTTTTGCTCTAAAAAATCTGAACCCTCTCTAAGAGGGAAGCACCTCCCCTTATATAGAAATGCAAGCCAAAGCTTGCTCAAATCCCTCCCTACACGTGTAGGGAGGATGCATTTTGTGCCTAACAACTGGCACAACTGGCACCAAAAATATCTGCAGAAAGTGAAAAATGGTCATTGACCACTCAAAGTGGTCGACCGACCACCCTACCTAGTCGATCGACCACCTCAGGTGGTCGACAGGGAAAACACCTGGTCGACAAAGCAAAAAGGGGGTCTCCGAAAAGAGGAGAAGGTGGTAGCATGCTGCCGACCACTTGAGGTGGTTGACCGACCACAAACCCTAGTTGACTGACCACAAAAAGTGGCTGGCAGGGAAGAAAAGTGGTCAACAAGGTATAAAAGTGGTCTACACCACTGTTTCTCCCTCCAGGCAAAAAGGGGAGACCAAGAGTTGGCTTAATACAAGCAAAAAACCAAGAGAGTTCAGAGAATTAGAGGCAAGGCACGCAACCGAAAACCTCGGAGACTCCAAACGAGCGTGAACATGCGCAATCATCGAGCACTCAAGTGATGAAGTCCAAGTCTTTAGGATGGTCAAAAATGGGGTGTCCACAGTTGCCCCTCTTTGACAGAACTCGGGAGTCATGAAATGATGTGAGTGAATGTCAAAGCCCAGAGACGACCCATTTTTGACAAGACCGAAGACTTAGACAAGCAGGCAAGATATCAAATAGATATGCCCGCAAGCCGGGGCAAAATGCAAATGAACATACACGACGCAAAAGCAAAACTTATGATCATGCAAACAAAGCTGTAATGAAGCATTTATGCAAAATAAATACAACAATTTAAGCAAACCGACAAGTTACAGAAGTCTCAAACATTTCAACAGAAAGGATGTAAGAAAATTATGCAAGCCTAGCAAAGGTATGATAGATGCACAAAACGAGCACGTGTGATAGATACACGAACTGAACAAAGTGTGATAGATACACTAAGTGAACAGAGTGTGATAGATACACTAAATGAACAGAGTGTGATAGATACACTAAGTGAAAAGAGCGTGATAGATACACTAAGTGAACAAAGTGTGATAGATACACTAAGGGTGTGTTTGATTGGGGGGATTGGGGGGGGACTATCCACTATTTGGACTTGAGTCCAAATAGTACTCCTTATCCGCCGTTTGATTTTTTTTTAGTCCGGCGGACTCCATGTCCGGCCGGACTCCATGTCCCCCATATGGGGGACTATCCTGTCCTAGGGGGGGTGTGGGACAGAAAGTGGGGGACTAATCACTGTTTGGATTAGATGATGAAATGACCATTTTGACCCTCTATTATTTAATTATGTATTATATTTAATAAAATTCAATAAAATTTAAATGTCTCAATTTAAAAATAAAATAATTTTATTTAACTTTTCATTGATGTTTTATTTATTTAATTTTTTGAAATAATTTTTTATGGATATTTTATTGATGTTTTATTTTAAAATAACGTTTATGTTTTATTTAATTTCATTATTTAAATTTAATAGATGTTTTATTTAATTTCATTTTTTGATTATTATTTTTTTTTTAAAAAAATTATTTAAAATCTTAATTAAAAAAATAATATATATTTTTATTGATATTTTATTTATTTATTTATTTATTTTTAAAAAATAAATTTATTTAATTGTGTAAAAAATAAAATAAAATAATTTTTTATTTAATCTAGCTAAAAATAATTAAAGTATTAAAGATATGTTTAATATTGCTATTACTTAGTAAACAATTAAAAAAGGGTAAAATAGTCATTTGTTCATTTATCTTATCCAGTCCGTCCAACCAAACGTTGGATTCACTAAAAATAATCCGGGGGATTCACAGTCCGGACATCTAATCCCATGAAAAAACAAACACAGGATACATATCCAATCCAACCAAATAGTCCGGGGGATTCCAATCCCAGGACTCAAGTCCGATGGATTCTAATCCCCCCTTTTCCAGTCCGTCCAATCAAACACACCCTAAGTGAAGAGAGTGTGATAGATACACTAAATGAAGAAAGTGTGATAGATACACTAAGTGAAAAGAGGGTGATAGATACACTAAATGAACAAAGTGTGATACATACACTAAGTGAAAAAGAGCGTGATAGATACACTAAGTGAACAAAGTGTGATATATACACTAAGTGAAAAGAGCGTGATAGATAGACTAACTGAACAACGTATGATAGATACACTAAGTGAAAAGAGCGTGATAGATACACTAACTGAACAAAGTGTGATAGATACACTAAGTGAAAAAAGCGTGATAGATACACTAACGGAACAAAGTGTAATATATACACTAAGTGAAAAGAGCGTGACAGATACACTAACTGAACAAAGTGTAATAGATACACTAAATGAAAAGAGTGTGATAGATACACTAAATGAACAAAGTGTGATAGATACACTAAGTGAAAAGAGCTTACACTCGACTTCTCTAAATGAATCGCACATCTAATACCGCCTAGTTGTGCCCGCTTCAAATGAACCGTACATACAATATCGCATCCTGTATAAGAAAGAAACTCAATAGGTACAATAAAAACACAATGCATATTCTATGCAGGATTGACAACATGTTCCGTGTTTAAATGCCAAATGCACGTTCTACGTGTAAGCGAGGAGTGCATATTCTATGTAAAAGCAGAAAATGCATGTGAATGCATGGGAATTGAATGCTTGTTCCATGCAACATTCGAGATACATATTCTAGGCGAAACAAGAAGTGCATAACAATGCAAGTGAAAAGGTGCATAAGAATGCAGGGGAAACATGCATAACAATGCAAGTGAAACGTGCATGACAATGCAAGTGGAGACACGCATATCTTATGCAAAGCAAAAGTGTGATATAATCAAGAGAGAAGTGTACATTCAATGCAAAGCACCGAACGAAGAAAACATGCCTTCACAAAGCCGATTCAAATACAACCTCCGATTTACCTCGCACAGGGGTGACAATGCATTCAAAAAGGATACACTTCGTTCATGAAGACTTGACGATGAGTCACGCATTGGAGACGTGATTCACAACTCCCACGGGGCTTTTTTTTGCTGAAAAGTGAACTGTTCTGGGACTTCCTCAAAATCAAAGAACTCAAAAATAGCATAAAAGCACACAGGGAGGACAGTGGGACCCTGCCGACCACATAAGAGAGCTGTCAACCACCAAAACCACCTGTCGGCCACATAGGTGGTCGGTCAACTAGTTTAGCAGATTTCGGGGCAGTTTGGTCTTTTGAGGTTCGGGTCTTTAAAAGCACAACTCCAAAGCATAAATGCTCACACATACAAGGCCGAAAATCACTCCTCTACCTCTCGAGACCTATTTTCCTCTTAGATCCGGGCTTTACACACGTTTTCCAACGCCCCACGCGAAGTTGATTCGCGAAAACTCTTCTGTTTCCTTCACTTTGAACCGAACAAATCTTGCTTTCGGACTCTTTTTCGCCATTTTCGCTATTTGAGGTATGTTTCCCCCGAGTTTGTCTTTGAGTTTGGCGCCCTTTTCCCAAGCTTTGACTTTTTGACTTTTTCTCCTTCCGAGAGTTGACTTTTGTTGACCTTTGGTACTTTTTGCTCATTTTTCTCCATCTTTTTAGATGGCTGACGATGCTCCACACGACGAGGGCTCTTCAAGGATGGAGGAGGAGCCCAACATCATTCTGCAACCATTGAGGACTCAGCCCTTCGATCCTACGACATACCATCCTAAGGTACATATTCTGCCACCCAGCACAACTCGCCATTTTACCGGGTTTGCACGGCGCGCTCCTGTAGATCTTCTATTGTGGGAGCCGGAGTCTCACTTGTCTCACTACACGCCCGAGGTACATACTGCACTCTCACATTTTCTACAATGCGCTTTACGTTTTGTTGCACAATTCATGCTTTTGCAACGTATTTCATCTGTTTCTTCTGAACACATTTACATACACAACGCTTCTGCTCATTCTGAACATAGCTCACACACTGCATCTCTGCTCAATCTGAACACAACTCACATGTTGCATCTCTGCTCATTCTGAACACAACTCACATGTTACATCTCTGCTCATTCTGAACACAACTCGGGGATATGGATCGATCATCGCGAGGGATTGGTATATGGAGATCCCCGATGGTGTTCGACAGATTGTTGATGAGGCAAGGTTCGAGCTATTTTGGATGGGGTTTTCGCGTCTTGCGGCGAGTAGGACCCTCCTGGGTGCACTAGTAGAGAGATGGTGGGACACCAACAACTCCTTCCATTTCTCAGCTACTAGGGACATGACGATGACCTCATACGACTTTGCTATGCTAAAGGGCCTCGAGGTAGGAGGCCGACCTATCCCATATGACTCTGATATGGGTGAGTGGGAGGCAACATGGACCTATCTACTCGGAGCCCATCCGTCGATCTACCAATCGTCAGGCACAGTCAGATACACCTGGTTCAAAGGGCGGTACAGAGGAACTGTGCCCGAGACTGTTGAGGCCGCGGAGTAGTATGCCCGGGGATTCCTGATGTTCGTTTTTGGGACCACATTATTCTTCGATAGGGGGAACACGGTCAGGCTACATCTTCTGAGTGCTCTAGTAGACCTATCCCAGGTTTAGCACTTCGATTGGGATGGCGCTGGCCCTGCTACCCTGTATTGCTATATGAACTTGACCTCCCGCATGAGTGGGAACATCGTAGGCAGCTATTGGAGAGCCCAGGTTTACATTCCTGCTTTTCATTACTTGTGCACTGCACACTTCACACATTGCACACATTATATTCTCAGACTTAGATTCTCGTGACTCGGATTCGTGATTTTCTGATATTCTCAGATCTCATCGCCACTATCTTGGCTTTCACAGCTGTGGGTATGCACCTATTTCCCAACGCTTGCCCCCGAGCCAAAGGTCAAAACACCGCTTGATGTGCCATACTCCCATAGATTTGACGGTAAGTGCCAGCCGAGGCCCTGGGAGACCTTGCCATACCTTCGTCAGTACTTCGATATTGTAAAGGCGTCAGAGGTAACTCAAGCCTCACAGTCCTTTATGCTTTCATCTACAATTCATTTTGTATAACTGATGACAACTAATCAGCTCACACACTTGTTATTTGCAGATAGCATGGCAGCCTTGGGCATCGATGCCCGAGTTTGCTCACCTTCAGTACGCCAGGGCTTGAGATGCCTCCAGGCATCGGATCCTGTTCGAGGGGCCCGCAGGTCGAGCCTGGTTTCTAGGTGAGCGCTTCATGCGCCAGATGATGGGTCTGCCACTGTAGTATGTCCCTTCAGTGCCCCCACCTTCCATGTGGGGGACAGATATGCTCTCCCTTCAGGAACTCATCGACTCCATACGAGGTATGGAGGTGGACCACTACATCGGAGAGGAGGACTACACGACCTACATAGAGGTATATTTGATGCCTTCTTTGATAGGCACATTTCCTCCCACAGGAAAGACGACTGATGTGCCCTCATCGAGCAGGGTTCGGGCTGCTGGTGCCCTTTCGACGAGCCGAGCTCGAGCACCACGGGGTGAGACCCAAGGGGTCTCTTCTTCTAGGTAGTTGGCTGGATGGCCAGATCCTCCGACTGAGCTGACAGGTTGGCGACTTGGTGAGGGACCATACCAGATTCCGCTTGAGCCCCCATTGCCTGATCATCGATACGTCAGGTCACCTGACTCACTACTGGTATACTTTACAGCTTTTATGCATTTTAGTTTCATTCAGATATTTGTTCATCTATCCATTCATGGCTTCAACTTGCAATTGTAGCCCACTACAGGATACGTTGAGGGGTTACTCGAGGCGATGGCCTCACTCGAGGGTATGGTCCTACAGAGAGAGTTGATGCTGCACTCCCATGGCATTCCGGTAACTTTTCAGTTTTCTTACATTTTGACCATCATATTCTTGCTGATATGCTTAAACTGAACATCTCATTGCACTGATTCACTGTATGTATAGAAGACATCTGAGGTTACACACCGTATGTGCATACTGTATCTACTTTCTGCAAACATTTACCTCGCACAATACACTTGCATCTGATATACGCACAATGGCTAACATATATTCAAACTGCCCTTTCAGGTGACACCCCTCCAGACATGACGATCAAGGGCAGAGGCAAGGCCATCAGAACCTACTCCAGCAGTAGGCGGCCGAGGGAGGCGTCAGGAGCCGGCTATGCACGATGATGATGACGAGTCTAGCGAGGATGAGGGGTCATCAGATGGTGGCGGCGATGTTGAGGAGGGCTCCGAGGATGAGAGTAGAGACGACTCTAGTTCAGACGGCGGTGCTGATGGTGATGATGCTCCAGAGTCCTCTCAGTCGATGAAGAGGGTAAGGAGGGCCTCCCAGTCTTGAGTTGGATGGCACCGATTCAGACGCTTTGCTTTTGCTTTATTTCTCTTTTTGCTTTAGTTTTTGCACATTGTACAGCCTTAGGCAGTTTTATTTTCTTCAAAACTTGTACCTTTTGTAAAGAGAAACCATGATGAAAGGAAAACAACTCTCTTTTTTTTGTTTTTTGTTCAAAAAGTGTTGCATTTTGTATTTCTAAGCATCGCATCGCACCATTTTGCACAAAAATGAGATTGACGGAATATTGAACATTCATGTATTGCCAAGTCAAGGTAGTGAACCGACACAACAAACAAAACAAAACAGCTTGAAGAACAATTTGATAAACGAATTAAAACAACTCGATAAGCAAAAAGAAACAACTCGATAAACAAATTGCAACAACTCGATAAGCAAATGTGTCACGACCCCAACCTGCCCCTAGTAGGATGGTGCCATGATGGCCAGTAATCCGTGATTACCGAAGGCCGACTTACAAAATCCACACACAAACAAAGTATACAGAGGGGGTTACAAATGCGAAAGCAGTAACTTAAAGTTCAAGTGGTCCATAAGAGCTGTGCATAAATCAGATGAATTGACATACAAGACATGGCTTTACAATTCCTTGTTGGCAACCAAAATACATATTACATCCGGATCAAAAGGCTTCTCGGGCCGACATGTACAAATGTGATGAATACAAGCCAAGAAGCATAATTTTCAAGACTTTGCCGACATAAATACAACATTGCCGACGTGAATACAAAACAAAGCGGACAAAATCGTAGATCCAAAACAAGCTTTCAAAAATACATCTAAGCATCGCCGACGTCCTGTTCATCACCTACATATATATAGAGAGGGTGAGCTTGGATACTTAGTGAATGGTATAATGAATAAAGGGGTTTTGCATAAATAATAGCCGAAGTTCAACTCAAACAAAGCATTATCAAAACTTTACAACAAGGGATGAACCTTATTCTTCTAACAAAACCTCGGCAAGATACAAAACGATAGCATTTCGAACAAACAGACCCACGCGGTAAACCGTCAGTGGCAAAACAAGGGAATGGTCGATCCGTAATCGATTAGACAAGGGTGCTGCGAAAGTTTAGAGTCCTCCAGCACGAGGGACTTGTGTTACTTAGGCCTGTAGCCCTTTTTAACACGAGAGTCTGGTGTTACTTAGGCCCGTAGCCCGCTTTAACACAGTAGTGCTGTGAAAGTTTTAGAGTCCTCCAGCACAAGGGACTTATGTTACAAAGGACCGTATCCCTTTAACACGATAGACTAGTGTTACTTAGGCCCGTAGCCCGCTTTAACACAATGGTGCTGCGAAAGTTTAGGGTCCTCCAGCACAAGGGACTTTCCGAGAAGGTCATCGAAACAAAGCTTACACTTGATATACAAAACAAGGATATTCATTCATGCTCAAAGAAATACTTTTATCAAAGTAAGCAAACGAGCTTTATCAAAACATTATAACATATCATTAATGAAAATACCACTCACCTAGTTCTTCAGGTGTAGGTCCAAAGCAAAGATCAAGGTCCTACAATCACATGGCAATCACATTCTCAAAACAAGCTTTGCATGCAAGTAAATGATCCCGGCGTTCTCACCAAAGCTAAGTCAAAACAAGGCAAAACATGCTGGGCGTTTACACACTGTTTCCCAACTCATGAAAACATACTAGGTACCAACCAGGTTTTAGGCCGAGGTCCCACACCTCCTTGCCGAGATGTGGTCCGATGGCCACATTCAAAAGCAAAGTCGGGAAAACCTGGGTTTCCCTTTGAAGATCATGACGAACGTGATGAACATGATCATGAAGAAGATGAATGCAAAGATCATAGCTTGTTACAAAATCTAAGATTTCATGCCAAGAGTTCAAAAACATGGACCTGGGTACCCATTCGAGAAGGTCATGCAAGAACAAACACAGAAACATGGTTCTTGTTCCAAACTTTCGGATCAAAACGAGACTTTTCTTCAAGAACACATGAATACTATTTTTCTCTTCCGAAACCAACTTCAAAACGATGCATGGCATGTAGAACAGATACGATCATGCAATGCAGCTATGTGATCAATAAGGGCAACGAGAATAGGTTAAGATTCTAACCTCAAGACACGAATCTAACGGTTCGAAGTCCAAGGATCAAGCTTGGAAGATCTATTCTCACTCAAGAATTTCCTCCTTCTCCCTCTCGAGTTTCTCTCACTAAAGGCAAAGATTTGAGACAAAAAAAAAAAAGATTTGTTTCTAGGTCTGCTGGCTGTCATAACACTCAGCTCGGACACGTGGCACTACCAGATTAGCTCAACTCAAAAAGGTGACTGATTGATAAGACAAGTCTCTGGCAAAGCGTATTCAACAAGCTAGATGGTGAACACATCGGCAAGCAATGATACCGGCTAAAGACAGGACTTCAGCAATTGAGGGGAACAAAGACATCGGCTTGGAAGGACAACACTTGACTAAGCTGTGCCACACCTCGGCCCAGATGTGCCACACCTCGGTCTAGGTCATATCTATCCAGGTACAAGATTGCTTAAGCGTAAGGATAAACATCTCGGCCCAGATGATACACATCTCGGCCATGGTGATACGCACCTCGGCCCAGATAGTGTCATCTCGGCTAATATGCCAGGGTGAAGGTGGAGGTCAACCAAAGTTGTTCCAAGGTAGTTCTAGGTACAAAGGTTCAAAGGTGAACTAGGCTCAAGATGACCTCGGCCACACACCAAGCAAGGAACAAAATCATGCAAGCAACACTTAACGAAACAAGACAAGGCAAGACTTGCAAAACAACATAACAAGACAAGATCATACATGAATGTATGCAAGTATGACAGGAGTAAGGTGAGGGTTGCTACAGTCTACCCCCCTTAAAGAAATTTGGTCCCCAAACTTAAGTTACCTTGCTCCAAGAACAATTCTGGATGGTGAATTCTCATTTCCCTTTCCATTTCCCAGGTGGCATCCTTGCCGTAACGCTCTTTCCATTCAATCTTTACCATTGGCACCGACTTGTTTCTCAACAACCTAACTCGTCTGTCAATATTAGACATCAGCTTCTCTTCATAGCCCAAATTCTCATTAACTCCAATCCCAGAATAGTCAATCACATGCTGGGGATCCTGAACATATTTTCTCAACATTGAAACATGAAACATATTATGGACTTGGCTTAAGTCTGGTGGCAAGGCAAGTCTGTAAGCAACGGAGTTAACCTTGTCAAGAATTTCAAACGGCCCAATATAACGGGGCGCTAACTTACCTTTCTTCCCAAATCTGGAAACTCCTTTCATTTGCGAAACTTTCAGGAATACATGATCCCCAACTTCGAATTCTAACTCATTCCTTCTCTGGTCGGCGTAACTCTTTTGTCGGCTCTGAGCAGTTTTAATCCTTTGTTGAATAAGTTTAATCTTCTCTGTTGTTACTTGAATCAACTCGGGACCAAGTAGAGCTTTATCTCCAACTTCGGTCCAACATATCGGCGACCTGCACTTTCTTCCGTACAAAGTTTCATACGGCGCCATGCCAATGATAGCTTGATAACTATTGTTGTAAGTGAATCCTACTAAGGGCAAATGCACTCCCCAACTTCCTTGGAAGTCCAACATGCAAAGTCTAAGCATATCTTCAAGTGTGTGAATCGTTCTCTCTGTTTGCCCAACCGTCTGGGGATGAAAAGCTGTACTAAATCTCAACTCGGCTACGAAAGCCCTCTGTAGACCCTGCCAAAATCTGGAAACAAACTTCGGATCTCGGTCCAACACAAATGACATCCGTACTCCATGAAGTCTAACAATCTCATTCACATATAGCAAGGCAAGTTGATCGGCATTGAAGGTAGTCTTAGCAAGCAAAAAGTGTGCTGACTTGGTTAACCTATCAACGATAACCCAAATCGAATCCATACCTTTCTGTGTCCTCAGCAAACCAATCACAAAATCCATGGAGATGTGTTCCCATTTCCACTCAGGAATCGGCAAAGGTTGAAGAAGTCCTGCTGGTCTCTGATGTTCTGCTTTCACTTGTTGACAATACAAGCACTGGAACACGAACTCGGCTATCTCTCTTTTCATATTTGGCCACCAGAAAGTCTGTTTCACATCTTTATACATTTTGGTATTTCCTAGATGAACAGCAAACTTGGAACCATGAGCTTCCTGTAAAATTCTCCTCTTTAACTCTGGGACGTCGGCCACACACAATCTCCCTTCAAACTTGAGCACTTGGTTTTCAATGGTGTACCCCGATCTCGGTTTTGTAATAATCTCATCGGCTAGCTTTCTGAAGAATTCATCCTCCATTTGTCTTGTCTTTACTTCCTCGACAATAGTTGGTTCTACTGAAATCATGGTTAGACATGCCAAATTTCCCACTATTGTTCTGCTCAAAGCATCGACTACGCTGTTAGCCTTGCCCGGGTGGTACTGAATTTGCATGTCATAGTCTTTTAACAACTCAAGCCATCTTCTCTGCCTCAAATTCAATTATTTTTGAGTGAACAAGCACTTTAAACTCTTATGATCTGTAAAAACTTGACAAGAAGTTCCGTAGAAGTAGTGTCGCCAGATTTTTAAAGCAAATACAACGGCTGCTAGTTCCAAATCATGGGTAGGATAGTTCTTTTCATGTGGCTTCAACTGACAAGATGCATATGCTATGACTTTACCCCCTTGCATTAATACACAACCCAAACCCTTATGTGATGCATCACTATAGATATGAAACTCTTCATCACCTGATGGAAGTACAAGCATCGTGTCAGAATTAACCTCGCCTTTCGCCTCAAAAGTCGACTCCCGATCTTCAGTCCATTCATACGGTGCTCCCTTCTTAGTCAATTGCGTCAATGGAATTGCAATCCTTGAGAAATCCTTCACAAACTTCCTGTAATAACCTGCCAAACCCAGAAAACTACGAACCTCGGACACATTGGTCGGCCTCGGCCAATTCACTACGACTTCAATTTTACTAGGATCAACCGAGATGCCCTCCTCATTAATCACATGACCCAAGAATAAGATAGTAGAAAGCCAAAACTCACACTTGTTAAATTTAGCATATAGTTCCGGTCTCTCAAAATCTGTAAGGCAAGTCTCAAATGATTTTCATGTTCAGTTTTACTCTTGGAATAGATCAATATATCATCAATGAAGACACTTCAAACTCATCTAAATATGGCTTGAAGACTCTGTTCATTAAATCCATAAATGCAGCAGGGGCATTGGTTACTCCAAAAGGCATTACTAGAAATTCGTAGTGGCCATATCTTGTCCAGAAGGCCATCTTCTCAACATCTTCGGCTTTAACCTTAAGCTGGTGGTAGCCCGACCTAAGATCAATCTTAGAAAAGACTCGTGCTCCTTGCAGCTGATCGAACAAATCATCTATCCTCGGCAATGGGTACTTATTCTTAATGGTTACCTTATTTAATTCCCGGTAATCAATACAAAGACGAAGTGTGCCATCCTTCTTTTTAACAAACAACACGGGTGCTCCCTAAGGTGAAACGCTCGGCCTAACAAAACCCTTGTCCAATAACTCTTGTAATTGCAGTTTCAATTCCCTAAGTTCAGCTGGGGGCATCCTATAGGGTGCTTTAGAAATAGGCTGGGTTCCCGGCATAACATCAACAGTGAACTCCACTTCTCTATCAACCAAGTGGCCAGGCAAATCATCCGGAAAAACATCGGGAAATTCTTTAACAACAGGGACGTCGGCAAACTCAACATTTCCACTCAAATTACTTAATACACTACACAAATAACCCCGACACCCTTTCTGGATCATCTTACAGGCTTTCAAGGATGAAATCAAATGAGGTGGCGGTACTACCCCCTTACCCTGAAACGTAACCTCGGCTAGGTTTGGGGGTTTCAACATGACACTTTTGGAATTACAATTTATGGATGCGTAATTTGCCTCTAACCAATCCATTCCCAATATAACATCAAAATGAATTATGTCTAACGGCATCAAGTCAACTAATAGCTTAATATTCTCAATCATAATAACACAGGCTCTATAAATAGATGCAACAATCATAGATCTCCCAGACGGAGTAGACACAGACAACATATAATCAAGGGGTTCTAGTTTCCTATTAATCTTCTCAGCAAACTTAGCAGATATGAACGAATGCATAGAACCCGAATCAATCAACACATAAGCATCTTGAGAGCAAATTGGAAGTATACCTGACACCACTGTCTCAACGTTCTGGGTGTCTCCTGGTACCAGTGCAAAAACTCTTCCCTGCCTCATCTGTCCTTTCCTAGCATTACTCTTATGAACCAAACCCGAGGTATTCTCACCTTTCTTGCTATCATCAGCCTTCGTCTTAGGGCAGTCTCTCACGTAATGACCCATTTCACCACATTCATAACAAGCTACAGACGCCCGACGACAGACCCCGAAATGTGGTTTCCCACAACTAGAACATGTCGGCTTAGTACCACCTTCCTTCCTTAGGTTGCTTGAACTGTCGGCATTCACTTTCTTCTTGGTGCCAAACTGCGTACCGGCCATAATTCGCCTCTTTCTCGTTCGCCTCAACTCGTATCTGTTCAAGTTAGCTTCTGCCAGGATGGCTTTGTCCAACACTCCGGCGTAAGTTGGCATGTTGTGCAGGTTGACCTGGTCTTGTATCGGTCCACTAAGCCCACTCTCAAACTTTCTTACTTTCATATATTTGTCGCTGACCATGTGGGGTGCATATCTCACCAACTCGGTAGAAGCACGGTCATATTCCGCCACTGTCCAACTACCTTGCGTCAAAGTCTGAAATTCGGTAGCCTTGCGGTTTCGAGCACTTAGGGGGAAGTGTTTGTTGTAGAACAACTCTAAAAATCGGGTCCAGGTCAAGTCTGGATTGCCCTCTCAAACCATCATCCACCATCTGCGAGCGTCATCATCTAGTGTGAAGGCTGCCAATGTTATTTTCTGAGCGTCGGTGCTGGGGAAGATCGCGAACAACTTTTCCATCTCCAAAACCCATGCTTCCGCTTTCATCAGCTCTATACCCCCTTGGAATCTCGGTGGCTTCATTTTCTTGAACTCCCTAATCAAAGCGATCGTGCCATCCCCATATAAGGCTGGCTGTGGAAGCACTTGGGGTACTGGAGGGGGTGTAGGTGGAACTGTATTTCGGCCGTTCGTCTGCTCGGCCTGAGTAGAAGTAGCACTAGCATACTGTTGTCTTGTTTGCCTCAACTCGCGGGCCAAACCTTCAACTAACCTCTCTAGTCTGTCCAACCTGTCCTCAGACTGATCTCGGCCAACTGGGGGTCTACCTCTCCTCAAGATGCTAAGAGTATGCAAAGTGCAACTTTAAAACAAAATAAACAAATAAACACGTAGACAAGTAACAAGTAGGCATGCCAAGTTGATGCGCACATTGTTCAAATAGCAAGCAATATGATGCAATCCTAACATCCTCCTAAGGGAAAATCCTATGCTCTTTAGGACTCAAAGTGTGTGAATAACGTACACTAAGGACCTTGTGCTCTGATACCATTCTGTCATGACCCCAACCTGCCCCTAGTAGGATGGTGCCATGATGGCCAGTAATCCGTGATTACCGAAGGCCGACTTACAAAATCCACACACAAACAAAGTATACAGAGGGGCTTACAAATGCAAAAGCAGTAACTTAAAGTTCAAGTGGTCCATAAGAGCTGTGCATAAATCAGATGAATTGACATACAAGACATGGCTTTACAATTCCTTGTTGGCAACCAAAATACATATTACATCCTGATCAAAAGGCTTCTCGGGCCGACATGGACGAATGTGTTGAATACAAGCCAAGAAGCATAATTTTCAAGACTTTGCCGACATAAATACAACATTGCCGACGTGAATACAAAACAAAGCGGACAAAATCGTAGATCCAAAACAAGCTTTCAAAAATACATCTAGGCGTCGCTGACGTCCTGTTCATCACCTACATATATATATAGAGGGTGAGCATGGATACTCAGTGAATGGTATAATCAATAAAGGGGTTTTGCATGAATAATAGCCGAAGTCCAACTCAAACAAAGCATTATCAAAACTTTAGAACAAGGGATGAACCGTATTCTTCTAACAAAACCTCGGCAAGATACAAAACGATAGCATTCCGAACAAACAGACCCACGCGGTAAACCATCAGTGGCAAAACAAGGGAATGGCTGATCCGTAATCGATTAGACAAGGGTGCTGCGAAAGTTTAGAGTCCTCCAGCACGAGGGACTTGTGTTACTTAGACCCGTAGCCCTTTTTAACACGAGAGTCTAGTGTTACTTAGGCCTGTAGCCTGCTTCAACGCAGTAGTGCTGCGAAAGTTTTAGAGTCCTCCAGCACAAGGGAATTATGTTACAAAGGACCGTATCCCTTTAACACGATAGACTAGTGTTACTTAGGCCCGTAGCCCGCTTTAACACAATGGTGCTGCGAAAGTTTAGAGTCCTCCAGCACAAGGAACTTTCCGAGAAGGTCATCGAAACAAAGCTTACACTTGATATACAAAACAAGGATATTCATTCATGGTCAAAGAAATACTTTTATCAAAGTAAGCAAACGAGCTTTATCAAAACATTATAACATATCTTTAATGAAAATACCACTCATCTAGTTCTTCAGGTGTAGGTCAAAAGCAAAGATCAAGGTCCTACAATCACATGGCAATCACATTCTCAAAACAGGCTTTGCATGCAAGTAAATGATCCCGGCATTCTCACCAAAGCTAAGTCAAAACAAGGCAAAACATGCTAGGAGTTTACACACTGTTTCCCAACTCATGAAAACATACTGGGTACCAACCAGGTTTTAAGCCGAGGTCCCACACCTCCTTGCCGAGGTGTGGTCCGATGGCCATATTCAAAAGCAAAGTCGGGAAAACCTGGGTTTCCCTTTGAAGATCATGAGGAACGTGATGAACATGATCATGAAGAAGATGAATGCAAAGATCATAGCTTGTTACAAAATCTAAGATTTCATGCCAAGAGTTCAAAAACATGGACCTGGGTACCCATTCGAGAAGGTCATGCAAGAACAAACACAGAAACATGGTTCTTTTTCCAAACTTTCGGATCAAAACGAGACTTTTCTTCAAGAACACATGAATACTATTTTTCTCTTCCAAAACCAACTTCAAAACGATTCATGGCATGCAGAACAGATTCGATCATGCAATGCAGCTATATGATCAATAAGGGCAACGAGAATAGGTTAAGATTCTAACCTCAAGACACGAATCTAACGGTTCGAAGTCCAAAGATCAAGCTTGGAGGATCTATTCTCACTCAAGAATTTCCTCCTTCTGCCTCTCGAGTTTCTCTCACTAAAGGCAAAGATTTGAGACAAAAAAAAAATGATTTGTTTCTAGGTCTGCCGGCTGTCTTAACACTCAGCTCGGACACGTGGCACTACCGGATTGGCTCAACTCAAAAAGGTGACTGATTGATAAGACAAGTCTCTGGCAAAGCGTATTGAACAAGCTAGATGGCGAACACATCGGCAAGCAATGATACTGGCTAAATACAGGACTTCGGCAATTAAGGGGAACAAAGACATCGGCTTGGAAGGACAACACTTAACTAAGCTGTGCCACACCTCGGTCTAGGTCATACTTATCCAGGTACAAGATTGCTTAAGCACAAGGATAAACATCTCGGCCCAGATGATACACTTCTCGGCTAATATGCCAGGGTGGAGGTGGAGGTCAACCAAAGTGGTTCCAAGGTAGTTCTAGGTACAAAGGTTCAAAGGTGAACTAGGCTCAAGATGACCTCGGCTACACACCAAGCAAGGAACAAAATCATGCAAGCAACACTTAACGAAACGAGACAAGGCAAGACTTGCAAAACAACATAACAAGACAAGATCATACATGAATGTATGCAAGTATGACAGGAGTAAGGTGAGGGTTGCTACAAAATGCATATTGGACAAACAAAACAACAGGACACATCCGAAGCAGAAATAAACTCAGATTTTCAGCATTCTGAGCACACAGAAAGGCTAGGGGCTATCTGATGGAGACAAGAAGTAGTTGTAGAACACTTAGGCCCATTGCCGACCAGAAAAGGTGGTTGTCGACGACTTTTGTGGTCGGTCAACCAGAAAAGGTGGTCGGTCGACCAGTTATGCAGGGGGTCCTCAGATTTTTGCCACCTGTCCCCCGCTAGTTCCTTATCTTCTATAAAAGGCTACAACCCCGTAATATCCTCTTTGTAACTCAATTGTTGCCCAAGATGGAAGCATTTCTTGCCCAAAAACTTTCTAATTGGCTCGTAGCTTTCAATGGCTCAGAAAAGTTAAATTTTTGGAGTTTCAGAATAAATGCACTATTTACGCTTCGTTGCACCCCACTGCGTTTTCCGTTCCTCTATGCCGCAACTAGTTGTTGGAATCTGGTAACTCATGTTTTTAACTTTGGCGGACAAGAGATATGCCCCACTTTTGAAGATTTCCAAGCTTTGATGGAATCTCAGCGTGATGAAGAGATCTTGCCTCAATTCCATTTTGGTCACATCCAAGCCTTAGGACGGATGTGTGGGCTTACTTTGCATGACGCTCGGTCTTTGATTCGCGACGGATAATTGGACATCCCCAGCTTGATTCATCGGTTTTCTGATGCCAGTGATCGTGGCGATCATCACTGGCAAGGTTTTCGGCGACACGCCCTCTGCTTGTGCATGTTGTCTCACTTCTTGCTCGCCCCTGGCTCCGGAGGGTCTAGCGTCCGTTTGAAAGAGGTTACCGAGGGCTTGAAAGAGGGCAAGAGCTGCATTGGTATGACCCTAGCTGAGACACTGATGGGTTTGGATGCTTTTCATCGCCGAGAGATGACTAGGTTCTTGGGGAGTCCACTACTCTTATAGGTAATGTTTCCCACCTCCTCACATGTGTATTCTTCACGTTGCTCGGCCCTCAGGCTCAATTTTTCTCTCAAAACCCTTTTCTCACTTTTTTCTCCACGTACAGCTCTCTATTCTTTAATCTCTCATTTTTTATCCTTCCCCATATATGGTTGATGGATAAGTTGAGGTTTGTGGACTCATGCCCAGCTTATTCAGCTCGCGGCTATTTCTTCCAACAACACCTAGTTGATGCCCCAAACGAGGAATGGTGGTGCGAATGGATGTGCAGTCTGTCCGCTGTCAACTTTGCTTGGTGCTGCCCCTGGCTTCACCTGCTGGCGATGAGCTACAGCATGTCTCACCAGCCCGAGATTGAGTTGATCGGCCTGACACATTGTGTCTTTTACTTCCCATTCCGATTCCGACGCTAGTTCGGCTATGATCAGACCCTCCCAGAAGAAGGGATAGAGTACCCTACTGCATTTCCAGTCCGAGGAGCACAATTAGCTTGGTATGCCATAACATGGAGGACGAGAGAGCTTTTGGCCCCCGCTCTTACTTTTAGTTGCACCCTCTCTGATAAGTGCATAGCTTGGCTCGATGAAAAGGCGCAGGTTGGGCCAACTTTGGCATCAGAGGCTTCCACAAGCTCTGGAAGGGGACGCAAGAACACCTGACTATAACCGACTTTATTTTCTTTAATCAGTACTTTCAAGTTTTCTTTATGAATGTAATAAAAAGCAACTTTAATTTGTATTCAAAAGTAGGAGAACTCTGTACTGAAATCAATGAAATTGAAGGTTGTGGGTACTGAAAATTTTCTGTTTGGTCCAAAAATGGTCTAAGTTGTAAAAAGATTAATTTGAACAAAATCAACTTTTATTAAAACTTTTCAAAACCATTTTTGATATGAATCACAACTGGACATTCCCGTGATCGATCACTAAGATGTACAACCCCTGATCCAAAACAACTGGAAAGTTGCCCCTAGTCTGAATAGCACTGCACTGGTGATCACAACCGAGCTCTTAAATGCAGAATAGACAAAGATGACCAACATGATCACATGGAAAAAGTTGATTTGGAAGTGTTTATGGTTGGACTTCAGAATGAAGCTGCCTCTGTATCCCGAAGATGGGAATCAAGCCCTACGTAGTTCGGTTCAGGTTTACTCGTGTACTAACCCTCTCCTTTTGCGCTCTAACTTTTTCCAAGGCCACCCTTTCTGGGTTTTCAAACTTGTGAGCTCAGTTTTTATTATTTTAAATTTTTCATGCTCTAACTTTTTCCTAGGTCGCCCTTTCGAGTTTTCGGCCTAGCGAGCCACTCAGGGATACCTAGGTCCATCAGAATGACAGCTCCACTCGACCAGATAGACTTGATGGTGTAAGGACCAGTCCAATTAGGTCTAAACTTGCCCCTAGGCTCGTGGATGGGAGCTCGGTTGTCTTTAAGCACCAAATCCCCCTCTTTCAAATTCCTGGACTTAACCTTCTTGTTAAAAGCCCTGGCATTTCTTCATTGATAACCCTGGAAGTGATACACTGCTTTCAGCCTTCTCTCGTCAAACAACATGAGTTCTTCGAATCTGCTCTGCTACCAATCTACCTCCGCAATCTGGCACTCAGCCAATACCAGTAATGACGGAACCTGAACTTTGATAGGCAGAACAACCTCCATCCCATAAACCAAGGAATACGGAGTAGCCCCAGTAGAAGTTCGAATTGAAGTCTGGTAGCCCCAAAGAGGAAATGGCAGCTTATCTGGCCAGTCCCTGTAGGTTTCCACCATCTTCTGTAGAATGTGATTGATGTTCTTGTTGGCGGCCTCAACAGCTCCGTTGGTTTGCGGCCAGTATGTAGATGACTTATGAAAAGCCATGTTGTATTTTTCCAACAAGTCTGTCACTTCCTTCTTGAAGTGGGAACCATTATCCGAAATAATCTCATTCGGGACCCCGTAGCGACAGATAATATTGTTTCTGATGAACTTAGCAACATGCAATGCCTTCAACATAGCATAAGATTGGGCCTCAACCCACTTCGTGAAATAGTCTACTGCTACCAGAATGTACTCATGCCCGTTGGACCCCTTCGGAGTGACAGACCCAATTATATCAATCCCCCAAACAGAAAAAGGTCGTGGCGAAGTCATGTTGTACAGCTTTGACGGCAGAATGTTCATGCGGTTTGCATGGATCTGGCATTTGTCGCATCGTCAGACAAAGCCAATACAATCCTCCTCCATGATTAACCAATAATAACCCTGTCTAAGGATCTTCCGGGCTAACATCACCCCCCTCATGTGCGCTCTGCACTCTCCTCCGTGGATGGCTTCCATCAGGCGCTTGGACTCTTTAACATCGACACACAGTTTATGCATTCCCAGATGACCTCTCTTATACAGTTTACCCCTGCAAATGAGGAACTGAGCAGCCATTCTTTGAATTGCCCTCTTATCTGTGGCATTTGCCCTTGGTGGATACACCTCATTTTCCAAGAAGTTCCAGTTGTCATAATACCAGGGGTTTTGATCTTGTACCTCATCTATGGCGGCAATCAGCTCATAGGCGGCATGAATTTTTGTTCAATGATGATCGAACGCATCTGGACACCAAAAGAGATGTCTATCATAGAAGATAGAGTTGCTAATGAATCAGCGAACCTGTTGTTCTCTCTTAACAGATGAGCGAAGTTCAGTTTTTCAAATTGAGGAATCAAAATGTCCAAGGTCTGGTGATAGATTCTCATCTTTTCTTCTTTAACTTTCCAATCTCCTTTAGCTTGAGATACAACAAGGTTTGAGTCCCCGATGACATCCAACCGTTTTGCCCCTAGTTCTAGGGCGGCTTCCAGCCCACCAATACATGCCTCGTACTCTGCCTCATTGTTCGATACTTTGAATCGGAGTTTGAATGCTAAAGGTATACGGGAATTGTTGGGTTCTATCAGCAACACCCCCATCCCATACCCGTACTGCTTGATGCTCCGTCAAAGTACATCGTCCAAGTGTCTTCTTCGACATGCAGAATGGCCTCATCTGGGAACATATACTCTACTACTTCATCCCCTTTCACTGGGTGGTCAGCTAGGAACTCCGCTACCGCTCTCCCTTTCACTAACTTGCGCGTCTTGTACTTCAGATCAAATTTGGAAAGTAGAAGCAACCAACGGGCTAGCCTACCCGTAAGTGCTAGTTTCTCGAAGAGATATTTGATGGGATCTAATCGTGAAACCAGTATTACAGAGTGAGCTAACAGGTAGTGCCTCAGCTTCCTGGTAGCCCGTACCAAGGCCAGACAAGCCTTCTCCAGCAGAGTGTAGCGAGTCTCGTATTCCAGCATTTTCTTGCTCAGGTAATAGATAGCATTTTCCACTTTGTCCTCAGATTCCTACGCAAGCATGTAGCCCATTGTCATTTCGGTCACTGATAGGTATAAAATCAACAGTTTTCCCGACTCAGGCGGTGACAACACATGTGAGTTCTGTAAATATTGCTTGATCTGCTCGAAAGCTACTTGGCATCGGTCATCCAATTGGAACTTCTTTCCTTTCTTCAAGAGACCAAACAGTGGTTCACAAGTCAAGGTTAATTTCGCAATAAACCGTCTTATGAATTACACTTTACCTAGAAAGCCTCACACCTCTTTTTCAGTCCTCGGTGGTGGCATTTCTAAGATGGCCTTGATTTTGGAAGGATCGACCTCGATTCCACTTTGTGTGATCAAAAACCCCAAAATTTTCCCTGTTGTAACACCAAATGTACATTTCTGAGGATTCAGCCGTAACCGATACTCTCTGATCCTTTGGAAAAATTTTTGCAAGACGGTGTAACGGCCCTCTCTTTCCTTGGACTTGACAATCATGTCGTCCACGTACACCTCAACCTCTTTGTGGATCATATCATTTAAGATCGTGGTCGTAGCCTGTTGATACGTAGCCCCAGCATTCTTCAGCCCAAACGGCATCACCCTATAACAGTAAGTTCCCCACGGGGTAGTGGAAGTAGTTTTTTCCCTATCTTCAGGTGCCATCAAAATCTAATTGTAGCCTGAAAAATCATCCATGAACGAGAGCAGCGCATGCCCATCAGTGAAGTCCATTAATTCGTCGATATGGGGCAGAGGAAAGTCGTCCTTTAGACTAGCTTTGTTCAAATCCCTGAAGTCCACACATACCCGAATTTTTCCGTCTTTCTTCCACACCGGAACTATATTGGCCAACCAAGTAGGGTATTCAGATACCAACAGGAACCCTGCATCAATCTGATTGGTAACCTCTTCTTTGATCTTCAAAGCCTAGTTCGGGCGGATCCATCGGAGCTTCTACTTAACAGGTCGGGTCTCTAGGTCAAGAGGGATCCGGTGCTGTACAATCTCAGGATTGATTCCAGGCATGTCATCATAGGACCACGCAAAAACATCTTTGAAATCTTTTAATAAAGCGACTAAGCGCTCAGGTTCCTCATAAGACAACATGGACTCGATCTGGACCAGCCATGGATCCTTCTCAGTACCAACGTTAATTGAAGTGATTTCATCAACCAATGGTTTTACAAACCTCTCCTACTCTTGATCAATCAAACATTGTAAAACCAGAGGAATTTCTTCCTCGTCGTTTTCATCAAAATTTTGAAAGTCCTGATTAATGTAATAAACTAAAGGCATAGAAAAATACTCAAAAGCTACAGCAACACCATTCTCATTAGCAACTTCCAGATTGTCTGATTCTTCGGTTACAATAGACTCAAAGGAAAATGAAAATGACGACCTGGACAGGACAGTGGCATCCGGGTTATCTCCCCCAGGAATACCGAACTCCGACTCGAATGAACCGGAATCTGATTCCGACTCCAAAGACTCTATGGAATCAGATTTAGGTTCACTACATGACCCAGAACTGCTAGATAAAAAGTCCTCCTCGTATTGCGAGACGAGGGAGGGTGTGGTGGATGCATCGAGAATGCTAGACAATCGGCCCACAACCGCTTCATCCCCGATCATGGAAATTGAGAAGTTATCCCCGAAGCACTCCGGTACGATCTGAGGGTCTGAGAGGAGACAAGCCAGTGCTACCCCCATCTCAATTTTTGTGCTCTTAGAATCTTCCTCCTTGCGCTGCTCAGCCTCAGCTGGTGGGTCTGACTGCTCTTTGGCAACCTCATCCCCCGACAATTGAAGGTCAAAAAAGATTTCGAAGTCGGGAAAATACTGCTTCTCTAGAATCAACCAGGGCTCCAAAAAGTAACAAAACGGGAAGTCTTCCCCCTCCTGGACAAAGCGTCCGTTTAAGGTTCCCTGAATAGGTCTGTGCACCAGCTCGTAGCGCTTCCCGGCTTGCTTGGCCTTGGCTCTTCCGGCAATTTCTCTTCCTTTCCTTGCCCAATCCTCCTTGGTAGGTGAGTAACCTAAGCCAAAGGTATATGGGTTATGCGGCACTTTAGTCAACGCTACGGCGCCTTTCCAGCCACTTCACCCCAATCCTATTCCAGGCATGTGTTGAAGCTTGTTCATGAGGTAGACAGATTGTACACTGATGTACAACCCCTCATCAACAGCCAGCAAATCCTGTACTACCCAGGCCTCAGCTAGGGTGAATCCTGACAAAAATAGATCCTCCACGCCATGCTCAATCTCCAGAACTGGTGTAGAAACCTCTGGTGTTGGATGCATCGAAGAATTTCCAAAAACAATTGCCACTGCCTTCCCGTGGGGGTACTTCAACATCTGGTGTAAGGTGGAAGAGATGGCTTTCACATGGTCCAGCCACGACCGCCCGAGGAGTAGATTAAAGATGGCTGGGACATCCAAGACATGAAACTCGACGTCCTGCTGCCCGGGGCCAACATGAGTCTTAATCCATATGGTCCCCATCACCTCCCAGCTGGTATTATCGTAGGCCCGTATCACCTGGGCTGTAGGCACGAAATCTGCGGGCTTCAACCCAATCGCATACGTCGTTCTTCACGGACATACATTGATTGCAGACCCCGTGTCTATCAAAACCACCGTTATCCACTTCTCTCTACAATCCATAGAGATGTAGAGTGCTTTGTTATGATCTGAGCCCTTGGGCGGTAGTTCTTTGTCGGTGAAGGTCAAGGTTGGGGAAGATCCTCCCGGGAAAACCAACCCTACCAACTGTTCAGGAGTGGTAACAATTGAAAGTTTCGCCTTGTCCATGGCTGTGAGGACAGCCTGTCTGTGAACCCTCGAGGCCATAAGCAGCCCCCAGATGGAGATGTCTGCTTGAATTTTCTTTAGCTATTTCAGCACAGCTTCTTCCTCTACCATCTTTTCTTTCTGCCTCTCTGCTTCTATGTCCTTCCCGGGCGCCTCCGGCTTGTCTAAGTGTGGGGGCTTGAAATACCACCCACTCCTGGTCATATGGTCAACCTCTTCGACGTACCAGGTGTCATCTAGTTGGTTCTGCCCCCAATCTTCGTCAGTGTGGGCAAGACATAAGTCGTCGTCTTTCCATCACATCCCATCAGCAACCAACAGACAGCTGTCCGATTCAACTGTAGCTGTTCTCGTATTCTCAATACATTCTGCCCCCTCAGGTGCCTTGGCTTTTCTAGCCCTTTCATTGTTATCGATCCTCTCTTGCACAAACCTCTTCAATGTAGTCTCCTGTTTGATGTCTGTTGTACAGAAATCGCCCAAATCCTGAGCAAAATTCTTTTGCACCTGTGCTCTCCGGCGATTCTTTCTTGTTCTCGGCCATTTCGGCCACTAAAGATGTTCCAATTTCAGATTGCCCTTGTTACAGCTTAGACTGCTCAACAACATCTGGCTCGTCACTGAGCAACCCTGTAGCATCTATCGCCCCATTCAGGTCAAACCTGTTGACGCTCACATCCCCTGGATCCTGCTCGTTAAAGAACTGCCGATTAGCAATATCCTCCTCCAACTCTACTAGGTCATCTAGCCCATGACTTGGCCCGTCTTCTCGAACCACACTGATCTCTGCCCCAACTGGTAACTCTACCCTCGGCTTAGCCTGGTCTATTGATGTGATATAACCACTCAGGTTGTACGCGAAGCTCCCAGATCCCTCAGGGTCTGAATTAACACTCTCATTTGCCTCCAAAGTCATCCCAGTTCTGTCTTCGATGGTCACCACCACTAGCTCGGGTTGGGTTAGGGAGGTGCTCAACATGCACAAGAATGTGCTATCCGGGATGAACACCTCAGGCTTGGGTAGGTGGGAGGGTGTGATGTATATGCTTGGGTCATATGGAATGGCCATGGTTTGGATTAGGTTGATGTGCTTAGGTGGTGGAGCATGGTTATGTGGTGGGAGTGGGTTAGTGGTGACATCTGGTTTGTTGTCAATGAGATCTCGAATCTCATGACGTAGTCGAAAGCAGAAGTCAGTGTCGTGACCTTGTTGTTGATGGAATGCACAATATTTAGTCAGGTCATGCTTTGAAGGGAGAGGATCAAGTAAAGGCCATTGTTCTAACGGTTTCAGATGTCCTTTCCTGAGTAGGACTCCAAGAGCTTTAGACAAAGGCATATAAAGTGGGTAAAAAGCCTCTTGCCTCGGGGTGGATAGTTTGCTGGTTGTGGGGTGGTTCTGGATCTACTAGTGAAAGGTGTGGCTATTTTTCGGGTGGTGGTGGTGACCATGCCCACATTAGCAATTCTGGCGGCTGCACTACTACTGGTAGCTGCATTCGAACCGTGGGTAAATGCCCCTTAGGCTGCTCTCTCTCGTGGTCAATCAGACCTTGCTTTATAGCATCCTCAATCTGTACCCCAATCCCATGTAAGTCCACAAAGGTGGGGAGGGGTAAGACGATCATTGTTTGCATTAGCTTGGGTTGGAGATTGTGCATAACCATCCTTATCTGATCCTTCTCGAGTGGCTGAGTTGTCATAATGGAGGCCTTAGCTCTCCATCGAGTAACAAAGTTGGAAAAGCCTTCCTTCAGCTCCTGTCGGTTCGCCTCAAGATCACGAGTCGTGATCTCAATCTGGGTTCCTCCCAATTCCTTTTCACTGAATCCTCCAGCTTGGCGTGCCAAATGGCCGTGATACCCGATAGGGTCCGACCAAAAAGGGAAAGCTTTTGCAATATGGAGAGGCCCATTGGCCGTAAGATATCCGAGAACAACCGCAGATGTACCATAGGATCCCCAGAACCGTCAAAACGGCCTATATACAGCATCTTGAACCGGTCCAGCAATGTAACCGCTGAATCGGTGTGTCCATCTTCTATGTCTGGGATGGAATTGACTCCCTGAGCCCATTTCAATAGGTTTTCAAGCTTACTCATCTTCAGGGCGGTTGGATCCATCTCAGATTCAAACGGTGTATCTGTTGAGAAAGCCGATGTCTTTGAAGTCTGTGTTAGAACTGGTGGCGGGACTGGCTCTGTTGGAGCATCCGTACCTTCCTGGACGGTTGCAGTATCCCCGAGTATTGAAACTCTAGGTGGGGACGAGGGTGGATGCGAAGCAGATGCTCCGGCTTGTTATGGTTGCTGCTGTTGTTGGAGCTTGGCAATCAGTTCTGCCTGTTGGGCTACAACCACTTCCTAGCAGGCAACATCTCGCTGCATGGCCTGCATGGTCTCTTGGAGCTAATGCATCATGTCCTCCATTTCAACTATAAAGTGTGGATCTGACCGAACCGGTGTATGCTTCCTCTTTGCGGTAGAAACAAAAATCTGATATGTACTGTGCATAGGTGGAGTAGACAATGACCTCTCGAATCGTAAATCACCAGATCTTGGTGATTCAGGCCTAGATGACGCCCGCTCAGAATCGGGCTAACAACACAAACATTGGTTGTCTGTCAACTAGATCCTCAGATCGGGAAAGCCTTCTACCTTTAACCCAGAGTGCTTTGGGGGAAACTGCCTCCTCGGAAGCAATGATGCAATACTACCTTGCAAAAAGATAAATAAAGAAAAATAAGAAAACAACAAGCAGAAAAATGGACATCATTTCAGCTTAAATAAACACAACATTCAGTTGATAATCACAAGCTGAAAGAACTGTTCTCCAACACTGAACGCTGCCCCCCAAATCACGGTCTCAAATCTGATACCCCCAAAATACTGATATTCTCAGACTGATACCCAGACTTGCAAACTAATACATGCATTCCTGTAGAAACACACTCTAAAAGCACATAGCAAGCAAGTGAGAGCGAAAACACCCCTATGGAGGGGTAGGGTATCTTGTCAGGAGTTAGGGTTTCACTACGCATGCAGCGGTTTCAAACAACCTATATTCGAGTAAGCAACCTGTTCTAGTTTGGAACAGTCTCTAAAGCTTCTGATATGCACTAGGTCGAATGGTCAACTGAAAACCTCCCAAACTGCATTGATACACTGCATCTGACATACTGCACTGACACACTGTATTCATACTGTATTTGATTGCTGCATACATTCATTATGCGCATTGTGCTTGCATCTAATACAGATACTGGATCTGATACATGACAACTGTCTTTTTAGATCCCACCTATGTCGATGGCACCAGCGGTAACTGCAACACCTGCACCAGTAATTCCTCCTCTAGCAGCAGGGAGGAGAGAGAGAGAGAGATGGGCCCCGACACGCAGCCAAGAGGGGCATCGTGGTCGAGGTCGGGGAAGCCCCTTAGAGCCAGTGTTGAGTGACGACGATGCTGAGACCAGTGGCTCCGAAAAGGTAGTGATTCAGCATTCAGAGTCATCTGAGAGTAGGGACGATGCCGGCTCGGGTTTCAAGAGTGGAGATGACGCCAAGGCGGGTTCTGAGGCAGAAAGGGGAGATGACACCAGCTTGGATTCTAGCTCAGGTTCAGACAATGGCGTTAACGGAGATAGTGCCCCTGAGTCCTCTCCTCCAAGGAAGAGGACAAAGAGGGCTTCTCAAGCCTGAGGCGACCAGCGCTGATTTTTGTGTTTTGCTTAGTTTGTTTTCTTTTAGTAGCATTAGCACATGTATAGCCTTAGGAAGTTCTATTTTGCTATAAAACTTGGTATTTCTCTTTTGTGAAAAGCTATGATCAAAATAAAACTGGCAATTTTATGAAAAATGTGTTGTCATTTTTGCATCATGAGCGCCATATATGCATGAAATAGACAGGAATTGAAATGGCCAAGAGTGTTTGATTAAAACAAGATGCTTAACCGGCAATGAACCAACCAACAACCAAAATACAAAATGTGATATACAACTCGATAAACAAAACAATAACAACTTGATAAACAAAACAACTCAAGTTCAACTCGACAAGCTTGTTTTAAAATGAAAAAAAAAAAGACTCAAAACAATACCTTAAAACACACAAAGAGCAAAACAAAACACATGCTTCCAACATTGTTTACCACAAGGAAGGATGACAGACCTGAGAGAAATGGTGCCGGCCAGAGGAGAAAGGCCGCCGGCTACATAAAGAACTTGCCGGCCATCTGGCAGCCATGGATGGAATTTACCGGCCACCAACAGTGGCCTGCCGGCCATAATAGTGGCCTGCCGGCCACCAATGTGTAGAACCTCCAGATTGTTGACAGTTGGCTTCCACTCACTACCTTATCCTCTACAAAAGGTTAAACTTCGTAGTTTCTTCATTTCAGCTGTAAATTCTTCACAAGTGGAACCATTTTTCACCGAAAAGCTCTCAGATTGGATTGCAACTTTAGATGGCTCGAAAAAGATGAATTTTCAAGGTTTCTGCATAAATTCACTTTTCCCGCTAAGTCGTTCTCCGCTGTGTTTTCCATTCCTTCATGTCGTGGCTAAATGTTGGAACCCGATTACACACATCTTCAGCTTCGAGGGACACGAGATATGCCCAACAATCAAAGAATTTCAAGTGCTGATGGAATCCCAACGCGATGAGGAAATCATACCTCAGCCCCATTTCGGCCACATCCAAGCTTTGGGACGGATGTGTGGGTTCACTCTACACGAGGCTCAATCCTTGGTCCACAATGGAGAGTTCGATATTCCCAGTCTAATTCATCGATTTTCTGACGTTGGTGGTTGAGGCGACCTTCTTTGGCGGCATTTTCGACAATACGCTCTTTGTTTGTGTATGCTGGCACATTTCCTCCTTGCCCCTAGTTTCTGTGGGTCTAGTATTCGGCTGATTGATGTGGCCCAAGGTTTGAGAGAGGGCAAGAGTTGCATCAGCTTGGTGCTAGTCAAGACTTTGATGGGCCTAGACGCCTTCCATCAGTGAGAGACCACCAAATTCACAGGGAGTCCACTACTTCTTCAAGTAATGTTTCCTATCCTTTCTAATATGTGTTTCTCACATCTCTAGGCACTCATGTTCTGTTTTTCTCTCAAAACCCTTTTTTCACTTTTCTCTCAACATATATCTCTCTATTCTTTAATCTCTCTTTTCTTTCATCCCTTCCCAGGTGTGGCTAATGGACAAGCTGAAGTTAGTGGACTCTTCCCCCATATACTCAGCTCGAGCATACTTTTTCCGCCAATAGCTAGTGGATTTCCCAAATGAGGGATGGTGGTGCCATTGGATGTGCAACAGGTCTACTGCCGACAGTGCTTGGCGCTGCCCCTGGCTTAATTTGACCGAAATGAGTAACAACATGACTCGGCAACCTGGCATTCTATTGATTGGCCTGACACACCGTGTATTCTACTTTTTGTTCCGGTTCAGACGTTAGTTTGGGCATGATCAGACTTGCCCAAAGGAGGGGGTAGAGTACCCAGTTTCATTTCCCATCTGAGGTTCACATTTGGCTAGGTACCTCACTGCTTGGAGGATAAGAGAACTTCTGGCTCCTACCCCTAGTTTCAGCTGCGCCCTTTCTGGTGAGTGCCTGACTTGGCTCAAAGACGAGGCACAAATTGAGCCTACTTTGGCACCAGAAGCTTCCACAAGCACAAGCGAGGGACGCAGGAGCACCTGACTCATCTATGCCCCTATTTTATTTATTTGATCTTTACTTTTCAAGTTTTATGATGTAATAAAAGCAACTTTGATTTGTATCGAGAGTTGGAGAACTTTGTATTGAAATCAATAAAATTAAAGTTGTGAGCACTGAGAATTTTCCTTTTGGTCTAAAAATGGTCTAAGTTGTAAAAGGCAAAATTTGAGCAAAAATTAACTTTTATCAAAACTTTTCAAAACCATTTTCAATAAGGATCACCACTTGACACACACAAAATCAATCCTCAAGATGTACAACCCCGAATCTGAAGATCACAAATTGCCCTTTGACCGAACCGCACTGCGCAATACTGTAACCAGCTCTCAGAATGAAGATCACAACCGAACTCTCAAATAAACAACAGACAAAGATGACCTGATCAAACACACAGACAGGGCAGTTCAGTTGGAGGTGTTTACGGCCAAACTTCAAGATGAAGTTGCCTACGTATCCCGAAGATGGGAATCAGGCCTTACGTAGTTTGGTTCAGGTTCACTCGAGTATTAACGCTCTCCTTTTGAGCGCTAACTTTTTCCAAGGCCACCCTTTAGGGTTTTCAAGCTCTCGAGCTTAGTTTTTCTTTATTTCTAATTTTTTGTGCTCTAACTTTTGTCTAGGTCACCCTTCTGGGTTTTCGGCATAGCCAGCCTCTCAGGGATAATATTTCTTCAACTTGTCCATGTTGATTGGTTGGGAAAATTCTAGGCCATCCAGGTCCATAAGAATAACAGCTCCACCTAGCCAGATAGTTTTGATGATGTAAGGAATAGTCCAATTGGGTCTGAACTTGCCCCTAGGGTCAAGAATGGGAGCTCGATTGTCTTTCAGCACAAAATTCCCTTCTTTAAGATTTCGTGACTTAACTTTCTTGTTAAAAGCCCAAGCAATCCTGCGTTGATAACCCTGAACATGGTACAATGCTTTCAGCCTTCTCTCATCAAACAACATCAGTTCTTCGAACTTGCTCTTCTGCCAGTCCGCCTCTGCTATCTGACACTCAGCCATAACTCGTAGCGACGGGACTTCTATTTTGATTGGCAGAACAGCTTCAATCCCATAGACAAGAGAATAAGGAGTCACCCCTGTCGAATTCGAATTGAAGTTCCATAGCCCCAGAGTGCGAATAGCAATTTATCTGGCCAGTCCCTGTAGATCTCAACCATCTTCTGCAATATATGCTTAATGTTCTTGTTGGCGGCCTCAATAGCACCGTTGGTTTGCGGCCTGTATGTAGATGACTTATGGAAAGCCACGTTGTATTTCTCTAACAAGTAGGTCACCTCTTTCTTAAAGTGAAAGCCATTATCTGAAATGTTCTTATTTAGGATGCTATATCAGCAAATGATGTTGTTTCGGATGAACTTCGCCACATGTGCTGCTTTCAACACTGTGTAGGACTAAGCTTCCACAGACTTTGTGAAGTAATCAATTACTGCTAGAATGTATTCATGCCCATTCGACCCATTCGGTGTGACCGTGCCGATGATATCAATTCCCCAGACTGAGAAAGGTTGTGGTGAAGTTTTGTAATAATTAGCTTAATTAGGTTAGCTTTAATTAGTTTCTAGTTAGCTTAGTTTATTCATTCAAACTCTCCTTCGTGAGAGTGTGATGTAATAATGTATATGTCTTCCAACCCCATGTCTTTCTACCTTTTATTTACCCGCTTTTGATGGTTAGATTAGGGACATGTTTCAATTAGCATATCACATGCTTGCATCCATTCATCTTGTATTGTATGCACTGAGGCTCGATGCATCATTCAAACTGAATTATCATTTCAATACTTCTTTGAGTACGTGTTTAAATACAAGTTATTTAAATTGATCCATATGCCATATTAGTAGCCGAGCCTATTAATTGCATTATTGCATGTGTTGCATTAGTCATTTGGCATACTTTCATTTTACTAACTAGTTTCCTTTCTTAGCTTGGAGTACTAGGTGAGTTTTTAATTCTTTAGCATACTTGCATGAGTGTGAGTGATTGCCATGTCTAGCATGCTTACCATGGGGTTAAATGCTTACTTGTTAAATTGCTTGAGTACCTGTGGATGAAGGCTTATTGTTTGAATTGGAACGATTCAATAAATGTACATTTAAGCCCACTTTGTTGAGTGGCAAATTCGCAAACTTTAAGCCCACTCGAGGTGGCAAAATTAAACCCTTTTCGTAAAACAATCATGAAATTGAATTGTTCCAATTTGAGCAAACTAGTCTATACTTGCTCGTGCGCGTCACATAGTAATGCTAGCCTAATAAATCACAAGGGCATATAATGTTGATAAAAAAAATCATATCATGATTAGTAGAGGCCAATCTTTGATAGGGTGAGCGGGGGTGCGCAATTCATGACCTTCTCCTCTCGTACCTAAGTTCCTGAGCCGAGGCAACTTTGGTGATGACGGACACGTGGCCCCATGTACAAGTCATGGGTTTCCTAAATTTCTCCAAAAATAAAATATTTAGGTGGTGACTCTGTATCTAGCAAAGCAGTCCATTTTTGGCAATTTGATTCAAAATCAATTTTTCCAAAGATTTGCTGGATTTGGACTCTTTGATGTTTATCAATTTCACATTGCACTTGTGAGATTAGATTCAAAATCGTGGGAGTCCGAACTAAAGGGCTTCTTTAGAGCTTCCGAAAGGGGACGCGAAAAAGTCGACCTACAGTTTCTGGCGACTCCTCTGGGGAAAGAGAGAACTTGACTCGAACTCATGATATGACATTTTATCTACTCTTATGTGTTTCTTTGCATTTGCTTTTGCATTGGTGCGCCTAAGTTACTGTGTTTGCCATCTACTATTCCTGAACAGTTTACCGGAGGCTTGCTTGCAAAAGCTTGCCAAAAGGTTGACCGGTCGTGGGCTCTACCACGATGGGAGCACAACTCTTGGATCTGGACTACCATTATACCGTTTGATCCTCCTTTCACTTCTCGGTGTTAGGTGTCAGAGGTATATTAGGTAGTTTTGCGGAGGTACCCTTTTTGACCAATTGGCCTAGTTGCATATCGAAAGCCATAGAGACTGTTCCAACTAGGACAAGTTGCTCACCCGAATACAGGATTGTGTGAAACCACTTTGCTCGAATAGTGAACCCTAGCTCCTGATGAAATTAGGACAGGGTAACCCTCCCCCTCATAGGGGTGTTTTGGCTCTCACTTGACTGCTATGTGCTTTTAGAGTGAAACTCTACAGGAATGTGTGCATCAGTTGCAAGTTTGAGTATCAAATTTGGGGGCATAAATTAGTATTGAGTACAATTGTACAACTTTTGATTACAACTGTGTTGTTAACGTCTAAGCTGAGGTGCTGTGCGATTTTTTATTTTTGTGTTCCTTTTGCTTTATTTCTTTTTGCAAGGTAGTTTATCACAATTGCTTCGGATAATTCGATTACCCCCCAAGCACTGTGGACCCGTGTAAGGTGACTTTACAGATTCGGGGATCTTGTTAGGGGACAACGTGTGTTTGCTTCACTCCTACCGATTACTAGACAGAGGAGAGTTAGGCATAATTCACCAGTCCAGCAGTCACCGTTTACTTCATCTACGCCCAGTCAGGCTCAATCTCCTACATCCACTCCAGTAAGGGATTATTCGCCAGTTCTGATGGCTCAACATCCCCCGGATAGCATGGAAGACTTGCTTCGTCATCTCCAGCAAACCATTGAAACCATGCAGTAAAATGCTGCTCGCCAAGCTGGAGTTATAGCCCACCAAGCGGAAGTGATAAACAGGCTGCAGCAACAACAACCATAGCCCGCAGTGGCTTCTGCTTCCCATGCACCTTCTGTGGGTATTCTAGCACCCAGAATCACTGTTAATGTCCAAGAGAATCTGGGCAATCCAATAGACCGCATTCCACCTCAAGCCTCCAAGGCACCAATTTACCAAACTGAGCCTCCGCCTGAATTTGAAGTGGACTCGACTGTACTGAAAGTAAACAAGTTGGAAAAGCTTTTAAGAGGGCAGATGGCGTGAACTCCATCCCCGACATCGAGGATGGATACACCGACTCTGCAGTGACTTTGTTGGATCAGTTCAAAATGCCACAAATAGATCGATTCGATGGCTCTGGGGATCCCATGGTCCATCTGTGATTGTTTTATGATATTCTACAGCCGATGGGCCTTACCAGACTTCAAAAGTTGTCACTTTTCGGCCAAACCCTATCAGGGATAACGGCTATCTAGTATGCAAAGCTGGAGGACTTTGTGAAACTGAGCTAGAAGGAAATGGCTGAGGCTTTCATCGCACAATACTCCTATAACACACAGATCGAGGTCACAACCCGTGATCTCGAGGTAACCCGTCAGAAACCAAAGGAGGGCTTCTCAGACTTTGTACCGAGATTCATGGCCAAGGCTTCGATGATGACTACCAGACTGTCCAAGAAAGATCAAATCAGGATGGTGGTCCACAATCTGCATGGGAAATTACTGCAGAAGATGATTGTCTTGCTGTTGTTCACATTCACTAAGCTCCACGAGATAGGAGTTCAGATTGAAGATACAATGAAACAAGGGTTGATAACCGATGAAAAGGAGTAGGTCAAGATGCCTTTCACACGCAGTTCCAATGCAACCACAAGTGGTCAGCCATCTGATGTGAGTGTCATCACCGCTACAGCCAAGACTGCCAACCCTTTTGCCAGTACAAATCTATAAACCTCAAACAACCAAGCCCAACCCTAGAAGACCTTCACCCCACTCTATATGCCTTTATCCTAAGCCCTGAAGGTGCTAACAAAAAATGGGCATCTTAAGCCATCAGAGTCATGCCCAATACCCGATCGTTTCCCACCTAAATACAACCTAGCCAAATACTGTGCTTTTCACTAGTAGCACGGTCACGACATCGACCAATGCTACAAGCTACACAATGAGATTCAAGATCTCATCAATAACAAGGTGATAGCACCACCCCAAAAGCCAAATGTGACCACCAACTGTAGACGCGCCCTTGGGCCTTCCTCTACAGTTCGGACTCGATTTGTGTCACGGTTCTTAATCTTGAACCAAAGAGTCCAAATCCGGCAAATCGTTTTGAGAAAACAGATTTTTGAAAGAAGTGCCAAACATGGACTGCTTTGCCAGATACAGAGTCACCACCTAAATATTTTATTTTGGGAAATTTAGGAAACCCTGACTCGGTGCCAAAGGCCACGTGTCCGTCATCACCAAAGTTGCCTCGGCTCGGGAACTTGGGTACGATTAGGGAAGGTCAGCTACGAGCACCCCCTCTCGCCCGATCCGAAGATCGGCCTCTACTAACCGTGATATCCTATTTTGAAAACTTTATGTGTTCTTATTCCGGTTATTAGCCTAGAATTACTATGTTATGCGCACAACAAACAAGTATAGACCAAATCGCCTAAATTGGAACAAAACATTACATGTTTGTTTGGAAAATGGTTTGCTACTCGCAAGTAGGCTAAAATGCAGGTTTTGCCACCATCAAGTGGGCTTTAGAAAAGATGATTTTGCCACTACCTAGTGGGCTTAAAACTCACAGTTTTAATGCATTGCTCCAATTTAGATAATTTGACCTCCATCCACAGGCATTCAAGCAGTTATATCACATAAGCAGCTAGCCTCATGGTAATCATGCTATTATGGCAACACTCACACGCATGCGATATGCTAAAGCATAAAAACACTTACATCGTACTCCGTGCCAAAACAAAAGCTAGTTAGTAATCAATGCATGATCCTAGCTCATGTTAAGATGACTAATTCACCGCATACAAAATGTAATTAGGAGAGGCTCGGCTAATCCTAAAATGGCATGTGAAATGCACGAGTAGCACGTATTCAAGTTAGATTTGAAATAATGATGCAGTTAGCGTGATGTACCGAGCCCGGTGCATGTATAACAGATATATGGATGCGCGCATGCACAGCATGAGGTATGCTAATTTAAACATGCCCTAATCTACCATCATAAGCAGGTAAATAAAAGGGAAGAAAGAAGTGGGGTTGGAAGACATGCACACACGCACCCACCCTTATTACAGATACGCCCTCACTCGGAGGGACCAAAAGAATATACAGTCCAGATAATAAATGAATTAATTATTACAAGACCTCTAATCTAATTAAATTAAATGCAAAGAAGAGACGGCCACAGCCCCCGCCTCGGGATGCGTGGACGATGCATGTTTCAGTCCGCCTTGCTTGGAAACCCGCACCATGCCACTGTTGCCTCTGCTTTTACTGCCCTGCTTCTCTGGAAAACTGCCAAAGTCTCAGGACATGCTCCCTGCACACTGAGGATCATCATTGGCTGAATAGAATGTCCACCGGCCGTGTACAACATCCATCGACTGGAGATAAAGCTATCGGCTATCCATCAATGGCCGGTCGGCACTCTATAGTGCCGGCCGGCAAAAACTCCCTGCAGAAGACAGTTTTGACAGCAACAAGGACAGACAGTGCATGGCATGAAATTTCAAGCAAATGTGTGCACGGACACACTCCCTATCATGCAATGGACTCAAGGAAGCATGGCCCTCGACCCCCGGGCCATCAATCACGCATTTCAATGCATGATGGCCCAAAAGCCGAGTTAGCAACTTTGATATCAAATGAAACACAAGCACAAAACAAATCAAAGGGCCCCAACCCCTATCATGATTGGTCAAGAGGCAAGGGAATGCACAACGATGCACATGCAACCTAAGCATGCAAGCAAACATACAAACATGCAATGCAACTACATGGCATACACAATGCTAACAACATAACATGCACAACGCATTGAAACATGGCATACACAATGCAAGATGGACTTACACTAACACAAGTGGACCTCAGCCACACTCGTATAAGAGGCCATGAGATGAAAATGAAATGCCTCGAAATGCGTGCACGCAGGCACGCAAACTGAGAAAATGGCATACGCAATGCAATGAGACTAAAATGGCATATAGAATGCAATATGGTCTTATACTAACATGAGTGGACCTCAGCCACACTCACATAAGAGGCCGAGAGACGAAAACAAGATGTCTCGAAATGCGTGCACACGAGCACGCAAACCGAGGAAATGGCATGTACAATGCAATAATGGGCCTATAACAACATGAGAGAGCCTCAACCACACTCACATAGGAGGCCATCAGATGAAAATGAAATGCCTCGAAATGCGTGCACACGAGCACGCAAACCGAGAACGGACCCTAAGGCACTGAAATGCCACCCTAATGAGACATGGCAAAGACATGGAATATGGTATGCAAACATGCAAAAATTAGTAGCAAAATGAAGGGGAAAACAGCCCTGAAACAAGGCGAAATGGCACCCGATGCATGGAATCTCTCCTGAAATGCAAAACTAGGTACATGGAATGGCCTACAGCTATGCTAAACATGCACAATATGGACATGGAGCATGAAGACAGAAGCTAGCCAGCCCCAAAAAAAGCATTTTTATAGTACAAAACATGGCCAAACAGCAAGCACAAGTAGGGCTAAAATGGCATACAAAAATGGCTCTGCAAGGGAGGTTATGAAGTAAGTGATAGATACAAAGCCCAAATAGAAAAATACCTTCTACAACACTGAAGAGGGACCAAAAATCTGAACATTTACAGTAGATGACAGCCCCCAAAACAGCATACAAACATGCTGAAAATGCAATGCAAGATTCAGGCCACAAGAGGGCTATAGCATGAAGTGCACAAAATATTGATCAAACAGCCAAAGACCCTTAATAAATCATGCCAAGAGGTCAAAATATGGCCACTTTCAGTTCTGATCATGGCCTAAAAACAGAAAAATGATAAGCTAACAAAGCATGCAAAAATAGGGACCAAAGAAGGGTGATGAAGCAAGTGATACATGGAAGTCCCAAACAAGGTTGAGCCCTTCTTGAATGTTGAAGAGGGGCTCAAAATAGGCCTAAATACAGTTTATATCATGCTCAAAAACAGATTACACAGCAGTCAAAAATATTATGCAAGAAACATGGCATAAAGAGGGCCAATGAAGGAAGTGCTAGTTGCTGTCCTCAAACAGCAAGAGGTCCTCAATCAAACATGAACAGGACCTCAAAATATGATGATTTACCGTTTGGGTCGAAGCCCAGAGATGCAAGCAACTACGGCTTATATATCATGCAAGAATAGGCTAGAAAATGGAAGATGTGGACTTACCCTTGAAGACCAGCAAACAAGCACCTCTTGGACCAAGTTTAGGTGCTCCTAAGCTCTGCAAATGACCTCCAATGTGCTGGAATGAAGTGTGGAGGTGTTGTGCTATGGGTTGGTGAAGAAATGGCCAAGAATCATGGACTTTTGGAGGCAAAGGAGTGAGATATAGAGAGAGATGGAGGGTTGTATGTATGTATATCAGATATATATGTCTATATCTGGTTTTTTGCTCCAAAACAACCAACCAAAACAAAGGAGAAGGGACCTCTCTTATATAGGCAATGCTAAGCTTCTAAGACAAGCTTCAAAGGGTCAAAGGGGTCTAAGGGGAGGTCAAGGATTATTGGACAAGCTTGGATAGCTGGTAGGCTTCTTGAGGAAGCCAAGACAAGGGGTCAAGGCTTCCTCAAGAAGCCTTGAGCAAAGGGTGCAAAAGAGGGGTCCAAAGTGATGCAAAGGGTGCAAAATAGGTACATATATGCACGTGGAGCTGGTTCTGTGCATCCCAGGCTTGGAGGGTGCAAAGGGTGCAAACCGGCCAGAAAATTTGGTCGTCGGCCAAAATAAAGTGCCGGTCGGCTAAATAGATTGCTGATAGATGATTCCAAGGTCAAAAAACGACCAGTGGGTATGCAAATTGAAGCCCCGGACGTTATCTTTCCAATGGCGCAAACCTTGCATTAAAATGCCTCCTGTGCAGAAAGTTATTCCCTTTTTGGTGAAGCCGCGCAGACTCGATCCAACCGGGATGATGCCCAGCTTCAACCTATCACATCTCCTTCACCCGGACTTGGCTTTGGGAGATTCTTGAGTACAAAGTGAAGCCTCGGAAGTCTTCTTTCCAACGATGGTGGCCTCATAGCTTAACTCCAAGTATGAAATTGAATAAGCCCGATTTAGCGAGGGCTACTCGATTCTCTCCTACCCGGATTCATGCCGAACTTCTCCCAGACCAGTTTTCTCCTCTCCTTTCCTCTTCTCTTTAACTCCAAACCCCTAAACAAAGTGTTTTGAAAGATTTGTCTCTCTCCTTGCCGAAGAAATTGAATCTTTTCCCTGCGCATCTTTCATCACCGAGCAAACCATCAGTAGCGCCCAAGTCTTAAGGGCGGTCAAAAATGGGGTGTCTACACCAACCCTCTTTCGGCCGACAATCAAGTTCCTCCACCCCGGAACCTAAACCTAATACACAAACTGGCCATCCTATATGACCCCAGCATATACATCACCCCAGCCCATTTACCCAAGCTTGAAGTGTCCATTCCAGAAAGCACAGACTTGTGCATGATAGACATGTCCACACTTTAACCTGAACCCGTGGTGGTGACAAGGGCAGAAGAAGAGAGGTTGGCCTCACAGGAGAGTACAAGTCCGCTACCTGAGTGCTTTGAGGATTTGGCTGAGGGCGTGTACAATTTGTGCTTCTATATTGTGTTAGTTGACCAAGCTAAGCCCGAAGTGGTACTGCCAACAACAGTGGAGGTCAATGTGTTTCGAAAGGATGGCCCGAGCTAGGGTCTGCATGATCTGCCGGAGCTGGAAAAGGACCTGGACAATCTACAGTTCTATGACAAACAGGATCAGGGGGACGTGCAGATTGGTTGGTTTGATCTGAATGGGTCGACAAACAACTCTAGATGGCTTAGTGACGATCTTGACAAGGAGGAAGAAACTGAGCCAAAGCCTGAAGAAAAAGAAACTAGAATAGCTGCAGTGGTCGGAATGGCCGAGGAAAAAGGGAAATTGCTAGAGAGCACTGGTATCAAGAATTTAGCTCAAGAATTGGGTGTCGTGAGTACTGATGATACAGAGCAGGAGGCCGCATCAAAGCAATTTGTACAAGAAAGGGATCAAGACAAACATGAAGCTCGAAAAGCCCAACACCCTGCAGGGGATGTCTCTGATGCGAGAATGATCAGACTAGAGACGAACAATTGTTTGTCGGTTACTACAGGCGTATGGTGGGAAGGCGATGATTTACTCCTGGCCCACACTGATAAGGATTGGGGTGAGTCCCTGCCAGGCAATACTTGGTACTGTGAAGAGGTGGACCACATGACTAGAAGTGGGCGGTATTTCAAGTCGCCGCACTTGGACCAAGTTGAAGCCTTCGGGAAAGATAAAGAGGTAGAGAAGTAGAAGAAAAAACAGTTGGAAGAAGAGGCGGTGCTGAAACAGTTGAAGAAAATTCAAGCCGATATTTCAATCTGGGGTCAGCTCATGGCTTCTCGAGTGCATCGACAAGCTGTATTATCAGTGATGGACAGGGCTAAATTGTCCATTGATACAACTCCTCAACAGCTTGTAGGGTTGGTTTTCCCAGGAGGCATTGTACAGACCTCTGTACATATCAATGGAATGCAAAGAAAAATGGGTGCCAGTGGTATTGGTCGACACCAGGTTAGCTATCAACGTCTGTCAATCTCGAACGGCTTATGCCATCTGCTTGAAACCAGCAGATTTCGTGCCTACAACCTAGGTGATTCGGGCGCATGACAATACCAGCAAAGAGGTGATGGGCACAGTACATATCAGAGTTAAAGTAGGCCCAGCTCAATAGGATATTGAGTTCCATGTCCTGGATGTCCCGGCCACTTTCAATCTACTGTTAGGGAGACCCTGGTTGCACTAGGTGAAAATTGTCTCATCTATCCTTCACCAAATGCTAAAATACCCCCATGGGAAGGGGGTGGCTATTGTGTTCAGGAACTCATCTACACATCCTCCGCTAGAGTTAACCACACCTGTGCTGGAAATTGTTCATGGCGAGGAGGATGTTTTCCTTTTAGGTTTTACGCTCGCTGAGGCCCGAGCGGTGAAAACCATCTTGGCAGCTGATGAGGGCTTGTATGTCAGCACCTAATCAATAAACTTCACGAATAAGCTCCAACATGTACCAGGAATGGGGTTGGGGGAGAAGTGGTCGGAAGGGCATCACAGCACTTGCCGATGTGCCACATAATCCACATGCCTTTGGCCTTAGCTATCTGCCCAGCAAAGAGGATTGGGTTAGGAAAGCAAAAAAAATGGTAGGTAAAGCTAGAGCCAAGCAAGCTGGGAAATGCTATGAGCTTGTGCACAGACCAATCCGGGGAACCCTGAACGGTCATTTTGTTCAGGAAGGTGAAGACTACCCCTTTTGTAGTTTCCCTGAACCATGGTTCAACTCTGAGAAACAGCGAGTTCTTGGCTTTTAAATTTTCTTTGACTTGCAGCTGCAAGACAGTGATACAGAGGAAAAGGCTGAGCACATTACTATCGAAGCTGAGAAAAGCATAGAAAGTGACTTGGATAGCAGCGAACTTGAAGTAGGAGCAACACTAGCATGTCTCCTTTCAGATCCTCCAATCAACTTAGAGTGCTTGAGGGATAACCTGATCGTTTCCATGATCAGGGACCAACTGGGTGTGAACCCTTCTAACAGCATTTTGGATGCATCTGGCGTACCATCTCTAGTCTGGCAGCCGGAAGGGGGCTACCTGTCCTGTAGTTCTGAGTTGGGTAGTGAACCAGAATCTGATTCCACAGAGTCTGTGGAGTCAGAATCGAATTCTGGTTCTTCTGAGTCCGAGTCCAGTATTCCTGGGGGTGATAACCCAGATGCCAAGGTCTTGTCTAGGTCGTCCTTTTCTTTTTCTTTTAAGTCGATTGTAATCGAAGAGCTGGATGAGCTGGACTTTATGAATGAGAATGCCACTGTAGATTCTGAGTATTTCTCTATGCCACTTGTTTATTGCATTGATCGGGATTTTCAAATTTTTAATGAAAACAATGAGGAAGGAATTCCTCTGTTTTGAAAATTTTGATTAATCGACAGGAGGAGAGGTTTACAAAACCCCTTGCTGATGAAATCATTGCTTTTAATGTGGGTACTGAGAAGGATTCACGTCTGGTCCTGATCGGGTCAACGTTGTCTTTGGAGGAGCGCGAGCGCTTAGTCGCTTTATTAAAAGATTTCAAAGATGTTTTCGCGTGGTCCTACGAAGACATGCCTGGAATCGATCCTGATATTGTACAGCATCGAATCTCTCTTGACCCCGAGGCCTAACCCGTAAAAAAAAAGTTGCAAAGAATATGCTCGGATTGGGCTTTGAAGATTAAGGAAGACGTTACCAAACAGATTGAGGCAGGGTTCTTGTTTGTATTTGAGTATCCAACGTGGTTGGCTAACATTGTTCTAGTCCCAAAGAAGCATGGAAAAATCAGAGTTTGTGTCGACTTTAGGGATCAGAATAAGGCAAGTCCGATTGATGATTTTCCCTTGCCGCATATCGATGAGTTGGTAGACTTCACCGCAGGTCATGCATTGCTCTACTTCATGGATGGGTTTCCTGGGTATGACCAGATTCTGATGGCGCCCGAGGACCGAGAGAAAACTGCCTTCACTACGCCG
Organism: Camellia lanceoleosa; assembly: GCA_025200525.1. Lineage (NCBI taxonomy): Eukaryota > Viridiplantae > Streptophyta > Magnoliopsida > Ericales > Theaceae > Camellia > Camellia lanceoleosa. Next base: position 72,488,494 of record CM045769.1, read on the forward strand.
TGTGGAACCTACGGCTACAAAGTGATGCCATTTAGGCTGAAGAATGCCGGGGTGACCTATCAAAGGACTGCAACCACTATTTTACATGATATGATCCACAAAGAGGTCGAAGTGTATGTGGATGACATGATTCTCAAGTCCAAAGAGAGAGGGGGCCACTACACCGCCTTGAAGAAATTCTTTCAACGGATCAGAGAATACAGACTGAGGTTGAATTCATAGAAGTGTACTTTCGGCGTGACGACAGGGAAAATACTGTGTTTCTTGATCACATCGAGGGGCATCGAGGTAGATCCTTCCAAAATCAAGGCCATCCGAGAAATGCCACCACCAAGGACTGAAAATGAGGTGTGAGGCCTTCTAGGTAAAGTGCAATTCATAAGGCGGTTTATTTCTAAATTATCCTTGACTTGTGAACCACTTTTTGGTCTCTTGAAGAAAGGAAAGAAATTTTGATGGGATGATTGATGTCAATTCGCTTTTGAGCAGATCAAACAGTACCTTCAGAATCTGCCTGTGTTGTCGCTGCTAGAGCCAAAGAAGCCTTTGATTTTGTATCTGTCAGGCATCGACACAATGATGGGATGCATGCTTGCTCAGGAATCTGAGGATAGCGTGGAAAAAGCTATCTACTACTTGAGCAAGAAAATGCTAGATTATGAGACCTGATACACTCCGCTGGAGAAAGCTTGCTTAGCCTTTGTATGAACTACCAGGAAGTTGAGGCGCTACTTGTTAGCTCACTCTGTAATTCTAGTTTTAAGATTAGATCCCATCAAATATATATTTGAGAAACCAGTGCTTACGGGTAGGCTAGCTCGTTAGCTGCTCCTTCTCTCCAAATTTGATCTGAAGTATATGACTCGCAAGTCGGTCAAGGGAAGAACAGTGGTGGAGTTCCTAGCAGATCAGCCAGTGAAAGGGGATGAAGCGGTAGAATACCTGTTCCCAAATGAAGCTATTCTGCAGATCGAGGAAGAGATTTGGACAATGTACTTTGACGGAGCGTCTAACCAATACGGTTATGGAATAGGTGTGTTGCTGATAGCACCCGACAATTCCCATATACCCTTAGCCTTCAAACTCTGGTTCAAGGTATCTAATAATGAAGAAGAGTATGAGGCGTGTATCGCTGCTTTAAAAGCCGCCCTGGAACTAGGGACAAAAAGGTTGGACGTCATCAGGGACTCGAAGGTTAGGGGCATTTCATAAACTAACTATCTAAGCTAATTAAATAAGAATTTAACTAGGCTAAGCTAACGAAATATTACAGTACAAACTAATTAGCTACAACTAATTAATCTATTTAAATATTACAACACAGACTAATTAGCTACAACCTATTAAGCTAATTAAATATTACACCACAAACTAATTAGCTACAACTAATTATGCTAATTAAATTTTACAACACAAACTAATTAGCTACAACTAATCAATTTACAACAAAGAAATAATTAATTGCTAATGAAACTAATTAATTAGCTAACGAGTCCCGGGGAAGCAAGAGAGGCCCATGTATGCTCGGTTTTCACCCAAAATACATCTGATGTTTGCTCCCGAAAGTCTCTGTTGCACAACCCTTGCACTGATTTCCTTCTGCAGATCAACTCTGTCATGCTTCACAAAACAGTGCCCAAAATTCACTAGTGGCCGGCAGGCCAGAAGTGGCAGTCGGTCGGCCACCATTGAAGGGTTGCCGTCCAACAGTGATGGTCGGCCACTGGTGATCCACTTTTTCTTGCTACAACAGAGAGGAAACAGGGCAAAGAGAGAGTATTCTCACAGGTTGTATGTACCATGTATCCCTCCTTATCATCAAAACATCTCAAAAGAGTGATACACTTGGTTCCAAAACCATCAATCAAGTAATTTCTGTGACGCCCCGATTCTACACTATAGGTTGCAGTCAAAGCAGAGTCACTAGTGAGTCCTGTGGTCAATAACCAAGTAAGATCCCAGATCCCCAGAGGAGCCAAAGTGGCCTCCCTTCTAAGTCCAGCTTTCTTAGGCAGCGCACTACCTTTTTGACAGATGTTACAAGGCATTGGCACAAGGTCTCATAAGCAACGATAAGGTTCATACAAGGATATAGGTACATAACAACCACAATATGTATATAATTCAAAAGATGGGTCCATTACATTACATCCAAAAGAAGGCTTAAAACTTCAAATGAGTCTTTACAAAACATCCAAAAAAAAACTTCTAATTTTTCTAGGATAGCCAAAAGTCTGCAAAGGTTTCAAGCTCGTCGTCTCTAGCTATGAGTTTCGTTTCGTCACCTGGCATGATATGCCGTGAGCTTTGAATGCCCAGTAAACACACACACACCCCATCCCTTTTTCCCAGTCCAATACACAATCACATTTATAGCACCAAATAGTAAAGCATGATACTCCAAAAAACAAATAAATGCATTAAGAGTTGAGTCAGATGTTAGTAACTAGAAATCCCCCAAAGAGATTCCGTCCTCCCGACCACAAGAATCGGACACGGATTATTCGGTATGCCCCTTCTTTTGCTGCCTTGTTGCAGAACTAGCCTTGGATGCCTACCAACGGTTATATAACGTGTAGCACCAACCGCAGGGCCTCAAAAGAGACGGTAAAAATAGAGCCTTGCCCGAATCCCTCCTTACACCAAACCACCTAGGGTCCGAATACAACCACTCCGTTCAAGGGTCCTGAAAACCACTTGCGCAAGATTTAACCTCGAATAGGGAACACATCCCAACAAACCATATATCACATTTTCTCATCTTTTCATTACTCAAGTGTTCGAAAACCCAATACCCACCCAATTAGGTTTCCCGTTGAATTAAGTGTTTTAAGTCAAGATTAGTCCAACTAAACGATAAAATAAAATCCACATAAACATGCCTCCTCAAGATGAGAAGATAAATAACATAACATACCCATACAACATCATGCCAAGATATGATAATAAGCCATTAAACATTTTCATGAATACAAGGGTATAAAACATCCAAACATAACAAATTTCCAGATTTAACATCACATGAAGGTTAATATGGAAGGACTACTTAGGTTCTTCCACCGGACTCGGTTTTCCTATGGTTCATAGAGAATTTTATCTAGTTTCTAGAACATTTTTCAGAAATGGGATTGCTTTTCCCGATTTTATGTTATTTAGAAAATAGTCCAGCACTGTTCCAGAATCTGTCCATAATCTGCTCAAATCTGTCGACTGTTACGAAAACTTGATTTTCTTGCAAAGCACTCAATTGTTTTCGATGAAACCAATTTTAGTTGAAATATAACTCCATAAGGAAGGTTTTGACATAAAATAGAGGTTCAGAATAGTTTTGTACATTTTTCTGGAATTTTTTAAAGTTGAATGAAAAAAACAGGTTTTAAGGTAGAATGCCCAAAACAAGGAAATTTATAAAAAAGGGGGTTCCACCATGGGAAAGTTTCATTTCTTTTGTGAAGAAAATATGCTAACTATCACATGTTTAACTCAGAAAATTTGTTTGAAAGAGTACCCTTGAAAAGTTGAGAGATGTGTACAAAAGAAGATGGTTTTGTGCCAAAATGAGTAAAATACATGAGAGATGGAAACAATACTCAAATCTTAGTATTTTCAACATAGGAACTTGACAATAACAGATCTGAAACTTTATTTGGAATCTTTAAAAACATGCATTAGAAAAGAAAATGAAGAGAGGGTTGTGTTGGTGGCTTACCCTCCAAGCTTTGCACAAGAAACTCTCTTTTCTTCCTCCTTTTTCTCCTCTAGATTTCTCTTCCTTGCTCTCCTCCCTCTCTCTAACCAAAATGTGTGTGAGTGAGTGTGTTGTGTGTATGTTTGCAAGCTAGGCAGGGTGTGGTATATATAGGCAAATTGGGGTAAAAGCACATAAAAGCCCTTTAGTTGGAATTGGATGGAAAGTTAGGATTTTGCTTGAATTCTAAAGGAATGGAAGGGACTTAGGAGGTGTGTTCCATTGGTTTAGGCCACATCTAGTTGTAATAAAACTAATTCTTGGATTTTGCATCCTAGGTAGATCACTAGGTTGTATTTCTCAAGGATTCCATGATGACATATCTTGAAAGTTGTCTCCTCACTTTTTCCTAGAATGATGGGGTTATTTTTTTTTTATTTTTTTATTTTTTTTATAAATATTAGGTACAAGGGCACATCCCCAAGGTGTATACATATATATATATATATAGCAAGATTGATGGCATACCAAGGTACAAGATATAAGTACTATTTTGGGGCAAGTTTTGAAATAAAAAAAATATATGAGGGCTTGAAGTTAAATTCATGTAACCTAGTTAGAATTAAATTAGGTTAGGGAATTTCTGTTTGGATAAAAATAAAACTAGCAATTACTAACTGTCAAGATTCGAATTGATTCAAGTAAATGAGGGTTTTAAGAAAATAAATCATCATTAGGGTCTGAGAAGTAATTACATATTTCAGGGGCCTTACAACCTATCCCCCTTAAAACAATTTCGTCCTCGAAATTCAGCTACATACTGCTTCCGAAAAGCTTGGGGTAATTTGCCTTCACCCAATCCTGGCGCTCCCAAGTAGATTCCTCAATTCCCCGGTGACGCCATAGCACTTTCACCAAGTGAACCGTCTTGCCTCTAAGGTTCTTTTCTCGATGATCTTGTATTGCTAACGATCCTTTTTTAAATGTAACATCTTTGTCAAGACTGATCACTTCCCATTTGAGGACGTGTGTCGGGTCAGCGATGTATTTTCTCAACATAGATATATGGAAGACGTTGTCTATTCCTGCTAACTGCGGGGGTAGAGCTAATCTATATGCCACTTCGCCCACTCTTTCCAATACCTCAAAAGGTCTAATTTATCGTGGCGATAGATTTCCCTTTCTCCCAAAACGTACGACTCCACGCCTGGGTTCCACCTTTAGGAACACGTGGCTGCCTACTTCAAACATCAATGGTCTTCTTCTCTTGTCTTCATAATTCTTTTGGCGGTCTTGGGTAGTCTTTAACCGTTGTCGGATCAATTTGACCTTCTTAGAAGTTTCTAGGACGAGTTCGGGTCCTACCAAATTTGCGTCACCCACTTCCGTCCAACAAATCGGCGATCTACAAGGTCGTCCGTATAATGTTTCAAAGGGTGCCATACCGATGCTAGCTTGAAAGCTGTTATTGTAAACGAATTCAATTAGGGGTAGATGTTGTTCCCAACTTCCTTGAAAATCCATTGCGCAAGCTCTCAGCATATCCTTGAGTGTATGGATAGTGCGTTCAGATTGTCCATTTGTCTGCGGGTGAAAGGCGGTGCTAAAACATAACTCCGTACCAAGAGCTTCCTGTAGGCTTCTCCAAAATCGAGAGGTGAATCGTGGATCAAGATTTGACACAATAGATATCAGAATTCCATGTAGTCGAATGATTTCCCCAGTGTAGAGTCTACACATAGACTCTAAGGTGTCGGTCATCTTATAGGGTAAGAAATGTGCTGACTTGGTGAGACGGTCCACTATTACCCATATAGCGTCGCGCCCTCTAGGTGACTTTAGGCAACCCTGTCACAAAATCCATCATCACATACTCCCACTTCCATTCAGTTGTTGGTAGAGGTTGCAACATTCCTCCTGGTTTCTGATGTTCCGCCTTCACTTGTTGGCATGTCAGACATCTTGCTACAAATTTAGCCACTTCCTTCTTCATTCCATTCCACCAATATTGTCTCTTCAAATCTTGGTGCATTTTTGTCCCTCCTGGATGTACCGCAAATGCAGAATGATGACATTCCTTCAGTACCCTTTCTCTAAGTAACTCGTCACTGGGTACAAACAATGTACCTTGGTATCTTAAACTCCCATCGGGGTGAATTACCCAATCGGGTATGGGCTCTCCTGATTCCAGACATCCCTTGATGTAGGCTACCCTTTGATCGTGCTTCTGGGCCTCCATGACCTCATTCATTAACTTAGGCATCACCTTCTGCGCACTAAGACATGCTCTTGTATCTTGAGATTCTACTTGGATCCTGAACTCACTGAGTGTCTTAACCATATCCCATTCTTTGACAGAGATCTTAGCCATCGTCCCTCTACTCTTACGACTTAGAGCATTAACGACTACGTTGGCCTTACTGGGGTGATATGAGAGAGTGAACTGGAAGTCCTCAAGGTACTCCATCCATCGTCTCTTTCTCAAGTTAAGGTCCTTCTGTGTGAATAGATACTTCAAGCTCTTGTGATCTGTGAAAATCTCAAATTGTTCCCCGTATAGGTAATGTCGCCACTGCTTTAGGGCAAAAACTACAGTTGCTAACTCCAAGTCATGTGAGGGGTAGTTGCGCTCGTGAGGTTTTAACTGCCTGGATCCATACGCGACTACCTTTCCATTTTGCATAAGTACGTAACCTAATCCTTCTTTAGACGCATCGCAAAACACAATGTACCCCTCTTCTTGTTCTGGAATGGTCAAAGTTGGCGCACTAATTAACCTCTTCTTTAGCTCTTTGAAGGATTTTTCGCATGCTTCGTCCCACTCATACTTTACCCCCATTTGTGTCAAATGAGTCATTCGTTTAGCTAGTTTGGAGAAATCTTGGATGAACCTCCGGTAATAACCAGCCAATCCTAAAAAGCTGTGGATTTCTGACACGGTTTTTGGTTGTCTCCAATCTAATACTGCCTCCACCTTGGTTGGATCCACCGCAATCCCATTCTCTAATACCACATACCCTAAGAACTTTACTTCATTCAACTAGAACTCACATTTACTTGCGTTGGCATATAACCGATTATCCCTAAGAACTTGAAGGACAGTCCTTAAATGTTGATCATGCTCTTCTTCAGACCTTGAATATACCAAGATGTCATCAATGAACACTACTACAAACTGGTCAAGGTATAGTCTAAAAATCTTATTCATTAGGCTCATGAATGCTGTTGGTGCATTGGTTAGTCCGAAGGGCATTACTACAAATTCATAGTGGCCATATCTAGTATGAAAGGCAGTCTTTGGTACATCCTCCTCCTTGACTCGTAGTTGATGGTAGCCTGACCTGAAGTCGATCTTTGAATAGCACCTTGAGCCCCTAAGTTGGTCAAAAATATCATCAATCCTTAGGAGTGGGTATCGGTTCTTAATCGTGACTCGATTGAGTTGATGGTAATCGATGCATAGCCTCAACGACCCATCTTTCTTTTTAGCAAACAACACGGGTGCTCCCCATGGCAAAGTACTTGGCCTAACGAATCCTTTCTCGAGCAATTCCTGCAATTGTGTCTTCAATTCTTTCAGTTCTGCTAGTGCCATGCGATACGGAGCCATGGATATTGGGGTAGTTCCAGGTTGCAGCTTGATGCTAAAGTCTACTTCCCAGGTTGGCAGCAATCCTGGTAATTTCGTAGAAACTACATCTGCATAATCGCATACTATGCGCGGAAGTTCTATTTCTCCTTGGCCCTCCTCATTTAGAATCAAACTTGCTATTCTACCCGCAAGTTGATTGTGCCACTGCATCCGATGTTTTGTCGAAGCCATGGGGCTTTGTCTATCCCCCTTAAACTGGAAACGTGTTCCATCTTGTGTATAAGCTACCACTTTCTTTCATGCGATACGATCATCGCTTGTAAGTGACAACCAAATCCATGCCCAAAATGATATCGAAGTCCGGCATTTCCATGACACAAAGGTCGCAAGTTAAGTGTAGGTTCGACATTCCTATTTTATAGTCCTTACAGATCAATCTTACCCGAATGCATCCTCCCATAGGTGACATTACACTTAAGGCAGTTTCTAAAGGTTCACATACAAGTTCTAATGACTTTGCACCAGCAGAGGATATAAAAGAATGTGATGCACTGGCATTAAATAAAACACGCACCCAAGAATTGTATAGCACTAAATTACCCTCAATTACTGACAGGTCTGCTTCTTTCTCTTGCAAGGCAAATACTCTTCCGGTTGCCTTCTGGTTGCTCCTTTCTGGTCCCTCATGAAGTTGGGTTTTCTTTCCACAAGCTCCAAATCCTCTTGGATTCTACCCCTTTTCATTCTGAAGTCAATGTTTTGCCGATTATTTCCACAAAGATGGTAAGACTCCTCCAAAATTTGATTCTTGATAGGGTTCGAGATTTTAGCCACGGTCATTAGTCCATTCTTAAGGTTTCGATTTCCTGGTACCGCATTTCTATTGTTGCTTGCAAGCTCATGTTATTACTTGTCTCGAAGTATGGTCCACCATTTGTTGTTCTTTGAATGGGGTGAGGCGTAAGTCGAATTCTAACTACAGAGGCAATTCCTTATTGGTAAGCAACTAATCTTAAGTTAGAGTTTAATTATCCTAGGGTGTTCACACAGCACAACTTCATATATACATAATAATAATTACAAGATTCCTAAAATTGGATTGAAGTGGAGACGAAGAATACGAAGCAGTTATGGTGATAACATCAGGATTAACTGAAATATGGATGAATGGTATGATGTTATGGTTTCGAACTCCAATGTGAACAAGGTTATAGATGTAGTGAGTAAACTAGATATTTAACTTGAAACTGTGTTGGCCATCCACGTTTCAAACTGAATATCCAAGATTCATCACCGAGTAAAGAAAATGAAGTTATTTACAAGAAGTCTTGGGGGCTAAATAAAATAATCAAGGGTCAAAGGAGGTCGAATTTACAAATAGTAGTATATAAAACAGGACCAGATGGACAAGACTTAATCTTGGAAAAGGATGACATTGAATAAAGGTTATGAATACAAGATGAGGGTAGGACAACCGATAGAAGACACGTAGAACAAATAGTACCCCCTACTGTGCAATGTCAGGCCTCACTCAAAGTTAAAACCACTTAACGATCCTGAAGTAGGTCCTCAGGATTTGATGTCAGTGTGCCCGAAATTCGAAGAAATTCCCTAAGATAGGTCGAGAAAATTCTAACATAGTCAGGTAGTCTCTAACCGCAGGCCGAAATGCGTGGGTAAGGGTTGCACCTAGGCTTTGATACCAAGTTGTGACGCCCCGATTCTACAATATAGGTTGCAGTCAAGGGAGAGTCACTAGTGAGTCCTATGGTCAATAAACAAGTAAGATCCCAGATCGCCGGAAGAGTCAAAATAGCCTCCCTTCTAAGTCCAGCTTTCTTAGGCAGCACACTACCTTTTTGACAGATCTTACAAGGCATTGGCACAAGGTCTCATAAGCAACGATAAGGTTCATACATAGGATATAGGTACATAACAAACACAATATGTATATAATTCAAAAGATGGTTCCATTACATTACATCCAAAAGAAGGCTTAAAACTTCAAATGAGTCTTTACAAAACATCCAAAAAAAAAACTTCTAATTTTTCTAGGATAGCCAAAAGTCTTCAAAGGTTTCAAGCTCGTCGTCTCCAGCTATGAGTTCCGTTTCATCACCTGGCATGATACGCCATGAGCTTTGAATGCCCAGTAAACACACACACACCCCATCCCTTTTTCCCAGTCCAATACACAATCACATTTATAGCACCAAATAGTAAAGCATGATACTCCAAAAAACAAATAAATACATTAAGAGTTGAGTCAGATGTTAGTAACTAGAAATCCCCCAAAGAGATTCCATCCTCCCGACCACAAGAATCGGACGCGGATTATTCGGTATGCCCCCCTCTTTTCCTGCTTTGTTGAAGAACTAACCTCGGATGCCTACCAACGGTTATATGCCGTGTAGCACCAACCGCAGGGCCTCAAAAGAGACGGTAAAAATAGGGCCTTGCCCGAATCCCTCCTTACACCAAACCACCTAGGGTCCGAATACAACCGCTCCGTTCAAGGGTCCTGAACCACTTGCGCAAGATTTAACCTCGAATAGGGAACGCATCCCAACAAACCATATATCACATTTTCTCATCTTTTCATTACTCAAGTGTTCGAAAATCCAATACCCACGCAATTAGGTTTCCCGTTGAATTAAGTGTTTTAAGTCAAGGTTAGTCTAACTAAACGATAAAATAAAATCCACATAAGCATGCCTCCTCAAGATATGAAGATAAATAACATAACATACCCATACAACATCATGCCAAGATATGATAATAAGCCATTAAACATTTTCATGAATACAAGGGTATAAAACATCCAAACATAACAAATTTCCAGATTTAACATCACATGAAGGTTAATATGGAAGGACTACTTAGGTTCATCCACCGGACTCGGTTTTCCTATGGTTCGTAGAGAATTTGATCTAGTTTCTAGAAATATTTTCAGAAATGGGATTGCTTTTCCCGATTTTATGTTATTTAGAAAATAGTCCAGCACTGTTCCAGAATCTGTCCAGAATCTGCCCAGATCTGTCGACTGTTACGAAAAGTTGATTTTCTTGCAAACCACTCAATTTTTTTCGATTAAACCAATTTTAGTTGAAAGATAACTCCTTAAGGAAGGTTTTGACATAAAATAGAGGTTCAGAATAGTTTTGTACATTTTTCTGGAATTTTTTAAAGTTGACTGAAAAAAACAGGTTTTAAGGTAGAATGCCCAAAACAAGAAAATTTATAAAAAAAATGGGGTTCCACCATGGGAAAGTTTCATTTCTTTTGTAAAGAAAATATGCTAACTATCACATGTTTAACTCAGAAAATTTGTTTGAAAGAGTACCCTTGAAAAGTTGAGAGATGTGTACAAAAGAAGATGGTTTTGTGCCAAAATGGGTAAAATACATGAGAGATGGAAACAATACTCAAATCTTAGTATTTTCAACATAGGAACTTGACAATAATAGATCTGAAACTTTATTTAGAATCTTTAAAAACATGCATTAGAAAAGAAAATGAAGAGAGGGTTGTGTTGGTGGCTTACCCTCCAAGCTTTGCACAAGAAACTCCCTTTTCTTCCTCCTTCTTCTCCTCTAGATTTCTCTTCCTTGCTCTCCTCCCTCTCTCTAACCAAAATGTGTGTGAGTGAGTGTGTGGTGTGTGAGTGTGTTGGAATTGGATGGAAAGTTAGGATTTTGCTTGAATTCTAAAGGAATGGAAGGGACTTAGGAGGTGTGTTCCATTGGTTTAGGCCACATCTAGTTGTAATAAAACTAATTATTGGATTTTGCATCCTAGGTAGATCACTAGGTTGTATTTCTCAAGGATTCCATGATGACATATCCTGAAAGTTGTCTCCTCACTTTTTTCCTAGAATGATGGGGTTATTTTTTATTTATTTTTTTATTTTTTTTATAAATATTAGGTACAAGGGCACATCCCTCAAGGTGTATACATATATATATGTATATATATATAGCAAGATTGATGGCATACCAAGGTACAAGATATAAGTACTATTTTGGGGCAAGTTTTGAAATAAAAAAAATATATGAGGGCTTGAAGTTAAATACATGTAACCTAGGTAGAATTAAATTAGGTTAGGGAATTTCTGTTTGGATAAAAATAAAACTAGCAATTACTAATTGTCAAGATTCGAATTGATTTAAGTAAACGAGGGTTTTAAGAAAATAACTCATCATTTGGGTCTGAGAAGTAATTACATATTTCAGGCGCCTTACAATTTCATTGCATGATGGCCAAAGAACCAAGGTGTACAAGTAAATAAATGCACAAATAAGACCAAAAAGCCATCACCCTATCATGCATGATCAAGGGCAATGAAGACCTAGGAAACTTGACACATTTCATCACTTTGAGTATGAAATGTCTCAATTTTCTTTGTGTTCAAATTAACATCCGATTTGAAACACAACAAGACGCAACCAATTCCTATCTTGCACACTTTTAATTTCAAATTTTAGTTACTCATTTTAACTTACCAACCCATTCTTTAACCAATTAAGTCCACTGGTGAGAAGTCCTCTAAAGGTAAAGAAGCGTCGAACAAAAAGTAGTTTAAGGCAAGAGAGAAGTGTCATGCCATTGGTAGTGAACCCCCAAAAGAGGATTAAACCATTAAGCAATGAACTTAATATTGTGTATGTTGTATCACTTTTGGGAGCATTGTATATGCCATTTATATTTCAAAAAAGAACTTGGATTTTGATTAAACATTGCACATGTTTTGGGAAAGTATGAATTGTATATTCAGCATTGAGATATTGTTTGACTTGTTACTAGGAATGGATGACAGGTGAATGGGTCATGGTGATGGAATCGAATGATTATCGTTGTCGTAATTAGTTTTAATTGTGTTTTAAAACTTAATTTGAAATTTCGGGGATGAAATTCTTTAAAGAGGGAAGGTTTTAACGATCCTAGTTTTGACCCGATACTTGTGGTAGTCTGGACTCGGGTTGATGGTTTATGTGTGTCGTTCATTGTGTTTGCTCTTTATTCCTCCTTAAATTTGGTTATTTGGACGTGTTGAGTGTGTTTGGAATAGGTTGGTTGCTTGGTTTTCAAACCTTGTGTTGCCCAAAATTTTGGTCCTCCGCTCGAGCGGCCTTTCTTGCGCTTGAGCAAGATTTGCAAACTCTCAGAACCTTGCACGCCTGCAAAAATACTGGAGGGGTGTTTTCCATGCTCGAGCGGCGTTCCCTGCGCACGAGCGTCCTTTCTTCCGCTCAAACGATTTGTCTGTCATCTGCAAAAGTACTGGATGTGTGTATTCTGTGCTCGAGTGGGACTTCTTGCGCCCGAGTGGAACAACTTATTATGCCTGACACTCGAGCGTCAACTCTTGCGCTCAAGCGAACTGTGCGTATATCAGATCGCGAAAATGAGTTTTTACATCACTTTTTCAAATCTTTTCTTTCAGAAACCATAAAGTGAGACTCTCTCTCTCTCTCTCTCTCTCTCTCTCTAAAATACACTCTCTCTCTAGTTTTTCTCCTAGATCCGTTGATCTCTCCACCCTTATGTCTTTGGAAAAAAGGTAGAGCATCTTGAGAGCTTCATTCTGATCCGATTGGAGTTTGATTTCGACATCATTGGAGTTTTGTGCTTGCTCTACTGTTCATCTAAACTTGAGGTGGGGACTCTCTACACCTTAATATAGGTTTTAAGTTGATTATGGGTTGTTATATGAAAATGGTGAGATTTGGGGGTGTTTTGAGCAAACTTAGGGTTTGGATTCAAGTTTGAAAAGAGGGGTTTCTAGGTGGGTGTTATAGAAATGATTATGGGGTTCAGATATAAAGTTATTTTATGTCAAAATAGATTATCTTAGCCCTTGGGCTAATATTTGAAAAATGGGGAGCTTGCCCTAAAATATCTTGAATAATTATTTTGTACAAATAATGAAATTGGTATGAAAAATGTGAAATTGAGAGGCTGTGTACATGAATGGTGTTGTTGGATTTGCTCAATCACTCACCTATGAAAATTTAAGGATTTATCTGTTATAGAGATTGTATATCTATTCAGAGATAACTGTTTTGGGCTATCGGTGGAGGATAGTCATGATTTTTGGGTAAGTAGATAGTCATGATTGTTGTAAACATTGCATGTGGATTAGGGGAATTTGAAACTAATCCTTTAACCACAATCATTGAGTATGATTATGAATGACATACATTGTATATGTATAATATTTTCGTAGAAAAAGAGGATGTACCCCATGTTTTTTAGGAGAAGAAAGGGGATGGACTCCATTGAACTAAGTTGGCCTGTGTGTCTAGGGTGAAAGTCCCAAAAACTATTTGTATACATGGATGCCAATTATCGTGAACAAAATTTTCCGTAACATGGAAAATATAAGTGAATGCATGGTGTGATTGACTTTAATTTGTTGGAAACCTATGAGGTGTATACTCTTTTGGGTGGATTAAATACTGTGGACGTATCTATCGAACCGAAATGAAGATAATGAAATGTAGGTTTGGCATACCATGGTTTTGGAGAAAGTTATAAAGATTTTGTTGTAGGACAATGAAAATGAGCATCGTACTTATATCATGTTAATTCTCCTATACTGTGTTAGATTGTTTCTACTGGGCTTTGGCTCACCCTACTTTGGGAAACCATTTTCAGGTACCGCTGACATGCTTCCTCGAAGGACGTAGCTCGGGAGGACCTAGGAGCTGGATGCTCTATTTTGTTGTTTGGTGATTAATGTTTATTTAAGCTGAGGGCTTTATATGTACAGAGCATATGATTCTCTCTTTTGTTGTAACTAAGTAATGTCATGGAAAGATGTAACCCCGTAGGGCATTTATTTTATTGATCATTAATTAGTAGTATATGCTATAGATTTAGGATGTATATTTATGAATGTATATTGCATGTGTTACCTTTTGTAAGTACAAACTGCGATGAATGAAAGCATATTGTTCTGTTGTTACTTCTCTTATGAGTTGGATTTGTAGTATTATTTTGAGGGCATTACAATTACTTTTCTATTGATCGACCCAAAAAAAAAAAATTCAAATTTTAAAGTGTAAGAGTTGGGAGAACCATATTAAAGTAGGAGTTTAAATTTAAAGTAAATTTGATTAAATCAATAATATAAAAGGCGCTCAGTCCATAAATTTAAATTTAAATTTAAATTTTATTTGTTCAAAAGTCACACATTAAAACATTCTAGCTTGAAATTAAATGTTGCTGGTTAGTAGCTTTATTCATCAATAAATTTGCTACTTCAAATCCACATAAATCAGAAAAGCAAATTGTTTGTGAAAGTCCAAAGATGGATTTTTATATCAACTCCTTCTATTTTGCTGACAAATATTGGTAAGTTGTGAAACCATTGTGACATTTGATTCACACTGCATCTTCGTTTTGAATTTTCAGAAACAACCAACATGGTTTTCAAAGGGATCGGAATTGCAGGCTCAATTGAGTGTATTCCAGAAGATCTTAACAATGCAAAGGAGAAATTGGTTTTGGTTGAGAAAGAAAATTATTGAATAACAGATAGAGAGATAAAAGAGCTATAAAGGGGGTTTGTTATTTTAACAGATAGATTTTTAAACAGATAAAAAATTCAACAGATAAGAAAAAATTATTTCAACGGATAAGAACAAAAATAAAATTTTAACAGATAAGAAAATATTTGAATAGATAGTGAAAAAATTTAAATAGATAAAAAAATTAACAGATAGCCAAAAAAAATTAAACAAATAAAATCTTTGAACAGTTAGTCAAAAAAATAAGCAGATAAAAAAATTTCAACAAATAAATTAAGGGGTAAAATTGAAAACAAAATATTCTCTAAAATAATAAAATGTATTTCTCACCATAATATGTCACAAAGAGTACACTTCTCACCAAACAAAAATACTCATAAAACTTAATGCCTTACAACCACTTTGAATTGGATTTTTATCAAATTTCTCCAACATAAACTACTGGTACACTCAATTAAAAAGTGCAATTTATCTTTAATTAAAAATTTAAACCTTATCTTTCATCACTTTGTAGTAGTTGCCCAAATCAAGTGCTAAAGCCTAAGCCTCACATTTGTATTCCTTGACTCACCAAACCTCCAAATTATGGCACATACAGTAATTGCTACTTTTTTCTTCTTGTTTTTTTTTTTTTTTTGAAACTTGATTTTCTTTTTCCCAATGCAGGTAACCTAGTAAAAAATAGTGGATTTGAAATTGGTCCTTACGTATTCAAGAACTTCTCAACAAGTGTCCTCCCTCCAAAAACAAGGCCTCATTTCACCACTCCCTAGATTGATCATTGAGTCCCTCAAACCAGTCTAATACATGGACCCAAAACACTTCTCTATCTCCTCCAAACTCACCATGATCGAATTGGTTGAAGGGAGAGAAAGTACCATTGCCCAAGTCATAAGAACAATCCCTAACAAGTTCTACAACCTCACTTTCGCCATTGGAGATGCCAAGAATGGTTGCCACGGATCGATGATGATTGAAGCTTTCGCTGTAAATGAAACCCTAAAATCTCCCTCCGCATCTCATGGGAAGGGAGGGTTCAAGAATTCAAAATTCAAGTTCAAGTTCCAAGAAATTTCAACTAGGACAAGGCTCACATTCTACAGTCCATTTTATCACTCTAGTTCATGACTATGGTTCAAATATGTGACCCTGACTTGGACAATGTTAGGGTTGTGAGGGTATCATAGTCATTTTGAGTGGATTCGTTAGCTAAAGTACTGCCATTGAAATAGGTTATGAGTAATTTTGATTAGAAAGCTGAGTAATGATCTAGATATAGAGGATTGTATGTAATGGCCTTATGGGTTAAAAAGGGGCCATGTGTGAGTCCTATTATAGATGTTTAAACATTATACTTATCATATGAACTTAAAAATATATACTATCTAAAGATATGATAGAAAATACTCTATTCAAATCTCTCTACCAAAAAGCACATAAAATCTGCCTATGCTTCTCATGGAAAGAGTGGGTTCACGAACACAAGTTTCAGGTTCCAAGCAATTTCAGCTAGGACAAGGCTCACATTCTACAGTTCATTTTTTCACACTAAGGTTCTTGACTATGGTCAATTATGTGGCCCTGTCTTGGACAATGTTGGGGTTGTGAAGGTGTTTTAGTAATTTTAAGTGGATTTGTTAGCTAAAGAAGTACTACCACTCAAATGGGTTCTGAGTAATTTTGATTAGAAGCTGAGTAATGATCTAGATATAGGGGATTGTATGTAATGGCCTCGTGGGTTAGAAAGGGGTCATGTGTGAGTCATATTATAGTTTTATTTGGGCAAATGACACAAATAGTCCCTATAGTTTGAGGCTTATGTCACTTTGGTCCCTGACTTTTCAATTGTGACACATTTGACCCTGAATTTTGAATCTTGTTCCAAATAAGGACAATTGAATATATAATTAGATTTTTCAAGGGTAAAATTATCAATTTGATAAAATATAAACTAATTTGACAAAAATAAATGTTAAACAAATATTTTTGAATTTTAAAAAATTATTTCTACCTACTAAAAATAAAATTATGTAAAATTGATAAATCTTTTAGACATTTATTTATTTATTTATTACCAAATTAATTTTTATTATGTATTTGGATGATGATCATGTAAAATTAATTTTAAAAAATTAATCATGTAATTTTTATTAATTTTACATAATTTTGTCATTGGTGGATAAAAATAATTTTAAAAAAATTAAAAATATTTTTTTGACATTTATTTTTGTCAAATTAGTTTATATTTAATCAAATTGATGATTTTACCCTCGAAAAATCTAATGATATTTTCAATTGTCCTTATTTGGAACAAATTTCAAAATTTAGGATCAAATGTGTCACAATTGAAAAGTCAAGGGCCAAAGTGACACAAGTCCCAAATTATAGGAACTATTAGTGTAATTAACCCTTTTTATTTTATTTTGTTTTTAAGTTAGTGATTTTGAGGTTGTTATGAGAATAGAGAAATTAAGAGAGAGAGAGAGAGAGAGAGAGAGAATATAACTCGGTATATTTCAAAGAATTATTCAATGAATGTATACAATACAATAAAAAACATCTGTGGTATCAAAGCTATAATTATTTTTTTTCTCTACTTATTGCTAGAATACATAATATCTTTTTTGGTACCAAGGTCACTTTTTTTTTTCTCACTATTTTTCTTTGAAACTACCATAAACCTGCTTAGACTTTCCAGACAATTCCAACGCCACCAAAATCATCTCCAACGGACTAGTGACGTGCCCTCATACACCGCCTACATCACCGTTCATCACATCCCTCCGTTTCCATTTTCACATGCGCCTGCACGCACGCCTCTTATCTCCTGCGCACAGCGTCCATCTGTTGCTAATGTACGTTGCGCCTTGTCTGCTAACCCGCATTGCGCCCCTATGCGCTACGGTGCACCGAGCCTTACTAACGTCATCTCCACTACTGCTGACGTCAACCCTATCCCCTGTTTGGCACTGTTTCTTATTTTGGTTATTTTTCGTCCAGTTTCGACCTATTTTGGTTGTTTTGTCCCAATTCTTGACCATTTTTGACCTTCCGGATTCACTGGTGCACTCAGTTTTACAGAATTCTACTCCGACACCACCAGACAATCTTTGTGAGTCGTATTTTGCTCACTCCATAGATCATTTAAACAACTCTTCTCAGCACAGTGGTTTTTCTAAACCACCTACGACTCATAGTCGGTATCACACTTTGGCTTACTTTGCCGCAACAACATATTCAACATTCTCCAAGTCATTTTTCTGCACCTTTACCAACCTACACTCTTCATGATATTAAAGCCATTGTGAAAAAGGTTCTTTTTACTTCTACCTTTACCTCTAGTACACCCTCTACTGCTCTCTCAGTCACTTCAGGTAACTCTTCTTGGTATTTTAATTCAGCTCGTTGCAATCATATGACTTATGACCTTATGTATGAGCCCATCCATCTGCACATTCCATCATCCAATACTTCTCCTATCCAGACAATTGCTCTTGTTACTACTAGTTCCCCTCTTGCTTTATGGCATTCTCAGTTAGGTCATGGGTCTTTTGGTCATTTATGATCTCTAGTTTCAAGGGTTCAATTAGGTCTTGTTCCAAATGATAAAGTAGACTATCTATCTTGTCAACTTGCCAAACAACCTGCTTTACCATTTCATACTAGTACCTCTATGTTTCATGCACCTTTTTGATCTCATACACTCTGATGTTTGGGGGGCTTCACCTAATACCACTATGGGAGGATCTAAATACTTTGTCATATTTGTCAATAATTTCACACGTTTTACGTTGTTATTTTTTTATGAAATCTCGTTCTGAGTTACACCAACTATACTATGATTTTTCACGAATGGTCAAAACTTAGTTTTCTTCCATCATCAACATTTTCCGTGCCGATAATGCCTAGGAATATAAAGAAACTCATTCTTTAAGATTCCCTCGTCAAAATAGTACCCTTTCTGACTATTCTTGTTCGGGTACCTCCCAACGAAATGGTCATGCTAAGCACAAACATCACCATATCTGAGACACTGTTCATGCTCTTTTAATATCTTCTTCTTGTCCTGAACGTTTTTGGGAGGAAGCTGCTCTTACAGCCGTCTATACTATCAACTGTCTCCCTTTCCTTACCATCAACAATCAAACCCCATATAAGCATCTTTATGGGATTGATTATGAGGAAACATTTTCCCCTGTTGCTCGTCTTACTTCAGTTCCCAGTCTCCTTTCCGTTCTTGCTACTCGCCATTAGAGTCTTTGTTAGATGGATATCAAGAACGCTTTTCTCAATGGTGATCTCACTGAGGAAGTTTATATGCAACCTCCTCCTGGTTCCTCAGTTCCATCCACCAAAGTTTGCACACTTCGCTGTGGTTTATATGGTTTGAAACAAGCTCGTCGGGCTTGGCTTGTCAAGTTTGGTACTACCATTCATGACTTTGGCTTTTCCTCCAATGCCCATGATTCTGCTATGTTTATACGCAAGACAGAGCATGGTATTGTTTTTCTTCTTCTCTATGTGGATGATATGATCATCACTGGGGATGACACAGTGGGTATCTCTAATCTCAAATAGTTCCTCAATCACCAGCCCTCTAATATGTAAGGATATATATATATATATATTTTTTAGTTAAGGGATATAAGGATATGCTTAAACTTTCTACTATTCATATGAAGTTAATAATAAATACTATCTAAAGATATGATAGAAAATAGGGCACTTACTAATCAGTCCTATTAACTAGACTTATTTACCTACAGGTCCTAACTGATAAATTTATCACTATAAAAACATAAGGTTAATAAATTTAGCACTATAAATTTATTCATAAAAACAAGAGACTGATAAATTTATCAAGTGATAAATTTGTCAATAGGACTTAATGGGTAATAAGTCTCAAAAGTAGGACCTATTGGTAATTTACCCAAGAAAATACTCTGTTATCTTTGCATCATTAAGAGGTATTTCAATTTATGCTTGCAAGACACTTGAATTTATCTATGGTGGTAGTTTTAGGGCACCATGTCCTAAACATATCTCATCCATTAGTTCTGAATAATGAGAAAATTCATTCAATTGATAGGTAAAGAGTTAAATCAATTGCAAAAAACAAGTCGAATTTATTTGTAATGCTTAGCATGATTTTAAATAACTAATTTTATACGATGCTTTTAAATCCATCAAGATTAAGATATTGAATTCAATTTTCAAATTCATTAGTCAACTATGATATCTAATTTTGAATTACTATCCTTATTCATTTATACTATGTTTGGTTGGAGGATTTAGAAAGAGATTTGGAAAGGGAAAGGGAAAAGATAGGTGAAATGTGAATAAAATATAGCTACATTTTACATAGTTTCACGCACCTTTTCCCTTTCCTTTTCAAATTCCCTTTCCAAATCCCTCAACCAAACACAGTAAGGTCAAATGGGTCCTCTGTCCCAGTTCCTTGTCCCTTTCTCCCCTTCCCCTCTCTCTTCTCTTCTAATTTAAATCCAAATCACACAAAAAAGTATAAATCCAAATTCAAACACCCCCCCTCCCAAAAAAAAAAAAAAAGATCTTGTAACTAAGACATGACTGCAAGTCTGGAATCTCAAATATGGATTCAATCAATAAAATGAAAATGAAAAGCACTGAAGCCCAAAACAGAGCGAAGAAATAAAACTCCAATAAAGACCCAGATCAAATAATTTTTCCTCTCATTTCTTTTTCGTAATTATTACTCTGTCATTATCAATGCATTTGATCTAGTTCCTTATGAGTCACATGAGGCAATGCAACAATTCCAAAGAGAAGAGGAGGTGGTGGAAGAATGCCAAGTAGTGGAGATGTTTATTGCTAAATTGAAAGAAATGAAGAAATAGAGGGGAACTCACTGGTTTGGTTGGTTTACAGTGTCTCTAAGAATACACATATGTGAGATTGACTTACGTTCGTAGTTGTAGTAGTGAAATTCGCATATGTGTCTTATGGGTCTATTATGCGGTTGGAAATTTCTGTGTTTTTAGACTTTTTCTTATAATATATAGTAGATAAAAAAAATTCTTTATTGGACACATGTGTCTAGAAAAGAGTTCTGGGTCAGAGAGGGGGTTAGGAATATAGAACAAAGGATCCCAACCTCAAATCTATTGATTTCGAATCTACAGCTATACAATTGGACTCTAAAATCTAGATATTTTGGTTCTTCTAGTTTTTGATATACAAATTATCAAATAGCAGCCACGGTCAACCCAAGGAATAGATGAGCAAGCATAAATTATTATACAAGTCAGAAAGATTATGTGATTGTGTATCTATATACTAGTGTATTGCCATTCCTGCATTATTTTTTTATTTTTAAGTCCATTTAATTGTTGAATCCTTTATTATTAGTTAGACACACCGACAACGTGAAATATTTTAAAAACAGGATAATTACTCGAGACATTTATGACCTACATTTTTATTGAAATTGTGGCCAAAAAAATCAATCCCTATATCAAGTCCAAAAAAATTGTCCCAACACAATAATTAACTTTATGGATTTGTGATTTAGAGTTCTATACCAAAAGGCACCTCTATAATGGAGTTGCCTTGTACTGTCCTAGAATTCCATCTTTGATATAGTTTAATTATTATGATTTGTACAAGAAGAAAAGAAGCATTTAATATGGAACCATATATATTATGCAATATAAGAAAATTTTAAAACATACAAATCAAGAAATAGTTATTACAGTTGTATAATTGTTTGTAAGTCCAAATTATTTAAAATCACACATTGCCACAATCCACTTACCATTCTGAGCTACTAGTGTAGAGCAACACAACAATAAAATAAAATTTTTTTGTTAGGCCCCTTCTTGCAGAGTTGAACTTGTTTCACGCCCAATCAAATGAATTTGTGATTTCCTATGAGTTGAAATTGTCTTGCATCCAACCTCTTGCAGAGTTGAACATGTGTTTGCACCCAATCAAATGAATTTGTGATTGTCTGTGAGCTTAAATTGTCTTGCACCTAAACAATTACAATTTTAATTCTCTCCTGAAAATAAAACAACACGGCAACTGTAAGAATTATGGGCAAGGATGCCTGTAAAACAAGTTTCCCAATCAAATCTGGCAGAAGAATTAAGAATAGAGAGAAACAAGAAAACGTTCCAGAGATGAAATAACATAGCTCAAGATTTGACAGCAAGTTTGAGTGTCGAACGTCCTTGCATTCATGAGTCCTAGAGCCGGCAGTAGATGATTATGCCAATTAAGGAAGCCCACGCATTTGCACGGTGTGTTTCCCATAGGTTCTCTGTCTTGCCAATGCTCATCAAACCAAGGACGGTCCATAGGAGTGAATTGAGGTATTGGAAGACAACATGGAATGGAGGGTTGTCACAATAAAATCCAAAACAAAAATAAATAAATAACACTGCTTTCAAAAGCTTTTAACAAAATGAGAAGTAGACACATACATTGTTAATAGAGTTGCATTGCTACAAAAGCATCCATGTAAAAGTCGATTAGTAATTTCGGCATAATAGTCTCGGTTTGTATAACATCAATCAAAAAAATCAAATTGATGGATTAAATTTTTGATATCGATACGGTCTTAATTAGAACCATGTTTAGTACCTATAGCCCATAAATTATTCATAAAAAATAAAAAAAATAAGCTAAAATTATACAAATAAAAGTGAAATAAAGAAAATAGGGAGGTAAAAACACCACCACAGGCAGAGTCTGGATGCATTAAGTTCGCAAGCTCTCCTATATTCGTCTCTTTTACCTAATATTGAACCCATTAAGATATGAGTATATATTTAACCCCTCTATCTCTCTCTCTCTCTCTCTCTCTCTCTCTCTCTCTAAGGTGGAAAGATGAATTGATGCGCAGGTTAGACGACAGCTTCCTAGAGATTCACATAGTAAAGTCTGACAATAATGTTAGGTTATCATGAAAAAAATATAAAGAAAGGTTCATGGATTAGATGGTATTGTTTGGATCTGTGGGACTCATCACGGATCCAATTTCAATTATCTCAACCATTCTATGCATAGGGCTCATCGAGTAATTCATCTCTGTATAAAAATTGCGTCGATCGGATATCGATAGCCACTTGATCAAAACAAATTTTTGTCAACAATTTATTTTTAAAATCATATTTACCATTGACAAAAATATGATTTGATCAAGTAACTATACATAGCCGATCAACATGATTTTTTGCAATGATGAAGTATTCCACGAGTCTTACACATTCAACGGTTCGGATTATCAAAATTGGACTAGTGGTAGGGCCCACGGGCCCAATAGTACATCCTAGTTCGATTTCAGATTGGAGACAAATCTGATCCAGCCTTCATGAAGATTCTTCATCCTTGAACTAGTTTAGAATGTTTTATCGTATGTGTTGCAATCACTCTTAAATTAGTTTTCATGATATTTATTTCATGATACGTAGCATTACTCTAAAGTTGAACAACCCTATTTTGTTTTTAATTTTCAAAAATAATTTTCTAAGTTTTCAAATTGTATTTTTCTATTTTTAATGATATTTTTAAATATTTTAATCAATTTTTTTAAAATTTTAAATTCACTTAATCTTAATATACCTAAGAAGTAAAAGAATTGCATAAAAATATTTTTAAAACTTTATTGAATATAATAAAATATGAAATGTACTGAATTTTTGTATTTTTTTTAAATATTTTTTGTATTTGGTGAATTTTTTTAAGTTTTTTTTTCACAAATATTATATTTTTTAAGTGTATTTAGATTAGGTGTATCTAAAAATTAAAAAAAAAATGTGAAAATATTTAACTAATTCACTAAAAATAAAAAATATATATACAGAAAATAAAAAATCCAATTTTCTGAATAGTTGACTCAATTTTCTGAGACTAAACATGGTGTTATAACTCAAAAGTTAGACTCACTTTTCAAATTTAGTAAATTAATGTGTCAATCTATTAGAATATTTAAAAAATCTCCATCATACTCCTTCCGTCCCAAAATATTAGTCTCTTATTCAATTTTTATTATCCCAAAATATTAGTCCATTTTCAAAAATCAATGGATAAAATAATATGAATTTACTATTTGGCTCTTCTTTTAAATTCGTTAATAACATAAAAAGTACAATTATGACAATTGGTATTCTCAAAAAAAAAATGTACTATCATAGGGTAATTTTAGAAAATTAATATTTTTAAAATATAATAATTATACTATAAAAAAAAAGTTAGATTCTCTTAAAAATACTATTATTTTGGAACGGATGGAGTATCTTCTCTAATTATCTGTTAATTATATCTCTTACGCATCACTGGGTCCAAAAAGCAGACTTGTATATTATTTTTCAAATTGTAGGGAGATAATTATCTTTAGGAATAGTGCTATTCTAACACAAAAATTAAATCTATTTTTTAAATCCAAATGATGTGACAATCTATTAAAACATTTAAGATAATTTTTTCTCTCATATATTCTTTAATCATCAACTAACTATCTTACTTAGACATCATTTGGTCTAAAAGGTGTGTTTGAGTTAAAATAGCACTACTATTTCAAAAATTAACTAGGTAAAAATAATAATAAATTATTTAGGTTTGTGAAAATTTAAAATGTTATTTTTGTGTTTATTTTTGTCTAATTAATATTGAATTGGTCAAAAAAATCATTAAAAGTACCCTCTTTGTTTTTTCCTCCAATTTTCATCTCAATACCACCCATATCACTTCCTCTAACTTTCTCGCTCCAAAATTTTTCTTTTGGGGGTTCTTGTTCCTTTGTCTTTTCTTTTCTTTTCTTTTTCCTTCTCCCTCATGTACTCACACGCTGCCGCAACAACATCAGCAACAACAACATCGCACTTCTTTTTTTCCATTTCTATTTTCTTTTTTTTTCTCTCGCTCTTATGTCAAATAATGCTGCACAAACACAACGGCCCCATAGCAATGGAGTGAGGTATCGGAAGACGGCATGGGAATGAGGAGATGCATTCAACTCTTTCTCACTGCCAGAATAAAATCAAGCATCTATCTCCAAAACAAAAATAAAACAACAACATTGCTCTTTATTAGATTAATAAAAGATTGCTAAATTGCAGGTGAACATGTCTCTTTAAAATAATGTGAATTGTGAAATTGAATCAAAATGAAATGGCAGAAATTTGGAAGACAAAGAGAGGAGTGACTAACCTCTGATTTGTAATTGTAGTGAAGATGATGACATGATTACGAGTAGTAAGCCTCTCTCTATGTTTGGGCCTGGGATGCCGATCTCCTCTCCTCTTTATAGTCACTTCTTTTCCCTTTGGTTAATGAAGAAAACTCCCTTCCCCCCTCTTATAGTAGAAATAGTTTTTGATAGTTGGGCAATTGCTCTGAGTTTTATATATCTTTGGACATTTATATACAAGTCTAAATTTATGAGCTTCTATTCCCTTCAGTTTTATAGCGACCCCGATCTTTTCCCATTTGATTATTGTATCCGGACTTAAGTTCCGTAGATCCTGTCATTGTATAATTGTTGTTATCGTCTTTTAATTTCTTATTTCTGAGTTATAAGATGCAATGGGCAGGTTTATTACAGGTTGGTTGGGTTAGAAACAAAGTGTTGCTGTCCAGAATTTTGGACCTTCGCTCGAGCGAGGAGTTGGTCGCTCGAGCGAGCTGTTGTTTTTGTCCTTCGCTCGAGCCAGGGTTTGGTCGCTCGAGCGAGAGTCTGCGTCTTGGGCCTAGGACCTGAGAGTTGTGATTTTTGGCTCAAGCGAGCATTCCTTCGCTCAAGCGAGCGAGGTGCATGTTTTCGAGTTCTTCGCTCGAGCGAGCATTCCGTCGCTCGAGCGAGCTTTTGGGTTCTGACACTGAGCATCGCGTTTTTGGCTCAGCGAGCTTTTAAATCGCGCGAGCGAGTTTCTGTGTCTGGTCGCTCGGCGACAGTCTTCGCTCGAGCGAGCCTGACCAGTTTAAATAGGCAGCAGCGGGATTTGATCAGTTTTTCTTATCTGCCTTTTGTTCTAAACCCTAAGGTCCGACTTTTCTCTTTCCCTATTCACCTTTTTGCTTAGGTTTGATCTATTTAGGGTGGGTTTCTACCTTAGACCCTTTGTTAAAAAGACAGTGTGAGTTGAGGGCTTCAGTTTAATCTGAACAATCTTTGATTTGGAGCACTTTGGAGTTTGGGTCGTCATCTTCGTCTTCTTTTTTGGGCTATTTCTTCGAGGTAGGGATTTGCTACTCCAATGTATACGTTTTGTTCTAAGTTCTGGCATTTTAATATGTTAGGGGTATTTTGGTAATTTTGGGAAAAACCCTAGTTGTTTAAATAAATTGAATTGTATATTTAATTTAAGGAACATTGGGGAAATTAGTTAAATTCATGAGATTGAGGAATTTATTGATTAAATCGGATAGTTGGTTAATTTGAATCACTCGTCTATTTAATTGTTGAATTATTTATTTCCAAGTCTAGAAATAACTGTTTTGGGCTATCGGTGGAGGATAGTCGTGATTGTTGTAGACATTGCATGTGGATTAGGGATAACTGAAAGTAATCATTGGTTAAGTCATTAATTTGGACTGTCGAATTAATACAGACATTATGTGTATTGATTGTGTGTTGTATATGTTATGTGTTTACATACATTGTTTTGTGTGGGAGGAGATAGGGATGTACTCCATGGTTTAGGGGAAGATAGGGGATGGACCTCTAAACCGGATTTTGTTTGGGAGGAGATAGGGGATGGACTCCATTAGCATCACTTTTATGTGTGCTTATTTATATTGAAGTGTTATATTGAAGTGTTTTATTGATACAACACTAAAATGTATATCATAATGGAAGTATGAAGTGTTTTGATATGAGCCTGAGTCTCATTTGAGTTGTTGATATTGGAAGTAATGTGAAATTAATATATATATATTTCACTGTTGTAAGTTTGGCCAGGCTCTGAGCCATATTGGTAATAATGAAAAGTGAAACATGTCATAGATAATGATATAGTGATTATCTTGTTTAACCATCTATTAAATGCTATTGCTTTATTCAATGCTTATATTTGGTTTAGTATATTTCTACTGGGCTGTGGCTCACCCTATATGGGAACATCATTTTCAGGTTCAGGTGATAAGCAACCTCCAAGGACTTAGCTTGGAAGGATTTGGCTTATGGATTTTTGAAGACTATCTTTAGTTAATTGTTTTTATTTGAATTACATGTAAACATTCAAGCCTAGGGCTTTATTTGTATTTGAGTTAGAACTCATAACTTTGTGTCCAAGTGTTGGCTTGGCAAGTTGTAAGCCCATAGGGCATTTATTTTGGTGTTACATGTAATGTCTTTATTTCGTAATACTCTGATGATTAGATTGTGGTTTATTTTAATAAGAATACATCTTATTATTGTGTATGTTATGGGTAATTTCTGAGGGCGTTACAACTTGGTATCAGAGCGTACCAGGTTTGAATACTTTGGGTACGTGGGAAGTGATTAGTATCACATTGGGTTCGTCTCGTTTGATAGAGACTTAGTGTAATGTTATATGCTTAATTGATGACATGTTTATGTGATTATGTGGGTATGGAACGTAGTTTCTGGGATGTTGATCGAACCCTTGAGTTTCTAGTAGTCTTGTTGGAAAGGCACTTGATCACTGCTGCTTCCAACCGGAACTATAGTAACACTTTGGGACTACCAATATCCAGGAATGAAATTCGTAGGTGTTTATGTGATTATGTGCTTATGTGGAATGAATTATTGTTGTCCAATGCATTAGGACGTGAGTGTTTAGCTTTGGCACATTTATTAATGTGCTAACGTCTTTGTTTCCTTTCATAGGATGTCAGGACGAGGACGAGGACGTGGTAGGCGTGGTAGGCCGAGTAGGCAGGAGGTGCCTGTGCCGGAGGAGATTCCTAGAGTCTGAGATTCGTGAGTCTGATTCGGAAATCTGAGGAGAGTTGGCGAGCCAATGTGGTCGAGCCAAGAGCTATGGGTGCTTTAGCCCGAGAGATAGCAGGGGCATTCAGGGAATCCATTGGCATTCTGAGGGCTGCGAATCCAGCCCAGGTTGTTGTTGCAGATGCAGGACCTTCTTTTCTGAAGAGGGAATTCTTTCGGTCCAATCCGGATGAATTTGTGGGTGATCCTAAAGAGCCGCTTAATGCAGATGAATGGCTCGAACAGACAACGAAGACGTTTGAGATGCTTGGCATTGAAGACGAGGGGTTGAAGGTGACTTTGGCATCTTTCCAGCTGAAGGGGGATGCGGGTCAGTGGTGGAAGTTCACCAAGGAGCGTATAGGAGGTACTTGGGAGGCTTTTGTGAATGCTTTCCAGTAGAGGTTTTTATCTCCAGCAGTTAGGGAGAAGCTGAGAGACCAGTTTGCCACCTAAGCGATCGAGTTCTTCAAAGGCGAGTTTGAGGTCAGATTCACTAGTTTGTCCAGGTTTGCACCTGAGTTGGTGGCGTCTGAGGAACACCGCTGCATTGAGTTCGAGAAGAAGTTGAGACGCGGCCTCAAGTTGAGAGTTGTGGGGTCTATGATTCGGAATTATGGGCGTCTGGTTGATGCTGCAGCCCATACTGAGATCATGATGCAGGAAGAGGAGGAGGGGCAGAAAGGCTCCAAGAGGAGTCAGGATGGCCAGAGTGTTGGCAAGAGGCAGAGAAGTTTTACTCCTCAGCAGTCACAGGATAGCTTTTCTAGATCCACTTTTCCAGTGCCGAGTGCTAGTTCTGGGAAAGGCAGCCAAGGAGACATTACCTGTTTCAAGTGTGGCCAGCTGGGCCACAAGTCTCCAGTTTGTCCTCAGAGGGGAGGAGTGCAGAGAGCAGCATCTTCTACGGCTCGATCTCAGAGCCGGAGTCAGGGTAGAGGCCAGCCGCTCACTTGTTTTTAGTGCGGTCAGGCAGGGCACATGAAGAGGTATTGCCCGCAGTTGGGTGGCACACCTAGTGCATCTGGGTTGAGGCAGACTCAGGGTCAGCAGCCAGCTCAGTCAGGTCAGGCCTCGAGGGCCAATCAGGGGGCTTCATCATCCCAGTCTGTGCAGCAGTCTTATGCTCCTAGAGGTGAGCAGGTTGATCAGAGGTCATCGGGGCACGTGTATGCTGTTACCGCACAGGATCTTGTACCGGCTCCATCTGTTGTGAGAGGTACTTTCTTGTTTTGCAACTTGGTTGCTAATGTTTCGATTGATACGGGTGCATCTCATTCGTTTGTGTCTGCTGCATTTGCATCTGTTTTGGAGTTGGAGTTAGCACAGTTAGCGTCTCCTATTTGTGTAGTGTCACCTCTTGGGGGTGAATTGATTTTGAAACAAGGCGTTAGGGGTTGTGATATAGAGGTTGATTATCATAGAATCCCATTTTCTTTCGTAGTTATGCCTATGAAAGGCTTTGATGTTATTTTGGGTATGGACTGGTTATCGTCATACCGGGCAGTTATTGATTGCTACCGCTAGAGGGTCACTTGTTGTACTGTTAGCGGGGAGTGTTTCCATTTTCTGGGGGACCGGGTTGGTAGTGTTTTGCCATCAGGGAATGTTCTGCGAGGGCGGAGTGAGCTTAGCGGTCTACTTGCGAACCTTTCGAGTAGTGAGGGTGATGAGACTCAGATTGTGTTGCCAAGGGTGGTTAGTGAGTACTCGGACGTCTTTCCCGAGGATCTTGTTGGTTTGCCACCGCATCGAGAGATTGAGTTCTCTATTGACCTAGTGCCTGGCACGGCGCCGATTTCTATGGCACCTTACCGTTTTGCCCCAGCCGAGTTAGTTGAGTTGAAGATTCAGCTCTAGGAGTTGCTAGATAAGGGCTATATCCATCCTAGTGTTTCACCATGGGGAGCACCGGCCCTCTTCGTTAAAAAGAAAGGTGGTGCTTTGAGACTGTGCATCGATTATCGAAAATTGAATCGGGTTACGGTTAAGAACAAGTACCCTATGCCTCGTATAGATGATCTGTTTGATCAGTTGAAGGGTTCCCGTTGTTTTTCTAAGATAGACTTGAGATCGGGCTATCATAGTTGAGAGTCAGGGAAGAGGATATTCCGAAGACGGCATTCCGTACGCGGTATGGCCGCTATGAGTTTCTGTTGATGCCATTTGGGCTCACCAATGCACCGGCAGTGTTTATGGATTTGATGAACCGGATCTTCCGGGAATTCTTAGATCGTTTTGTGGTCGTCTTTGTGGACGACATTCTGATTTATTCACCTTCGGAGGAGGAGCATAAGGAACACTTGAGAGTGGTGCTTGAGTTACTTAGAGCCCATAAGCTTTATGTTAAGTTTGGGAAGTGTGAGTTTTGGCTAGAAGAGGTGAAGTTCTTAGGCCACGTAGTTTCGGGTGAAGGGGTGTCTGTTGATACATCCAAGACTGAGGCAGTACAAGATTGGGCACAGCCTAAGAGTGTGTTTGAGATTCGCAGTTTTCTGGGGTTAGCTGGGTATTATTGCCGGTTTGTGAAGGATTTCTCCAGATTAGCTTCGCCTTTGACTAGATTGACTCGGAAGGGAGTCAAATTTGTATGGAGTGAGATTTGTGAAAAGTCGTTTCAAGAGTTGAAAGTTAGACTGACCACCGCTCCAGTCTTGATTATTCGGGAGAGAGGGTTGGGTTATGCAGTCTATTGTGACGCCTCACGAGAGGGTCTGGGTTGTGTGTTGATGCAAGAGGGGAAAGTGGTTGCCTATGGCTCGCGTCAGTTGAAAATTCACGAGCAGAATTACCCTACGCATGATCTAGAGTTAGCAGCTGTGATATTTGCCTTAAAGATTTGGAGGCATTATCTTTACGGTGAGAGGTTCGAGGTATTCTCGGATGATAAGAGTCTGAAATATCTGTTTACACAGAAAGACTTGAACTTGAGGCAGATGAGATGGATGGAGTTCATAGAGGATTATGACTTCGAGTTGCATTATCATTCTGGAAAGGCCAATGTGGTGGCCGATGCCCTTAGCAGGAAACCTGTTGGTGACATAGCTAGTATAGCCATCCGGGAATGGGAGATGTTGGGTGCACTTGGGGAGTTTGATTTGCTTCTGGGCGAATCCGTTGAGGCTGCAGCCTTGTTTTCTGGTGTCGCGCAGCCTACACTTGTGACTCGGGTGTTAGAGGCTCAGAGGGGTGACCTTGAGGTGGAATTCCTCCGAGAGAAGATCTCCAGTGGCAAGGTTGAGAAGGGTTTGACGGTGTATCCCGATCTGAGTGTGAGATACCGAGATCGTCTGTTTGTGCCAGAGTCTTGTCGAGAGGAGGTACTCCGAGAGTTTCATCATTCGCGTCTTGCGGTGCATCCGGGAGGCACTAAGATGTATCGGGATTTGGGTCGCTAGTTTTGGTGGCGGGGTATGAAGAGAGATGTGGCAGCTTTCGTGTCTAAGTGCCTTGCTTGTCAGCAAGTGAAGGCCGACATCAGAGGCCAGCGGGTTTGTTGCAACCCTTGCCTATTGCTGAGTGGAAGTGGGAGCATGTCACTATGGACTTCGTTGTGGGTCTTCCGAGGACTCAGCGGGGTAGTGATGCTATTTGGGTGGTTGTAGACCGGTTGAGTAAGTCGGCGCACTTCATTCCTATGCGTGTTAGAGATTCAGTAGATCATCTGGCCGACTTATATATTCGGGACATAGTGAGGTTGCACGGGGTCCCAGTGACGATCGTCTCAGATAGGGATCCTCGGTTCACTGCCAGGCTGTGACAGAGTTTGCAGAGTGCTTTAGGCACTAAGTTGACCTTTAGCACGGCTTATCATCCTCAGACTGACGGTCAGTCCGAGCATACTATTCAGATCCTCGAGGATATGCTTCGGGTTGTGTCCTTGACTTTAGTGGGACGTGGGAGAGGCAGTTGCCATTGGTAGAGTTTGCCTATAACAACAGTTTCCAGTCTAGTATCGGTATGGCACCATTTGAGGCCTTGTATGCCCGACCGTGTAGATCTCCAGTTTGTTGGGCCGAGGTGGGTGATGCACCTCTGTTGGGTCCGGAGTTGTTGAGGGAAACGACGGAGAAAGTTGAGCTTATCCGTAAGAGGCTGGTTACAGTCCAGAGTCGTCAGAAATGTTATGCCGACCGTAGGAGGAGGCCTTTAGTGTTTGAGGTAGGTGATCGTGTCTTTTTGAAGATATCACCTAGGCGGGGATTGATAAGGTTTGGGAAGAGCGGGAAGTTGTCTCCTCGGTTCATCGGTCCTTTCGAGATCCTTGAGAGGATTGGTGAGGCTGCCTATCGTTTAGCTTTGTCACCGCAGTTGTCCGGAGTTCATGACGTGTTTCTTGTGAGTATGCTTCGGAAGTATGAGCCGGATCCATCACATGTGTTGGATTGGACTGATTTAGTGGTTGACGAGGATGTCACGTATGAGGAGAGACCGGTTCGGGTCTTGGAAAGGCGGGATCAAGTTTTGCGAGGCAAGACCATCCCTTTGGTAAAAGTTTTGTGGAAACATCATGGGGTGGAGGAAGCCACTTGGGAACGTGAGTTGGAAGTCCGCGAGAAATATCCGGACATGTTTATTGATATGTAATATTTTGTAATATTGTTGGACTTAAGAATTTTATATATATGTCTTAAGTTGTAAAACATTGAGAATGTTTTGGGTTAATGATAGTTGTTTGAAACTTGCTTCATAATGGAAGTGGAATGTCACATTTACAAATTGAATGTGTTTTATATATCATAGAATTGAATGTGATATGGAAGTGGAAATCATGTATTTTGAAAACTGTTGAAATTGAAAGGAAAGGTGCATAGTATTGATACAAGTTGTAATATATGTTATTTTATATACATATTGTGAGATGCCTCTTGATAAGAGATGAAATGGCCAGTTTTGGGTCAAGTTGTTCATTATTGTAATGTTATGTTTTTGGAATTTTGAGAAAAACCTGTTTTCAAAAACTTATGCTTAATTTCGGGGACGAAATTCTTTTAAGGGGGGGAGGTTATAGCAACCCCGGTCTTTTCCCATTTGATTATTGTATCCGGACTTAAGTTCCGTAGATCCTGTCATTGTATAATTGTTGTTATCGTCTTTTAATTTCTTATTTCTGAGTTATAAGATGCAATGGGCAGGTTTATTACAGGTTGGTTGGGTTAGAAACAAAGTGTTCTTGTCTGCATTTTGGACCTTCGCCGGCGAGGAGTTGGTCGCCGAGCGAAATAAGCTTTTGTCCGCCGAGCCAGGGTTTGGTCGCTCGAGCGAGAGTCTGCGTCTTGGGCCTAGGACCTGAGAGTTGTGATTTTTGGCTCGAGAGAGCTTTCCTTAGCTTGAGCGAGCGAGGTGTATGTTTTCGAGTTCTTCGCTCAAGCGAGCATTCCGTCGCTCGAGCGAGCTTCTGGGTTGCAGACCTATAGCATCGCGTTTTTGGCTCGAGCGAGCTTTTCGTCGCGCGAGCGAGGTTTCTTGTGTCTGGTCGCTCGAGCGACCAGGTCTTCGCTCGAGCGAGCCTGACCAGTTTAAATAGGCAGCAGCGGGATTTGATCAGTTTTTCTTATCTGCCTTTTGTTCTAAACCCTAAGGTCCGACTTTTCTCTTTCCCTATTCACCTTTTTGCTTAGGTTTGATCTATTTAGGGTGGGCTTCTACCTTAGACCCTTTGTTAAAAAGATAGTGTGAGTCGAGGGCTTTAGTTTAATCTGAACAATCTTTGATTTGGAGCACTTTGGAGTTTGGGTCGTCATCTTCGTCTTCTTTTTTGGGCTATTTCTTCGAGGTAGGGATTTCCTACTCCAATGTATACGTTTTGTTCTAAGTTCTGGCATTTTAATATGTTGGGGGTATTTTGGTAATTTTGGGAAAAACCCTAGTTGTTTAAATAAATTGAATTGTATATTTAATTTAAGGAACATTGGGAAAATTAGTTAAATTCATGAGATTGAGGAATTTATTGATTAAATGGGGTAGTTGGTTAATTTGAATCACTCGTCTATTTAATTGTTGAATTATTTATTTCCAAGTCCAGAAATAACTGTTTTGGGCTATCGGTGGAGGATAGTCGTGATTGTTGTAGACATTGCATGTGGATTAGGGATAACTGAAAGTAATCATTGGTTAAGTCATTAATTTGGACTGTTGAATTAATACAGACATTATGTGTATTGATTGTGTGTTGTATATGTTATGTGTTTACATACATTGTTTTGTGTGGGAGGAGATAGGGGATGTACTCCACGATTTAGGGGAAGATAGGGGATGGACCTCTAAACCGGATTTTGTTTGGGAGGAGATAGGGGATGGACTCCATTAGCATCACTTTTATGTGTGCTTATTTATATTGAAGTGTTTTATTGATACAACACTAAAATGTGTATCATAATGGAAGTATGAAGTGTTTTGATATGAGCCAGAGTCTCATTTGAGTTGTTGATATTGGAAGTAATGTGAAATTAATATATATATTTCACTGTTGTAAGTTTGGCCAGGCTCTGAGCCATATTGGTAATAATGAAAAGTGAAACATGTCATAGATAATGATATAGTGATTATCTTGTTTAACCATCTATTAAATGCTATTGCTTTATTCAATGCTTATATTTGGTTTAGTATATTTCTACTGGGCTGTGGCTCACCCTATATGGGAACATCATTTTCCGGTTCAGGTGATAAGCAACCTCCAAGGACTTAGCTTGGAAGGATTTGACTTATGGATTTTTGAAGACTATCTTTAGTTAATTGTTTTTATTTGAATTACATGTAAACATTCAAGCCTAGGGCTTTATTTGTATTTGAGTTAGAACTCATAACTTTGTGTCCAAGTGTTGGCTTGGCAAGTTGTAAGCCCGTAGGGCATTTATTTTGGTGTTACATGTAATGTCTTTATTTCGTGATACTCTGATGATTAGATTGTGGTTTTTTTTAATAAGAATACATCTTATTATTGTGTATGTTATGGGTAATTTCTGAGGGCGTTACAAGTTTTAACTAAAAAAATTTCAACGTTCAAGCCTCATTAAAATTTTAATAGTCGGAATTGCCCTTCAAATAATTATTATTCATCATTTATGATTATCTATGAAAAAACATAAGGATTTGTCATTTATTTTGATTTAAAATATCAATTTTCAAATTGAGAAAACTAAAAAAATATGTGAAAAAAAAAAATTGGAAAATTTTTTGTATAAAGGAGCATGATGATGAAATATTGATGTGCAAAATTGAAAAAATAAAAACTTTAAAAATAAAAAAAAAGTAATAATGTTCACAGTTTTTAAATTAGAAAAAATAACTATTATTGTTATTGATTTTATTGGATAGTTGAATTAAACTAATAAGTAGAATGACAAAAACGTTTAATCTCATATTCTATTTTTTTAATATTTCTAATTTTAAAAATTAAAAAAAATATATTTTTAATTTTATTAAACAAAATTTATTCATTCAAAAAATCTTAAAATAAGAATTGAGCTACCATAAATATAACTTTGAAGGTGATCAAGTCAAATATCTTATTAAAGGCGACACGGACCAACCATGGGCTTCTTCGGTTTTTTTTTTTTTTTTTTTGAGCTCTTGGTCTTGTTTTCCTTTGCTTGCGCAAAAACTTTCCTACTTTAGGAGAGGGCAAAAGAGGAGAAGTTATTGGTTGGTCTTGAAGTATTATTTTACATTATCAATTTAGAGACAAGTGCCCCATTATCTTTTTAAAAAAGATAAAAATGTGGTGGATTCCCCAATTATTCAACATAAATTTATGAATCTCACCCCTCCACAAATCACAACACCATCAAAACACTACATAACGGTATCCAAAACCAACCAATAACTTCTCCTTTTAACAGATGAAGACCGTATATTTTCCAATTATTAACATCCCACTCTCTTTTTTTCTTTTTCTTTTTAAAATTTTTATAGTAACTTTATAGAATAAATACAACAGCACTCAGTGTGTTTGGTTTCAATTCTTTGAATTTAATTTTTTGAAAATTGAGTTATTTATTTTTTATTTTATTTTTTGTTTTTAGTGAATATTTTTAAAATTTTAAGCAATTTTTATATATTTTTTTAGATGCACATTACCTAGATGTATCTAAATAGTAAAATATTTGTGAAAAAATATTTTAAAAAATTAATAAATACACAAAAATATGAAAAATATACTCAATTTTAATTTTTTTATTTTATATTTTTGGTATTTAGTGAATTTTTTAAAGATTTTTTTTTTACAATATTATACTTTTTAAATGTATTTATGTTAAGTGTGTCTAAAAATTAAAAAAAGAGTCATTATCTTTTTGAGAATTTTTTTTATTTAATGTCTTTGGTATTAAGATTTTATAAAATAAAAAACATTTAATATTTTCATAGTAAATGGGGTCCCTTAACATTTTTATGGAAAAAAATTCAAGTCAGAAAAATTTATGTCCGACTCAAAGAAATTTAGGTCTCGACATAGAGAAATTTTAATTTTCACAGAGAAATTTTGAAATTTCTTTGATATAATCACGGAGAAATTTCATCGACAGACTTAGCTAATAAAAAGAAATCATAAACCTCTTCTATTACATAAAATTAAAGAGTGATATTCATTAATTTTTCTTTATCTTTTTTATCTCCCCACCTGAGGCCTTTTATTTTTTCTATTATATATATGGCTCACTCTCATTTCTTTTCTCATTTAAATTCACAATTGGCAGCATTAGTGATTGAGGCTGAATTGTACAACATTGAGGCCGTTAATTAGGATCTCTTAACTTTACTTGCTTGTCAAACTATATATTTTATGACTGTTTAATGTCAATCAAGATGTACATAGTGGGAGCATAAAATGAGCAAAAACACAAAACTTGTAGAGAAAAGTGCTTCTCGTACGTGCGGAGGCTCATTTCCACACGTGTGGCCTTTACCTCGCAACCAAATAGGGCCCAAGATTCCTGCACGTGCGGAGGGTTTTTCTTGCACGTGCGGCACCCTTCCCGCACATGTAGTGACCATTCTCACACGTACGGCTGTACCTCAGAAATTGTGGAGCTGTTTTAAACCTGTTTAAAAAACAACAGAGATATAAGAAGAAGAAAAGGATGTTGGAATAGGGTTTTGAAAAATTCCAAGAGAGAGAAGAGGTTAGGGTTTGGAAGAGGGATTCTCAAGCTTCCAAGGCAATTTCCATGGAGGGTTCTTCTTCTTTTACTTATTTTCACTCCTCCATGAGTGGCTAGGCTCCTCTTTCTAGGGTTTTGATGAAACCCTAGCCAAGTAAATAGGTTCCCTTTTTGCTTTATGATTATGTAAAGATTTGAACGAATTATATGGTATTTAAGAAGTTTCAAATATATTTTTCAGTATTCTCTTCAAGTATTCTTCTTTCTGTGATTGTTGAATGCTTTCCATACATTGGTTTTCTATGCTTCCATGTTCAAGGTATGAGACGAGCCATACTACGATGGACGAGTCGTGTTGCTACCCTAGTTTAGAGTGAATGACTCGTACTACTTGAGATGGTTCGTGCCTATATATTGAACGCGTTAATTTTCTTGATAAATGCTTTGAGCTTGTAGTTGCAAGGTATTATTTAGTTTAAATCGTAACATAATTGAGTCTCAAATTGAAGCCTTGTTTATGTAACTAGTGGTGAATTCATTACTCTAGGTTTTTTTTTTTTTTTTTTTTTTCCAAAAATCAACAATTCCAATTTTATTTATAAGTGCTAGTTTAATCTCTTAGTTAAATTTAGTATTACTAGTTTATGAATGCTCAATCTTTTTATCAAAATTAATTTATGAATCTAACAATTAAATTAGTTTAATTTCACAATTGTCGTTGTGGATCGATACCTGCACTTACCATAATTTTAAGGAATTTGATATAGTTTTGGTGTTTATATTTGGTGTGTGAAATGATCCATCAAATTTTGGTGCCGTTGCCAGGGACTTTTGGTGAAACTAATTAATTTAAAGTTACATTCTTATTTTAATTTTTAGTTTAGATTTCATATTTTAGTGTTGCTAAGTGTGTAAAGTTTTTGCAAGTGTAAATGAAACCAAGCTTTAAAAACAAACCGCAGAACTAAAGTCCTTAAAAAGAAAGAGCTCAATTGGAGGTTGGAGACAACAGTCTACACGTCAAGCACCCGCAAGACGAGTAAAGCGTTTTCGTTAAACCGTTGTGAGTATTTTCTTCTTTAGTATTTTGCTTTCATAACTTAGTGCATAAGAGTCGAAACCTAGTGTGTGTGTTTGAGTGGTGTATACATGAGCGCCATTCTTATCGCTCTAAATTGGGTAAATATGTTGCTTATTTTAAATGGAAAGAATCATAACCTCCATCTGACCTCACTCTTCTAAAATATATATATATATATATTAAATTTTACTCAGGAAGCAGATGAGTTATTTTTGTCATTGTTGGGAACGATACAAGAGTTATGTAGATGCTTGTCCACAACATGGCTACAAAATAACTCAACTTATTGCTTTCTTTTACAATGGGTTGAACTCTCAAACAAGTCAATTTGTAGACAGAATGTGGTCAACTGAAAATTTTGAGATGTTCCCAGCTAAGGTGTGGATTTATTTTGACGAACTCGTTTAAGACTTTCATAAGAGTGCATGTTGTGAGATTTTTGAAAAAGAGTTGCAAATTGAACCTAGTGAAGCCACAACACATCTCTCTAGTGATCCAACAACTGATATGGAGTTAGTATTTTTGTCACTTGAACCTAACGTTACACCCAGAGATCTGACAGAAACTCTCCCCATAGTTTTGGCCTCTTATGTGGACGAAATTGATAGAGATTTAATTGTAGAAAATTATATTGATAAAGTAAATTAGCATGGGTGGGATTTTATTTTGGTTTTGATCTTATTGTTTCCACCCATGAGATTTCTTTACACACTATACTTTTCACACACATATTTCTCCACTTCGTTAATCATCCTCCCATAAGTCATTTAGAAGCTAGTCCCACACTGTTACATGAGTCGATTTATTTTCGTTACAGGTACCCATATCTCATAAATTGGAAGAAAAGGAAAAAATAAGTTTGTGTTGATATTTGGCTGAAGACAATATATTTAGCTCTTCTCGGGAGGAAACTTGAGCATTTTAGTTTTAGTTCTTTATTTATTATTTTGTATGTTTTCAGTGGGGTGTGTTAGGGCCAAATAGATGAGTACACCTTTGAATGGAACTGCTGAGTACGGCCTAACAAATTTGGTTTGAGGTAGATTACTTAAAGGAAGATCAACATGAAGCCTTGGATTCCCAAAAAAAAAATTAAAAAAATGTTGTGTTTGTTTTCTAAACCTTTTGCAGGTATAGTTTCCTTCTAGTTGGGTTCTCTGTATTTCAGGGATGCATATTTTATTGAGTTTTAATTCCCTTTCCTTTTACTATCCTTGTTAGTCCTTTTTGGTATATGTCATTGAGGCCATTGTCATTTAAGTTGGGGGAAAGGCTTTTGTTTTTGGTTTAAAAAATATTTAGATATATTGTGTGCTATAGTTTGTCTTAAAAAAAAAACCCTGACAAAAACAAAATAAGTAATAAAAAAAGGACAAAAATAGTGTTTTGTGTAGTGTGCGTGATTGCATTTCATGCCTAGGAGACTTTAAATCCTCTAAAAGTGTAATTCGTTTGGTGTTAGCTGTGCCCGAACGACATCTAACGGTCTGGTATAGCCGCCTAACTGTGTTTGTAGTGGGTTCGTAGGAGACCAACCGAGACGGTGGAAACTAGAGTTCGAATGGGAAAGCCTAGAACGTAAAGGTTTAGAATTTTCGATATTAAAGTCTGGTTTAAATACCCAGGGGTGTGGAGATTGCTTCAAAACTACCTCGGCTTGAATTCTGTATAGCAGCCCCATAGGTCAAGTTAGCTTCAGGCGCCTCGATTCTGGATAACAAATCAACCTAGTATGTCACCTTGTTGGAGAATAGGGAAAGCTACAAACGTAGTTAGGGAGAAATGTAGTACCAGTGGTTTTCCCGTGAAGATTATACATTTGTTGAGCATTTAGATGTTTTCGAAGTGCTATATTTATTTCAGATGTGCAATGAATGTAAAAATGGTTTGAAGTTTTTGGGTTGTAATTGGGTTATAAATAAATAAATAAATAAATAAATAAAATTCCTCACGTACGGCACAACTCACCGCCGTACGGCACATATCCCGGTCCCTTTGTTCGCTACTGTTTTAATTTTTTTCTAATGTATGTTATTTATTTTATATCTTCTATTATTTCTCAAAAACAAAAACAATATATATATATATTTGTGTTCATATCTGCCTAGCTGGAGGTGCAGCTACAATGTCTGGTAATATCCTCTCTCTCTCTCTCTCTCTCTCTCTCTCTCTCTCTTTCTAATTTACTGCGCATTTGCTTCCATTGCGAACAATGTCATATTCAAGTTAGAGGATGCGGGTATTTTCTTTTGTGCATTTCTAGTTGGCTTATAATTCATGCTTATACCTACTTCACTTGATTGCATTACTTCACTTGATGTTGACTTGTTGCTAGTAGGGTGATAATATTGGCATATGTTAATTGGGGAGCATAGTAGACTTGTATGAAAAGGGTTTATTGGGTAAACACTCGCATGTGATGTTTGCACTAGGATAGTTATTTGTGGTTGGGGTATTAGTACACTTATCATGAGTATGCCTTGATTCACATGAACACACTATCATAGCGGTGACCACTCTATTATAATTCCTGGTGTACATCATTGATCATTGCTAGTGTTGTAGGAAAGAATAGATGACCAGCCTTGATTCTCAAAATAAATCAATAAAAAATAATAAAAAAACAAACAAACAAATACTTGACTCCTTTGGGTTTGTAGCCTCTTTAACTCAAGTTATTAAGCCCATAGGGGTGTCTTTACACCTAGTGCCCTAAAACCATCTAGTTTGGGAGTCATTGGCCTAATACTTGCTACATGGGTTAATTAGAAAGCTTAAGGGACCTAGACATTGCACAGCTAAGGAAAAATAAGAAAAATGGCTTGTTCAGATTCGTAGCCTTTTCAGCTTGAGTTATTAAGCACGTAGGGGTGTCTTCACACCAAGTGCCCTAAAGCCGTCTGGTTTGGGAGTCTTTGGCCCAATGCTTGTTACATGGGTTGATTAGAAAGCTTAATGGATCAGGACATTGTATAGTTATTCAAAAATAAAAAAAAAAAAATAAAATAAAAAAAAAATAAAAAGCATGTTTTTTTTTTTTTTGTTGAGAATCCTAGTTACAAAAGTTTAATCTTGGTTGTATATGTTGGGGGTTATTATGAGTTACACTGGGCTATTATAGTAGTCAGTTAACTAGTTATGGAGATTGAACGTTACACCAAGGTTACTAATGATGTGTTCTACTAGCATTCACAAGTACATAGAACTTGATTTGTATAATACTAAATTGCAATCTCTACTCAATAGATTCCTTCATGCTTGTCTACTATGCCTTCAATAACTCATCATGTCTTAATATTACACTGTAGTGGCACATAAGTTAATTCTTGAATGGTGTACTGTGATTGATTGTTGCTGGATAGATGTGAATATGTTAATGTTTATCGATATCATTTCTGGAAACAATCATGAGACTTTACTCGTCCACTTGGGATAACTTTGTGGTTTAAAGGCTTGTTGCATATGCTAATGCAACCGTTCTTCCCACGAAAGAGGAGATGGCTAGATTTTGTTTAATTTTATTCTTTCCTTCTTTATTCCTTGCTTGAGGACTAGCAAGTTGCAAGTTAGGGGATGTGATTAAGGCCGATTTGTACAACACTGAGGCCGTTAATTAGGATCTCTTAACTTTACTTACTTGTCAAATTATATATTTTATGCCTATTTAATGTCAATCTGGTTGTACATAGTCAGAGCATAAAATAAGCAAAAATGCAGAACTTGTGGAGAAAAGTGCTTCTCGGACGTGTGGAGGCCCATTCCCGCCCGTGTGGCTTTTACCTCATAGCCAAACAGAGCCCAAGCCTCCCGCACGTGCGACACCATTCCCGCACGTGCAGTGACCATTCTCACACATGCAGTTGTACCTCGAAAATTGTGCCGCTGTTTAAAATTTGTTTGAAAGACAACAGGGGTATAAAAAGAAGAAAACGAGGCTAGAATCGGGTTCTGAAAAATTCCAAGAGAGAGAAGAGGCTAGGATTTTGAAGAAGGGATTCTCAAGCTTCCAAGGCAATTTCCATGGAGGGTTCTTCTTCTTTTACTTCTTCCCACTCCTCCACGAGTGGCTAGGCTCCTCTTTCTAGGGGTTTGATGAAACCCTAGCCAACTAAATTGGGTTTTATTTTTGGTTTTTGATTATGTAAAGGTTTGAACAAATTATATGGTGTTTAAGAAGTTTCAAATATAACTTTCAATATTCTCTTCAATTATTTTTCTTTCAGTGATTGTTGAATGCTTTCCATGTAATGGTTTTCTGTGCTTTCATGTTCAAGGTATGAGATGAGCCATACTACAAGGGACAAGTCGTGTTGCTACCCTAGTTTAGAGTAAATGACTCGTACTACTTGAGATGGTTCGTGCCTACATATTGAACGCGTTAATTTTCTTTATAAATGCTTCGAGCTTGTAATTGCGAAGTATTATTTAGTTCGAACTATAACATAATTGAGTCTCAAATTGAAGCATTATTTATGTAAGTAGTGGTGAATTCATTGCCGTGGGTTTTTTTTTCATAAAAATCAACAATTCCAATTTTATTTATAAGTGGTAGTTTAATCTCTTAGTTAAATTTTGTATTACTAGTTTATGAATCCTCAATCTTTTTATTAAAATTAATTTAGGAATTTAATAATTAAATTAGTTTAATTTCACAATTGTCCTTGTGGATCAATACCTGGACTTACCATTATTTTAAGAAATTTGGTATAGTTTAGTGTTTATATTTGGTGTGTGAAATGACCCATCAATTAGCAAATGCGAAATGGCTCTGTTTCTCTCTATACTCTGTTTTGTTCATCTTCTCTCTGTACAACATCTCTGCTTCTCTAGCTCTTCCTCCTCTTTAACTACGTCTTGATGGTAAGCACTCTATCACTCCCTTCTACTTGCTTTTAGGATCGTAAATGAATTGAATTGTTCATGAACAAGTTTGGATCAGCTTGGCTTGTTAAGGGTTCAACTCGGTTCAGTTCGTTTAGTAAACAAGCTGAGGTCGAGTTCGAATATTAGGCCCGTTTAGTAAACGAGCTGAGCTCGAGCTTGAGCTTGCACAAGCTTTGCTCGTTCATCTTTATTTAAATTATATAATAAATATATTATTTATATATTAAATAATATATAAATATATACAAATAATTATACTATTA
This sequence comes from Camellia lanceoleosa, assembly GCA_025200525.1. NCBI lineage: Eukaryota > Viridiplantae > Streptophyta > Magnoliopsida > Ericales > Theaceae > Camellia > Camellia lanceoleosa. Next base: position 72,531,569 of record CM045769.1, read on the forward strand.
TTTATATATTAAATAATATAAATAATATTTTTATTTAAATAATATATATAATATTAAAAAAAATTATCGAACCGAGCCGAGCTTGAATTTCATTAATATTAATGAGCCGAGTCGAGCTTGAGTCTAGTTCCTTATTGAGCCGAGCTTAAGCTCAATAAACAAGCTCGAAAAGTAAACGAGCCGAGCTATAGCTTAGCAATGCCCAGTTCAGCTCGGCTCAATTTGTTTGTAGCCATTGCTTTATATAAATCTCACATTACATCTCTGTCTCTCTTTTTGGAAGAAATTGCTTGAATGTGATGTGGTTTAGTTCTGATTGCTTTGTAAATCAACAAAGTTTTTTACCTTTTAGATTAACTCTAACACTGCATTTTACTTAACAAAAGTATATGTAAAACAATTTTATTCTTTAATTTTATCTCATAACTTTACCTAATACGTGCACTCCAACAATCGCTACTCATGAAATTAGTTTGCCTAGCTTTTAAAACTCTCTGAATGTTGTTTATCCAAAGGAATGAGACAAAATGTAGATCCATTCTTGGTGAGTTTGGGACTAGCAAAAAAAAAAAAAAAAAAACTAGATTCTTTTCCATTTTAGTATTTCTTTTTAAAATTTGTGTTGAAAAAGTTTACTTTTCACGTCAATCAACTAGACTATAAATAAAAATAAAAAATTTGAAAAAATATTTTAAAAGGTTCATTAAAAATAAAAATAGAAAGTCTTTAGTTTTTTTTCCCCCCTCTTAGTAGAACATAAAAATGTAAAACTTTTTAAAAGGCTACCTATAATTTTTCCATTTGTATTTTGCAAATTTATGCTACAGTATTTTGTTACAATTTCTATTTGTAAAACATAAATAAATTAAATAAGTTTCAAAAAATTGAACCTAAAAGTTAAAGTTGAGAAATAAGTACATTTACATTTAGTGGTGCCCATTTCACAACTTGTCTTTTTTTTTTTTTTTAGTTAATTCTTAACTTTGTTATGACTTCTTGAAAAAAAATAATATGTTTCGAATGATTTTTAATTTTTTTTTTTTTTTTTTTGTGACAACCAACCTTTTTAAATTATTAAGCTTTAATTTGGGTAGAAAAACACAAAACAAGCCCAGATTTTGACTACGTTAGGTGTGATTAATTATGAACACTCTCTCTCCACAGGTTTTCTCAAATGGAGACTTTGAAATACCACCAGAGCCCTCAAACCTTGACAAAACAGTGATCAAAGGAAAACACTCATTACCCAATTTGGAAATCAATGGTTTAGTTGATTACATGTCAGGTGGGCCTTAGCCAGGTGGCTTCTACTTTGCCATTCCACGTGGCGCCCATGCAGTGACGCTGGGAAATGAAGCATCTATCTATCAAAATTTGACTGTCAACACTATTGGTGCAATCTTTCCTCTCACCATTGGAGCCACAAGAACCTGTGCACTTGATGAGACGTTGTAGGTTGTTTGGTTAAAATTTTAATGTAGGGTGTTTGGTTAAAAGATAAAAAAAAAAATATATTTGTAAAAAATATGAAATACAAAAACCAACAAACAAAAAGAAGAAGAAGAAGAAGAAGAAGAAGAAGAAGAAGAAGAAAATTTTGATTTAGTTTGATTTAGTTTAAAATATGAATGTAGGCTGTTTGGTTATATTTGATGAGCATTTGTGAAAAAAATATAAATGTACTGATTACATTCATGGTGGACAAATAGGTAGATTTTTTCAAAACTCCAACGTTTATGAAGGTTGAAGGTTTCTAAATTGTTGTCCTGAAACGATGTTCCTACTATTACCTCACAACATCTCTAATGATTCAATTGCAAATAGGTGGTTATTGCTATATTTTAGTAATGAATAACAACAAAATACTAGAGTTTAGCAATGTTGCTTCAGTAGTTACTTTGCTATTTTTAAGATTTTTCTCTCAAAATATCAAATTAAAAAAAAATTATATATGGTGTTGCTTCAATGTTAACTTTGCTTTTGTTAGATTGTGGCTTCATAGCATTGGTTTTTAAATGATGGTCGGCAAATCCTTAGCCACTATATTTCATAGTTTTTGAAGCAGATTTAATGCCTTTGTCTTTGGCTCTTCATGATAGTGTTGAGTTCACAGGTTTTTGCTGTTCTTATAAATAAACAAATTATTTTGGTAGCCCTTCTTACAACTAGGAAGTCACCTCTTTAGGCAAGTAAATTCTTCTTTACTCTGTGAATTAAAGGTTGAATTATGGTTACTATATTTATAACAATTCTTGTGTTTTTTAGATTCTTTGTTATCTTAATTTATTGATGTGTAGCGAAATTTGCAGGTACCAAAAGAGTATTGAGCTCTTGATCTTGAAGCTTCCATTCAAGAGGCTTGTCCATGAAATTGCTCAGGACTTCAAGGTAATTGAATGGTCGCAATAGATAAACACTGTCATATTTATTGTAATTGTTTACGGTTTTTTATTTTATTTTATTCATAGTGTATGTTAATGTTTTTTATTTTTATTTTAATTTTTGTGTTGGGTTGTGGATTTGAATAGGTTACATTCTTTGATTGTTGACTGAAATTTTGAATGGTGTGCTATTGTTTCTGTTTTTTGTTTTCAAATTATTACCTCTTCTACAATTTGTTGCGGATTTACTTGTGTATGTGTGTGTATGTGTTTGGAAAACTTTTATTTCTGATTTACTCTGAAATTCTGTATTCTTAAAAGGAGTAGTGTGCATTAGGGCTATCCTCCATATTATTTATTCTCTAATTTAAACGAATTACAGACAACTTTCTCATATCCATCATGGTTTAAAATTTTTCTTATTGCTAGCTACTTGATTTCTTTATGACATTTCCGAGAATGTTGGTTTACTTGAAATATGCATGAAAAACCATGGAAAAAGTTGTTTAATAGAAAAGAGGCCAACTGCATGCAACAAATCATAGCTCCTTGGGCAAGGATGTGTGTAACGCCCTCAAAATAATAACATTAAACCCAACAATATATACATGTGTTGATACGAAAAGATTCACATTCTTCCATCACTCAGAGTATTTCATTACAAAAGTGTTACATGTTAACGACAAAAGCAAAATGCCCTACGGGCTTACAGCTTTTCAAGTTAACACTTGGTTATAAAAAGAGAGTGCTAACTCATTTACACATTAAGCCCTTGGCTTGAAAATACATGTAATACAACAAAAGAAAATAGACATCAAAAGTCTGCCTGCCTCTAGCCTCCCAAGCTATGTCCATGGAGGTGGCATGCTACCTGTACTTGAAAATGATGTTCCCATATAGGGTGAGCCACAGCCCAGTAGAAATACACTAAACCAACTATGAACAGAGACTAAAAGATTAGCAGTCGATAGATGACTAACACCTAATCAATTCACTTATTTTACCTTACAGTTTCATGACATACAAGTCCATGTTACATTTCATTTTCTATTACTTTTCAATTCTCAATTCATAATCCTGAGTCAGAACCTGGCCAAACAACTTATATGAGGTAATAACTCATATTAAACCCTTTCCCATTTCATAATAGATAAGCATACTAGCTATATCACACATCAACAGATAAGCATACAAGCTATATCATCACTTCCATAGATATGCATAAGAGCACTATCACACTTCCAATGACAAGCATATGAGCTCTATCTATGGAGTCCATCCCCTATCTCCTCCCAAAGAACATCCGGTTTAGAGGTCCATCCCCTATCATCCTCTAAACCGTGGAGTACATCCCCTATCTCCTCCAACACAACACAATGCATATAAACAATTATTATACACATCATCAATCAATACATAAAGTTAATGTATTCTCTTAACCGTCATACTCAATGACACATTCCAGTGATTAGTTTCAGTTTGCCTAATCATCATGCATTGTCTACAACAATCAAGACTATCCTCCACCGATAGCCCAAAGCAGTTATTTCTATATAGAATATAAATGCAACAAATGGATATATAATCAACATTCCAACTAGGTGAGTGATAGATAATCCAACTACACCCTTTAATCCCATGCATTCCCGATCTCAACATTTCCAAACCAATTCCTCATTTCTCACAATTAATTATACAAATGAATTAACCATTGTAATTAGGGCATTTTCCATAATTAACATTACAACCCTTAGGTTCCATTTTCATCAATGTCTCAACATTTATTCCATTCCTTCATGCCAAACATGCATTTAAGTTTTATATGATTAAAAACCCCAACTTTTGTGGAATTACACAAAGGCCCAAACTCTCTCAAAATTACCCAACAAACCCCAATATATCAAAACACTAAAATTTAAAGACAAAACTCATAAAGAGGAGTAGGATATCCCTACCTCAAATTCGGAGCTCAAGGGAAGAAGATGACGAAACTCAACGTGCTCCAAAACGTGAAATTTTCGGATCAAAGTAAAGCCCTCGACGATCAACCCAACTTTTGTAAAGACCGACGGTGAGGAAAACACCCTAGCTAGATCAATACTTAGAGAGAAGTTATGGTTTTAGAGAGAGGAGCTCTCAAATGGCTTTTTGAAAAAAGTAAGAGAGAGAAACGCAGTTGAAAAAGTGATCCAAAAGTCGAATCTCGGTTTTAAATAAGAGTCACCCCGCTCGAGCGTCACTCACAGACTCCCGCTCGAGCGTCCAATCCGACGCTCGAGCGTCGAATGCACACTCCCAGTACTTTTATAGAACCAGGTCCCCGCTCGAGCGTCCAACTCCCCGCTCGAGCGTAACACACAAACTCCTGCTCGAGCGTACAAACTACCGCTCGAGTGTACAACACTACAGAAGAAATACTGGATGGGTGTTTTTCCCGCTCGAGCGCCAAAACCCCCGCTCGAGCGTACAAGCAACAAGAAGGTTCCCGCTCGAGCGTCAAAAGCTCCCCTCGAGTGGACTGGCCAAAATCTGGGCAACTGCTTTTGGTTTCTAAGCTCAACCCACCTGTTTCAAACCCACCCAACACAACCCAAGACTCAATACAAAGAGTAAAGGATGTAAACAAGATTTAAACAACTGCTAATACCTACGGAACCAAGTTCGGATCACTGTACAACAAGGGGAAAAACCCGGGATCGTTATAATGTGAATGACATACGGATGCGGATATGTCTCCTCTCTAGTTCAGTTGAGTCATGCTGTTTAGTCTAGTGGATAAATTATTAATCATCAAAGAAATTTGTAAAATATAATGGTTGGTTTTAAGGCTAAGTTGGTGTTGAAACTTGGTGCTAATGAGTTTCTGCTAAATCAATATAGTGGTTATAGGTTGGAGCTTCAGAACATGGTGTTGCATTTGTTTCTTCTTAATTGTAGAAATCGAAATTTGGTTTGAATTTTAAGGTTTGTTAGATGGTGTTTAAAAAGACAGATGGTAGAAATTTATAGATTGGAGCTTCGAAGGTATATTTGTTTTTCTAATTTTTTTTTTTGGTTAATATGTTAATGCCTTCTATTTGGAAAGGGGAAAAAAAAATAATACTTGTATTGGTTGGTTGGTTCCTAATGTTGCAGGTCATATTGCCATCTGAATATCACATGTGAACTGCTTTCTTATAGTTATTAATACTTTGTTAGAATAATGAGGAGTAGGTGAGAAAATTTCTTCTTCTTTTCCCTATATATTCAATTTTATTGAATTGTTCATATAGTTAACTACTTGAGATTATTTTTGATTATTTATTTATTTTTATTTTTTTTGTTCAGGAAGGTATTATTAAGTTCAACTACACCCCTTATCCGTACTTACCACGTATTTACCCCTTTCTCATTACCATAATTCTCATTGAAATAACATGTTCTTTCATAAACAATTATCTTCAATCGAAATTTACAATGCTAAAGTAATAATAACAAAAGTGAGTATGCCATGCAATAACTCTCATATCTCAAAACATTTCTCCATTTCCAAGGTCTCTACAACAATGTCAACAATCCTCTTTCCCAAGCTAACCATATGTTATCTACCCTTAGCCACAATTTCACTTTCACAACTCTTAGCAATGTAGCCTTATCAATAGTACATGTAATGTTTTTCACAACATTAGTTCTCATCATCCATAATGCGCAACAATTATCATCTTCCACATAGATATTTCCATACATTCAACAATAATTTTAAAAGAAAATAAGTCCCCCACTCTTTTATATCAAGGAAATCATCATTTCATTATCTCACATTCTAAAATCCACACCCTCAACTACTTATTTAAACAGAAGGGAAGAAGAATTTCATAGCTTTTCTCATGTTTTTTTTGCAAAAAGCCCCAATTGTTCTAGGGTTTTCATTAAAAAACCCAACAATCCCCCCATTTCATGTTGAAACCCAATCAAAAACCATATCCTTCTTAACTTTTGACTCGAAGAACATTCTCATGGGTAAAAAGAAATTGTGATTTAAAACCCCTCTTTCAAAACTCCCTTTCTCTCTCTTCATTTAGTGCAAGAGTAAAATTTACACAACAACCTCAAGGAAGCTTAAAAATCAACATTTAAGTAGCAAAACATGTATATATGACTCAAGAAATTCCCTACCTCACTCTTGTTGAAGGAGATGATGAAAGAAAGTGGAAACCCTAGCTTTGGTGAATGACTCTCCAATTTTCCAGAACCCCAAGAGGTGCCCCAACTTGGAGCTTCAAGATTGGTGAGAGATGTTGATGATCTAGACCCAAAGTTTACAAGAATCAAGGTGTTTTAGGGCTTTGGTGACAATTTCTAGAGAGAAGAAGGAGAAAATAGAGTTTAGAGTGTGAGAGAGAAGCCCAAAAATGAGTTACAAATCGGCCAAAAAGAGAAATAAAAACAGAGGCTCGGACTGCTCCGTCTGCTGCACGTGCGCCGCACCTCCCCACACGTGCAGAGTGCCTTTCCCGCACGTGCGGCCCTCATCCCCGCACGTGCAACGCACTTTACCCACACCTCACCCCGCACGTGCAATTTAAGCAGAATGTCACTCACTGAAATCCCCTCTTCCCGCACGTGCGGCTTGGCCTCCGCGTGCGGCCCAACCCCTGCGTGCGGCTGGCCCCTACGTGCGACCTGGCTAGCGATCGAAAAATTCGCTTTGCTCTTGAGTGCTTCGGACCTGACCCCGCACTTCCCGGAACAAGAACTTCAACACCGACACATACACACCAGAACAAGGGTTTTAAATTGGAAATGATTTTCTGAGAGTGCCAACCCAACGAGAACAAAAGAGAGTGAAACCAAAAAGAAGGAAAGGAAATAGAGGAAAAGAGACCCAGTCATCACAAACTAAGTGCCAAAATCATCAAATTAGACACAATACAACATCATTTTCAAACCCCATGTTCATTTATTTCATTTCTACCAAAAACCCCTCTTTTACATTTCACCCAAACCCTAGGTTGGCTTAAAACATCCCCAAATCACACCATTACTTACACAAATGACAAATATCTAAGCTAAATAGCATGTGAAGGTGTAGAAAATCCCTACCTCGAGTTAGGAGATCAAGCAAAGTGAGGTTGAAACTCCAAAGACACCGAAATCCAAGTTTGTTCGGACCAAAACGAGGATCTTGAAGCACTCTACCTTTTTCTCAAAGGCACTAGGGTGAAAAGATCAACGAATCTAGATGAAATCTAAGAGAGAAGGTGAGTTTTAGAGAGAGAAACGGTAGATCTATGTTTTTGGAAAGTTTTAGAGAGAGAGAGAGAGAAGTGAAAAAGTGATTTGAAACATCATCTTCATGGACTGTTATACACGCAGTTCGCTCGAGCATGGAAAGCCCCGCTCGAGCGTCAAACACAAAGTTCCGCTCGAGCGTGAAAGTTGGTGCTCGAGCGTAGAATATGCTCTTTTAGAATTTTTGCAGACAAAGGACCTGCTTTCGAAAGCATGGGGGCGCTCGGCGTCAATGCACTCTCCAGATTTGCGAATCGCAAAAATCTTTGAGAGAGTTGACAGATCCCGCTCAAGCGCAAGAATGGCCATTCGAGCGGAGGAGGAAAATTTGTGAAGCCTGCTCGAGCACAAGAATGCCTGCTCGAGCGAAAGAGCCAAAATCTGGGCATCATAGGTTCGAAAAAGACAAGCAACCAACCTGCTCCAAACACATAATTATAACTCAATAACCAAAATATGGGGGAGACAAGGGAATCAAGATATGAATAACCATTCTAAACCATGCTAACCTGAGTCCGGAATACAATAAATGACGGGTCAAAACCGGAATCGCTATAACCTCCCCCCTTATGGAATTTCATTCTTGAAATTACAAATCAAGTTCAAAATCAAAACTAACCCATTCACAACAACGTTATTCTTACAAGTTCAATACCATGACCCATCTTCCGGTCATCTATTCTTATCGACTCGATACACAAGTCCCATATTAAAATGAAATTTACAATTTCCCACAACATTTGCAATGTTTAAATCAAAGTCCAAGTTTTCAAAATTTTACATAGCATATACAATGCTTTCCAAAAGTGATACAACACACATGATATTCCTTATTCTCAAAGCATATACAATGTCTAAAATAAATTCATATTTCGAAAGTGTAAACAACATATACAATGTTTCTACCTTTCCAGAACATAGACAATATTCTCACATTCTACCAATCATAATCACAATACATGTTCAAACATCAACAAATAAGTCCGGATACTTTTCTCGGACTTCCAATTCACGCTCCCAAGTTGTTTCCTCAACCTCGTGATATTTCCACAATACCTTTACCAAGGGAATTGTCTTGCCTCACAAGACTTGGTCCCGTCTATCCAAGACCCTCACCGATCTCTCCTCATACGAGGCATCCTCATCTACCTCCAAGTCAGTCCAATCCAACATGTGTGATGGATCCGACTCATATTTCCGAAGCATACTAATATGAACACGTCAAGAACCCCAGAAAGCTGCGACGTTAACGCCAAACGGTAAGCAACCTCCCTAATCCGCTCGAGGATCTCAAAAGGGCCAATAAATCGAGGGGATAACTTCCTCCTCTTCCCGAATCTCATCAAACCCCGCCTAGGTGAAATTTCCAAAAAGTCATAATCACCCACCTCATAAGACAAGGGTCTCCTTCTACGATCGACATAACTGTTCTAGCGACTCTGAACCATAACCAACCTCTTACGAGTAAGTGCTACCTTCTCCGTCGTCTATCGAATCAACTTTGGGCCCAGCAAAGGTGCATCACCCACCTCGGCCCAACACACTGGAGATCTAAAAGGTCGACCATGCAAGGCCTCAAACGGTGCCATGCCAATACTCAATTGGAAACTGTTGTTGTAAGAAAACTCCACTAAGGGTAAATACCTCTCCCACAACCCCCTAAAATCTAGGACACAGCCTCGTAGCATATCCTCAAGGATCTGAATAGTACACTCGAACTTCCCGTCAATCTGAGGATGTTACACTGTACTAAAGGTCAATCTAGTGCCCAAGGCACTCTACAAGCTCTGCCATAGCTGAGCTATGAAACATAGATCTCTATCCAAAACAATAGCCACAGGAACTCCATGCAACCTTACTATGTCCCTAATATACAAGTCGGCAAGATAATCTACCGAATAAATAAGGCGCATAGGTATGAAGTGCGCAGACTTGGTTAACTGGTCAACTACCACCCAAATGGCATCACTACCCTGTTGAGTCCTCGGAAGGCCCACAACAAAATCCATCGTGACATGCTCCCCCTTCCACTCAACTATAGGCAACGGTTGCAACAAACCCACTGGCCTCTGATACTCGGCCTTCACTTGTTGACAAGTAAGGCATTTCGATACAAACACGACTACATCCTTCTTCATACCTCTCTACCAAAACTGGCGACTCAGATCATGATACATTTTTGTGCCTCTCGGATGCACTGCAAGGCGTAAATGGTGAAACTCTCAGAGTACTTTCTCTCGGCAAGACTCCAACACGAATCGGAATAACAAGACTTGGATAGAAAATAAATCAACAGGGATCTAACAATTTGCGATATTACACAAAACAATTCAATAATCAAGCAATTTACAAAATTTCATAAGCCGATCAACTCATCATACGATAATTTATCGAGAACAAAATAGCTGGTCCTACTCAATACATAACCAGCGACCAATCTCACCCAAGTACAATCGCTTATCTGGGTATATTGGTGCAAGCTATTGGCAGGGTTCGATCGATCCACGTACGGAGTATTTCTATATCACTCAGTCAGACAAATCAACATTGTCAATGTAGAATAATGTCACAAAATTTATCAAATAACCAGAGTAATCAAACACATCAACATAGGATGATTTCATAGAATTCATCAAATGACCAGAATGATCAAGAGAAATACAAATTGAAGGTAGATAAAATGAAACTCTTTGCAAAGATATTTAAAGGAAACATATTGTTTACCATCCGAATTATCTCAAAACAATCTCCTTCATCACCAATACTTTAATCATCTGTTATTTCTCTATATATCTCTAAAAATGACGAATCAAAATTCTAAGACTAAAGGTATGTAAGGTTTGACAAAATTTACAACTCTCCTCTTTTATAAAATTGTTAAATCTTATTCTAAATAGTCTCGATCTAAGCTCTAAATCTTTGATAACAAATGGATGGAGAGATGAATCTGAGAGAGAGAGAGAGAGAGAGAGAGCAAACAAAAAGAGAAAGAAAAAGACGGAGAAATGAGGAGATATTTGGCTCAATTTATAGAAAAAATAAGTAGAGTAAAAGAAGATAAAAAATGAAAAGAAATTAAAAAGAAAGGACAATGGGCACGTGGGTGCTATGCCATTTGGTTCCCTATCATGTTTGTTTGTTTTGTTTTATTTATTTATTTTACTTGGTAAGGAAGAAAGTCGGGAATTGTGAGAGAAATCTCTTTTTAAAAAGAGGTGAATAATAATGAGGTGGAGATAAATAAATAAAAGTATAAGAAGCGACTTTGGTTCTTATCTAAAAATCTCACTACCAAACTACTATAATAAACTACCAATACCTCTAATTAAATATTTATACCAAAAAAATACGAGATTTCACAATCTATGTCCCTTAAATAAATTTCGTTCTCAAAATTCTAATTACTAATTCTCCAAAATTTAATAATGACTAACTCCTCAAATCACACGTTTCCACTACGCACTTTTATATAAATAAAGATTTTCTTTTTCTTTTTCTTTTTTGTACCTCAATATCTACCAATTTTTTTTTTTTTTTTTTTGAACCTCAAATATCAACTACCCTACAAAACCCAAGTAAGGCCTAATCCCTACGCTCTGATACCATTCTGTAATGCCCCAACTTTCGGGCCATTAATAAATCAAATCAACCACAAATTACAATTCCAAATATGAAATAACCTCAAATATACAAATCATCTCCAAGAAAATTAAACAAATGTTTCCAAAATATAATTTATACAGTTGTCTCAAAAAATAATATACAGTGGTGGGCCCGGAATCTCTAACTCAAGTAATTCCTTTAAATGCTTCAACTCTAATCACTACTAAATTGCTTTGCATTTGAAAAATAAATTAACTCGTGAAGTATACAATATGACATGAATAATAAAACTTGGACAGAGAATAAATTAACATGGATCCAACAATTTATGATATTACGCAAACGATTCGATAATCAAGAAATTTACCAAATTGCATAAACAGATCAACTCATCATATGATAATTTATCCCAGATCAAATACCCGGTCCTACTATAATAAACCGGTTCTACTATAATAAACCATCAATACCTCTCATTAAAACATTTATACCTCAAAAATATGGGATTTCATATGACAAGACCTTTTTTTACCACAATTGAACACTTTGAAGGAGGTCATGTCACTTTTGGAGATGGTAGCACTTCTAAGGTCAACGGTAAGGGATCTATAAGTGCTCTCAGTCTAGCAAAACTTAACAATGTTTTACTTGTAGATGGATTCAAGGAAAATTTGATACACATTAGTGAAATGTGCGATTCACATCACGATGTATTATTTTCAAAAAGATAAATGCCAAATTTTGGATACAAAGGGAAATATTGTGATTCATGGAATACACACATCTGACAATTGCTATGGGATTCATTCCACAAGTGAGCTCACTTGTCATTCCATCACCATTAGCAATACCGATCTTTGGCATCAATGGCCTAGTCACATCAATTTCAAAGATCTAGCTAAAGTGGCCAACAACAAACTTGTTCGGGGCATTCTTAAATTAGGAAAACCGACTATGAGTGCAGACTGTGCCAATTGGGTAAGCAAACCAAAGCCCCTCATAAAAAGATGAACCAGTTGGCAACCAAGCGTCCTCTTGAACTTGTTCACATGGATCTAATAGGTCTAACTCAAATCGAAAGCATTGGGGGTAAAAGGTATATTTTCTTAACTGTTGTTATTTTTACCGTTTCACTTGTGTAACGCCCTCGAAATATTACACTAAACCCATCAATTAAACATGCATTGATACAAGATGAAATCCACATTCTTCTATTCAACTAAACAGTTCTTTACAAAAAAGCATTACATGTTAACAACAAAAGCAAGTGCCTTAAAGGCTTACAGCTTTCCAAGCTAACACTTGGTTACAAAAAGAGAGTTCTAACTCAATTACACATTAAGCCCTTGGCTTGAATATACATGTAATACATCAAAATCAAAACGACAACAAAAGTGTGTCCGCCTCTAGCCTCCCAAGCTATGTCCTTGGAGGTGGCATGCTACCTGTACCTGAAAATGAAGTTCCCATATAGGGTGAGCCACAGCCCAGTAGAAATATACTAAACCAACCATGAACAATGACTAAAAGATTAGCAATTGATTGATGGTCAACACAGGTACAATCACTTACGTTACAGTTCCAAGACTTCCAAGTCTATGTTTCCTTTCATTTCCAAGACACAATGGTCTATGTTACATTCTATTTCCATTTCCAAGACATACAAGTCTATACTTCATTTCAAGCGTATGAGCTCAATCAATACTACACTTCACACATTCTATGACAAGCATATGAGCTCTATCAATACTACACTTCACACATTCTATGACAAGCATATGAGCTCTGTCAATATCACTGGATAGACGTATGAGCTATATCCCTGGAGTCCATCCCCTATCTCCTCTAACACACACACACATCCGGTTTAGAGGTCCATCCCCTATCTTCCCCTAAACCGTGGAGCCCATCCCCTATCTCCTCCCACTCATACAATGCATATAAACAGTCATTATACACATCAATCATTACATACAGTTTATGGCATTCTATCAACCGTCAAATTCCATGACACATTCAAATGATTAGTTTTAGTTTGCCTAATCATCATGCATTGTCTACAACAATCAACACTACCCTCCACCGGTAGCCCAAAGCAGTTATTTCTAAACAGGAAATAAATGCACAAATGGATATAAAATCGACATTTCAATTTGGTGAGTGATAAGTAATCTAACTACACCCTTTTATCCCACATACTTCCAATCTCAACATTTCCACTTCATTTCCTCAATTCTCACAATTAATTATCCCAATTAATTAATCAATGTAATTAGGGCATTTTCCATAATTAACATTACAACCCTTAGGTTCCATCTTCATCAATGTTTCCACATTAATAATCCTTTTCTCCATGATAAACATGCATTTAGGTTTATTGTAAATAAAACCCTAACTTTTGTAAAATTACACCAAAGTACCAAACTTTCACAAAATTACCCAATCAACCCCAACATCTCAAAATACCAAAATTTAAAGACAAAATCCATAGAGAGGAGTAGGTTATCCCTACCTCAAATTCGTAGCTCAAGGAGACGAAGACCCAACGACCCACGTGCTCGAAATCTCGAAATTTTCAGATTAAAAGAAAGCTCTCGACGATCAACAACTTTTTTGTAAAGGCCAAAGGTGAGTAAATCACTCCTACTAGATCAAAACCCAGAGAGAAGGTGATGTTCTAGAGTGAGGAGCTCAACAATGGTGTTTTTGGAAAGTAGGAGAGAGAAGAGAAAGTGAAAAAGTGATTTAAAATGTCCCAAACACGGAACTTAAACCAGTCGCCCCGCTCGAGCGGACAAACCCCCGCTCGAGCGTACTCACAGACTCGCTCGGCGTCAATCCCCGCTCGGCGGCGGATGCACACTCAGATCTCGACCTGCGGGCCTCCCGCTCGGCGTCGGCTCCCGCTCGGCGTCACTCACAACCTCCGCCGGCGGCCAATTCCCCACTCGAGCGTCCAACACTGCACAAGAAATACTGGATGGGTGCATTCCTCGGCGCCCAAACCCGCCGAAGCGGACATCAGAAAAGGTTCCTTTCGGCGTCAAAAGTCCCTTTCGGCGGACAAAGCAAATCGGGCAACTAGACTTGGTTCCTAAGCTCAACCAACTTGTCACAAACCTGCCCAACACATCCTATAACTCAAAAGCAAGGTATGAAAGGATGTAAACAAGATAACAACTAACTACAAACATCTACGGACACAAGTCCGGATCACTGTACAACAAGGGTAAACCCGGGATCGCGGAAAAAGCAAGATCCAGATGATTTTTGAAATCATCCTTTGATAGCTTTTGAAAATTTATTTTAATTTAAGAAGTTGAGTGATTTTGAAAGTGGGTTTGTCTCTTGATTGAAAATCCATGGGTAATATCGTTATATTTATTTTTGTGTGTCAAGATAAATGATGTTTAGAAAAATTCTTATTTATATTTGTATAAATGATTAATTTTGTGGATTATGAGAATTGTTGTTCATTTTAGAAATGGTTATTCAGAATGTTGATATAGTCTTGAAATGACTAAATTGTTAAGAATACTTGAGAAGGGAAAATTGTGTTATTCCCTGGATGATGAATTGGAATAAAATTATTTATGGTCATCTTGTGAAATTGGCATATCATTTCATTTTATTACATTGGACTTTGAAGGTTGATTTTAAAACTTGTATTGAGAAAAGAATGTTGAGAAATAAGTTTTCATGAAATGGTTTTGGAGTAAATATTTTGGTAAGTCTTGCTTGCTGGTATAGATGATATTGAATAAGTTGGCCTGGGAGTCCGGGGTGAAAGACCGAAAATCCGTGAGGATAGGTGTCGAGGCTTCTGGTTAATACCGGTAAAAATGACAATTTGGTAGTACTCGTATAGTCTACTTGCAGACACCAGCCTAGGGATTACCAGAGATGTATTTACCACCCTTGAAATAAATTGTTAAGTTTTGAACAATTGAAATTGCATGACATCATTGAGCATGATGGTTTTCAAAAGATGAAAATGTAATTTATTTTCAAAAAGGGCATAGCATGGCATGTGCATTTCGTCTCTTGAGACTTGTATAAAATGTATATACTTTGTTAAGAATTTTCTACTGGGCTTTATGCTCACCGTATGGTATTTTTATGCAGGAAAAGATGTGGTGATTCCACCCAAGTAGGGGCGTGGAAGTATGTGTGTTGGGAGTACAATGCTCTCATTTTGTGTGACTCTGTTTTGTAAGCCAAGGGCTGTATTTGTGTGGGTTTGAATAAGCGTTTTGTATAACCGGGCTTAAGCCTTAGAAATTTGTAAACCCTTTGGGATATTTATTTGTTTATTTACTTGTTGTTAGATTGATGTATTGTTGCATGAAGAACTATTGTATCACGTAATGTAAGTTTAGAGATTTATATTCGGTTTTCTTTGAAAGAGCCACGATTATTGTATTATCATGTGGGTTGGAAATTTGGGGCGTTATAAAAACTCTTGAAAACAACTTGAATTTTGCATTTCTATCTTCAAATTCAAATCACAACCTTGAAACGAAACTGAAATTGTTAATTATAACACAAATTTCTTGAGTTATAAGCTAAAACCATAAAACACATGGTTGAGAGTTCCAAATTCATTTTTCATAGAAAATTCTTTAAGCCATGCAAGAAAACATAAAAACATGGACATGAATTTCCAACATGAAACACAATTAAATTTTTAAAACAAAGCTCAAGTGTTCAATTGAAAGATCAAAACTTCAATTAAATTGAAAAATTCCAAAATATGCATACTTGCATTCTAAATTCAAAATCCGTGGAGTTTTCTCCTCAAAGTTGAAGAACCATGTTAGAAATCAAATGTATGAACAAGAGTTTCATGAAATAAAGGCATGCATGTCAAAATCTTGAGCTAAATTCTTCAAGTCGAACCATGCATGTTACGTTCTTGAACTAATTCTTACAATTTCTTCCTTTTCTTGTTGATACATATATTCAACTTCAAATTACACCATAAAACTACCAATTAAGCTTGATTTCTTCTTAATTAAACTTAAATCCATAGATTTATTAGTATAACATCTTAAATTCATGAAATTAGAAGAGAATTGTTGGTGAAAATACCAGAAACTAAACTATATTATTGATAAATGATGCAAAGAAAATAAGATACAAATAGATCAGGCTGAGGCACGGATATCTCGTTTTCTTTAAGGAGATCAAGCCCACTGCGATAGGAAGAATCCAAATACCGATGCAGCAGTCACAACACTATGACTTGTCCCCTCTAGGATACAACAGTCCGACCACTTGTCGTATGGTTCAGGCCAACTCTGCACAACACGGTGAACATAAAGCTCCACCAATAAAACACCCTTCTTTACTAGTAATCTCTCTTGTATAGAAAAATAGTTGGTCTATATAGATAGAAAAGAGTAGACTATTTGTAATAACCTGACCCTCGCACATGATTTCTGTTATATTCTCAGTCCCTGATTGGTACTTTTAAATGCTTATTGTAAAATTCCATGAAAAAATTATGATTAAGAAAATGAAATCCATGTTTTTGAATGTCTATCTGTTTCGCAAGGAACCTATCTGTTACTATTAACATGTCTGAATTAAGAATTGGAAGCCTTAACGATTTAATTAGCTGAAATTGATTATATATCTATGATCAACATAATTTTTAGGTAATATTAAGCATGTTTACGAAATTTCAATTCCGGAATGGTAAAGCGATTGAATTTTGTCTTTTATGCTCTTATGTTTTCACATGTATATCTCTAAGTTATATATCTAAGTCTTTTGACTTAAGATCAAAAAACGTGAATACCATTTTGGGGGAGAAAATAAGAGAAAGTGAAGAAGAGAAATTGGGGAAGAAGGGATTCACCGAGAAAGCTTGGCTAAATTGTTAGAGGTGTGGGATTGAATCCAAGGTGAGTTCAAGTCCTTCTTATTATGGCAACTTAAAGTTGTAAGTGATGTGTACGTATGATTCATGTATAATTTATGCTTGAGTAATAAGGGTTTCTCTCAATTAGTTGCTTAGACATCTAGATTGGGTGTTGTATGAAATTACACTTCACTCTATGTTTCTATATCATCTGTTCATGAAGTTATGTTTATACCAAGTGTTATGTTTAATGTATATGAAGAAATTGAATACAATAATGAGATCATGTTGATGGGTTTCAACTTTTGTTCAAATCAATGGAGTTGTGTTCATGAGTTTAATTCAAGTTATTTTGCAAGAGTTTTGAGCCTTGATCATTATAGATTTGAAGTAGTTTTTGCAAAGGAGAGATTAAGGTTTAAAATACCAAGTTGGACTTTAAATTCGAAGTTCAGATTTCCAGAATTTGTGTGGTCCGCTCGAGCGGCGGAAATCCCGCTCGAGCGGGAAAAACCACCTTCCAAAGCGGTTTTATGAATTTCTGATCGCTCGGCAAAGTGGCGCTTCGGCGGGGACTCATTTTCAGAAAAAAAAAAATGTGTTGTTCAGTTTTGCATGCTTGTTCCTTTGGTACTTGTCGAATATTTTTCTGATGATTTTAAAGTGGTTGTAAATGCATACGAAGTGTAAAGACTCAGAAAAGAATTTAAGGAAGGAAAAAGAGACTAATGTGCATTGATTGTGTGCAGAGCGCACTCCAGGAGGAAGCAACACGCCACCTCAACGCTGTGAGTAGTAGTACTTATGTAAATGTTATACAATCATATCAATGTTTCAAGGAAATCATGGCAATCATGTTAATGTCCCAAGCATGTAGTGTAATTATGATAATGTGTAAGGCATGGTAATAATGTAAAGAAAACCATTTACAAGGGCTTATTGCCATTTTCAAGGGCCTCGTGCCACTTACAAGGGCTTTATGCCGCTTTCAAGGGCCTTGTTCCATTTTCAAGGGCCTTGTGCCATTTTCAAGGGCCTCGTGCTAACAAGCTTCCAAGGGCTTATAGCCGCCAAGTTTATGATACAAGATTGGGCCTAAGGCCGTTATGTACCAGCACAGGATCAGACTGTTGTAGTGATATGTAATATGATCAAGCTAAGTAATGTTTTATTTATGTATTACTATTCACTGAGTTTGACTCACTCTCCTTTATGTCTGTTTCTGTAGGTCATCGATTAGGTGGTCAGTCCTAGCTCATGATGCTGCTTTCTTTGTCAACCTTTACATATCCTGGCACCATACCAAGCCTGTATTTTGTGGAACTGTCCAGATGTTGGTCTACTTTTGAGTGCTATCTTTTAGGTTCTTTTTGATATATGCCCAATCATTGGGCTGGGAGTGTAAATGTATGTGGTTGTAACCGGCATCCAAGGATATAGTATTAAATTTTATCTGCCTTTGATGATGTATGTATTATGTGAGATCCTGGCATACTAGAAATAGCTCAATGGAGTATGTTTATATCTATATTATGTTGTTATTAAATGCTTCCGTTCAGACCCCTTATGATATGTATAACAGGTTTAGTGTCCGTTTTCGAATGGGTCATGCCCAAACTTTTAGGGGCGGGTTTGGTGCGTGACAAGTGGTATCAGAGCACGAGTTGCTATCTCACACACGGATCCATTGAGCTGTAGGATGTCTAGAAAAGATTTAGGCATCATGCATGACATCCTAAAATTATAAGACAAGTTTGATGGCAACATTAAGTGTACTCTAATAATGCTAACCATTTTGCACTATGTCTATTGTATTTAATTAATATTTTGTCAGATCATGGTGAGAACAAGGACAGAAGATGTGGAAGATGCTACCTCAGCACGACTGGATAGGATGGAGAGGATGATTATGGAAATGGCGGAGACTCTACGGCAACAACAGCAACAGCCTCAACAACAGCCGCCACCGCCACCGGTACCTCCACTAGTACTACCAGAGTTTCAGGTTGAAGACCGAACTATCACTCTCACTAAGGAGTTTAAAAAGATGAAACCACCATCTTTCAAAGGACGAATAGAACCGATGAAAGCTGAAGCCTGGGTATTGGGCATAGAGAAGTTATTTGAAGTCTTTCCCTGCACCGAAACTCAAAAGGTGCAACTAGTTGCCTTCACTCTTGAGGACGAGGCACGGAGGTGGTGGATGCTTACGAGGACAATCCATCCAGGGTTAACATGGAACAGATTTCTGGAGCTGTTTTATGATAAGTATTTCCCTCAAAGCATGCAGGACAAAAAGGTGACTGAATTTGAGACTCTCAGACAAGGGAATAAGACTGTTGCTGAATATGAAGCCCAATTTGCAGAGTTAGCCCGGTTTGCACCGCATATGGTGGACACGGACTATAAGAAGGCACGAAAATTTGAAGGGGGCTTGCGGGGTGCTATCTTGGATCGAGTCAATATGTTAAAGTTACCTACCTATGTAGATGTACTGGAGAGGGCTGTTATAGCTGAGGGAAACCTTGCTGCTCAGAACCGGATTGCCGAGTGGAAAGGGAAGAGGCAAAATAATCAATGGCCAAAGGGAACAATTATGCTACCAAACAAGAAACAAAATTCAGGTACTTCAAATACTTCTGCCCCTAATCAAGGTACAATTCTTGTTTGTTCGGAATGTGGAAAAAGGCATCGTTGGACGTGCCAATGGAAGTTCAGAGCCTGTTATCAGTGTGGCAAGACGGGTCATTTGATAAGGGATTGCCCCCAGAGGAATCAACAAAATGGCAATAGGGCTGCTACTAGCTCAGCGGGGTCTACACCAACTACTGACACCAAGGCACCGGTCAAACCTAACAACAATAAAGACACAGCGAGACAAGGCAGAGTATTCGCATTGGTTCCAGGAGATGTGCAGAATGCAGCGACAGTGGTGTTAGGTACATTTCTGGTTCACGGTCATTCTGCTTCTATCTTATTTTACTCTGGCTCTACTCATTCCTTCGTGTCAAAACTATTTACACAAAACTTAGACAAACTTGAAGAAACACTGTCTTCTATGTTATGTATGTCTTCACCTATGGGCAACTCTATGTTTTGTACCTCTGTCTATTGTGGTTGTGAACTCGAGCTTGGGGATGTCCGGGTATATGCCAATCTGTTACCTCTTGACATGACTTATTTTGATATTATACTGGGAATGGATTGGTTGGGTGAATATGGTGCAACTGTAGATTGCCTAACTAAACGAATCAGTTTCCATCCTCCGGGACAAGTCGAATCTACCTTCCAGGGGCATGGCGTAATTTCTCCACCTTATTTGATTTCGGCAGCAAAGGCTTGTAAATTAATTCAAAAAGGGTGTCAAGGGTATTTATGCAGTGTTTTGGAGGGGCAAGGGGTGAATGGAACTGTTGACCTGATCCCAATTGTGTGTGAATTTCCGGATGTCTTTCCTGAAGAATTGCCAGGGTAGTTGATAGACCGTGAAATTGAGTTTGCAATTGAAGTAGCACCGGGAACTCAACCCATTTCTAAGACTCCGTATAGAATGTCGCCAGTTGAAATGAAGGAATTGAAAATACAGTTGCAAGATTTACTGGACAAGGGATTTATCCGTCCGAGTGTATCTCCGTGGGGTGCACCAGTTCTGTTTGTGAAGAAGAAGGATGGAACACTTCGGCTTTGTATTGACTACAGGGAACTTAATAAAGTCACAATCAAGAATAAGTATCCATTACCAAGGATTGATGACTTATTTGATCAGCTGCAGGGGGCACAAGTCTTTTCCAAGATTGATCTATGGTCTGGATACCATCAATTAAAGGTTAAAGCTGATGATGTTGAGAAGACAGCTTTTCGAACCCGGTACGGTCATTATGAATTTTTGGTTATGCCATTCGGAGTCACTAACGCACCAGCAGCTTTCATGGATTTGATGAACCGTGTTTCAAGCCCTATTTGGATGAATTTGTGGTGGTCTTTATTGACGATATCCTCATCTATTCGAAGAATGCAGATGCTCACGAGAATCATCTTCGTTTGATCCTTCAAACCCTCCGGGAAAAGAAATTGTATGCAAAGTTGAAGAAATGTGAATTCTGGCTACGAGAGGTGGCATTTCTGGGGCACATCATCACAAAGGAAGGAGTTTCTGTTGATCCACACAAGATCGAGGCAATCGTAAATTGGCCAACCCTACTAATGCGACTGAGATGCGTAGTTTTATGTGGTTAGCTGGTTATTACAGGAGATTTGTTCAAGACTTCTCAAAAATTGCTGTACCACTTACACAACTGATTCGAAAAGGGGTTGCATTCGAATGGTCAGAGGAACGAGAATCTGCTTTTCAGGAATTGAAGACAAGGTTGACAACAACGCCAGTTTTGGCCTTACCATCCGGTACAGAGGGATTTGTAATTTATAGTGATGCTTCGCACAAAGGACTTGGTTGTGTACTGATGCAAGATGGAAGAGTCATCGCTTATGCTTCTCGGCAGCTGAAACCCCACGAGAAGAATTATCCCACGCATGATCTTGAGCTGGCAGCAGTAATTTTTGCCTTGAAGATATGGAGACACTATCTGTATGGCACGACCTGCAAAGTATATACTGACCACAAGAGTCTCAAGTACCTTTTTACTCAAAAAGAGTTGAATATGCGGCAGTGACGGTGGTTGGAACTTCTTAAAGATTATGATTTGCAGATTCATTATCATCCTGGCAAAGCCAACACAGTTGCAGATGCGCTCAGTCGGAGAAGTGTGGGGACTTTAGCAAATTTGGTTATAGGGCAAAAAGAATTAGCAAGTGAATTAGATAAAATGGGAGTAGACTTGGTGCTGCATGGACAGGAAGCTTTAATGGCAGCGGTGATGACCCAACCAACCTTACTTGAGGAAATTAAAGTACATCAGATAGAAGATGAAGCTCTAAGAAAGATTTGTGATGAGTTAAGAACAAAACCAAAGTTGGGATTCAGTTTGATAGATTCCGTGCTCAAATTTCAAAACCGGATATGTGTCCCCAATGTGTTAAACCTTAAGCAAAAGTTGATGGAAGACGCACATACCTCAAGGTTTGCAATGCATCCAGGGAGCACCAAAATGTACCGAGATTTGAAGCAAAATTTTTGGTAGCCAAGTATGAAGAAAGAGATCGCGGAATTTGTCTCTAAGTGTTTGCAATGCCAGCAAGTAAAAGCGGAACATCAAAGACCTGCCGGGTTGTTGCAATCTCTTCCTATCCCGGAGTGGAAGTGGGAACATTTGACCATGGATTTTGTTGTGGGGTTACCACGGACTCCCCGAGGTATGAATTCAATATGGGTCATTGTAGACCGATTAACTAAGTCTGCCCACTTCCTACCAGTAAAAACTCAGTATAATGCAGATAAACTGGCATAAATTTATGTGAATGAAATTGTGAGGCTTCATGGTGTTCCGGTCTCAATTGTGTCAGACAGGGATCCTAAGTTTGTTTCTAGATTCTGGCACAGTTTACAGGAAGCAATGGGTACAGAATTAAAATTCAGCACGGCTTTCCACCCTCAGACCGACGGTCAATTCGAGAGGACGATACAGACACTTTAGGATATGCTCCGAATGTGTGTACTAGATTTTCAAGAAAGTTGGGAAACCCATCTACCGTTGGTAGAATTTGCATATAATAATAGTTACCATTCGAGTATAGACATGGCACCTTATGAAGCTTTGTATGGAAGACCATGCCGTTCACCCGTATGCTGGGCTGAAGTTGGAGATAAATCCTTGCTAGGGCCTGAAATCGTTCAGCTGACAACTGAAAAAGTGCAAGTTATTCGGGAACGATTGAAAACTGCTCAAAGTAGACAGAAGAGTTATGCGGATAACCGGCGGAGGGATTTAGAATTTGAAGTTGACAGTCATGTCTTCGTCAAAGTTACTCCGATGAAAGGACATTCAAGATTCGGCAAGAGGGGTAAGTTAACACCCCGATATGTGGGTCCTTTTCAGATTCTGGAAAGAGTGGGTCTGGTAGCTTACCGAGTTGCCCTTCCGCCACATATGAGTCAAGTACATAATGTGTTCCATGTTTCTATGCTTCGCGGCTACCTTCCGGATCCGGCACATGTCATAGATTACCATCAAATTGAGTTGGATGACAAATTAATTTACGAAGAAAAACCAATTCGCATTTTGGACCGACAAGTAAAACAGTTACGAAACCGAGAAATTCCAATGGTAAAAGTTGAGTGGCAAGAACATTACGGAACTGATGCAACGTGGGAAAGAGAGGAGGAAATGCAATACCAATACCCACACCTGTTTCAATCCTAAGGTAACCCAAGTTTGGAGGACCAAACTTATTTAAGGAGGGGAGAGTGTAATAACCCGACCCTCGCACATGATTTCTGTTATATTCTCAGTCCCTGATTGGTACTTTTAAATGCTTACTGTAAAATTCCATGAAAAAATTATGATTAAGAAAATGAAATCCATGTTTTTGAATGTCTATCTGTTTCGCAAGGAACCTATTTGTTACTATTAACATGTCTGAATTAAGAATTGGAAGCCTTAACGATTTAATTAGCTGAAATTGATTATATATCTATGATCAGCATAATTTTTAGGTAATATTAAGCATGTTTACGAAATTTCAATTCCGAAATGGTAAAGCGATTGAATTTTGTCTTTTATGCTCTTATGTTTTCACATGTATATCTCTAAGTTATATATCTAAGTCTTTTGACTTAAGATAAAAAAACGTGAATACCATTTCGGCGGAGAAAATAAGAGAAAGTGAAGAAGAGAAATTGGGGAAGAAGAGATTCACCGAGAAAGCTTGGCTAAATTGTTAGAGGTGTGGGATTGAATCCAAGGTGAGTTCAAGTCCTTCTTATTATGGAAACTTAAAGTTGTAAATGATGTGCATGTATGATTCATGTCTAATTTATGCTTGAGTAATAAGGGTTTCTCTCAATTAGTTGCTTAGACATCTAGATTGGGTGTTGTATGAAATTACACTTCACTCTATGTTTCTATATCATCTCTTCATGAAGTTATGTTTATACCAAGTGTTATGTTTAATGTATATGAAGAAATTGAATACAAGAATGAGATCATGTTGATGGGTTTCAACTTTTGTTCAAATCAATGGAGTTGTGTTCATGAGTTTAATTCAAGTTGTTTTGCAAGAGTTTTGAGCCTTGATCATTATAGATTTGAAGTAGTTTTTGCAAAGGAAAGATTAAGGTTTAAAATACCAAGGTGGACTTTAAATTCGAAGTTCAGATTTCCAGAATTTGTGTGGTCCACTCGAGCGGCGGAAATCCCGCTTGAGCGGGAAAAACCACCTCCCAGCAATTTTGCGAATTTTACAGTCCGCTCGAGCGGCCAAAGTGGCGCTCGAGCGGGGGACTCATTTTCAGAAAAAAAAAATGTGTTGTTCAATTTTGCATGCTTGTTCCTTTGGTACTTGTCGAATATTTTTCTGACGGTTTTAAAGTGGTTGTAAATGCATACGAAGTGTAAAGACTCAGAAAAGAATTTAAGGAAGGAAAAAGAGACTAACGTGCATTGATTGTGTGCAGAGCGCACTCCAGGAGGAAGCAACACGCCACCTCAATGCTGTGAGTAGTAGTACTTATGTAAATGTTATACAATCATATCAATGTTTCAAGGCATGCAAGGCAATCATGGCAATCATGTTAATGTCCTAAGCATGTAGTGTAATTATGATAATGTGTAAGGCATGGTAATAATGTAAAGAAAACCACTTACAAGGGCTTATTGCCATTTTCAAGGGCCTCGTGCCACTTACAAGGGCTTTATTCCGCTTTCAAGGGCCTTGTGCCATTTTCAAGGGCCTCGTGCTAACAAGCTTCCAAGGGCTTATAGCCACCAAGTTTATGATACAAGATTGGGCCTAAGGCCGTTATGTACCAGCACAGGATCAGACTGTTGTAGTGATATGTAATATGATCAAGCTAAGTAATGTTTTATTTATGTATTACTATTCACTGAGTTCGACTCACTCTCCTTTATGTCTATTTCTGTAGGTCATCTATCAGGTGGTCAGTCCTAGCTCATGATGCTGCTTTCTTTGTCAACCTTTACATATCCAGGCACCATACCAAGCCTGTATTTTGTGGAACTGTCCAGATGTTGGTCTACTTTTGAGTGCTATCTTTTAGGTTCTTTTTGATATATGCCCAATCATTGGGCTGGGACTGTAAATGTATGTGGTTGTAACCGGCATCCAAGGATATAGTATTAAATTTTATCTGCCTTTGATGATGTATGTATTATGTGAGATCCTGGCATACTAGAAATAGCTCAATGGAGTATGTTTATATCTATATTATGTTGTTATTAAATGCTTCCGTTCAGGCCCCTTATGATATGTATAACAGGTTTAGTGTCCGTTTTCGAATGGGTCATGCCCAAACTTTTAGGGGCGGGTTTGGGGCGTGACACTATTTATAGGCTATTAGGACCTTACAGTTACACCAAAAATAATGACCATTAAACAAGTTCATGAATTCTATTTAACCTCCATTTATGAAAAAGATAAATTAGTAAATAAATATAAGATATTAAAATAGTCCAACAATCCCCCACTCATTTTAATATCAACAAGGATAAAAGATATTACCAAACAAAGATAGACTAGTATGCATCTTGCAGGTGTGCTCTGCATTGAACCTTCATTAGTGAAACAACAACCTCTACTCCAGAGTCAGTAGTGGTCTCAGACTTGAACTATGACTGCTTAAGGGAAATAAAAAATTACTGCTCACATATAATAATCCAGGTGTTGACATGAGCTTTAATAGCTAGCACATTACGGCCTTGTGCTTATCCCAGTTTTCATGAGCATATTTGAGAATAAGCCTTGTTCTCATAGAAAGCGGCCCCACTTTCATGCTCACATAGGTGAAATCTGTCAAGGATGTTCCTGTAATTTACACACCCCACTCAACAAGAGCTACAGAATTTCATTAAGAGTATAAAAACGCAACCCTCCAACATTATAGGATAAATGCACTTACATCATAGGGATGGTTAACAAAATATTAAAGAGTGCATTTTTTATAACCACCATATGAGTCGTTCTTTCCAATAAACCTAGTTACAGGATCTCTGGTCCCTAGGTTGGGTATCCTCATACATGGTTTATGATTTTATAGGTTTCAAACCCATCCCCCTCGATGTATTCCAAACCCTATCTCTCGCCAAGGCCTTGGTTAATGGATCCGCAAGATTATCGCAAGATCTTACATAATTCACAGTTATGATGCCATTACTCAAATAGGATCTCACATTACTGTGTTTCCTTCGAATAGGTTTGGATTTACCATTATAAAAATGATTGTTCACTCTACCAATAGCAGCAGTGCTATCACAACGAATTAACACAGGAGGAATTGGTTTTTCCGAAAAAGGAATTTTATGTAACAAATCTCTCAACCAATTCGCTTTTTCACATGCTGAAGCTAATGCTATAAGCTCAGCTTCCATTGTAGAATTAACAATTATCGCCTGTTTTTTAGACTTTCAACATATAGCACCACCACCTAAGGTAAAAATAAAACCCGAGGTAGAGAGAGAATCACCTGACAAAGTGTTCCAATCGGCATCACTATATCTCTCAAGTACTGCAGGATACTTGTTATAAAACAAACCATAATTTTTGGTTCTAGATAAATATCTCATAATTCTTCCCATGGCTAGCCAATGATCTCGACTTGGTTTGCTAGTAAACCTGCTAAGTACTCCAACAACATATGCAATGTCAGGTCTAGTACAGTCAGTAGCATATCTCAAACTATCAATCATGCTAGCATATTCCTTTTGATTAATCACTTCTTTTTCATTTGTTACAACAGATAAGTGTATGCTTGCATCAAAAGGAGTAGCAACATGTTTACAGTCTAGAAAATTATATTTCTTTAAAATTTTCTCAACATAATGCGACTGATCAAGAAAAATGCCATCCTTAGTCTTGGTAATTTTAATTCCCAAAATAAAATTGACTTCACCAAGATCTTTCATATCAAAGTGGCTATTAAGTATATTTTTAGTCTCATTTATAATATGCAAATTACAGCCAAAGATAAGTAGACCATCCACATATAGGCTAATAATCACATGTGCATTCTCACAAGTTTTATAATATATGCACTTATCACATTCATTAGTCTTATAGCCATTCTCAAGCATGCAGGAATCAAATTTCTCATGCCACTGTTTAGGAGCTTGTTTTAAACCAGAAAGGGATTTAGTTAGCTTACACACTTTACTTTCTTGGCCAGGCTCTACAAAACCTTCGGGTTGGTCCATGTAAATCTCCTCATCTAGATCTCCATTCAAAAATGTTGTTTTTACATCCAATTGATGAATTTTTAAATCATGAATTGCAGCCACTGCAATCAACAGTCTAGTGGACGTAACTCTAGTAACCGGAGAAAAACTATCAAAGAAATCAAGATCAACTTGTTGCTTAAAACCTTTAGCGACAAGCCTCGCTTTATATTTATCTATAGTTCCATCCGGTTTAAGTTTTTTACGAAGGACCCATTTACAACCAATAGTTTTACAACCTGGAGGTAAATCCACTAACTTCCATGTTTTATTTGAAAGTAGTGAGTCTATCTCATCATTTACAAGCTCTCTCCAGAAAATAGCATTAGGTGATGATAAAGCTTCTTGTACCGTATGAGGAATTTCTTCCACATTGTAAAGATAATAATCAGGGCCAGAATCTTTTTCAATTCTATCTCGTTTACTTCTTCTTGGTTGGATTTGAAAATTTTCTTTCTCCTGAAAAACTTGAGAAGGAGTAGAAGAGCTAGGCATAGATAAAATATTTTCAGATATTATTTGACCCCCACTATTTCTAGATTTGAAAGGAAATTTATTTTCATGAAAAATAGCATCACCTGATTCAAAAATAATATTATTTTCCATATCAAAAAATCTATAAGTTGTACTATGCAACGCATACCCAAGAAAAGCACAAGTGGTAGCTCGTTCACCCAATTTAGGCTGTTTAGGATCTGCAAGCCTCACAAAAGTTAAACAACCCCAAACCCTCAAATAACCTAGATTTGGTTTATGCCCCCGCCACAACTCAGGAGGGACAATTTTAGTCTTTTTGTGTGGCACTCTATTTATCACATGGCAAGCTGTCAAAATAGCCTCACCCCAAAAATTTGAGGGAGCACCTGAATCAATAAGCATAACATTCGTCAAGTCAATTAACGTTCTATTTTTTCTTTCAGCTAAGCCATTTGATGAAGGTGAATATGGTGGAGTAGTCTCATGAATAATTCCCAATGACTGAACAAAAGAGTTGAATCCTAGAGATTCATACTCCCGGCCTCTATCACTTCTAATTCTTTTAATCTTTTTACCAAATTGATTTTCCACTTCAAGAATGAATTCTTTAAATTTTTCAAAAGCATCACTTTTATTTTTTAATAAATATACGTTTGCATATTTTGAAAAATCATCAATAAAAGTGATAAAATATCAGTTACAACCCCGAGTTAAAATTCCTTCAAACTCACACAAATCAGTGTGAAATAATTATAGCAATTCGGTATTTTTTTCAACACTTTTATGAGGCCTCTTGGTAATTTTTGCTTTACTGCAAACTTCACATTTCTCAAAATTTTTTGTCACTTTAGGAATTAATTCTAAACTACTCATGACACAAGTGAGCATGCCATAAATTAATAGAAGACAACATGTAAACCGAATTGGTAGATGGTTTATTAATCTCAACATTCAATTTGAACATCCCATCACAAGCATAACCCTTACCGACAAAAATACCCTTCTTGGTAATCACATATTGATCAGATTCCATAGTTTGCTTAAAACCAGCCTTATGACATCAAATTCTTCCTCATGGACGGTGTATAAAGCACATCTTTTAAAGTAAGCACACGTCCAGAGGTGAATTTAAGGTCAACCTCACCACTCCCAAGTATCCTGGTTTGACTAGAGTCACCAAGCGTAATTGCTTTCTCATCATCAAAGGGAGTATACACCTTGAACCAAGTTTGATCATAACAAACATGTCTATTAGCACCAGAATCTGCCCACCAACCGTCCACATAATTAACCATGCAAATGTCTGTAATCATAGCCACAAATGGCTCCTCGATAATGTTAGCCTTTAGGGCAGGTGCACGTTTTCGGAATTTGCAAGTTCGAGCAATATGCCCAATTTTGCCACAGACAAAGCATGTAAAATTTTGTGGAGGTGATGGACCTTGGTTCTTATCTGGATTAATCCACTTATTGTGAGGTTTACCATAATTCTTCATATTCTTTTTATAAGGCTTCAAATAAGCATTCTTGGAATTATGACCTTTGGGTAAGTTATTATTTGCTGAAACAAAGTTTACCTTTGTGGTAGAATTGCCATTACCCGCTTGTGTTATTAATGCATCTTGGCCTCTAGCCTCCTCTTCTACTCGGATGCGAGTGATCAACGTCTCTAAGGAAGTTTCCTTTTGTTTGTGACGCATGCTCTTTTGGAATTCTCTCCAGGATGACGGTAGCTTGTCAACAAGTCCTCCAACTACCAAGTTGTCACCAATCTTGATGCCTTCAGATCTTACTTTTGCAACTATCATTTGGAAATCTTGTGCTTGCTCCACAACGGATTTTCCATCTACCATTTGGAAGCGGAAAAACCGGCTAGCTGCATACTTTTTTGCTCCTGCCTCTTCGGTATCATACTTAGTCTGTAAAGGTTTCCAAATTTTCTTTGCGGAAGTGTAAGTGGTGTCATAGTAATCATAAAATTGATCAGCAAGGCAATTTAAGAGATAAAAATGACATTTATACTCATCTGTATTATAGGAAGCCACTTTTGCTTCATGTGCCTCATAATGTTCATCATTCATCTCCTCAGTTGGGATTTCGTTCGGATTCTTTTTGGTAAGAACATATGCAACTTTCAAAAGGCTAAGGCAAAAAAGAGGTTTTCCTTTCCACCTCTTAAAATGAACTCCTTTGAACTTGAAAGGCTTGTTGAGATCTCCAATTCCATCATTGGTTTTTTCTGGTACTTGTTCCATGTTTGATCTCCTTAAAATTGTTGGTGAAAATACCAGAAACTAAACTATATTATTGATAAATGATGCAAAGAAAATGAGATACAAATAGATCAGGTTGAGGCACGGATATTTCGTTTTCTTTAAGGAGATCAAGCCCACTGTGGTAGGAAGAATCCAAATACCGATGTAGCAGTCACAACACTATGACTTGTCCCCTCCAGGATACAACAGCCCGACCACTTGTCGTACGGTTCAGGCCAACTCTGCACAAGATGGTGAACCCAAAGCTCCACCAATAAAACACCCTTCTGTACTAGTAATCTCTCTTGTATAGAAAAATAGTTGGTCTATATAGATAGAAAAGAGTAGACTATTTATAGGCTATTAGGACCTTACAGTTACACCAAAAATAATGACCATTAAACAAGTTCATGAATTCTATTTAACCTCCATTTATGAAAAAGATAAATCAATAAATAAATATAAGATACTAAAATGGTCCAACAAGAATTCCTACCTTAGGTTGTTGAATTATTGAGATTTGCTTGTTTCTCTTCTTCCTCTTCTTTTCTCTCCTTGAAACCCTCTCAAGTTGTATCACTCTAGAAGATGACTCACCAAATCCCACTCAACTCCTCTCTCTCTAATATGATGAGTAGAAAAGGAATTATTTAATTCACTAATTTTTGTCCCAAGCCTTATTTATTTATATGTTAGGCTAATAAATCACATTGACTTTAATTACATCCAATTCACTTAAATTAGATCAATTTTCATCATAATCTAATTTAAATTAAACAAAATTTAATCATACTAATGTGAATTAGGCTCTAATTACCTATCCAAATATTTAATTTTAACCTTGTATAAATTACTGATTCAGACAGGTTCAATTCATATCCTATATACATCTATTAACAATAACACACTTCAAATCACACATGGCACATATTGACACATAAACACATAATCAATGAAAATCATAGAATTAGCATAATTAATCAAGGAGGTGGCTATCACAACGTCTAACTTCAACACTGGAGCCATTATCTAGGGTAAAGTTTAATCATCCTTTGCAACAAGTGATAGGTAATGTCACCAATTGGATGAAAATCTGAAAATATCTTTGGGAAGAGGTATCACATTTTTGTTATGTGTCTTTGATTGAACCTAAAAATGTGAAGGAATCTTTGCCTGATGATTGTTGGATAAATGCTATGCATGATGAACTATGACAATTTGAGAGCAATAAAGTTTGGACTCTCGCACCTAGACCTAAAAATGTTAATGTGATATAAACTAAATGAATTTTCAAAAATAAATCTGGTGAAAATGGTATTGCCATTCGGAATAAGGCTAGGTTGGTTACTCATGGTTATACTCAAGTTAAGGGTGTGCATTATGATTAGACGTCTGCCCATGTTGCACATCTTGAATCCATTAGAATTTTACTTGCCATTACATGCTATCTTGGCTTTAAATTGTGTCATATGGATGTCCAAAGTGCTTTCTTGAATGAATTTCTCAAAGAAAAAGTTTTTCTTGAACAACCAAAAGGGTTTGAGGATCTACATCATCCTTTCCATGTCTACAAGTTAGACAAAACACTTTGGGTATGTTTGGTTTGAGTTTGGGAAATGAGTTTTAGAAAAAAATTTCCAAAAATTTGTTTGGTTTGAGATTTTTCTCAAAAAATTTCCAAAATCACTTTCTCTCTCTTACACATCCATCAATCACTTTTTCTCTCTCTCTCCTCTCTCCTTCTCAATCACTTTTTCTCTCACACACATCTACTCAATTCTCCTAAAATATCAAATCATCCCAAACTCCCAAAAAAAATTTGTCTCTCAAAATATACAACCAAACAAACCAAAAAAATTTCTAAAACAACTCTCCCAAAAACAAACCAAACAAGCCCTTTATGGTTTGAAACAAGCCCCTAGAGCCTGGTATGAAAGATTGACATCTTTTCTTGTTGATAATGAATTTCAAAGGGGTGGGGTGGACCAAACTTCGTTTGTAAAAAGAACCAAGGGACACATTCTTCTTGCTCAAATTTATGTGAATGATATTATATTTGGGTCTACTTCAGAGTCTCTTGTGATATATTTTTCTAAATTCATGACACAACAATTTGAGATGAGTATGATGGTTGAATTGTCTTATTTTCTTCGTCTCCAAATCAAGCAATTGTCTGATGGACTGTTTGTGTCTCAAACCAAATACGCTAACAATCTTTTGTCTAAATTTGGTCTTGAGTCCACTAAACATGCACAGACCCTCATGAGCACCAGTGTAAAATTGTCAAAAATGCTACTGGTAAAGATGTTGATCCCACATTGTATAGGAGCATGATAGGAAGTTTGTTGTATCTCACAGCAAGTTGTCCTTATAGCGATCCCGGTATTCCCTTTTACTGTTCAGTTGTGTTCCGGACCTTCGCTCCGTGGAATTGGTAGTTGTATCTATCTTATCGTCGTCGTTTAATTCCATTTCTTTGAGTTTTAGGATGTGTTGGGCTTGTTTCGAGCAGGTGGGTGGAGCCTTGGTCTAAAACCTTGTTGCTGTATTTTTGGTCGTTCCGCTTGAGCGGGTCTTTGAGCGCTCGAGCGGAGATTGCACACTCCCAGTATTTTGTGCTCTACAAAACTTCTACAAGTGTGTTATTTACGCTCGAGCGGTTTTATTGCGCTCGAGCAGGTCGTGCTCGAGTGGGCTTGTTGGCGCTCGAGTGTCTAGTACATTTTTGGTAAAAGTTCTGGGAGGCGGAAAATTGCGCTCGGGCGGTCTGGTTTTTCATGTTCGAGCGGGTGTGCTTTATTCATGTGTCTTGGCTCTCGAGCGGACCTTTTTATGCTCGAGCGTACCATGGTTTTTGTTCTTAACGCTCGAGCATTGTGTTTTCCGCTTGAGCAGGAATGTCGTATAACAGAGGGCAGCTGGGCATTTTTGAATCATTTTTCTACACTTTCTCTCTCTCTCTTACTTTCCAGAAAGTTATTTTGAGAGCCTCTCTCTCTAGAAACTCCCTTCTCTCCACGGTTTGATCTAGTTAGAGAGCCTTCCTTCTCTTCGGCCTTTGTAAAAGTTGTGTTGATCGTCAAGGGCGTCGTTTTCCTCCAAAAAGTTTGGAGTTTGGAGCACTTTGGTTTCGGTCTCTTCTCCATTCGAGCTCTAATTTCGAGGTAGGGATATCCTACTCCTCTTTATGAGTTTTGCTTCAAAATTTTAGAGTTTTGATATGTGGGGGGTTGTTGGGTAATTTTTGGGAAAGTTTGGGCCTTTGTGAAATTTTACAAAAGTTGGGGTTTTTAAATATATAAAACCTATATGCATGTTTGGCATGAAAAACTAGTATTAATGTTGAAACATTGATGAAAATGGAACCCTAAGGGTTGTAATGTTAATTATGGGAACTATCCTAATTACATTGATTAATGGATTGGTATAATTAATTGTAAGAAATGAGGAATTGAACTGAGAATGTAGAGATTGGGAAGGTATGGGATTAAAGGGTGTAGTTGAATTATTTATCGCTCACCTAGTTGAAATGTTGATTGAATATCCATTTTGTACATTTATTTCCTGTTTAGAAATAATTGCTTTGGGCTATCGGTGGAGGATAGTCTTGATTGTTGTAGACAATGTATGATGATTAGGCAAACGCAAACTAATCAGTGGAATGTGTCATAGAATATGACGGTTGGTAGAATACATTAACTTTATGTATTGATTGATTGTGTATAGAACCTATGTGTTTATATGCATTATGTGTAGAGGAGGAGATGGGGGATGTACTCCGCGGTTTAGGGCAAGATGGGGGATGGACCTCTAAACCGGGTAGTGTTGGGAGGAGATGGGGGATGAACTCCGTAGATATAGCTCATATGCTTGTCTAGAGAAGTGAGGATACAACTCATATACTTTCCTTTGAGAAGTGTGGATACAGCTCATATGCTTGTCTAGAGAAGTGTAGATATAGCTCATATGATTATCTTTGGTAGTGTGATATAGTTCATATGCTTATCTATTGAGAAATGGAAAATGAAAAGTGACATAGACTTGTAAGTCATGAAATTGTAATGTGATATAAGTGGACGTATCGGTGTGGCCATCTATCAACTGCTAATCTTTTAGTCATTGTTCATAGTTGGTTTAGTGTATTTCTACTGGGCTGTGGCTCACCCTATATGGGAACATCATTTTCAGGTACAGGTAGCATGCCACCTCCAAGGACATAGCTTGGGAGGCTTAGAGGCTGACACACTTTTTGGATGTTTGTTTCTTTTGATGTATTACATGTAAATTCAAGCCTAGGGCTTAATGTGTATATGAGTTAGTACTCATTACTTGTAACCAAGTGTTGGCTTGGAAAGTTGTAAGCCCATGGGGCATTTACTTTTGCTGTCAACATGTAATACTGTTTGTAAGGAATTACTCTGATGAATAGAAGGAGGTTGATCTTTTATATATCAATGCATGTCGATATTGATGGGTTTAATGTTATTTTTTTCGGCGTTACAACTTGGTATCAGAGCCTACCGGGTTCAAATACTTTGGGTAAGTGGGAAGTGATTAGGATCACAATGGGTTTGTCTTGCTTGATGGAGACTTAGGTGTAGTGTCATATGCTATGTGTTTATGTGATAACATGTTTATCTGATTATTTGGGTATGGGATTTAATTTCTAGGATGTTGATTGGATCCTTGGGTTTCTGGGAGTCTTGTTGGAAAAGCACTTGATCAATGCTGTTTCTAACCGGAACTCTAGTAACGCCTCGGGACTATCATTATCCGGGAATGAAATTCGTAAGTGCTTATGTGTTTACGTGCTTACGTGGAGTGAATTAAAGTTGTCCAAGCATTAGGACGTGAGTGTTTAGTTTCGGCACATTTATGAATGTGCTAATGTTCTGTGTTACTTTCATTAGGATGTCAGGACGAGGAAGAGGTGCTAGGCGTGGTAAGCAGGAAATGCCTTTACCGGATGATATTCCGGCAGTACAGGAAGGAGTTGGTCAGGACAACGTGGCCGAGTCAGCGAGTCAGCAGGCTATGAGTGCCTTGGCCCGAGAGATAGTAGGAGCTTTGGGTATTCTCAGAGTTGGGAATCAGGCAGTTGAGGCAGGGCCTTCCTTCTTGAAGAGAGAATTCTTCCGGTCTAACCCGGACGAGTTTATTGGGGATCCGAAAGAGCCACTGAAGGCTGACGAGTGGTTAGAGCAGATGAGTAAGACGTTCGAGATGCTTGACATCGAGGATGGAGCACTGAAAGTGACCTTGGCATCCTTCCAACTTAAGGGAGATGCGGGTCAATGGTGGAAGTATGAGAAAGGTCGTGTCGGTGGTACATGGGAGGCTTTTGTAGAGGCTTTCCAGGAGAGGTTCTTATCTTCAGCTGCTAGGGAGAAGCTGAGGGATCAGTTTTGCCGGCTTCGTCAGTAGGGTTTGTCTGTGGCCGAGTTTGAGGCTACATTTACTAGTTTGCCCAGGTTTGCACCTGAACTTGTGGCGTTCGAGGAACGTCGTTGCTTTGAGTTTGAGCGGAAGTTGAGGCGTGGCCTCAAGTTGAGGGTTGGTGGATCTTTCATTCGAGAGTACATACATTTGGTGGATGCAGCAGCTCATATGGAGCTCATGATGCAGGAGGAGGAGGAGGAGAAGCATAGAGGCTCCAAGAGGAGCCAAGAAGGCCAGGGTGATGGCAGGAGACAGAGAGGTTTCAACCCTCAGCAGTCTCAGGAGGGTTTGGCCAGGTCGACTTTCCCAGTGCTGAGCACAGGCTCCGGGAGGGGCAATCAGGGGGAGTTCACCTATTACAAGTGTGGTCAGCTGGGCCACAGGGCTTCAGTTTGCCCACAGAGGGGTGGAGCTCAGAGGGCTTCTTCTTCTTCAGCTAGACCTCAGGGCCAGAGTCAGGGCAGGGCCAGCCCTTGTCTTGTTATTAGTGTGGACAGCCTGGGCACTTGAAGAGGTTTTTTCCATAGTTGAGTGCCACCTCAGGGTCGTCTGGTTCTAGGAAGACGCAAAGTTATCACCAAATTCGATGCATGCGAGCCTCGAGGCCAATTAGGGAGCCGTCATCCGATGCGTGCGATCGTTTGCTCCTAGAGGTGAGCAGTAGATCGAGGCCTCTGAGCGTGTATGTTATTCTTCCGAGGACCTAGTATCGGCTCCATCAGTTGTAAGAGGTACCTTTCTGTTTTGCAACTCGGTTGCTAGTGTGTTGATTGATATGGGTGCGTCTCATTCTTTTGTATCTGCTGCATTTGCATCTGTTTTAGAGTTGGAGTTGGCATTATTAGCATCTCCTATTTGTGTTGTATCACCCGTTGGGGGTGAATTGATTTTGAAACACAGATGTAGAGGTTGTGATATAGAGGTCACCGACCATAGGCTTCCTTTTCCCTTTGTTGCTATGCCCATGAAGGGTTTCGATGTTATTTTTGGAATGGACTAGCTATCGTCATACCGGGCAGTTATTGATTGCTACCGCCAGAGGGTCACGGTTTGTACCTTGAGTGGGGAGTGTTTCCATTTCTTGGGGGATCGGGTTGGTAGTGTGTTGCCACCGATGTATGATCCGCGAGGGCGGGGTGAGCTTAGTGGTCTACTTGCTAGCTTTACGAGTGGTGAGTGTGATGAGACCCAGATTGTATTGTCGAGGGTGGTTTGTGAGTATTCGGACGTTCTTCCCGAGGATCTCGTTAGTTTGCCACCTCACCGAGAGATAGAGTTCTCTATTGATTTAGTGCCTGGCACGGCACCGATTTCTATGGCACCTTACCGTTTTGCTCTAGCCGAGTTGAGTGAGTTGAAGATTCAGCTCCAGGAATCACTAGATAAGGGTTTTGTTCGCCCTAGTGTCTCACCGTGGGGAGCACCGACCCTCTTTGCTAAAAAGAAAGATGGTGCCTTAAGGTTGTGTATCGACTACCGAAAGTTGAATCGGGCTACGGTTAAGAATAAGTACCCTATGCCCCGAATAGATGACTTGTTTGACCAGTTCAAGGGTTCCCGTTGTTTCTGATAGACTTGAGATCGGGTTACCACCAGTTGAGGGTCAGGGAGGAGGATATTCCGAAAATGGCATTCCGTACGCGGTATGGCCATTATGAGTTTCTGGTGATGCCATTTGGGCTTACCAATGCACCGGCAGTCTTTATGGATTTGATGAACCAGATCTTCCGGGAATTCTTAGATCACTTTGTGGTCGTTTCCGTGGACGACATTCTTATCTATTCGCCTTCTGAGGAGGAGCACGAGAAACACTTGAGAGTGGTGCTAGAATTGCTTAGAGCCTACAAGTTGTATGCCAAGTTTGGGAAGTGTGAGTTCTGGCTACGAAAGGTCAAGTTCTTAGGCCATGTGGTATCCGGGGAAGTGGTGTCTGTTGATACATCCAAGACTGAGGCAATGCAAGATTGGGCACAACCTAAGAGTGTGTTTGAGATCCGTAGTTTTCTGGGATTAGCTGGGTATTACCGCCGGTTTGTGAAGGATTTCTCCTGGTTAGCTTCACCGTTGACTAGACTGACTCGGAAAGGAGTCAAATTTGTACGGAGTGAGACTTGTTAAAAGTCGTTCCAGGAGTTGAAAGTTAGATTGACCACCGCTCCGGTCTTGATTATTCCGAGGAGAGGGTTGGGTTATGCAGTCTATTGCGATGCTTCACGAGAGGGTTTGGGTTGTGTAATAATGCAAGAGGGGAAAGTGGTAGCTTACGCCTCATGTCAGTTAAAAATACACGAGAAGAATTACCCTACGCATGACCTAGAGTTAGCAACTGTGATCTTTGCCTTGAAGATTTGGAGGCATTATCTTTATGGTGAGAGGTTCGAGGTATTCTCGGATCATAAGAGTCTAAAATATCTGTTTACACAGAAAGACTTGAACTTGAGGCAGATGAGGTGGATGGAGCTTATTGAGGATTACGACTTCGAGTTGCATTACCATCTGGGGAAGGCCAATGTTGTGGCCGATGCCCTTAGTAGGAAATCCATTAGTGATGTAGCTTGTATAGCCATCCGGGAATGGGAGATGTTGGGTGCACTGGGCAAGTTTGATTTGCATTTGGGCGAATCTGTTGAGGTTGTGGCCTTGTTTTCTGTTGTTGCATAACCTACACTTGTGACTCGAGTGTTAGAGGCAGAGAGAGGTGACCTTGAGGTAGAATCCCTCAGAGAGAAGATCTCCAGTGGGAAGGTTGAGAGGGGTTTATCTGTGTATCCCGACCTGAGTGTGAGATACCGAGACCGTCTGTTTGTGCTGGAGTCTTGCCGAGAGGAGGTACTTCGAGAGTTTCACCATTCGCGCCTTGCGGTGCATCCAGGAGTTACTAAGATGTATCGGGACTTGGGTTGCCAGTTTTGGTGGCGCGGTATGAAGAGAGATGTGGCAGTTTTCGTATCGAGGCACCTTACTTGCCAGCAAGTGAAGGCCGAACATCAGAGGCCAGCGGGTTTGTTGCAACCCTTGCCTATTGCCGAGTGGAAGTGGGAGCATGTCACTATGGACTTCGTTGTAGGTCTTCCGAGGACTCAGCAGGGTAGTGATGCTATTTGGGTGATTGTAGACCGGTTGACTAAGTTGGCGCACTTTATTCCTATGCACGTGAGAGATTTGGTGGATCATCTTGCCGACTTGTATATTCGGGACATAGTGAGGTTGCACGGGGTCCCAGTGACGATCATCTCAGATAGAGATCCTCGTTTTACTGCTAGGTTGTGGAAGAGTTTGCAGAGTGCCTTGGGTACTAAGTTGACCTTTAGTACGGCTTATCATCCTCAGACTGACGGCCAGTCTGAGCGTACTATTCAGATCCTTGAGGATATGCTTCGAGGTTGTGTCCTTGACTTTAGTGGGACGTGGGAGAGGCACTTACCATTGGTAGAGTTTGAAATGCACATGCCATGCTATGCTTTTTTTGAAAGTAAATCACATTTTCATCTTTTGAAAACCATCATGCTTAATGATATTTTGCAATTTCAACTGTTCAAAATTTATCAATTTAATTCAAGGGGTGGTAAATGCGACTTTGCTAATCCCTAGGTTGGTGTCTGTAAGTAAGCATAACTAGCACTACCAAACCCCACTTTATCGATCTCTCACTGGTAGGGAAGTGGTACCTCCTCCGTGCGTGTTTTCGGTCTTTCACCCCGGACACTCAGGCCAACTTAATCAATTTCATCTATACATCTTATTCGGACTTTTCAACGTATTTACCCCAAAACTACTCCATAAAAACTTATTTCACAACATTCTTTTCTCAATACAAAAGTTTCAGATTTAAATTCAAAGCTTAACATGATCAAATGAATTGATATGCCAATGTAACTATTATCAATGCAATGCAACATTTCTTCCATGTTCAATTCTTCTACACAATATTACCATTGTGATCACAATTTTCGATCCTCTTTTTAATGCAATTTTACAAGATGAATATATATACCTTTATTCTAATTCATCCAAAGATTAACACATTTCCCACATTTCGAGCATTCTCAACAATTTAGTCATTTTAAGACTATATCAATATTTTGAACAACAACTTCCAAAATCACAATTCTCCTATTTCATGAAACTTATCATTTATATAAATATAAATAAGAAATTTTTCAAAAAAAAGACATTCATTCATTTTGACTCACAAAAGAAACATGGCAATGACATCCATGGATTCTCATGATCTTTTAAAAACCCCCAATTTCTAGGTTTTCTCACCACAACCGTACACCTCCGCAATATTTGAAAGAATCTCACCAAAAAGATTTTTCTTCAATCAATATAGTTCAAAACCCTCAACTGATTATTTAGAAAGGAATAAGGGGTAAACCCACTTTCAAAATCACTCATCTTCTTGAGTCAACAATTAAATTTTAAAACTATCAAGGAGGGTTTTGAAAATCATCTAGATCTTGCAAAAATATATATATATATAACTCTAAGAAAATCCCTACACCAAGTTTTGAAGAAGAAATTAGATGAAACTCCCAAAATCAATGGTGTTGAAACTCTATCTTCACCGCACACAACGAAGCCCTTGCTTAGCTCTCTAAGATTCACGAAGGACGTACGATCAAAAGCCCAATGGATTGGAAAAGATCAAGAGTTTATGATGTTTGGTGGAGGTTTTTAGAGAGAAGGGAGAGGAAATAGCATTTTTAGAGAGAGAGGGGATGTAAAAAGTGAGATACACTCAGCTAAAAGAGAAAAAAATAGCCAAATTTTGGCATGCAACATATCCCGCACGTGCAACAACCACTCCCACACGTGCGAAGCATGCCTCCTGCACGTACGACACTCACCCCCGCACGTGCGGCCTTCTCCTGCACCTCCACTCCCGCACCTGCATTATGTAGCCATGCAATCGGCCATCCCCTGTTTCCCGCATGTGCGGCCTCACCTCCCGTAAATGCGGCCCCCCTCCCGCACGTGCGGCCCTGGCCCTCCAGCCTGAAAAAACTTCAGCTCAACTCCATACACTTCGAACCTGACCTCGCACCCTCCAAAAAAAGTGAAATACTAGGGATCAAAATAAATATGAACGATAGATTTTTTGGAGGAAGTTTTCAAAAACAATGAACCCAACTATTGACAGGACCACACTTTAAAACCCAATACTTTAATGAAAGTAAATCCAACATAACTCAAGAGAACAAGGCGAATTAAATACCGGTCATCACATTATCCTTTCACTTTCCAAACACATTAATATCTTACTTTATGTGTCTTTCTCATAAATCCAGGAAGACTAAAAATTGAAAAGTCTTTTCCTCTTTACTTCCATATGTTCTCCTTGTCTCTGTTCTTTCTTCTCTCATAAACAAACTCTAGAAAGATAAATAAATAAATAAATAATGAGAGTCTCTCTCTCTCTCTCTCTCTCTCTCCCTATTGTCTTTAGTAGATTTATTTTCTCATTTTTCTTCTCTCTCTCATGAACCCTAGGTAGACCAAAAGTCAAAGAATTTCTTCTTCTCTCCCTTCACTATCATCTCTTTTTCTCTCATTTTTCATCTCTTTCTTTGATAGACAAAATCATATCTCCCTCATCTGTGCTTCTCTTTCTTTTGATGGTGATAGTTGTAGTGGAGATAAGGTAGCTAACAATGGTGATGATTTGTGATAGCAATGGCAGTGATTACAACTATGATGGCGATTGGTGATGGCAATGGTGTTGGTAGTGACATGGTGAGTCTTTCTCTTTCCCTCTCCTTTTTTCTTCATTTTCTTTCATACAATGTCATAGATGTATATGTATATATGTATATGTATGAGTTCAATTCAATATTTTACATAAAAATTTCACTCATGCTTAGATTTTTGAAATTGACCGAACTGACTGTCAAATTGTCCTCTTTAATTCAGTCGATTTTGAACCACACTTTAGTCAACCACGAATCACTAATTTCTTAACCCGAAGGTGTTGAACTGACTCGTGAACACCCCTACTTGTCCTAAAGAGTGTCACTTGTCTGCTGTTAAACACATCATTAAGTATGTTAATGGAACTTTAGGATTTGGGATTTGGTATTCTTTTAATTCATCTGTTGATATTGTCAAGTTTTCTGATGAAGATTGGGCAGGGTGTTCTGATGATCGAAAAAGCACATTTGGGGGTTGTTTTTACATTGTTCATAACTTGGTGTCTTGGCATAGCAAAAAGAAAAGTGCCATATCTCTCTACCTCCGAAGTAAAATGCGTTGCTACTAGGAGTTACTGTGCTCAAATGCTTTGGATAAAGCAAATGCTTCATGACTATGGTTTGGACCAACAAAAACTCACTCTCTTTTGTGATAATACTAGTGCCATCAACATTTCAAAAAATCCTAAACACATTGGCATTCATCATCATTTTATTCATGAGTTAGTCGAAAAAGAGTTGTTTGTTCTTGATCATGTCTCAATCGAGGATCAAAAAGCTACTATTGTCACTAAATCTCCAGACCTACTTGGTTTGAATACCTTAAGAAGCCCTTAGTGGTTTTGCTCATTAAATGAATCTCTTTTTGGTCCTCAAATAATGAATCCTTTGTTTTACATCTATTTGACTTGAAAAAAAAATTGTGTTTTACAAAATATGATTTGGTCAGCTTGTGTGGGATTCATTTCAGTTTGATGATTGAGGATTGATATATTTTTGATCTCATTGTGTACATATTTTCAGAAGGACTAAATGTTTAGATTTTGCTCATGAGAGATTCTAAAATTGTCTGTCAAGATAGTGTTTACATCTCTTGAGGATCGTTCAAGTTCAAGTGCTCAATGTATGATAATGAGAGTGACCATTTGTTTTCTTTTTTTTTCTTTTTTTCTTTTTAAGCTTGAGAAAAGGGCTACATGTAAGAATGCTTTATAGATGTAATATTTTAGAGGATAAAATTCATGATTCATGGACTCAACTACCATTCTTAGCAGTGTGAAAGCCACCCATGATAGCTATTGTGTTTATTTGTAAAAAAGTAAAATAAAAATAAAAATAAAAAGAGGGAGAAGGCGATGGTGAAATTCTAAACTTGTGAAGCTCTCTGACTCATATATTGATATCTAGAATATTGATTTCTAATAAGGAGAGGGACTCGATCAGTGATGTGCAAAAAGTTCATGTTGATCTTTTCATAGCTATGCTAAACACGGTGTTCTTCGTTTTCACCCAACACATTGTTTTGTATGAGATTCAAAATGTTATATGTATCTGACTATCTTCAAGTAAGTCTTTTTGCACACTTTCTTGAACATTATCATCATTGCTGAAACATTGGTTTTTGTCAATAATAACAATGTAAGCACAGGGTTTGTAGTTTTCTGGACTTTTCAATGTTTTATGAGCTTTCTTATCTTAACCACGCCTGCGGTTTACTTAATTGTGCCAACGATTGTCTCACATCGCGCCTGCAAACAATATGTTTTAAACCACTTCGCAACAGGTCAGTTCGCAATTTTTTGTGCCTTTGCCCATGTTCTCTCTTTGCTGCGAATCTAGGGTTCATGGTCCATGAAGATTTCCTCTTCCATCTCTCTTGGTTCATTGGTAAGATTTCGTCTTCCATCTCCTCATTTTTATCTTAGTTCTCCTTTTCTAGGTTTTCATAATTTTGTGCCCTAGAATTTCCCCTCTTTCCATTTCTCTTGTTATTTCTTTTATTTTCTAGTTA
The DNA here is from genome assembly GCA_025200525.1 of Camellia lanceoleosa. Classification (NCBI taxonomy): domain Eukaryota; kingdom Viridiplantae; phylum Streptophyta; class Magnoliopsida; order Ericales; family Theaceae; genus Camellia; species Camellia lanceoleosa. Next base: position 72,574,905 of record CM045769.1, read on the forward strand.
TGCCTACTAAAGTCGAGATAGGGGTCATCTAGTTGTGTTTTTTTTTTTTTGGACTTTCATGCCATATTGTGGAGCTTTATATGTAGATAAGTTTGGGTTTTTGTGTAATGGTCGAATCATCTAAGAAGCGACATAAGACCACTGCTAAAAATGCTAAGTTTAATTCTACCATTTTTCCTTCTAAAGATCATGAGAATCTATTTCACGAACGATTTTCCTCGTACTGTCTTGATTGAAAGGAATGTTAAACCAAACACCTTTGAGGATATTCACATTGGGGGTTGGTTTAATTGCATTGGGAGTGCTAGAGTCTTGTCTTTTGATGGCCTTGTTAACCAATTGTGGGTGCGTAAATTTTATCGTAATTTCCATGCTAGAGGTGTTGATGATTCCTCATTCCGTACTTTTGTTTGTGGGAATTACTACACATTTGATGCTGATTTTATTGCACAATACCTCCACATTGATCGACCTGCTTTGTGTGATTATCCTCTAGATAGGCGTGTTGTCATAAATCCCATTGACTTCAATGCTATTGCATATAGCTTGTTAGGTGTCCCTCACTACTGGGTTCCCAGAACTCTTCTTCATCATCGCGATCTCAGTCCCCACCTTTTGGCTTCTTAACCTCATTGTTTCTACCAATGTCACACCAACTCTTCACTTCTCCGACATTACACATGATCAGGGCTATTTTCTCTATTACATCAGTCAAAATCTTTCCATTAATCTACCTCTTGTCTTTTATCATTGATGTAGGCCGAAAGGTACCCACATTGAGGCCACTTAAGTTACATTTATAGTCTTTGAATTTTGTTTATTTGGTGGAGATGATGTGTTTTGTGCACTTTGTACAGATGTGGCAGGCAATACGTAAATTCAAGCAAAAAGTGGCACAAAACCAGATTCTCCATACGAGTAGTGAAAATTCCCTGCCTGCCACCTTATCACACGTACGGCCAGGTTCCACCGTTCGAGTGGCCCACATGGGCGCTCATGCAGCCCACTTAGGGTTGTGTGTGCAAATATTGAAGTCTGTTGTTGAGAATAAAAAGAAGAAAAGAGGCTACTTTTAGGGTTCGACAATATTTCAAACAAAATGAGAGGCTAGGGTTTGAAGAGAGGGGATTCTCAAGCTTCAAGGATAATTTCATGCAGGCTTCTTCTTCTTCTACTTCTTCCCACTCCTGCATGAGTGGCTAGGCTCCTATTTCTAGGGTTTTGATGTAACCCTAGCCAAGTAAATAGGTTTTATTTTTTATTTTCTTTTGTGTAATGGTTTGAACATGTCACGCCTCAAACCCGCCCCTAAAAGTTTGGGCATGACCACTACAGAAACGGACACTTAACTCACTGTACATAGGATATGGGGCCCGAACGGAAGCATTAATATCAAAATAAACATAAATAACATCCATTGAGCTACCACTACTATGCCAGGATCACAGACAAGCAGGAGGTAAATGAACATATATTGACGTGCATCTGAGAACTTAACTATAGACATACACTTCAGACCTCGCCCTCAAGATTGGGCGTATAACAAAAACACTAAAATGTAAAAAGATTATATGCACTTTCTCTTTATACAAACAATCAGAGTACAAAATCAAAAGCTTAGCAAAACTCCTTAAAATGAGCTGCCTACATTTAAGTGCCTGGACACCCTGAGGTTGACGTAAGAGGAACACATGCCATGGGTTAAGACTGACCTCTAGGCTTAGCACCTACAGAATCAGACAAAACACAGAGTGAGACAATCTCAGTGAATAATAGTGTAGACGTCCCCGAACGCATCCCGGGCGAGGAGTGGGAGTCCCTCCCGTTCTGGTTCGATATTGGGTCACCACAGTTCGAGGACTCAAATGTCACGGTTCTTAATCTTGAACCAAAGAGTCCAAATCCGGCAAATCGTTTTGAGAAAACAGATTTTTGAAAAGTAGTGCCAAACATGGACCTTTGCCGTCTGAGAGTCACTGCGTAAATATTTTTAAAATGGGAATTTAGGAAACCCCGACTCGGTCGAAAGGCCACGTGTAAAATCATCACCAAAGTGACTTGGCTCGAGCTTGGGTACGATCGGGAAGGTCACTATGAGCACCTTTCGGTCCGAAGACCGGCCTCTACTAACCATGATATCCGATTTTGAAAACGTCATGTGTTCTTATTCCAGTTATTAGCCTAGAATTACTATGTGATGCGCACAGCAAACAAGTATAGACTAGATTGCCTAATTTGGAAATAAACATTGCATATCCGTTTTGTCTTGAAAAACGTGTTAGTTTGAAATTGCTACTCGCAAGTAGGCTAAAATACGGATTTCAATGAGTACTCCCAACTTAAGCAATCCAACCTCCACCCACAGGCATTCAAGCAGTTTATCATGTAAGCAATTAGCCGCATGGCAAGCATACTGTCATGGCAACACTCACACACATGTAGGATGCTAAAGCGTAAAAGCTTACCTAGTACTCCGTGCCAAAACAAGAAATCGGTTACCAAACATGCATGACCTAGTTCATGTTAAGTGGCTAATGCATCACATACAGGGGTGTGATCTAAACAGGCTCGGCTAACCCTAAACATGGCACATGAGATGCAACAACTATCACGTATTCAATTCGGAATTGAAAGTACGATGCAGTTTGCATGATGTGCCGAGCCTGATGCATGTAAACAAATGCATGAATGCACGCATGCATAGCATAAGGTATGCTAAAATAAGTATGCCCTAATCTACCATCGTAAGCAGGTAAATAAAAGGGATAGAAAGAAATGGGGATTGGAAGACATACACCCACTCACACACACTTATTACAATTATGCCCTCGCTCGGAGGGACCAAAATAATAATACAGTCCAAAGAATAAATGAATAAATATTACAAAATTCCAACTATTAAAATTAAATCAAATAAATAAAAGAGAAGGGGCCTCAGCCCTGCCTCGGGATGTGCGAATGATGCATGCTCGATCCGATTTGCCCGGAAAGCCTACACCGTGCCACTGCTGCCTCTGTTTTTACTGCCCTGTCTCTCCAAAAATTACCAAAGTCCCAGGACACCTTCCAAATTCACTGCAGTACACCACCGGCTAGAGGAAATAACCACCGGCTGCTTGAGGTGGCCACCGGCTGCTGGGGAGCTTATCGGCACAAAAAGATTGCCGGTCGGCACTAAATTCTCTGAGGCAGCTTTTGACAATGAAGACAAAGAACAAGGCATGGCATGGAATTTTGAGCATATGTTTGCACCACCACCCTCCTTATCATGTTCATGACTCAAAGGAGGATGGTCCCCGACCCTCGGACCACCAATCGCGCATTTCGATGCGTGATGGCCCAAGAGCCAAGTTGTGCACTTTCAATGGAATGAAATGCATACAAACAAACAAGAGGCCCAACCTTTATCATGGTGATTCAAGAGGCAAGGTATGCATGCCAAATGCAACCTAAACATGTGAGCTAAGTATGCAATATGAGCATAGAGGCAAGTATGCAAACATGCAACATGTATTAGGCACACAACCTAAACTAACAAGCATGGCATGCAACAACATACAACGATGGTCTTAAACTAACATGGATAGCTCGCAAGCATGCCAAAACAGCGGCCATTAGATGAAAATGAGATGCCTCGAAATGCGTGCACACGGGCACGCAAACTGAGGACCGCGCCTAAGGCACGAAATGCCCCTCTAATGAAACATGAAGTATGGCATACTACACATGCAAATTTCAGTAGCTAAATGAGGGGCAAAACAGCCCCGAAACAAGGCGAAATGACACCCGATGCATGGAATCACTCCCGAAATGCAACATTAAGCACATGGAATGGCCTATGGCTATACAAAGCATGCAAAATATGAGCATGAAGTGTGAAGACAGTAGCTAGGCAGTCCCAAGATAAGCATATTTTCAGTTTATTACATGCTCAAAATCAGATTACTCATAAGTCAAAAATAGCATGCAAAAACATGGCATTTAAGAGTGGTAATGAGATAGATGCTAGATGCTATCACCAAACGGCAAGGGGCCCTCAATCAAACATGAAGAGGACCCCAAAATAAGACTATTTGAAGTTTGGGTCGGAGCCCAAGAGTGCTTACAAGCAAGGCTTAGATATAGATCAAGAAAAGACTAGAAAAGGGAGAATGAGAACTCACCCTTGAAGACCAGCAAACCAGCACCTCTTGGACCAAGTTTTGGTGCTTCCTAACCTTTGAGAAGGCCTCCAAGCTGCTGGAAATGATGTAGTGGTGGTGGTGCTAGGTGGTGGTGAAGGATTGGCCCAAGAACAAGGGTATTTGGAGGTGAAATGAGAGAGCTATGGAGAGAGGGGGTTGGATATATGTATCTATCTCAGATATATGTATAAACCTCTGGTTTTTTGTTCCAAACTTCCAACCCTAGACAAAGGAGAAGAGGAGTGCTTATATAGGCCAAGTAAAGCTCTTAGCTTAATGGCTAAGCAAAGGAAAAAGGGTCAAGGGGGCCAAGGGGTTCAAAGGGAGGTGCAAGGCTTCTTGGAGAAGCCAAAACAGCTGGCCAAGCTTGGCCAAAGGGTTCAAAAGGTTGGACCAAAAAGGGTGCAAAGGTTCAAAATAGGCACACATATGCACATGGATCTGGTTCTGTGCATCCCAGCTGGCACAACTGGTATGCACCAAGCTTGGAGGGTGTAAAGGGTGCAAACCGGCCAGAAAATTTGATCATCGGCCAAAATAAAGTGCCGGTCGGCACTATTTATTGCCGGTCGGCAAAATATAGTTTCGATAGATGATTGCTTGGCCAAAAAAGTACCGGTGGGTATGTAAATTGAAGCCCCGGAAGTTAGCTTTCCAATGGCGCAAACCTTGCATCAAAATTCCGCCCATGCAAAAAGTTATGCCCTTTTCCGTGAAGCCGCGCAGACTCGATCCAACCGGGATGATGCCCAGCTTCAACCAATCATATCGCCTCCACCCGGACTTGGCTCTAGGCGATTCTTGAGTGGAAAGTGAAGCCCCGGAAGTCTTCTTTCCAATGGTGGTGGCCTCATAGCTTAAATCCAAGTATCCAATTGAATAAACCCGATTTAGCGAGGGCTTCTCGACTCTCTCACACCCGGATTCATGCCGAACTTCTCCCAGACCAGTTTTCTCCTCTCCTCTCCTCTTTTCTTCAACTCCAATCCCCTAAGCAAGGTGTTTTGAAGGATTTGCCTCTCTTCTTGCTGAAGAAACTAAACCTGTGCCCCTGCACATCTCTCAACACCGAGCAAACCATCAGTAATGCCCAAGTCTTGAGGGCGGTCAAAAATGGGGTGTCTCTGATTGCCCTCTTTGTGAGAACTTCGAAAGTCATAAGAATGACGGGAGTGAGTGTCAAAGCCCCGAGACGACCCATTTTTGATAAGGCCGAAGAGTTGGACAAACAAACAAAATACCGATAAATAAATGGTTGTGCCCGCAGGCTGCCTACGTATCCCTTTGCAAGGAATCAAACCAGCGTAGTTCAGGGGCAGGATGCAAAGTGATGCACAATGCAAGTGCATAACTTATGATCATGCAAAGAGAGCTGTGATGAAGCAGTTATGCAAAATAAATGCAACATTTTAAGCGAATGCTATGCAAGCAAGTAGACATGAACCAAACTACATCTCATGCAGAAAGGATGTAAGAGAATTATGCAATTCTTACGAACATGTGCGTTAGATACACAAAAAGAACGAAGTGTGATAGATACACTAAGTGGACAAACATGCGTGATAGATACACAAAAGTGAAGAGAGTGTGATGGATACACTAGGTAAGCGTGTGATAGATACAAAAGTAAACGTGTGTGATTGATACACTATATGAAGCAAAGCATGATGGATACGCAAAGTGAGCGTAGTGTGATGGATACACTGTATGAAGCAAAGCATGATGGATACGCGAAGTGAGCGTAGTGTGATGGATACACTGTATGAAGCAAAGTGTGATGGATACACAAGATGAGCATAGTATGATAGATGCACAAAGAGAAAGTGTGTGATTGATACACAAAGCGAGTGTGTGATTGATACACAAAGTAAAAGTGTGTGATAGAAACAAAGCGAGTGTGTGATAGACACACTATTTGAACAAAGTGTGATTGATACACTAAATGAATGAAGTGAGAAAAGTGTGATGGATACACAAAAGGCAGACACAAAGTGTGATAGATGCACTAAGTGAACAAGTATGATTGATACACAATAGGTGAACACGAAGTGTGATCGATGCACTAAGTGAACAAGTGTGATGGATACACTAAACGTGAACACGAAGGGTGATTGATGCACTATGTGAATAGAGTCTGATTAATATACTAAAAGTGAACACAAAGCGTGATAGATGCACTATGTGAACAAGTATGATTGATATACTAAATATGAACACGAAGTGTGATAGATGCACTATGTGAATAGAGTGTGATCGATACACTAAAAATGAACACAAAGTGTGATAGATGCACTTAGTGAACAAGTATGATGGATATACTAAAGGTGAACACAAAGTGTGATAGATGCACTTAGTGAACAAGTATGATTGATATACAAAGAGTGAACACAAAGTGTGATAGATGCACTTAGTGAACGAGTATGATTGATATACTAAAAGTGAACACAAAGTGTGATAGATGCACTTAGTGAACAAGTGTGATTGATATACTAAAAGTGAACACAAAGTGTGATAGATGCACTTAGTGAACAAGGTATGATAGATATACTAAATATGAACACGAAGTGTGATAGATGCACTTAGTGAACGGAGTATGACTGATATACTAAATGTGAACACGAAGTGTGATAGATGCACTTAGTGAACAAGTATGATTGATATACTGAATGTGAACACGAAGTGTGATAGATGCACTTAGTGAACAAAGTATGATTGATATACTGAATGTGAACACGAAGTGTGATAGATGCACTTAGTGAACAAAGTATGTGTGATAGATGCACTTAGTGAACAAAGTATGATTGATATACTGAATGTGAACACGAAGTGTGATAGATGCACTTAGTGAACAAGTATGATTGATATACTGAAAGTGATATAGAAAACGGGAATGTGCGTGATAGATACACAAAATGAGTGACGTGTGATTGATACACAAAATGAGCATGTGTGTGATAGATACACAAAAGCGAGAATGTGTGTGATAGATACAGAAACTGAAAGAAACGTGATTGATACACTAAGTGCAGAGAGTGTGATCGATACACGAAGTGAAGAGAGTGTAATTGATACACTATGTGAACAGAGTGTGATTGATACACTAAGTGAACATGTGAGAGATGCAAGAAGCAAATGAGAGTAAATGAAGTGTGATGGATACACTAAAGTAAACATGTGATAGATACATGAGGCAAACAGAGTGTGATTGATACACAAAAGTGAGCAGATACACAAAGCGAGTAAAGTGTGATTGACACACTAAGGCAAATGAAGTGTGTTAGATACACTAAGTGAAGCAAATGAATGTGTGTGATAGATACACAAAGTGAATGAAGTGTGATAGATACACAAAAGCAAATGAAGTGTGTTAGATACACTGAGTGAATGAAGTGCGATTGATACACTAAGTGAATGGAGTGTGCTTGATACACTAAGGCAAATAAAGTGTGTTAGATACACTGAGTAAATGAAGTGCGATTGATACACTAAATGAGGTAGAGGTATACTCATACTTCGGAGCATTGGCAAGGCCTGAAGAGGTACACACGGAATGTGGTCTCGGAACTTACCGAAGTTGGAACAACCTCAGATGTCCAACGTTTTCCTCTTTTGCTTTCGCTTTGCAGTCTGGAACCATCATAGCTTCAGATAGGTCCTGGTTTTACTGTTCACACTTATCGGGGGTGGACCCTGCAGTTTTATATATAAAAAAGAATCTTGTTTTGCACAAACGTGAAGGATGGCACAGCACTCTGAGCACAAAACGATTTTATTTTGAAATTGAAATTGAAAATGAGTTCTCAATTGGGTATTGAGTCTACGACTGAACACAGCGAGAAAGACTCAACAACGGACAACAAAAAGGTAAACAATCTAAACACGTCGAGACACGCTCGGAACGACTCAAAGCAAGAATCGAGACAAACAAAACAAAAGACACGACACACAGACGTGCACAGGGAGCCTGTTTCACCGGGTATTATTCCCACCCTTTCTCATTTGTGATTCTCACATCACTTGGCTCTCAAGCTCGATTTTTCTGAAAAAGCCCTTTTCTCACTTTTTCTCTCAACGCACATCTCTCTATTCTTTAATCTCTCATTTTTCATCCCTCCCCTGGGTGGTTTGATGGATGAACAAGCAGTTCTGGGCTCTTGCCCCCAGCATTTTGCTAGATTCTCTTCTTCTGCTCACAACAGTGAGTTTCTTCCACAGAGGGGTTGTGCCACGACTGGGTGTGTGGCGAATTTGCAGTTGACATCGGTAGATGATGCTCTGCTGGGGAGTTTGGACGTGGTTAGATCTGCCCAGATGAGGAAGTGGAACATCTCGCCCCATTCCGGCTCGTGCTTCGCACTTGTCTTGATACCTCGCTGCTTGGAGGGTGAGAGAGCTTTCAGCCCTTTGTGGTTGACTTCATTTGTGCCTTCTCTGGCGAACAAGGTGCCCTTCCCGGCAAATGTATTGATAACGGGGAAAAGACAGGAAGCTTGACTCAACTATGCCCCTAGTTCATTATTTTGACCATTCTTTTGTTTTTGCTTTCTACTAAAATAGTTTTGACCAACATGAGAGTTAGATTAACATGCTTGTTCAATTTTTGATTTGAAATCATGCAAGTCAGGCCATGAGCACTGAAAATTTTCCTTTTTTAGGTCCAAGAAATGGTCCAGCTTTTGGAAAAGAGGGAATAATTTTCGAGAAAATTAGTCAACCTTAGTAAAAATCCTCAAAAACTATTTTGCAAACGGCCAATGCTCAACAAGCACGGAACCTACTCGTGAGACGCACAACCTCGGATCCATAAGCAATGGAAAATTGCCCCTTGTTTGAAGGAAGCTGCATGGCAACGGAAAGCTGCCCCTTGTTTGAAAGGCACCGTAGCGCATTGAATGGCAACGGAAAGTTGCCCCTTGTTTGGATGATGCCGCAGCATTTTGTAGTCAACCTTCAGAGCAATGATTGCAACCGAACTCTCGGATACAGAGAAGGTGAGGATGGTTAAGACCATTTCACGGACACAATTGAATTTGAAGTGTTTTAGGGCTGGACTTCAGAATGAAGTTGCCTACGTATCCCAAAGATGGGAATCAAGCCTTACGTAGTTTGGGGTTAAGGTACACTCGGGTATTTAACCTCTCCTTTTTTTTTTAGGCTCTAACTTTTGCCAAAGCGCCCGATGCGGGTTTTCGACCTTGCGAGCTTTGTTTTTCTTCTCTTTTTTTGTATATTTTTTTTTCTTTTCTTTTCTTTTGGTTTTTTTTCTTTTTTTTTTTTTTGTGCTTTTCTTCTTTTTTTTCTCTTTTCTTCTTTTTTCTTTTTCTTTTCTTTTGCATTGCATTTTTTGCTTTCTTTTTTTTGTAGCTTTCTGTTGCTCTAACTTTTGCCTGGGTCGCCCTTCCGGGTTTTTGGCCCAGCGAGCCTCTCAAAGGGTTAAAGTGTAACAAGTCCATGCCAAATGGTTTTAGGGTTTTGCAGCCATCCGTATCCAGGAGAGTGGCCGTTGGATTGATTTACTGAAGGATCCATCTTCGGCTCTTCGAGCATATTTGACATTTTTGCCCCTAGTTTGAGAGGGGGCTTCTGATCTAGCTTTACAAGCTTCCTTTGATCTGATCTTCTTGATCTGACTTTGGTGCCTCTTGTTCGAGGGCTGCTTCAAATCCGGCCACATAGGCCTCACATGGATGGTTGACCATTGAACGTTCTGAACTCAGGTTCAAGGTTTGAAAGTGAGGGGTCGAATCTCGAGGCCGAGAGCGATCCTAAGGTGCACAATCTCAAGAGTGATTCCACACAAGTCTTCATAGGACCGCGCAAAACAGTTTTTGAAATCTTTTAAGAAAGCGACAAATCGCTCGCGCTGAAGACAGTGTAGGACCAATCCGGATCAAGCCAGGATCCTTCTCAGTACTCATACTAACAAGCATGATCTCATTCATTAAGGGGTTATCACGCCTCTCTTTCTCTCAATTGATCAAATTTTGCAAAACCCGAGGAATTCTTTCCTCTTCGTTTTTATCACCGCAGTGTTTAAGAAGGTTTTGAAAAACTTAGGTCATTACAATGACTTCAAGGCACGGAAAAGGCAGAGCTTTTAGTCAAATACTATCATCTCACTTAGAATTCCTGGCACAACTAGCACACGGCAGATACAAACACAAGAGTGTGAAAATCACTGCTGTTCCATTCAAAATCTGTTGGTGTAACTGGCTCCACGGCAGAGACAGACTCAAAAGAAAGTGAAAAGACAAACACAAAACAGAATAGTGAGATCCGAGGTAACATCCCCGGAATCACTCACCTCCAACACAACAGGACTGACTCGATACAACAAGACAGACCTGACTGACTTAGTATGAAAAGACTGACTCAATACAAAACAACAAGACTGACCCAATACCCAAGCCAGAAAGTATAAAACTAGCATTCTCAAATGCTCAAAACAGTGCGTGCCAAACGCCACATCTGGAGTAAACTGAGTGTCGTCCGCAGCTGGTTCATCCCCCGATCACATAACATTATCCCCCAAGTTCACTGACCCAGTGCCGATAGACTCTGCTGAGCTCGGCGGGAGGATGACCCTGTTGTCAATCAGATTTTGTATTTCGTGGCGAAGACGGAAACATTTATCAGTGACATGGCCGACTTGTTGATGAAAGGCACAGTACTTGGCTGGATTATGAGAGGGAGGAAGTTTATCTGGCAGTGGCCGCGGCTCCAGGGGTTTTAGGTACCCCTTTTCAATCAGGACCCTCAAGGCCGCTGATAGAGACATGTTCAGTGGGGTGAATACCCTCTGGCCCTTAGGTGGGTATTTGTCCGTTTGTAGCTTTTTGCTGGATGCACTGGCAAAGGGATTAACAGGCGCTGACTGGGTTTGCTGATCTCTTCCGAGCACGAGACCAGAGCTGAAAGGAACATTCCTGGTACAAAGGCGTTTTCCGCAGCTTGCCCCTTGATTCAGACGGCTCTCATTTTGAGTGGCAAAAGTGTCATCCACAGTTTTTGCAACAAATGCGAGTACTTGCTGTTTGTTCAGCCCTTCGACTTTCAAAGCCTCAATATCTCGCCGAAGATGTTCATGGAGACCAATGCTTGCCCCTGCCTTATTCTTATCACTGGCCTCCAAAGATTGGCCTTCTCCCAATACTGTCCGTCCCGAAGTTGGGGAGCCTTTTGACATGAACTCCCCGGTATGTGATGCAGTTGATGACGGAGCCAAAACTCCAAAGGCTAGATCTGCCACGGTTCTCTGAAGATCTTCGATCATCCTCATCAGCTCAGAAGTAGTGGGTTCATGGGTTTGGGATGATTGGGGTTCAGATGCACCCATCATGCATAAGTCCATGCTTTCCGGGATAAACACCTTCGGTTTGGGCAAATGGGCTGGGGTGATGTATACACTGGGGTCGTAAGGGATGGCCAGTGTGTGGATTAGATTGAGATGTGGATGAGGTATTTGGTCATTGGGGTCTGAAGGTGGAGCTATCGTTTGGTTGTCAATGAGATTTTGGATCTCATGATGAAGGCGGTAGCAACGGTCGGTGCCATGACCGCGTTGCTGATGGTACATATAGTACTTGGAAGGGTTATGTCTGGCTGGGAGTGGGTTAGGAAGAGGTTGAGGATCGAGGGGTTTGAGATGCCCTCTTTCCATCAAGGCTTTTAGTGCGCTAGTCAGGCTCATATAAAGGGGGGTGAAAGTTCTGCCCTGAGCTCGGGTTAGGCTGGCTGGTTGTAGGCTTGGTTTGGCAAAAGGGTCGGTCGTGGCAACTGTATTGATTTTAGTGGGATTGGGAATAGCGCTACTACGAGCATCGGTATTCCCTGAAATCACCCTCCTTGTCGGTTCACTTGTTCTGGGAATGATCCCACTGTTGAACGCATTCTCGACCTGAACCCCTGATTCATGCAAACTTTTGAAAGTGAATAGCGGAGCGACTATCAACTTTTGCAACATATCACGCTCAAGGTTTTGCACCATCATCTGTACTTGATCCCTCTCAGAAGGACGACGATCTGTCATCTGTGCTGCCTTTGCTCTCCACCTCGCGACAAATTCCACAAAAGGCTCTTTTGGGTTTTGGCGGGTTGCTTCAAGCTCTTGGATGGTCATTTCAACTTGGGTATTGTAGGAATACTGATCGACAAAGGCCTCAGCCAATTCTTCCCAGTTTTGTTTCACAGAGTTCGCCAATTTCGCGTACCAAGTGGCTGCTACACCTGACAGGGTTCTTCCATACAGAGAGAGTTTTTGTGGCTTAGTCAGACCCATCGGCTTCAGGACATCCAAGAAAAGCCGAATATGTACCATTGGATCTCCGGACCCATCGAAACGGTCAATATATGGCATTTTGAATCTGTTTGGGAGCCGTACGGCAGACTCATTGTGCCCATCCTCAATGTCGGGAATGGAGTTAAGGCCCTGTGCCTTTTTGAATTGCTTCTCAAGGTTTGCAATTTTTACTGCAGTCGGATTGAACTCATCAACATGAAAGGGTTGAGGCCTCTCAGTAGGCTGCACCAGGGGTCTGACAACTCGGGTTGGAGTCAACCTTTCTCGAGGATTCAGACACTGTAAATCTTCGGCTGGAGGAAGTGGGTCAAAGTTCGGCTGGGGCCCCAAAGCTCGATGTGAGGCAGATGCCCCAGGTGGGCACTGCGTTTAAATACTGGTCTCACCGCATCGCGATTCCACGATTTAATCTTTGCTATCACGACAAATTCTTCCGGCTTTGTGCCATCACAGTCTCTGATGATGTATTTGGTGACCGGATCAGATGAACCAATGAGCCCCGTCTGGCCCTTCTTTGCCTTACTGTTGGCGAAGGAAAACTGGTTGCCCTTGAATTGAATCTCTGACTTAACCAAGTCTATCAGCACTAGTCCAATGTACCCGGGGGATAGTGAAGCCTTCCGAAGCTATAGTTCCAGGACTACCCCTAGCAAAAGAGAAAACCGACAGCATCTCAGCTCAATTTCACTGGAACGAATATAAGCATAGTAGAACGACTGTACTCATTACTGGTCACTGTTCCCCAAATCACTGTCCCCAAAGTTGAATCTGATACCCGCAGATAACTGATTCTCAAAGTACCGGTGCCTGCAGGCCTGTGCCCAAACTTGTAAACTAATACATGCAGTCCCGTTGAGATACACTCTAAAAGCACATAGCACGTAAAGTAGAGCCAAAACACCCCTATGTTGGGGTAGGGTTTCCCTGTCCTATTTTGTCAGGAGCTAGGGTTTCACTATGCACGCAGCGGTTTCAAACAACCTATATTGGGTAAGCAACCTGTCCTAGTTTGGAATGGTCACTATGGATTCCGAATATGCACTAGGTCGAATGGTCAAAAGGGTGCCCCGGTAAAACCAGGGTTTGTGCTTCCATGCTGTCAGAGCCCACAACCGGTCAGCCTTATGGACATGCCTTGACAACACAAGCCTTCGGCAAACCGTTCAGGAATGGCAGATGGCAAACACTGTGTTCCTAGGCGCACCAATGCACATGCAATGCAAAGAAACACATAACTGAAATCAAAACAGGATATCACGAGTTCGAGTCAAGCTCTCTAAAGTCCCAATGATGTCGCCAGAATCAGGCGTCCCGACGCATCCCGGCGAGAGTGCGAGTCCTCCCTCTGGTTCGATATTGGGTCACCACAGTTCGAGGACTCAAATGTCACGGTTCTTAATCTTGAACCAAAGAGTCCAAATCCGGCAAATCGTTTTGAGAAAACAGATTTTTGAAAAGTAGTGCCAAACATGGACTGCTTTGCCAGATACAGAGTCGCCACCTAAATATTTTAAAATGGGGGAATTTAGGAAACCCTGACTCGGTGCTGAAGGCCACGTGTCCGTCATCACCAAAGTGACTTGGCTCGGGAGCTTGGGTACGATCGGGGAAGGTCAGCTATGAGCACCCCCTTTCGCCCGGTCCGAAGACCGGCCTCTACTAACCATGATATCCGATTTTGAAAACGTCATGTGTTCTTATTCCGGTTATTAGCCTAGAATTACTATGTGATGCGCACAGCAAACAAGTATAGACTAGATTGCCTAATTTGGAAATAAACATTGCATATCCGTTTTGTCTCGAAAAACGTGTTAGTTTGAAATTGCTACTCGCAAGTAGGCTAAAATACGGATTTCAATGAGTACTCCCAACTTAAGCAATCCAACCTCCACCCATAGGCATTCAAGCAGTTTATCATGTAAGCAATTAGCCGCATGGCAAGCATACTGTCATGGCAACACTCACACACATGTGGGATGCTAAAGCGTAAAAGCTTACCTAGTACTCCGTGCCAAAACAAGAAATCGGTTACCAAACATGCATGACCTAGTTCATGTTAAGTGGCTAATGCATCACATACAGGGGTGTGATCTAAACAGGCTCGGCTAACCCTAAACATGGCACATGAGATGCAACAACTATCACGTGTTCAATTCGGAATTGAAAGTACGATGCAGTTTGCATGATGTGCCGAGCCTGATGCATGTAAACAAATGCATGAATGCACGCATGCATAGCATAAGGTATGCTAAAATAAGTATGCCCTAATCTACCATAAATGGCGGTAAATAAAGGGATAGAAAGAAATTGGGATTGGAAGACATACACCCACTCCCACACACTTATTCCAATTATGCCCCCGTTCGGAGGGACCAAAATAATAATACAGTCCAAAGAATAAATGAATAAATATTACAAAATTCCAACTATTAAAATTAAATCAACTAAATAAAGAGAAGGGCCTCACCGCCGGATGTGCGAATGATGCATGCTCGATCCGATTTGCCCGGAAAGCCTACACCGTGCCACTGCTGCCTCTGTTTTTACTGCCCTGTCTCTCCAAAAATTACCAAAGTCCCAGGACACCTTCCAAATTCACTACAGTACACCACCGGCTAGAGGAAATAACCACCGGCTGCTTGAGGTGGCCACCGGCTGCTGGGGAGCGTATCGGCACAAAAAGATTGCCGGTCGGCACTAAATTCCTGCAGGAGACAGTTTTGACAGCAGAAGACAGCAACAAGGCATGGCATGGAATTTTGAGCATATGTTTGCACCACCACCCTCCTTATCATGTTCATGACTCAAAGGAGGATGGTCCCCGACCCTCGGACCACCAATCGCGCATTTCGATGCGTGATGGCCCAAGAGCCAAGTTGTGCACTTTCAATGGAATGAAATGCATACAAACAAACAAGAGGCCCAACCTCTATCATGGTGATTCAAGAGGCAAGGTATGCATGCCAAATGCAACCTAAACATGTGAGCTAAGTATGCAATATGAGCATAGAGGCAAGTATGCAAACATGCAACATGTATTAGGCACACAACCTAAACTAACAAGCATGGCATGCAACAACATACAACGATGGTCTTAAACTAACATGGATAGCTCGCAAGCATGCCAAAATAGCGGCCATTAGATGAAAATGAGATGCCTCGAAATGCGTGCACATGGGCACGCAAACCGAGGACCGCCCCTAAAGCACGAAATGCCCCTCTAATGAAACATGAAGTATGGCATACTACACATGCAAATTTCAGTAGCTAAATGAGGGGAAAAACAGCCCCGAAACAAGGCGAAATGACACCCGATGCATGGAATCACTCCCGAAATGCAACATTAAGCACATGGAATGGCCTATGGCTATACAAAGCATGCAAAATATGAGCATGAAGTGTGAAGACAGTAGCTAGGCAGTCCCAAGATAAGCCTATTCTCAGTTTATTATATGCGCAAAATCAGATTACTCATAAGTCAAAGATAGCATGCAAAAACATGGCATTCAAGGGTGGTAATGAGATAGATGCTACATGCTTTCACCAAACAGCAAGGGGTCCTCAATCAAACATGAAGAGGACCCCAAAATGGGACTATTTGAAGTTTGGGTCGGAGCCCAAGAGTGCTTACAAGTAAGGCTTAGATATAGATCAAGAAAAGACTAGAAAAGGGAGAATGAGAACTCACCCTTGAAGACCAGCAAACCAGCACCTCTTGGATCAAGTTTTGGTGCTTCCTAACCTCTGAGAAGGCCTCCAAGCTGCTGGAAATGATGTAGTGGTGGTGGTGCTAGGTGGTGGTGAAGGAATGGCCCAAGAATAATGGAGTTTGGAGGTTGAATGAGAGAGATATAGTGAGAGATGTGAGATATATGTATCAATATCAGAATATATGTATAAACCTCTGGTTTTTTGTTCCAAACATCCAACCCTAGACAAAGGAGAAGAGGAGTGCTTATATAGGCCAAGTAAAGCTCTTAGCTTAATGGCTAAGCAAAGGAAAAAGGGTCAAGGGGGCCAAGGGGTTCAAAGGGAGTTGCAAGGCTTCTTGGAGAAGCCAAAACAGCTAGCCAAGCTTCTCCAAGAAGCTTGGCCAAAGGGGTCAAAAGGTTGGACCAAAAAGGGTGCAAAGGTTCAAAATAGGCACACATATGCACGTGGATCTGGTTCTGTGCATCCGACCTGGCACAGCTGGTATGCACCAAGCTTAGAGGGTGCAAAGGGTGCAAACAGGCCAGAAAATTTGATCATCGGCCAAAATAAAGTGCCGGTCGGCAAAATATAGTTCCGATAGATGATTCCTTGGCCAAAAAAGTGCCGATGGGTATGAAAATTGAAGCCCCGGAAGTTATCTTTCTAATGGCGCAAACCTTGTATCAAAATTCCCCCTGCGCAAAACGTTATGCCATTTTCCGTGAAGCCGCGCAGACTCGATCCAACCGAGATGATGTCCAGCTTCAACCAATCATATCTCCTCCACCCGGACTTGGCTCTAGGAGATTCTTGAGTGCAAAGTGAAGCCCCGGAAGTCTTATTTCCAATGGTGGTGGCCTCATAGCTTAACTCCAAGTATGCAATTGAATAAACCCGATTTAGCGAGACTCTCTCACACCCGGATTCATGTCGAACTTCTCCCAGACCAGTTTTCTCCTCTACTTTCCTCTTTTCTTCAACTCCAAACCCCTAAGCAAAGTGTTTTGAAGGATTTGCCTCTCTTCTCGCTGAACAAACTAAACCTGTGCCCCTGCACATCTCTCAACACCGAGCAAACCATCAGTAATGCCCAAGTCTTGAGGGCGGTCAAAAATGGGGTGTCTACAAATAGCACTTAAACAAATTGATGTCCAACTAAAATATAATACATTTCAATGCGTGCGTAATTACAGAGGTCATGTGGTTAATCTGATTTTGTACAAATTTTCAGAACGGCCTTGTTGGTTCACAAATTTACAGATTGGCCCTTGGCCTGGTGGGCTCACATATTCACAACTTAGCCTTTGGCTTTATAGATTCATAACTGAGATTCATAGCTTTACAACTTGGCCCTTGGCCTTTTGAATTCATAGTTTCACACGTTGGCCCTCGGCCTCATGGATTCATATTTCACAAAATGGCCCTCGGCCTCATGGATTCACATTTCACAAAATGGCCCTCGGCGTCATAGGTTCACATTTCACAAAATGGCCCTCGGCCACATAGGTTCACATTTCACAAATGGCACTCGGCCACATAGGTTCATATTTCACAAATGGCCCTCTGCCACATAGGTTCATAACTTTACATATTGGCCCTCGGCCTCTTTAATTCATAATTTCACAAGTTGGCCATAGGCCTCATAACTTTCACAGAACGGCTTTAAGCCTCTTAAATTTCACAGAACAGCTTTAAGCCTAGCTCACATATGTATGGACTCAAGAGGTGGTTCATACGGATTCTAGAGGTGGCTCCCACCGAAGTGTAGCACTTAGCAATGTACAGCACTTTGCTCCATATCAACAATACATAATGGCCTCTGGCCTAAAGTTCATTCAGAAGGGCCATAGGCCCAGATATCATCGGAGCAGATGAGTCTCGGAGTTATACAGAAGCACATACTTCCTTCTAATTATTCACATGAGTTAACATAGTTACGTTACGTTCAACAAAGTGCTAATAGCAACTATTAACATATTGGACTTCATAATGCACCCACATCCCATTTGTTTGTCATGAATTAATACCACTAGCTCATAGATAACAGAATGTTCATATTAACTAACAACATGGTTGTCTCGTAAATAGCAGTGCAGAACATTAATGTGGATCAGAGGGCGAATGTACCATTAACGGAGGCATATATGTCATTCCATTACATTTAATAAGGATAGAACAATTTACATTCTAACGTGGTCACATAGTAACATTAAACTGTTGCCTTCATGTCATAAGATCTGAACGATCTAGGTTTCATATGTAACATATTCGTTACAGACAAAATAGAATGATTGCAAAGTCATACCGATGTATGTCAATCTTTCAACATTAACATTAATTTCCAGTCGTCATAACTATTCGTATAACACTTACGAGGAACAGAACGTTAGTGACAATAAATATCAATGGTAGATAAAATGTACATTTCCGTACTATTACTCACAGTGTTGTGGCGGGATGCGACTTCCTCCCGGAGTGTGCCCTACACACATAGAACTCACACTTTAGTTCAACCTCTTCTTACATTTATATTTCAATCGTTAACTTCCAGTACATTAAGAAGCACTTTAAACAATTCAAACATTAATTTCAACCATCCCAGAGGGTCAGACAGGTCAAATAGAGCATTCCATGTGTTTTGCCTTGGTCAGACGTGCGTCAGAAGCCGACGCGGCGGCAATCTCTTCGCGACGTCGGCGGATGCCCCGCACGTGTGGTTTAGACAGTGTTCAAACCCAAAATTTCCCTATTCGCCGCACGTGCGGCAGTGACTCCCGCACGTGCGGCGATTCTGCCAAAAACCTATCCGAAATTCTCCAAAAATCCAATTCTTTGGTGACTTCAACAAGGGCCAAAATAGATCCTTTAATGCATAAAATATAGACTAAACATCATGTAGTTTAGGAGACACAACATGTACACATATGATTCCATAGTCAGACACAGATCATGTACAAAGTAGTACAAACATATATTCATTTGAGTGCAACTAAATTCTTGTCCCTTGCATTTCATGAGCATAAGAGAAACATGGAGAATTATATACAATAAGATCATCCAAGTGATCATGTATAGATAAGGGATAGGATGCAATTTAACTCTAAATCAATCTAACCACAACACATCTTCTCAATTACTTTCATACACATCCCATATCAAAGAAAATTCTACCCATACTCCAAATATTCCTAGCCAAGACAAGAGAGGAGGTAATTAAGGTGTAATCTACATCAAATTTACATACCTTGGGTTTAAAGTCTCTCAAATTGTCTCTAAATTTCCAACCCTTGATCTTGAAGAAGTTCCCCTTCTAGCTCTTTTCTCCCTACTCTCACTCTCCTCTCTCCCCCAAAGATATTTTGAACTAGAGATGCTGAAGTCAAATGGTCAAGAACACATAGATATACATATAAGAAATGAATAGGACAAGACTCAATTGTTTACGCATCCCTAATTGAAATTTCACAGAAATGCTTAATATTACCCAAAAATTATGCCAATCTCATATATAACATCAATTTCGAATTATCAAGCCTCTACGGCTCCCAATTTCTGTTCTAAACGTTTTACTTGTAACAGATGCTTTTCTTATCCAACAGATATGATCACAAAATTTTCATTAAGCATTTCCATGCACAAAATAATAGACTTAAACATGTTAGAAACACATGCGAGAGTTGGGTTATTAGCCCCTAAGGCTTCTAATTTCTGATTCGAACTTTATAGTTGCAGCAAATACTTATTGTATTAAACAGATAGGCATCCTTAAATATGGGACTTACTTACTTAACCTTAATTTCTCATAGGATTTCACAGTAAGCATTTGAAAGCACAAAATAGGGACTAAACATATATCAGAAAACATGTACGAGGGTCGGATTATTACAGAACAGTTGTATGGTTCTCATGAAATTTTCAAATATAATTTTCCGTTATTTCTTCAAGTTTGTTGAATGGTTTCCATGCAGTGGTTTTCTATTCTTTCATGTTCAAGGTATGAGACAAGTCATACTACAAGGGGCGAGTCGTGTTGCTACCCTAGTTTAGAGCGAACGACTCGTACTACTTGAGATGGTTCATGCCTATACATTGAATGTGTTAATTCTCTTGATCAATGCTTCGAGCTTGTAGTTGCGAAGTATTATTTGGTTTGAATCGTAACATAATTGATTTTCAAATTGAAACCGTGTTTATGTAACTAGTGGTGAATTCATTACCCTAGGTTTTTCCCAAAATCGGTAATTCCAATTTTACTTATAATTGCTAGTTTAATCTCTTAGTTTATCTTAGTTTATTTTAGTTATTACTATTTTATGAATCATCATTTTTTAAATCAAAATTTAATTAGGAATTTAACAATTAAATTAGTTTAATTTCCCGTTTGTCCCTATGGATCGATACCTAGACTTACCATTATTCTAAGGAATTTGGTACAATTTAGTGTTTGTTTTTGATGTATGAAATGACCCATCAATCATCACATGTGTGTTATTTTCACTGGAAAAAAGAATCTTCAACTCCCTTATGGTTCCCCCCTCACTACATTTTTGTCATCTCATGACACCACTTCTGAGAATGATAACGATATTGTTGATCTTGGTTTGTCTATCTCTAGCAAGACTGTTAATCTTTGTAATGCTCAAGTCAGGAGGAAAGCCGGTAAAGCTCAAAGTGTGATGACCCCACCACATATAATAATTGGTATTTAATTAATTAAGGAGATTTGATTTTTAATTGTCCATTATTCTAATTTAATTTGAGATTTATGACAATTATGGAGTCTGATTCGTATATGATTCTGTTAAGGATTTATTTTGGAATTAGAAATTTAAAGGCCAAAATGGCTTATGAAGGTGAAATTGGTGAGTTGAATCAGTTTAATTTCAGGTATTGAACCATATGGAAGTTTAATTGAATATTCAATATAGTAAAATTAAGATTTGATTATTTGGGTCCGAATTGGAGTTGATTAAGTTAATTTGAATATGAGAATCAGAAATTGTGATTATTCTACTTATGAGGTGTTCAATTTGAATGTGCAATCTATTAATAAGAATTTTGGCTCTGGTTAGGAATTGAAGGCTTAAATGATTTGGGAAACCAAAATTGATGATGGCAATAGGTTTAATTTAATAATTGGAGCCTTTTGGGAATTTGATTAAAACTCTAATTCAGTTTGATAAATTTAAATATAATTAATTGGGCTTTAATGGAAGTCAAATTAGACTAATTAAATTATGTGAAATTTATGATTAGTTATGATTAGTTTAATTATAGGCTAATCAAGATTCATTAAGACTAAGTGTTGTTCAATTAAGTTAATCCTAATCATAAATTGAATTGTAGTATGGTCTAGAATTTGAGGGTGTATGTAGGTGTAGGTGTGTTGAGAAATCTTTGTGTGTGTGTGTGTGTGTACGCGCGCGCATGTAAGTGTTGTGTTGGAGGCTTAAGAGTGTGTGTACGTGTGCTTGTGTGGTGTCAACAAGAGATGTGTGTGTGTGTGTGTGTGTGTGTGTGTGTGTGTGTGTGTGTGTTGAAGAGTCAAAGTGAGACTCAATTTGTTTGTTGAGAAAGTCTTAAAATAAGAGAGGGGGAGTTCAAGAAAAGAAAGAAGAGAGGAAGAACAAAGGAAGAAGAGGGTTCTATACCAAAAATTCAAGTCAAAAATTGTGGAAAAATCATATTAAGGTAAGAAATTTCATCTTCTTCTTAATGTTTTTTAAATCATTTAAACATAAATTGATCCAAGAATAAATTTTGAAAGGATTAAAGATGAATATTTGAAGAGATTTTGAATTCAATTCGGTTTCAAGAAAAATGTTGAAAAACCTATGACTTTACTCTATCAATCTTTGAATTCTTTGAAAACAAATTATTTTCCTATGGGTTTTATGTCATGATTTAAAGTTTACAAGTTTGAATTTGGGTTTGATACGAAAAAAATTAATAAAATTCTAAATTAGAGCAATTCAAGAATTAAATTATGATTTGATTTTGAAAATAGAAAATTAGTTAGTTTTGATCTTAATTTCGTAGATGCAAATACTTTTCTAAGAGTTTTATAACTTCAATTTCATGATTTAAAGGAAAATAAAAAAGAGTTAGAAATCAATTTCATCTAAATTGTAAGAAATTGGGTTTTGAGTAAGAATTTGAGATTTAAGCTAAATTCATGTTTATGAAATATTTTGTGAGGACTTCACATTACACTTGAAATGAAGAAGAGTTTAAGATCAAATTTCATGGAATTTGTAAGCAAATGGGTTTTGGATAAGAATCTAAGTTTGGAACCACATTCATGAAATTAGAAGGAAATTAGCAAGAGATGAAGAAATTGAGCTTTGATGATAAGATATGAAAGATTATGTAATGTTTCACCATTTGGAGTTTGAATTTTGGAATCCATATGTAGGGAATGTTCGATGTGAGTAGTGATTAGAGAGGAAAAACAATGTTAACGGTTCGACAATAGTGGAATGACTGGAGGATGAGTAACTAGGTGAGGGTGAAACAAGTAGCTCAAGAAGAAATGGATGGTTGTGCACAAATGGGCAGCATCTGCCCCAAATCCCCAATAATCCTCTTCTGGAGCTTGGGAAATTGGGTCCTATTTATAGGCTTTTCCTTGGTACCAAGAGGATACCCAGTGGCCAAATAGAGAGAAGACATGTGTCCCGTCACATGGAACATTCTGTCTTGAGCCACCAGGCTGAAGGTACCCGCGTCCCTCTTCATATACTGTGTACTATCTATTTGCCCCTACAATTACCTTTTTGAGCCTCGGCAAGTGTAGTTGTGGTGGGAGTGTTTGGCGTTGCAACTACCTTTTGGGCCTCCACAAGTGTAGTTATGGCGGGAGTGTTTGTCGCTGCATTTTCCTTCTCAACTCGAACCCCAACAAGTGCATTCGCAGTGGTAAACCTTGCTACTGCACTTGCCTTCTCAGTTCTAGTTAGCCGATACATGCATTCTCAAGGCTTCATAGCCTGCAATTGGCTATGTTCATGTTCACCTCAACAAAGCCTCCACCCTTAGCCACCTAACCACAAACTCCCCAGCTTCCCAGGGCAACAACCAAGCCTACTATCAGCCATGTTGTGCCTTAATACCAAGCCCAAGGGGGCTTCCTTAGTCCTGCCTGTGCGACCAAGGCAGGTCCATGACCTGGGTAATTGAAAAGGAGTGCCTTACGCTTGGGCTGCCCTGCTCTCATCTTCGTGGGGTTGCCGCGGTATACTAGTATATTTGGGCCTGCTATCGGCTCTAACCAGTAAGATTTGGGGCCTGCTATCAGCACCAAGCTAGCCTCTACTTGTGGAGGGAAAGCTTCTCCCAAAGGCTACTATCACCTTGGCGGGATGTTCCCTCTGCAAGTTAGTTGCAGCGGCTGTAGTTGCTGTGGCAGTAGTTGCTACAACAGTCATTTTCCGTGGTAAGTTCAGATGGCACTCCCGACAATATTAGAGATGGCACTGCCAACAAAGTACCTCCGCAACTTCCGTAACTTGGTCGCTGCAAGTGTTTCCTCTACAACTTAGTTACTTTGGTTTTGTCTTTCCTTCAACAACTTTAGATGGAGGCGTAGTCGACAATATTGGGAATGGCGACGCGGAGGCAAAGGGCCTCAACAACTTGCCCGCTACAAGTGTTGCCTCTGCAACTTCACTTAGACGCTTTCCTTCGTGGAGTCTGTTTGGATCTTTAGCAGGTCGGACCTGCTTCGGCCCACTGTTAGCCCACTTTCATTGGGCTTTAGCCATTGCTCCTGTAGTCATTCTTGGTTTCCTAAAAGGGGCGACCTCAGCACTTAGGCCCATACATAATTTGAACCATAATTTCTGACCCTCTACACCATACATGCAAGAGAGTTCATGTCATGTATATTGCTTTAGAAATTCATGAATTTGTGGCCTCCATTTCACTTTTGAAGAGCTAAGAAAAAAAAGGGGGGTTTAGAAATCTTTACATGCATTAAGTTTTGGGTTTGGGATTTTGAAATGTTGATGCATGAAAGCTATTGAATTGCACTTTATTTTAGAAATTTCATGTTTTGAAAAGCAAGAAAAGAATTTGGAAAACTTTGCACGCATGAGATTTTAATTTAAGTTTTGTTAAATTGATGAGATTTTGAGTAAATAATTTCTAATGGTCATGTATTTGTGTTTTCCAATATTTTTACGATTTTGAATAAGCCATGCATTACCCCAAGTTTTGAAATGAAGTTTGTAAGCTAAATCTTTAGTTTTGAAAACCAAAAAAATTTACAGACCACTCGAGCTTCTGACCTGTCTAGTATTTTTGCAGATTGTGTAGTCCGCTCAAGCAACCAAAAGTGGCTCGAGCGGTCAGGCCTTTTTAGCATGTTTTGAAAAATTACATCTTTTTCATATTTTCATTCTCATCTCTTCCCAAGCATTCTTAGGCATAAATTATGACTCATTGAGGATTAATAAGTTAAGAACCAACATAAGTTAATTGATTACGAAGTAAAGTAAGAAATCAGTTTATTTGAAAAGAAAGAATAAGTAAAGTAAGAATACGTGAAATAAAAATTCAGTTACTTGGGATGAAAAGAGCAAGAGAAGTTATATGTGATCAAGAGAGTAATAATGTGTTTCGAAATGTTCGTTTGTGTGCCTTGTCTATGTGATACACCACATTCTGGCCAATCTGTCTATAGAGCTATCTGTGAGTAACAACTATGTAAAGCTATGTTTGTTAAAAGTATTTTTTGAATTACATATTATATTATGTTTAAAACTGAGAGTTTCTGAATGAATGAATGATTCTCCTTTTCGGAAAAGTACTCATGGCACCCTTTAGCATTTGTTTCTATTATCTGTTATCAGAGATCTCTATTGGTTCCAATTCTTGGAACTGTCTGTTAAACCTTAATGGTTATCTCTACCGATTATGCATAATCATCTGTCTGATCTGTTTTGGTCTTGTATGAGCATCTGCTCTATTTAGCTATTGGATGTACCACGTATGTCTGTTACAAGTATAAGCATGATTATGATATGATATGAAACTCTAATTGAAGAATTTATACTTCTGGACATCATTCATTAGCCTTTTACGTTGTTGTTATTGACCGGGCTCCAGCCCACCTATTATATATTTATATAGATTTTCAGCAAAAGGATCATGCTTAGAGTCTTTCCCATGTCAACCTTTGTAAGGCCTTCGGAGATATCACTTTGAACTGAGGCTTTTATTTCGCCTCCTTTGGAAGTTTTTGAGAAGTCAAGACCCATGTCCATTTTTTAAATGGAAATGTGTTTGATCTAATACATATTTATTATGTGTATGTAATATTTATATATATGAGTTGTTATATCATTTATGCATAGCTCAATGGACAATGTTATTTTTGTTTCTCTTCTGTTTCAAGGCCCGATATATTTTAAATATTTTGAGATTTTGTCTTTAAGGTTGTAGGTAATCTATGATTACTAGTTGGTCATCACTCTAACCTTTAGGGGCAGGTTGGGGTTGTGACATAAGGTGGTCATAAAGGCTACTACCTCTGGTGTAGCTGTTGTGAGGGAGCATTTTGAGCAAGAGCATGGTCCATCATTCCAAGAACAACTTTATCAGATGCAAGCCTCTCAACTTACTTTTCGGAATGAGATGCGGGGACGTATGGATCACATGGATGGCTGCTTCGATCATCTTGATCAGTCCACTGCTTCATTGTCCGACCAGATGTGCAAGTTGTGTTCTCTGCTTCACCATCCACCTCCTCCATGATTCATGTTGTTTTGGTTCATTCTATTGGTATTTTCCTATCACTAGTTGTTTACTTTCCTTTTCTAATTTCGGACAAAAAATGGTGAGTAATTTTTTGGGGATGTTACGCAGGATATGTAATGATGCTTGATTTGTTTTGGAAATACTCGTTTTAAGCATCATTGTGACTAATAGTTTCATATGCAATGTGTTGATAATATTGTCATTATTTTTCCTGAATCACTAGACTGTGTGCAGGGATGATGTATTGTATTTTGTCTCCGAATTGTCAAAGGGGGAGATTGTTAGGAATTTTAATCCTAACGATTTATTTTGTTTGGGAATCCCTTTCTTGACAAAAACAACTCTTATTTTATTCAAGTAATTTGTTGAAACCTTGATTCCTTCTTGTTTGATTTAAGAAATTGGTTGTTGAAATCTTGAAGATATTATTTTGACAGATGTAATGGAATTGATGAGATTTGTGCAGTGCACAAAGAGGCTAAAATATGTGAAAAATCATAGTGAATGTGGCTGTTTGTCTTGGACTAATTGGCTAAAAGTAATGGGTCAAGATTTGGTGGAAGGTTGCTAAAAGAAGGCTAAAAGTGACTGATTGTCATGCAATTCTTGTTGCAGGGCATGGGTTGAAGAAATGAACGAAATCTTAGCAAAAGTTTGAAATCAGCTGGGAAATCATTAACTATCGCGCCCACGACTTTGACCATTGCACTCATGACTAGGCTGCAATTAGGCCGTAATGAAAACATGCTCCCAGCATCTTCTCAGCATTTGCCTCTATGCACACAAATGGGACATTGCGCCCGTGATGATCACAAATGGCGGCCGCGAGAAGGTCGCAAATAGATCACGAGAAAAATGAGCTCCCAGAACTTTTTCACTACATCCTGTGAAGAGTGGTTCGCGCTTGCGAAAGACACAATCGCTCCCGTGACCAAGAAGGTCGTGCCCGCGATGGTGGATTTTCTATATATATCAAGCTTGTTCTGTTTTGTCATTTATACCTCTATTTTGAAGATTGACAGACTTTCTTGAGAGAGTGTTGCAGTGAGTTTACTTTGTATGCTTCTCTTATGTTTACTTGATTATCTATTTACATCTTTAGATCTTTCATGAAATCATCAAGTCTGTAACAAACAACTAAATTGTTTATGAGTGTTCTTAAGGTGTAAGCTCTGGTGGAGTCTAGAGCATGCTTGTCGTGGACTCGACACCGTTGTTGTGGATTCAATAGGTGAGGCGGATACCCACAAGAGGAAGGACAGAGGTTATGTTACTTGTAGGTCTTGAGCAAACTAGTTTGCTTGGATTGGTCTTTGAAAGAAATCTCTTGTATTACTCTTCTTCACAGTGGATTATTGTTGTGGCCAATGGCCGTGGTTTTTTATCACATGTTGGTGGATTCCAACTGTGGTTTTCCCATATAAAATATCTTTGTGTTGTGTTTTCTCTGTAACTTCTCTTTAACAGTTGTTCATGATTGTGCTGGAATTCTTAAATCAATAATCACAAGATCATGGAACTTAGATTTTTCAATGTATATTATACAACGTGGCGATTACAATATTTTCAAATAGTTAACTTATAATGATCCCGGTTTCCTTTTTTTTTATTGTTGTATCCGGACTTAGGTTTCGTGGAGTTGGTAGTTGTGTATATCTCGTTTACATCCCTTACTCTTCGTATTTGAGTCTTGGTTTGTGTGGGGCAGGTTCGTAACAGGTTGGTTGAGCCTAGGAACCTAAAGTAGTTGCCCAGATTTCGGCCAGTCTGCTCGAGCGGGGCTTTTGGGGCTCGAGCGAGGACCCTTTTGTTGCTTGTCCGCTCGAGCGGGGGTTTTGGCACTCGAGCGGGAAAAACAACCATCCAGCATCTCCTTCGTGGTGTTGTACGCTCGAGCGGCGGTTTGGACGCTCGAGTGGGAGTTTGTCTGTGACGCTCGAGCGGGGACCTAGTTCTGCAAAAGTAGTGGAGTAAGATCTCGAGCCGAGCGGTTTGGACGCCGGCAGAGTTCAGTGAGTGACGCCGGCGGGGGTTTCACGCCGAAAGCGGGGTGACTCTTATTTAAAAATCGAAATCCGACTTTTGGATCACTTTTTCAACTCCTTTTCTCTCTCTTACTTTTCCAAACCTCCATTAGAGAGCTTCTCTCACTAGAACCTCAACTTCTCTGTAGGTATTAATCTAGTAGGAGTGATTTCCTCACCTTGGGGCTTTGTAAAAGTTGTGCGGATCGTCGAGGGCTATCTACTAATCTGAAAATTTTGGGATTTGGAGCATCTTCATTTTTGTTATCTTCTTCCCTTGGGCTCCGAATTTGAGGTCGGGATTCCTACTCACTCCTATGAGTTTTAACCTGGATTATTGAGCATTTTGTTAAATGGTTTGATTTGGGATCTAGGGTTTCAAAAGGTAGAATGGGGGTTTTGTCATTTTGATTCTTAAATATGTGTTTTTGGGTTTCAAAATGGCGTTGTTGTTGTTGGTTGTTGTTATATGGACCATTGGGTTCTTGTTGGAAAGAGGCGTTGAAAAGCCCTAATTTGTTGTTTAAATTAATTAATATAGTTAAATTGGGAAAGTAGTTGTTATTTGGAATTGAGTTGGAAATAATGAAATTGGCTCATTATATTGTCAAATGGTGGAGCTTGATTTATTAATCGCTCACTTTTGAAAACATTGATGATTTTATCTGTTGGGGCTTTTATTTTCTGTTTAGAAATAATTGCTTGGGCTACCGGTGGAGGGTAGTTTTGATTGTTGTAGACAATGCATGATGATTAGGCAAACTAAAACTAATCAATTGGATATGTCATATAGTATGACGGTTGATAGAATACATTAACGTTATGTATTGATTGATTGTGTATATGACCTATGTGTATATACGTTGTGTGTGTGGGGGAGGAGATAAGGGATGTACTCCACAATTTAGGGGAAGATAGGGGATGGACCTCTAAACTGGATGTTGCTTGGAAGGAGATAGGGAATGGACTCCACCGATACAGCTATTACGCTTGTCAGTTAATGAGTTAATATAGCTCATATGCTTATCTACGGAAGTGTTGATATAGCTCATAGGCTTATCTTTGGAAGTGTTGATGTAGCTAATATGCTTATCTGTTGAAATGTGGATACAACTTGTATGCTGATCTGTTGACACGTTGATACAACTAGTATGTTTATCCATTGTAAATTGAGAAAAGCTTAATATGAGTCGTTGTCTCATATAAGTGGTTGGCCAGGTTCTGAGCCGTTGATGTAAATTGTGAAATTGATAAGAAATGGAAATGAAATGAAACATGAACATAGTGGTCACGAAATGAAAATGGGTTATGAATTGATTTATGGAAATTGAACATTTATCAATTGCTAATGTCTTAGTTATTGCTCATACTGCGTTTAGCATATCTCTACTGGGCGTTGGCTCACCCTATATGGGACATTATTTTCAGGTACAGGTAGCATGCCACCTTCAAGGACACAGCTTGGATGATGACGAGAGTTGAAGACTCTTTTTATTTATTTTATCTGTATTACATGTACATCAAGCCAAGGGCTTATTTTGTATAGAGTTAGTACTCTTATTTTGTGTAACCAAGTGTTGACTTGGAAAGCTGTAAGCCCATAGGGCACTTGCTTTTGTTGTTAACATGTAATACTGTTGTAAAAAACTACTCTAATGAATAGAAATGGTTGGTTTCTTTTATATCAATGTATGTCTAAAGTGATGGGTTTTATGTATTATTTTGAGGGTGTTACAACTTGGTATCAGAGCGTACCGGGTTTGAATACTTTGGGTACGTGGGAAGTGATTAGTATCACAATGGGTTTGTCTCGCTTGATAGAGACTTAGATGTAGTATCATATGCTATGTGTTTAATTGATAACTTGCTTATGTGACTATTTGGGTATGGGATTTAATTTCTAGGATGTTGATTGTATCCTTGGGTTTCTGGGAGTCTTGTTGGAAAAGCACTTGATCACTACCGTTTCTAACCGGAACTCTAGCAACGCCTCGGGACTGTCATTATCCGGGAATGAAATTCGTAAGTGAATATGTGTTTATGTGCTTACGTGGAATGAATTACAGTTGTCCATGCATTAGGACGTGAGTGTTATAGCTTCAGCACACTTGTTAATTGGCTAATAGTCTTGATTACCTTTATTAGGATGTCAGGATGAGGACGTGGTAGGCGTGGCAGGCGTGATAGGCAGGAGATGCCTTTACCGGATGATATTTCGGCAGTACAGGAGGGGGTTGGTTAGGCCAGCGTGGCCGAGCCAGCGGGTTAGCAGGCTAGGAGTGCCTTGGCCCGAGAGATAGCAGGAGCTTTGGGTATTCTCAGAGTAGGGAATCAGGATCAGGCCGATGTTACTGAGGAAGGGCCTTCCTTCTTAAAGAGGGAGTTCTTCCGATCTAATCTGGATGAGTTTGTTGGGGACCCGAAGGAGCCACTTAAGGCTGACGAGTGGTTGGAACAGATGGAGAAGACGTTCGAGATGCTTGGCATCAAGGACGGGGCTTTCAAGGTGACCTTGGTGTAGACACCCCATTTTTGACCGACCTTAAGACTCAGACGTCACCGATTGAGCGCTTGGTGATGTTGCATGTCGTGCTCGTTCAGAAGTTTCAGAGTCGCGGCTGCGCGCCCTGCCTCCGGACTTCCGGACTCTTTTGTACCTTGCCTTAGTTTGCGAACTAGACTCGGTTTTCTCTGTTTTCTCTTTGAGAAGGGAGGGAGAGGTCCCGTAGACCATCTCTCAGTGGCCGTAGGCTACATTTCGTGGTCGTAGGCCATTTTGCCCATTTCGGAGCCCGGTTCCCGGTTTTCGGAGCCGTCAGGCCGTGTGCCTCGGTTCGGGACCGCCTAACCATCTTCGTTTGCTCCGGTTTTTGGCATGCATCTCATTTACTCCCTTTCAAGGGACACTGGGGTCTCAGAAACCCACTTCGTGCCCGAATGCCACTTTCGGTGCTTAACAACCCATTTTCGGGACCCCGAACCACGCGATTTTTGTCCCCGAGCATTCGTTTTACATCAGTTTTCGTTCATTTTTGGCAGGTACCTCTGTTTTATCACCAGGAAGGTCGCTGGAGGGTGGTAGGCCAGCAATTATCTCATCTACCAGTTATATTCTATTTTCGCCCTCCGACGCCCGTTTTTCCCACTTCCGAGCCAATGTTGAACACCTTAGGGCCATTTTCTTGAGCTCCAAACCACATATTTGTGTTGTACACACATCAAAGGATCCTAATATCATCTTCTCGGCCAGTAATTCAACTTGAACTTTTTGAACCCCTCCTTGAAATGTCTTGTTCTCTCTCCTGTTTTAGAGTTGCAAATTTTGGACCACATGGTTGTGAAGAGAAGATATCAAAGGACACTAATATGTGGTCCTCGGCCGGAAAATGTTCTTGACCCTTTTGACCCCAAGCCGGCCGGCTAGGGGTGGTGGCCGGCCGGCCACCTGCAGAAAAAGTGAGGGGCCGGCCAGATTCCTTACACTGAGTGTATTCCAGCTGTATAGCTGTTTCCCCCAAGAAATATCTATCCGGGGGGACCCCTTTAGGAGGGAAATATAACCTCATTTCCCTCCACTTTGGCCACAACTCTTCTCCCCCTCTCTTCTCTGATTTGCTGGCCTCCAAGCTCCCAAAGAGAAGATACAAGAGTGTTCTTGAGCATATACACCCATATCTCCCTCAAATCTTCAAGTTTTGGTCTCATTTCTTCATCATCTCCAAGCTCTACCATCACTATTCCATTCCAGCAGCAAGGGGAAGGATTCCAGCAGCTTAAAGTCACCAAATTTGGTCCAAGAAGTCATCAAAGCTTTGGTCTTCAAGGGTGAGTAGGCTTTCCCTCTTTTCTAACTCATTTTTGGCTCATTTCTTACCCCTATTTGCTTATTGTTTTGAGCTCTCATCTCTACTGAAAATGTCACTTTTTTGAGCTATTCTCCATGTTTGTTTAAGGGTTCAACCCCATTTGAGAACTCCATCTCACACTTGTTTCAATATCACCTTGAATGCCATGATTTTTGCATCAAAATTCTAGCCTATGTATGATCTGATTTCGGGGCTGTCATGAACTGATATAGTTCTTATTTTGAGCCCCTCTTCAACATTGAAGAAGGGCTCAACCTTTTTTGCATGTTCCGTATGTCCCATGCTTTGAATCCATGTTTTACCCGCAATCTTGCATGGCATTTCTAGCATATTTGTATATTGATTTTGAGGATGCCATCTTCTGTAGATAGGCTTATTTTTGGTCCCTCTTCAATGTTGTAGAAGGGTATTTTGCCACTTTGATTTTGTATATATCACTTGCTTCAATACTCCTCTCTTGGCCCCTATTCTTGCATGCCATTGTTGCCTTATCTATGCTAGCTGTTTGTCCCTTTTTGTGACTGAAAAATGCTATTTTTGGGACTGCCTTACTGCTTTCATTGCATTCCATATCCATATTGTGCATGTTTGCATAGCCATAGGCCTTTCCGGGCGCCTAACTTTGCATTTCGGGACTACTCCTTGCTTCGGGTGCACTTTGGTTGTGTTTCGGGACTGTTTTTCCCTACATTTCAGTGCTGGAATTCGGTTTGCATGTTTGTATATCACTCTCCATGTCATCTCATGCTCGTATGCCCTCGCCTCGATTTGCGCGCCTGTGGGCACGCACTTCGAGGCACTTCATTTTTATCCGACGGCCTCTTATGTGAGTGTGGTTGAGGCTCTCTCATGTTAGTGTAAGCCCAATTTGCATTCCATGTGCCATTTCATGCTTGTATGCCATCGCCTCGGTTTGCGTGCCTGTGGGCACGCATTTCGAGGCACTTCATTTTTTATCCGACGGCCTCTTATGTGAGTGTGGCTGAGGCTCTCTCATGTTGGTATAAGCCCATCATTGCATTCCATGCCATTTCATGCTTGTATGCCATCGCCTCGATTTGCATGCCCGTGGGTACGCATTTCGAGGCACTTCATTTTTTATCCGACGGCCTCTTATGTGAGTGTGGCTGAGGCTCTCTCATGTTAGTGTAAGCCCAATTTGCATTCCATGTGCCATTTCATGCTTGTATGCCATCCCCTCGGTTTGCGTGCCTGTGGGTACGCATTTCGAGGCACTTCATTTTTATCCGACGGCCTCTTATGTGAGTGTGGCTGAGGCTCTCTCATGTTGGTATAAGCCCATCATCGCATTCCATGCCATTTCATGCTTGTATGCCATCGTCTCAGTTTGCGTGCCCGTGGGCACGCATTTCGAGGCACTTCATTTTTATCCGACGGCCTCTTACGTGAGTGTGGCTGAGGTCCACTCATGTTAGTATAAGTCCAATTTGCATTCCGTATGCCATCGCCTCGGTTTGCGTGCCTGTGAGCACGCATTTCGAGGCACTTCTTTTTTATCCGACGGCCTCTTACGTGAGTGTGGCTGAGGCTATCTCATGTTAGTATAAGTGCAATTCGCATTCCGTATGCCATCGCCTCAGTTTGCGTGCTCGTGGGCACGCATTTCGAGGCACTTCATTTTTATCCGATGGCCTCTTACGTGAGTGTGGCTGAGGCTCACTCATGTTAGTATAAGTCCAATTCGCATTCTGTATGCCCTCGCCTCGGTTTGCATGCCTGTCGGCACGCATTTCGAGGCACTTCATTTTTATCCGACGGCCTCTTACGTGAGCGTGGCTGAGGCTATCTCATGTTAGTATAAGTCCAATTCGCATTCTGTATGCCATCGCCTCAGTTTGCGTGCCTGTGGGCACGTATTTCGAGGCACTTCTTTTTTATCCGACGGCCTCTTATGTCAGTGTGGCTGAGGCTCACTCATGTTAGTATAAGTCCAATTTGCATTCCGTATGTCATTACATGCCTTAGGGCCATTTCCTCGGTTTGCGAGCCCGCGTGCACGCACTTCGAGAGATCTCATTTTCACCTCATCATTTCATAGCATAGTGCATATTGGATTGTATCTTAGATTGCCTTCATGCATTTTCTCGGTTTGCGTGCCCGTGTGCACGTATTTTGAGGCATCTCATTTTCATAGCATTGCGCATGCTAGGTCGTATGTTAGGTTGCATTCATGCATATCATGCATATTGCATTGTGTTCGGGATAGGAGTTAGCCCGCACGGAAACGAGGTGCGTTTCAGACCGGTGACTAACAGGTCTCAATTCCCCACCCATTAATTCCGGATAATCCATGATGGAGTTAGGTTTTTGTCGTAGCATTCATCTGCATTCATTCTATATTGAGTTGTGCAATTCAGCTCCTCGGCCATCATGCATCGATATGCGTGATTGGTGGCACGAGGATCGAGGTATGCATATATTTGTGAAATACATTGCTATGCCCCTTTCCTGCTCTCTGTTGCAGCAAAACCCGGAATCAACAACTTTTCGGAGCTGGGCACGCATTTCAAAAAACAGGTGTAAATAGAGGCTAATTGGGGCATCTCAGTGGATTTCCGCGCAAGGCAGCCCATACGTACATCATTCATCATTCAGCAGAATCAAGGCAGTCCCTGGCTTGCATGCCAGTTTTACAGCTTTCCTAGTTTAATTTGTAAATTAATTAGGGATTTGTATATTATTCGGACTGTAACATTTGGACTGTATTATTCTTTCATTTGAGGACTGTATTATTTATTCGGACCCTCTGCGCGAGGGCACAACTGTAATAAGGGTGCGTGTGTGTGTGTATGTCTTCCAACCCCCTTTCTTTCTCCCTTTTATTTATCCGCTTATGTTGGTTAGATTAGGGCATATTTCAATTAGCATACAGTATGATAGCATGTTTGCATTCATTCATTTGTTTTGCATGCACCGGGCTCGGCGCATCATACAAACTGCATTGTATTTCAATTCCGAGTTGAATACTTGTTAGTTGTAGCATTTCATATGCCATGTTTAGAATAGCCGAGCCTGCCAATAGTTTGCATTTTGCATGTGTTGCATTAGGCATTTCGGTATACTTAGGATCATGCATGATTTCTAATCAATTTCTGTTTTGGCTTGGAGTACTCGGTGAGTTTTGTGCTTTAGCATCCTTGCATGCGTGTGAGTGTTGCCATGATAGCATGCTTGCCATGAGGCTATTTGCTTATGTGATATAACTGCCTTGAATGCCTGTGGGTGAAGGTTGGGTTATTTGGATTGGGACAATTCATCAAGTGTTTGTTTTAAGCCCACTAGATAGTGGCAAAATCATCTCGTTTTCTAAGCCCACCTGAGGGTGGCAAATCCACGACTTAGCCTACCTGCGGGTAGCACCATCACACCATTTTCAAACAAACAAACATGAAATGTTTCGTTCCAATTCGGGCGACCCGGTCTATACTTATATGCTGTGCGCATCACATAGTAAATCTAGGCTAATAACCGGAATAAGAATGCACAATGTTTTCAAAAACAGATATCATGGTTAGTAGAGGCGGTTTTGATCAATGAAGTGGTGCTCACGAAGTGACCTTCCCCAATCATACCCAAGTTCCCGAGCCGAGGCAACTTTGGTGATGACGGACACGTGGCCTTTGGCACCGAGTCAGGGTTTCCTAAATTTCCCATTAAAAAATATTTAGGTGGCGACTATGTATCTGGCAAAGCAGTCCATGTTTGGCACTTCTTTTCTAAAAATCTGTTTTCTCAAAACGATTTGCCGGATTTGGACTCTTTGGTTCAAGATTAAGAACCATGACACAAATCGAGTCCGAGCTGTAGCGAAGTCCCCCGCGGGCTTGTTACACTTGCCATCCCTCCAACTGAAGGGAGATGCGGGTCAATGGTGGAAGTACGAGAAGGGCAGTGTTGGTGGTGCATGGGAGGCATTTGTGACTGCTTTCCAGGAGAAGTTTTTATCTTTTGCTGCTAGGGAGAAGCTGAGGGAATAGTTTTGCTGGCTTAAACAGCACGGCTTGTCAGTGGCCGAGTTTGAGGCTACTTTTACCAGTCTGTCCAGGTTTGCACCTGAACTAGTGGCATCCGAGGAACGCCGTTGCTTTGAGTTTGAGCGGAAGTTGAGGCGTGGAGTCAAGTTGAGGGTTGGAGGATCGTTTATTCGAGAGTATAGACGTTTGCTGGATGCTACAGGTCATATGGAGATTATGATGCAGGAGGAGGAGGAAGAGCAGAGAGGCTCTAAGAGGAGCCAAGATGGTCAGGGTGATGGAAGGAGACAAAGGGGTTCTAACCCCCAGCAGTCTCAGGGCGGGTTGGCTAGATCGACCTTTCCAGTGCCGAGTGCAGGCTCCGAGAGAGGTAGTCAGGGAGGCTTGACTTGTTTTGCATGTGGCCAGCTGAGTCACAAGTCTATAGTTTGCCCATGAAGGAGGGGTCAGGAGTCTTCTTCACCGACCTCGGGGCGAGTCGTAAGGGCCAGCCTTTGTCTTGCTATCAGCGTGGTTAGCCTGGGCACCTGAAGAGGTTTTGCCCACAGTTGAGTGCCACTTCGAGAGCGTCTAGTTCCAGGCAGACGCAGAGTTATCAGCCAGCTCAGTCTGTGCAGGCCTCGAGGGCCAATCCGGGAGCTTCATCATCCCAGTCTGTGCAGTAGTCTTTTGCTCCTAGAGGTGAGCAGGTAGATTAGGGGCCTACAGGGCGCATGTATGCAGTTGCCGCGCAGGACCTGGTACCAGCTCCATCAGTTGCGAGAGGTACCTTTCTGTTTTGCAACTCGGTTGCTAGAGTATTGATTGATACCAGTGCATCCCATTCTTTTGTATCTGCTGCATTTGCATCTGTGTTGGAGTTGGCATTATTAGCATCTCCTATTTGTGTAGTATCACCTGTTGGGGATGAATTGATTTTGAAACACGGATGTAGAGGTTGTGATATAGAGGTCGCCGACTTTGATACCCCTGTTCCATAATATGCTAAATTGATCCTTAATTTGAATATGATTATGTGTTTAGCATGATTTTATGTGCCATTATATGAATATATGATTTTACAATTCTATCTGTTCACCGTAGGAATATCTATTTGAATAATTCGCTTTGGAAATTAAATTGAGGGCCTTATCGGCTACAGAACCCGAAATTGATTACGCCTTTGTGATTAGCATAATTTTTAGAGCCTACGGTAAAATTTAATTGAAAAATTGATTCGGACCAGATTAAGTCGATTTAATTGATGAATTAGTGCCCAAATATTTTATATTGAAATATTATGTTAGTGGGCCTTATTGTATGATAGCATTACACTCCCCTCTAGCCCTTATGAACTCAAAGTCTGAGTTAGACTATTGAGAGGAAGAGAGAGCCGGCTGTAGAGAGGAGGAGAGAAGAGAATTGAGCAAACTTAGCTCAAAGCTTGGGAGCCTTGAAGATTATTCAAGTTTTGACCATAGATTGGGAGAATCAAGCCTCTAGGTAAGTGAATTCATGGATATTAAGTTGTAATTTTGTGGATTCAAGTTGAAATAATGGTCAAGAACATGATTTAGTTTGATTATGAGGAAATTGAAGTGGTTTGGTTGAATTGAAAGCCATTATGTGCATGCATGTAAGAAAGTACCTTGAATTTGCATGTTTTGTATAATCCATGTACAATTTTAATTGAAGCTCATGTTATAATCATCATTTGTGCCATCTAAGTTGAGGATGTGGCTAATTCATCACATGCATGTACAATTTGAGAAGACATGAGCTAGAATGCATGAGTTGTTATGTTGATGTTGAGTTTGACATGTTGTGAGACATGCATGTAGATAAATCAAGAAATTGAGCTCCATAATGTTATAATCTTGCATTGGTACCATGTTAGTATGATTATATTTGAGATTTGAGCCATTACATGCAAGTATTGTGGCTGAGATTTCGAATTGGAGCTCAAGAACTCAATCTGGAATTCCCAAATTTTTTATGCCCGCTCGAGCGGGGGAACTGACGCTCAAGCGGGAAATACGTACTCCCAGTATATTTTCTACAGCCCTTGATGTCCGCTCGAGCGAGGAAGTCCACGCTCGAGTGGGGAGCTACGTAGGATGGACTTCTGCTCGAGCGTCCTAGGTCACGCTCAAGCGTAAAAATGAGACATCCAGATCTTTTTGCAGGCATGGCTTCCGCTCGAGCACCAAATTTAACGCTCGAGCGTAAATTTCCCATACCCAGTACTTTTGCAGGCCTCAGGGGTCCGCTCGAGCGGGGAAGTCCACGCTCGAGCAGGGACCCTGTTTTCTAAAATTCTGTTTTTGCATTCTGAGTTCTGTTTTCCGTTCTCTTTCACTTGTAAGCACTCTTAGGCATATGTTAAACATTGTAAATGAATTAATGAGATATGAATAAAGCCTAATGAGGAACATGTGAAGCAAAGAACGGATTGAACTGTTAGTGACCCTTTTGTGTTCATGAAATGTGTAGGGTCAAGCTCCAGGGCAAATCCACAAGCCGATCACTGTGAGTAATATCAATATTTGAAAGCTTGTGAATGTCCAATTGTTATTCCCTTATAAGCTTTATGAATTTGCTAATTGGGATCGTGGACAAAAGTCTGATATGAATAAATGAATGGACCAGAGGTCGTTTTGATAGAGATAATGGACCAAAGGTCGTTTTGATAGTAATGAATGGACCGGAGGTCGTTTTGACATATATGGATGGACCGAAGGTCGTTTTGACATGAATGAGTGGGCCGAAGGCCGTTTTGACATAAATGAATGGGCCGAAGGCCGTTTTGATATAAATGAATGGGCTGAAGGCCGTTTTGACAGAAATGAATGGGCCGAAGGCCGTTTTGACAGAAATGAATGGGCCAAAGGCCGTTTCGATGTAAATGAATGGGCCAAAGGCCGTTTTGGCAGGAATGATGGGTCGAAGGCCATTTTGACATAAATGAATGGGCCAAAGGTCATTTTGACGTAAATGGAAATCAGAATGGGCCAAAGGCCAATATGTTTGGAACTACAGTCACTTGATCTAAAATTTGTATAAATGTACATATGTTAAGTAAGAATATAAATTGGGCCCAAGGCCGTTTGGAGTATGTTGTTCTACATATTGTTTATATGACTTTAGTATTTGATATTATTCGCTGGGCTATCGCTCACGCTCATTCATGTGTTTGTAGGTGAGCCGAGGGAAGTCCAAACCCAGCCCCAATGGAGTCTACTAGGAAAAATACGAGTTTTGAGGAGGTCAGCCTTGCGTCTCACGCATGAGACCTATCCCTGCCTTTTTGTTATGTAATTATATTTTGTCTTGTCGGCAAGGACTTCAAGTATATTTGTAAATAGTCTGTCATGGGTTGACTTAATTAGATGATCCTGTCAGTAAAGAATTTTATGGTACTGTACTTTTGACGTGGGTTATTAACGTATATGAGTATGGTTTGTTTTGAAGTGCATAAAAGCACGGCTCTATGGACAAAGTTTTTGACTATTGCTTCCGTTTGGCCCCTTTACTCTGTTGACTTATGTCTATTATGGTTTGAGGCCGTAGGTAATCTCAGGATTACTGGCCGGTTACGTCCTTAACCCATGGGGGCGGGTTCGGGTCGTGACACCGACCGTAGGCTTCCTTTTCCCTTTGTTGTTATGCCCAAGAAGGGTTTTGATGTTATTTTGGGTATGGACTGGCTATCGTCATACCGGGCTGTTATCGATTGCTACCGCCAGAGGGTTACAGTTTGCACCTTGAGCGGGGAGTGTTTCCATTTCTTGGGAGATCGGGTTGGTAGTGTGTTGCCACGGATATATGATCCGCGAGGGTGGGGTGAGCTTAGTGGTCTACTTGCTAGCTTTATGAGTGGTGATTGTGATGAGACCCAGATTGTATTGTCGAGGGTGGTTTGTGAATATTCGGATGTTTTTTCCGCGGATCTCGTTAGTTTGCCACCTCACCGAGAGATGGAATTCTCTGTTGATTTATTGCCCGGCATGGCGCCGATTTCTATGGCACCTTATCGTTTTGCCCCAGCCGAGTTGAATGAGTTGAAGATCCAGCTCCAGGAATTGCTAGATAAGGGTTTTGTTCGCCCTAGTGTTTCACCGTGGGGAGCACTGGCCCTCTTTGCTAAAAGGAAAGATGGTGCCTTGAGACTTTATATCGACTACCGGAAGTTGAATCGGGCTACGGTTAAGAATAAGTACCCTATGCCCCGTATAGATGATCTGTTTGACCAGTTGAAGGGTTCCCGTTGTTTTTCCAAGATAGACTTGAGATCGGGTTACCACCAGTTGAGGGTCAGGGAGGAGGATATTCCGAAGACGGCATTCCGTACACGGTATGGCCATTATGAGCTTCTGGTGATGCCATTTGGGCTTACCAATGCACCGGCAGTCTTTATGGGCTTGATGAACCGGATCTTCCGGGAATTCCTAGATCGCTTTGTGGTCGTTTTCGTGGACGACATTCTTATCTATTCACCTTTTGAGGAGGAGCACGAGGAACACTTGAGAGTGGTGTTAGAATTGCTTAGAGCCCATCGGCTATATGCCAAGTTTGGGAAGGGTGAGTTCTGGCTAGGGGAAGTGAAATTCTTAGGCTATGTGGTATCCAGGGAAGGGGTGTCGGTTGATACATCCAAAGTTGAGGCAGTGCAATATTGGGCACAGCCTAAGAGTGTTTTTGAGATCCGCAGTTTTCTGGGATTAGCTGGGTATTACCGCCGGTTTGTGCAGAATTTCTCCAGGCTAGCTTCGCCATTGACTAGATTAACGCAGAAAGGGGTCAAGTTTGTATGGAGTGAGACTTGTTAAAAGTCATTCCGAGAGTTAAAAGTTAGATTGACCACCACTCCGGTGTTGATTATTTCAGAGAGAGGGTTGGGTTATGTGGTTTATTGTGATGCCTCACGAGAGGGTCTGGGTTGTGTGTTGATGCAAGAGGGAAAAGTGATAGCTTATGGCTCACGTCAGTTGAAAATACACGAGAAGAATTACCCTCCACATGACCTAGAGTTAGCAGCCGTGATCATCTAGAGGCACTACCTTTATGGTGAGAGGTTCGAGGTGTTCTCGGACCACAAGAGTTTGAAGTATCTGTTTACACAGAGAGACTTGAATTTGAGGCAGAGAAGGTGGATGGAGTTCATTGAGGACTATGATTTTGAGTTGCACTATCACCCGGGAAAGGCCAATGTCGTGGCCGATGCCCTTAGTAGAAAATCCATTAGTGATGTAGCTTGTATAGCCATCCGGGAATGGGAGATGTTGGGTGCAATTGGCGAGTTTGATTTGCTCCTAGGCGAATCTGTTGAGGCTGCGGCCTTGTTTTCTGTAGTTGCGCAGCCTACCCTTGTGACTCGAGTGTTAGAGGCACAGAGAGGTGAGCTTGAGGTAGAATCCCTCCGAGAGAAGATCTCCAGTGGGAAAGTTGAGAAGGGTTTAACGGTGTATCCTGACCAGAGTGTGAAATACCGAGACCGTATGTTTGTGCCGGAGTCTTGCCGAGAGGAAGTACTTTGAGAATTTCACCATTCACGCCTTGCGGTGCATCCGGGAGGCACTAAGATGTATCGGGATTTGGGTGGCCAATTTTGGTGGCGGGGTATGAAGATAGATGTGGCTGTTTTCGTATCGAACAGCCTTACTTGCCAGCAAGTGAAGGCCGAGCATCAGACGCCAGCGGATTTGTTGCAACCCTTGCCTATTGCCGAGTGGAAGTGGGAGCATGTCAATATGGACTTTGTTGTAGGTCTT
Source organism: Camellia lanceoleosa (assembly GCA_025200525.1). NCBI lineage: Eukaryota > Viridiplantae > Streptophyta > Magnoliopsida > Ericales > Theaceae > Camellia > Camellia lanceoleosa. Next base: position 72,616,475 of record CM045769.1, read on the forward strand.
CCGAGGACTCAGCGGGGTAGTGATGCTATTTGGGTGGTTGTAGACCGGTTGACTAAGGTCAAGTTTGGGAAGACTAAATAAGTGCACTTTTTGACTTTTATTGTATTATGTGTAGAAAAAGTAGAGAGGAGATGTTGATTGATGTGACCCAAAAAAGATAAAAAGATGAAATAAGTGCACTTGTTTTGTTTAGCCAAACTTGACCTAAGTCGGCGCACTTTATCCCTATGCGCGTGCGAGATTCGGTAGATCATCTCGCCGACTTCTACATTCAGGACATAGTGAGATTGCACGGGGTCCTAGTGACGATCGTCTCAGATAGAGATCCTCGTTTTACTGCTAGGTTGTAGCAGAGTTTGCAGAGTGCCTTGGGCACTAAGTTGACCTTTAGTACGGCCTATCATCCCCGGACTGACGGACAGTCCGAGCGTACTATTCAGATCCTTGAGGATATACTTTGAGGTTGTGTCCTTGACTTTAGTGGGACGTGGGAGAGGCATTTGCCCTTGGTGGAGTTTGCCCACAACAACAGTTTTCAGTCTAGCATCGGTATGGCACCGTTTGAGGCCTTGTATGGCCGACCGTGTAGGTCTCCAGTTTGTTGGGCCGAGGTGGGTGATGCACCTTTGTCGGGTCCGGAATTGGTTAGGGAGACGACGAAGAAAGTTGAGCTTATCCGTAGGAGGCTTGTTACAGCCCAGAGCCGCCAAAAGAATTATGCCGACCATAGGAGAAGGCCTTTGGCGTTTGAGGTAGGTGATCATGTCTTTCTGAAGATATCACCTAGGCGAGGTTTGATGAGGTTTGGGAAGAGTGGGAAGTTATCCCCTCGGTTTATTGGTCCCTTTGAGATCCTTGAGAGGATTGGGGAAGTTGCTTATCGTTTGGCTTTGCCACCACAGTTACCCGAGGAGCATGACGTCTTTCATGTTAGCATGCTTCGAAAGTGCGAGCTGGATCCGTCCCATTTGTTGGATTGGACCGATTTAGAGGTCGATGAGGATGCCTCGTATGAGGAGAGACCGGTTTGGGTCTTGGATAGGCAGGATCTGGTTTTGCGAGGCAAGACCATCCCCTTGGTGAAGGTTTTGTGGAAGTATCACGGAGTGGAGGAAGCCACTTGAGAACGTGAGTTGGAAGTCCGTGAGAAGTATCTGGACATGTTTGTTGATGTGTAATCATGTAATGAAATTTTGCAATAATATTGAACTTTAAGAACATTATGTGTGTCTTAAGTTGTAAAACATTGTGAATGTTTTGGTAAATGGAAGTTATGTTAACAATGTGTATGTTAAGCGTATTGTGAAAATGCTAGCATGATAGTAATGTTGCATGTGTTATGGAATTGTGGAAAATGAGTTGAAATTGGTAAATTTCAAAGGAATGCATGTTGATAATTCAGGTTGTTATGTATAATGTGAAATGCCTCTTGAAAAGAGATGAGATTGACCGGTAATGGGTCGGATTGTTTAAATATTATGTTGTAATATTGTTGGAAGTGGAGAAAACTTGTTTTTGAAAAACTTGTGTTTAATTTCGGGGATGAAATTCTTTAAGGGGGGGAGGTTATAGCGATCCCGGTTTCCCTTTTTTTTTTTATTGTTGTATCCGGACTTAGGTTCCGTGGAGTTGGTAGTTGTGTATATCTCGTTTACATTCTTTACTCTTTGTATTTGAGTCTTGGGTTGTGTTGGGTAGGTTCGTAACAGGTTGGTTGAGCCTAGGAACCTAAACTAGCTGCCCAGATTTTGGCCAGTCCGCTCGAGCGGGGCTTTTGGCGCTCGAGCGAGGACCCTTTTGTTGCTTGTCCGCTCGAGCGGGGGTTTTGGCACTCGAGCGGGAAAAACACCCATCCAACATCTCCTTCGTAGTGTTGTACGCTCGAGCGGCGGTTTGGACGCTCGACCGGGAGTTTGTGTGTGACGCTCGAGCAGGGCTTTTGATGCTCGAGCGGGGACCTGGTTCTGCAAAAGTACTGGGAGTCCGCATCCGGTGCTCGAGCGGCGGTTTGGACACTCGAGCGGGAGTCTGTGAGTGACGCTCGAGCGGGGGTTTCCACGCTCGAGCGGGGCGACTCTTATTTAAAAACCGAGATCCGACTTTTGGATCACTTTTTCCACTCCTTTTCTCTCTCTTACTTTTCCAAACCTCCATTAGAGAGCTTCTCTCACTAGAACCTCAACTTCTCTCTAGGTATTGATCTAGTAGGAGTGATTTCCTCACCTTGGGGCTTTGTAAAAGTAGTGTGGATCGTCGAGGGCTATCTACTAATCTGAAAATTTTGGGATTTGGAGCATCTTCATTTTCGTCATCTTCTTCCCTTGGGCTCCGAATTTGAGGTAGGGATTCCTACTCACTCCTATGAGTTTTAACCTGGATTATTGAGCATTTTGTTAAATGGTTTGATTTTGGATCTAGGGTTTCAAAAGGTAGAATGGGGGTTTTGTCATTTTGATTCTTAAATATGTGTTTTTGGGTTTCAAAATGGCGTTGTTGTTGTTGTTGGTTGTTGTTATATGGACCATTGGGTTCTTGTTGGAAAGAGGGGTAGAAAAGCCCTAATTGGTTGTTTAAATTAATTAATATAATTAAATTGGGAAAGTTGTTGTTATTTGGAATTGAGTTGGAAATAATGAAATTGGCTCATTATATTGTAAAAATGGTGGACCTTGATTTATTAATCGCTCACTTTTGAAAACATTGATGATTTTATCTGTTGGGGCTTTTATTATTTGTTTAGAAATAATTGCTTGGGCTACCGGTGGAGGGTAGTTTTGATTGTTGTAGACAATGCATGATGATTAGTCAAACTAAAACAAATCAATTGGATATGTCATAGAGCATGACGGTTGATAGAATCATTAACGTTATGTATTGATTGATTATGTATATGACCTATGTGTATATACGTTGTGTGTGTGGGGGAGGAGATAGGAGATGTACCCCACGGTTTAGGGGAAGATAGGGGATGGACCTCTAAACCGGATGTTGCTTGGGACGAGATAGGGGATGGACTCCACTGATACAGCTAGCTCATATGCTTATCTATGGAAGTGTTGATACAGCTCATAAGCTTATCTTTGGAAGTGTTGATATAGCTAATATGCTTATCTGTTGAAATGTGGATACAGCTTGTATGCTGATCTGTTGAGATGTTGATACAACTAGTATGTTTATCCATTGTAAATTGAGAAACGCTTAATATGAGTCACTGTCTCATATAAGTGGTTGGCCAAGTTCTGAGCCGTTGATGTAAATTGTGAAATTGATAAGAAATGGAAATGAAATGAAACATGAACATAGTGGTCACGAAATGAAAATGGGTTATGAATTGATTCATGGAAATTGAACATTTATCAATTGCTAATGTCCTTGTTATTGCTCATACTGCGTTTAACATCTCTCTACTGGGCGTTGGATCACCCTATATGGGACATTATTTTTAGGTACAGGTAGCATGCCACCTCCAAGGACATAGCTTGGATGATGACGAGAGTTGAAGACTCTTTTTGTTTATTTTATCTGTATTACACGTACATCAAGCCAAGGGCTTATTTTGTATAGAGTTAGTACTCTTATTTTGTGCAACCAAGTGTTGACTTGGAAAGCTGTAAGCCCATAGGGCACTTGCTTTTGTTGTTAACATGTAATACTGTTGTAAAAAACTACACTAATGAAGAGAAATGGTTGGTTTCTTTTATATCAATGTATGTCTAAAGTGATGGGTTTTATGTATTATTTTGAGGGCGTTACATAACTTTAGTAGACAGAGACATAATAATAGTTAATATTCTTGTTAAGTTGATTATATTTTTGTTCTCAATTATATTGACAAAGAATGTCCGATTAGTAGTAATATTATTCATTTTTTTTTGTGCTGGCATAAATTTAAATTTAAAATGTTATAATAATTTAATTTTTTTTGTTGAAAAGTTACATGTGTTTTTACCACCAAAATCTCAAATCTTAGATCCATCCCTACTCACACACACTCAAGTCTACCATCAAATCAGCATAACAAGTAAAATTTCATAGATTATCGGAGAAACGACACACATTTAGAGACCAGAGATGGTTTTTTGCCATTAATGCTGCTTATCTATTACACTCAGCTACCTTTTTCCTCCTGACTCGAGCAATATGGGCTTTGTATTGCACCTATCATATTGAAAAACAAATAAATAAATAAATAAATCAAAATAATCAATTTAACTCACACTGTAGAAAATTGAAATGTGACATTTTGTTTTCAGGGCCGCTCGAGTGGGGAAACCGCCCCTCGAGCATAGAATTGTTGCTCCCAGCATTTTGTTGCATTTCAGGCACGTCCGCTCGAGCATGAAATACCCTGCTCGAGCGTGGAATGTTAGCTTCCAGTAAATTCAATATAGCGCTACAAAACTTTTAAAGTTTCTCTTTTTCTGCTTGAGCGAAGAAGTTGTCGCTCGAGCGGACCCTCTTGGTTGTGTCTGGACGCCCGAGCGTAGGAAGTCACACTCGATCGGGGAACGCAATATCAGCTTTTTAAATACGGCGATCCTAGATCATTCTCAAATCTCTTTTGTTCCATCTTCTATCTCCTCTTCCTCACTCTATGAAACCCTAGATTTCTACCTCCTAATACCTATCATACCTTTGAAATCCACCCAAAATCGCTTTCTAGAGGCGAAGAACACTGGAAGATTATCATTGTCTACCGATTGGATTGTGGGTTTGCGATAGATTCATGAAGAAGCATGGATTTTGGGCTTCATTGCTGAGGTTGGGGTACTTTTATTCTTGTATGTCTTCATTTTTGAAGAGATTTCATGGTATTGTATGTGATTTCTAAATCAATTGAGAGATTTCATGGTATTGTGTGTGATTTGTGAACTAATTGAAGATTTTGTTGGATTAAACCCTCATTTCATATGTTTACTCGCTTAAATATTTTGTTTGAAATCTCTCAATTCCTTCTTTAAACTATGAATGTAAATGTGGTTAAAATCTAGATTGGTGATAAAGAATAGAAACCCCCAAATTAGGTGAAACCCTAAGTTTGCAAGTTGAGTAGAAGATACAAAACCAAATGGAATTTCTTTTGATTAATGAAAGTTTGAGAACAATGGAGAGATGGGAAATGTGGATATTAATGTAATTAAAGGAATTGTGGCTTGTATGCTATTGTTCTTTGAGTCTTGTGTGATGTTCAGATATAGTAATGTTTGATGTTTGATTTTTGGGATTGAAATGTGAATTAATTGTTGAGCACTCATGAGTCCAATGTGTGAGTCGGTTTTGGGAAACGTGGTGTTGTGATGGTACCCGCACGGGGTATCTAAAAAGGTGTCCAAATTCCCTATCTGGGCTTATCACTGGATGAATGTGGGAAAATGTTTTGGGTTGTCCACACAGTCCTGCCGTATAATAGCCGGTGAAAGTGGAAAAACATATGGTTTTCTTTAGGGTGCCCATTTCCCGCCATATGATAGTTGGCAAATGTGGGGGTTGTTTGTAAAAAGTGAAAGTAAGGGTTGTTCTCTATTGGACTCATGTAGGTGAATGTGTGACATGATTTCCATGGTTGTGGATGTTTAATTGTTTTATATGAAGATATGATCTATAATTGTTTGTGTTATATTATTCGGTTCATTGGGAATTGTTGATGATTATCTGTGAAGACGAATTTTATTGTATCATTTTATCACATAAACACCGTAAACTTGTTCAAAGGATTAGATACCTGGATAAATGTACCTACTAGGCATATAGCTCAACCCTAATTTATTTTTCAGGAATTGATGAAGTTTGGCCTCATTGAAGGATTGGTTCAAGCATTAGCTCCACTTTCTTTTTGGGAAAATTTGAAGTCAAGGGCATTTTTGTTGTTTTCCTTTAAATTTGGGATTTTGTAACAGAATTGTTGTATGTGTTTTGTGATTTTGTATGCCTAAGGGGCTTATATTTTGTTAAGTCATCTAGTTCATTGAACTGAAAAGAGAAATTGAAACATTGTGGGAATGTATTTATTAAATTGTAAACAATTGATTATTAGTTCAATAAGAAAGATGACCTTTTGGGATTTAATGACATCGTGTTGTTATTGTTCATTATAGTGTGAATTTCAGGGTGTTACAAATTGGTATCAGAGCCATAGGTTAGAATACTTTGGATTTGTGGGAAGTGACGTGTGTCACAATAGGGTCCGTAGGTCAAGATGCAATGCTTAGGATAACTTGTGTGTTACGTGTTCTTATGTGATTATATGGATATGGAGTTAGACTCCTATGATGTGGCTTTGTCTGTTGCAATTATCGAAATCCTATTGGAAAGGCATTTGATCACTGTTCTTTCCACTTGGAGGTCCTTGATTGCCATGGAATTAGATAACATCAGGGAAGGCAAACTCATGCATGCTTCTATGTGATTGTTTGTGTAGTTGTTTTGAATTATTTGTCGTGAAAGTTTTGTGAATTCTCAAGGGGAGTGAGTATGAGGATTGGGTATGGAGCACTTAGGTGCAGAAAGTTGTTATTGAATTTAACATTGTCCTTATTTTTTATAGATGTCTGGGCATAGTAGAGCTTGCGGTAGACCCTATCGGGGAGGTCAGAACGTCCCAACCTAACCTGAGATCCCTCCGCAAGAAGAAGGAGTGGGTCAAAACAACGTGCCCGTTCTACCAGCCCAAGAAGTTATGGTGCCTTGGCTAGGGAAATGGCAGGGGCTCTATGGGAGTACATGGAAATATTGAGAGCTGTGTAAGCGGCTAGGACCAATGAAGGGGAAACAAGAGCTTCCTTTCTAAAGAAGGAGTTCTTTCGTTCCAATACTGACGAGTATAGTGGCGAGCCCGATCCAATGAAGGTTGACGAATGGTTGGAGCAAGTGGTCAAATCCTTTGAGATTCTAGACATCCGGGAAAATGAGTCGCGAGTGGCATTGACGGCCTACCAATTGAAAGGGGAGGCCGAGCAGTGGTGGAAATCTGTTAAGCATAGGGTTGATCATACTTGGGAAGCATTCATGCAAGCTTTCCAAGACAAATTCCTTCCTCCCACAGCTAGGGAGCGACTGAGGAAGTAGTTCGAGTAGTTACTATAGTTAGATACACCTGTGGTGGAGTTTGAGGCCAAGTTCACTAGTTTATCCCATTTTGCACTGGAATTAGTGGCAACAGAAGAGCGAAAGTGCCTAGAATTTGAGAAGTGGTTGGGACCGATGATTTTGATGAAAGTGGTTGGCAACATGATCTGTGATTATGATCGTTTAATTGAAGCTGCTGCTCATGTAGAGATCACTGTAGAGGCCGAAGAAGCAAGGCAAAGGTCGAAGAGAACAGGACAGTCAGATGCTAGGAGTGACACAGATTCTTCCAAGAGGTCCAAGGGCTCATCATCATCCTGGTAATCATCTCCACAACAAGCTAAATCCTCAAGTTATGCGACGAGCGGAAGTTCGGGAAATATGACCCGAGTTACCAATGCATGTTATAGATGCGGCCAAATGGGTCACAAGGCTGCAGAGTGCGGGCAGAATGGTAGAGTACAGCCCCAGCCTGTACGTTCACAAAGTCAACCTGAAAATAGGAGCCAACCACAATCTTGTTATCATGTGGACAACCTGGGCACTTGAAGAAGTTCTGTCCTTAGAAAGTGGGGATTCCAGAGGTGAGAGGATCTAGACAGTCTGGAGGTCTACAGATGGATCAGGGGTAGAGGCAATCATATCAACTAGCTCAATCAGGACAAGAATCTAGGACGGTTCAGGGAGCCACATCTGCTCAATCCACACAACAAGCTTATGTTCCGAGAGGTGACAAAGGGGAGCAGAGGTCGCAAGGCAGAGTATACGCCATCACCACTTCTGAGCCCGCTACGGGGCCATCAGTTGTGAGAGGTACATTTCTCATCTTTAATACTTAGGCTAAGGTGTTGATTGACACTGGGGCATCGCATTCATTTATTGCCACATCATTTGCATCATCATTAGGGTTAGTGAGTAAGCAACTGCAGACTTCACTTACAGTGGAATCCCTAGTAGAGGAAAGGTCACTTTAACCCGTGAATGTCAGGGGTGTATAATTGAGGTGGCAGGTCGACAGCTCCCATTCAACTTTGTATTGTTAGAAATGTCAGGTTTTGATGTTACCCTCGGGATGGACTGGTTGTCCACGTACCAGGCGACAATAGATTGCCATCGAGAGAGTGTTACGGTGTGTACTATGAGCGAGGATTGTTTCACATTTTTGGGAGATAAGTATGATAGATCCTTACCCTCCTCGTACTACCCATGTGGCCGGGGTCAATATAATTCTCTCTTAGCAACTCTTTGGTATGACGGAAGTGATGTAGTTCGGGATGAATTTCCAAGGGTAGTGTGCAAATATTTCGATGTTTTCCCTGATGATCTTATAGAGTTGCCTCCTCATAGGGAGGTAGAGTTCACCATAGGCCTGCTTCCGGGTACGACACCTATCTCGTTGTCTCCATATAGATTTGCCCTAGCTGAATTAGTGGTTCTGAAGGAACAGTTGCAAGAGTTACTTAGTAAGGGCTTTATATGCCCTAGCACGTCACCTTGGGAAGCCTCGGCTTTGTTTTCCAAGAAGAAAGATGGGTCTTTGAGATTGTGCGTAGATTACCGTAAATTGAATCAAGCCATGGTCAAGAATAAATACCCCTTGCCTAGAATAGATGACCTCTTTGACCAACTCAAGGGCTCTTGTTGTTTTTCCAAGATCGATTTAAAGTTGGGTTATCACCAAATTCGAGTTAGAGAAGAGGACATCCCCAAAACTGCTTTTTGTACTCGATATGGTTACTACGAGTTCTTGGTTATGCCTTTTGGGTTGACCAACGCCCCAGCTACGTTCATGGACCTATTGAACAAGATCTTTCGGGAGTTCCTTGATAAATTTGTGGTTGTCTTTGTAGATGAAATACTTATCTATTCGCTTCTGAAGAAGAGCATGAAAGGCATCTTCGTATGGTCTTGCAACTTCTTAGGGAGCACAGGTGATATGCTAAATATGAGAAATGTGAATTTTTGCTTACAGAAGTGAGGTTCTTGGGTCACGTTGTTTCGGGAGATGGAGTTATGGTGGATTCTTCGAAAATAGAAGTTGTGCTAAATTGGGAGCAGTCTAAGAATGCCTAAAAAATTAGTAGTTTTCTGAGCAGTCTAAGAATTTTTCTTTCTTAGGATCACCCTTGACAAGGTTGACCCGTAAGGGAATAAAGTTTGTCTGGAATGAAGCATGCGAGAATTCCTTTCAAGAATTAAAGCTTAGACTGACCACCGCTCCCATCCTTATCATTACAGAATAAGGGTTAGGTCATATAGTGTATTGTGATGCCTCTAGAGAGGGATTGGGATGCGTCTTAATGTAAGAGAGAAGGGTGGTAACATATGGCTCGCGCCAACTGAAAACTCATGAACAAAACTACCCGACTCACGACCTAGAACTTGCCACTGTTGTTTTTGCTCTGAAGTTGTGGAGACACTACCTTTATGGTGAAAACTTTGAAGTTTTCTCTGACCACAAAAGCCTCAAATACTTATTCTCCTAGACAGATTTAAACCTACGTCAAAGGAGATGAATGGAGTTCCTAGAGGACTATTATTTTGAGATACACTATCACCCCGGTAAAGCCAATGTTGTAGCGAATGCCTTGAGCAGAAAGTCAATAAGTACAATGGCCAATTTAGCAATAAAAGAATGGAAGATGATGGGGGATGCAAATGAATTCTCCTTGCAGTTTGGTGAGTCTTCGGGACAAACCACCCTCTTTACCACCATAGTACAACCAACCCTTGTTACAAGAGTAATCAAAGCCCGACTGGGTGATCCGGAAGTGGAGGCCATAAAAGAAAGGATTCATTACGAGAAGGAAGAGGTTTAAATGTTCATGCAGACTCTAGTGTCCACTACCTCGACCGGTTGTTTATGCCCGAATCTATGTTAAATGAAGTTTTGAAGGACTTCCATCATTCCTATCTCGCTTTGCATTCGAGAAGCACCAAAATGTATCATGACCTAAGCTGCCAATTTCAGTGGAGGGGTATGAAGAAAGATGTAGCCTTTTCCGTGTCCAAATGTCTGACATGTCAACAAGATAAGGTGGAACACCAAAGGCCGGCTGGATTATTGTAACCCCTTCCAATTGTCGAATGGAAGTGGGAATACATCAACATGGATTTTGTTTCTGGTCTCCCTAGGACTCAAAGAAATAACAATGCGGTGTGGGTGATTATTGACAAACTCACTAAATCGGCTCATTTCCTCGCCATGAGTATGGGGGACTCCATAGAAGTTTTAGCAGAACTTTATGTTCATGAGATTGTTTGCCTCCATGGAGTACCGATAAGCATAGTATCAGACAGAGATCTCCGTTTTACAGCCAGGTTATGGCAGGGTCTTCAAAGTGCCCTGGGAACTCAATTAAACTTGAGTACTGCATACCACCCACAAACCGATGGACAATCCGAGCGTGTTATCCAGATTTTGGAAGATATGCTAAGGGCTTGTTCATTAGATTTTAAAAGGTCATGGGAGGAACATCTACCCTTAGTTTAATTTGCGTATAATAATAGCTTTCAAGCAAGTATTGGGATGGCACCACTTGAGGCATTGTATGGGCATCCGTGTAGATCACCGGTATGTTGAACTGAAGTAGGAGATTCACTTATGTTAGGCCCTGATCTAGTCCGTGAAACTATCTAGAAAATAGCCCTTATTCGAAAAAGGTTAGTCACCACTCAAAGCCGGCAAAAGAGATTTGCAGGCAGGAGAAGGCGACCCTTATCCTTTGAAGTCGGTTCTTGAAGATCTTCCCTAGGAAGGGCTTAATGAGGTTTGGCCGAAGCGGGAAGTTATCACCAAGGTTTATTGGTCCTTTTGATATCGTCGAACGGATTGGTGAGGTGGTGTACCGTCTTGCGTTACCGCCCCAGCTTTGAAGAGTCCATAATATGTTTGATGTATCTATGCTCCGTAAATATGAATCTGATCGCTCTCATGTATTAGATTGGATGGAAATTGAGGTAGACGATGACATATCTTACGAAGAGAAACCAATCCAAATCCTTAATACACGAGAACAAGTGTTGACAGGTAAGACAATCCCTCTAGTTAAGGTGTTGTGGTATCATCATGGTGTGGAGGAAGTGACATGGAAACGAGAAGCCGAAGTACATGAGAAGTATCCAGGATTATTCTCAAGTTTGTGATGTATTAGTTTCCTTGTCTTTCTTGAGTATCGAATGTAGTTAAACATGAGCTACAATTTCTTATTGTTTTTTTTTTTTTTTTGTTTTGACCTTGGGTTTGAAGTGATATCTCATTTAAATTAGATATTAGAGCGAAGTTCTAAGTGTATTGATGTTGCTTTAAATAGATGTTATATTGAAAGTAAGCAAAATTTTTGATTACTCCCCATCATTGGTGCTTGTATTTATATGGAGGTATGTATGTATGTTGTTTACTGGTGGAATTGTTGAAGATTGATGAGTGGTGCAACTGATATGGTAGAGAGTTAGAATATCTAAATATATATATATATATATTTGTTGGCGTTGTTACATGTTATGTTAGGTGGGAGGTGGAGGTCAATTTCGGGGGCGAAATTTCTTAAGGGTGAGAGATTGTGACATTTTCTTTTCAGGGCCGCTCGAGCGGGGAAACCGCCGCTCGAGCATAGAATTGTTGCTTCCAGCATTTTGTTGCATTTCAGACGTGTCTGCTCGAGCATGAAATGCCCGCTCAAGCGTGAAATGTCAGCTTCCAGTAAATTCACTATAGCGCTGCAAAACTTCTAAAGTTTCTCTTTTTCTGCTCGAGCGAAGAAGTTGTTGCTCGAGCGGACTCTCTTGATTGTGTCTAGACACTTGAGCGTGGGAAGTCACGCTCGAGCAGGGAACACGATATCAGTTTTTTAAATATGGTGATTCTAGATCATTTTCTCATCTTTTTTGTTCCATCTTCCATCTCCTCTTCCTCTCTCTATGAAACCTTAGATTTCTACTTGCCAATACCTCTCATACCTTTGAAATCCACCCAAAATCGCTTTCTAGAGGCGAAGAACACTGGAAGATTATCATTGTCTACCGATTGGATTGTGGGTTTGCGATAGATTTATGAAGAAGCTTGGATTTTGGTCTTGATTGTTGAGGTAGGGGTACTTTTATCCTTTTATGTCTTCATTTTTTAAGAGATTTCATGGTATTGTATGGGATTTCTAAATCAATTGAGAGATTTCATGGTATTGGTTGTGATTTGTGAACTAATTGAAGATTTTGTTAGATTAAACCCTCATTTCATATGTTTACTCGCTTAAATATTTTGTTTGAAATCTCTCAATTCCTTCCTTAAACTATGAATGTAAATGTGGTTAAAATCTAGATTGGTGATAAAGAATAGAAACCCCCAAATTAGGTGAAACCCTAAGTTTGCAAGTTGAGTAGAAGATACAAAACTCAATGGAATTTCTTTCGATTCATGAAAGTTTGAGAACAATGGAGAGATGGGAAATGTGGATATTGATGTAATTAAAGGAATTGTGGCTTGTATGCTATTGTTCTTCGAATCTTGTGTGATGTTCACATATAGCAATGTTTGATGTTTGATTTTGGGATTGAAATGTGAATTAATTGTTGAGCACGCATGAGTCCAATGTGTGAGTTGGTTTTAGGAAACGTGGTGTTGTGATGGTACCCGCGCGGGGAGTCCAAAAAGGTGCCCAAATGCCCTGTCTAGGCTTATCGCTAGACAAATGTGGGGAAATGTTTTGGGGTGTCCACATAGTCCTACCGTATAATAGCTGACGAAAGTGGGAAAATGGATGGTTTTCGTTAGGATGCCCACGTCCCGCCATATGATAGCCGGCAAATGTAGGGGTTGTTTGCAAAAAGTTAAAGTAAGGGTTGTTCTCTATTGGACTCATGTAGGTGAATGTGTGACATGATTTCCATGGTTGTGGATGTTTAATTGTTTTATATGAAGACATGAACTGTAATTGTCTGTGTTATATTATTCGCTTCATTGGGAATTGTTGATGATTATCTGTGAAGATGAATTTTATTGTATCATTTTATCACATAAACAACATAAACTTGTTCAAAGGATTAGATACTTGGATAAATGTATTCCTATTTGGCATATAGCTCAACCCTAATTTATTTTTCAGGAATTGATGAAGTTCAACCTCATTCAAGGATTGGTTCAAGCATTAGCTCCACTTTCTTTTTGGGAAAAATTGAAGTCAAGAGCATTTTGGTTGCTTTCCTTTAAATTTGGGATTTTGTAACAGAATTACTGTATGTTTTTTGTGATGTTGTACGCCTAAGGGGCTTATATTTTGTTAAGCCATCGAGTTCATTGAACTGGAAAGCGAAATTGAAACATTGTGGGAATGTATTTATTAAACTATAAACAATTGATTATTAGTTCAATGAGAAAGATGGCCTTTCGGGATTTAATGACATCATGTTATTATTGTTCATTATAGTGTGAATTTCCAGGGTGTTGCTGTCACGACCCCATTCCGCCCCTAGTAGAATGGTGTCATGATGGCCAGTAATCTGAGATTACCGGAGGCCAGCTTACAAGGATCACACACAATCAGAGTATAATATATGGGGCTTACAAGTGCGGAAGCAATATAAGCAAATCTAATTGGTCCATAAGAGCTATGCATAAGTCAAATGAAATCGCATACATCTTTAAATAGCTGATACGACTTGAATACAAACACAATGAAGTACAAAAATACATCTTGACCAAAAGGCTTCTCAAGCCATCATATACAAAATACAATGAAATGCAAGCTAAGAAGCATGATCTTCAAGATGCTGCAAAACACGAATCCAAAACACATCGGCAAAACACATCTAGGCGTCGCCGCCGTCCTGCTCATCACCTACATATATATAGAGAGGGTGAGCTTCGATACTTAGTGAATGGTATAAATAATAAAGGGGTTTGCATGATTGATATTCAAGATCCTTAGCAAAACAATACATAATATATCCAGTGTAAAATCAAGGGATGAACCGAGTCCATCTAGTGGATCTTTCAAGCTTCAAGAGATGCTTACTAGCATCAATATAATACAAGGGATGACATCTCGGACAAGCAAATCCACGCGGTAAAACCGTCAGTTGCAAGGCAAGACAAGACAAGCGAGATATCTCAAAACAATAGTGTCGTTGCATTATAGTCCCCGGACACTAAGGACTTGTGCTACAAATGCTTAGAGTCCCCTAGCACATACGGACTTCCAAAATGTCATCAAAACAAGATAGTATTTAGTGCAACTAGGAATAATCATTCATGCTTGGAAATACTTTCCGAACAAGGAAAACAAGGTTTTATCAAAGCTTTATAACATATCTTTATTAAAAATGCCACTCACATAGTTCTTCAAACGTCGGGGTCGAGGCAAATCCAAGTCCTGACAAACACATGGCAAGTTTATTGAATGCACTTTTAAACAAGCTTCACATGCATACAAATGATCTCGGCATTCTTTCCGAGTGAAGGCAAACCAAAACAAAACACTGTTTCTCATCTCGGTAGAACATACTAGGCACCAACCAGGCCTTGGCCGAGGTCCCACACCTCCTTGCTGAGGTGTGGTCCCGAGGGCCACAACTTAAAAAGTGAAGTCGGGAAAATCTGGGTTTCCCTTCGAAGAACATGAAGAACAGCAAGAATATGAACATGAACATGAAGAAGATGAATGAAAAGATCATAACTTGACATTACAAAGAGTCAAGGATTTCATGCTATGAATTTGAAAACATGGACCTGGGTGCCCATACTTGAAGATCTTACGAAAACAAACACAAAACATGGTTCTTGGTACAAACTTTCGGATCCAAACAAGACTTTTCTCCAAGAACACATGAAGACCATTTTCTCTTTCTAAAACCAACTTCAAACCAATGCATGGCATGCAGAATAGATTCGATCATGCAATGCATCTAGAGGATCAATAAGAACAACGAGAGTAGATTAAGATTCTAACCTCAAAACTCGAATATAACAGTTGAAACTCCAAAGATCAAGCTTGGAAGTCTACTCCCTCTCTCAAGAACTTCTTCTCTCTCCTAGAGCCTCTCTCTCTAAAATACAAGGATGTGATACACAAAAATGATGTGTTTTCTCGACAGTGACTGACTTAACCCTCTGCTGGGACACGTGGCATCGGCCGATTAGCTCTTCTCAAAAAGGTGGCTGACTGAAAAGACAAGACTATGACAAGGTGTGTTCAACAAGCTAGACGGAAAAACACTCCGGCAAGTGACAACCTTGGCTAAGGACAAAGCTTCGGCAAGAATCGGCAACAATGACATCAGCTTGGAAGGACAACACTTGACTAAGCTGTGCCACACCTTGGCCTAGATGTGCCACACCTCGGCCTAGGTCGTACCAATCCAGGAACAAAACCTCTAGGTTCAAGGATAAACATCTCGGCCCAGACAATACACATCTCGGCCTTGGTGCTGCACACCTCGGCCCAGATAGTGACATCTTGGCCAATATGCCAGGGTGAAAATGGAGGTCAATCAAAGTGGTTCCAAGACAGTTCTAAGTGTAAAAGGGTTCAAAGGTGACTAGGCTTAGGATGATCTCGGCAACACACTAGACAAGAACAAAGCATGCAAGCAATATTCGAGCAAAACAAGACAAGATTCGCTAATGCAACATAACAAGACAAGATCACACATGAATGTATGCAAGTATGACTACAGTAAGGTGAGGGTTGCTACATCCTACCCTCCTTAAAGAAGTTTGGTCCCCAAACTTAAATTACCTTGCTCTACAAATAACTCCGGATAACGGATTTTCATTTCTTTTTCCATTTCCCAAGTAGCATCCTTGTCGTAATGCTCTTTCCATTCAATTTTCACCATTGGTATAGATTTGCTCCTCAACTGTTTCACTTCTCTGCCAATAATTCTCGTCGGCTTCTCCTCATAATCTAAATCTCCATTAACCACAATTCTGGAATACTTAATCACATGCAGTGGATCCCGAATATACTTCCTTAACATCGAAATATGGAACACATTGTGAACTTGACTTAGTTCTGGTGGTAAAGCAAGTCTGTAGGCAGCTCTGTTAACCTTCTCAAGAATTTCAAACGGCCCGATGTAACGAGGTGCTAACTTACCTTTCTTCCCAAATCTAGAAACTCCTTTCATTGGCAAAACCTTCAGGAATACATGATCCCCAACTTCAAATTCCAACTCTCTTCTTCTCTGGTCGGCATAACTCTTCTGTCGACTCTGACCAGTTTTGATCCTTTGCCGAATGAGCTTAATCTTCTCGGTTGTAACTTGGACTAGCTCAGGACCAATCAAAGCTTTATCTCCTACTTCGGTCCAACATATCGCCGATCTACACTTCCTTCCATACAAGGCTTCGTACGACGCCATGGCAATGCTAGTTTGATAACTGTTGTCGTAAGCGAATTCTACCAACGGTAGATGTTCTCCCCAGCTTCCCTTGAAATCTAACACACACAGTCTAAGCATATCTTCAAGTGTCTGAATCGTTCTTTTTGTTTGCCCATCGGTTTGGGGGTGAAAAGCTGTGCTAAACTTCAACTCGGTTCCCAAGGCTCTTTGTAAACTCTGCCAAAATCTACAAACAAACTTCGGATCTCGGTCTGACACAATGGACATCGGCACCCCGTGAAGTCTCACAATCTCATTCATAAATAGTATTGCTAGTCAGTCGGCGTTGAACATAGTCTGAACAGGCAAGAAGTGTGCTGACTTAGTTAATCTATCAATTATAACCCAAATCGAATCCATACCTTTCTGTGTCTTCGGCAAGCCAACCATAAAATCCATGGAGATGTGTTCCTACTTCCATTCAGGAATTGACAAAGGTTGAAGGAGTCCTGCTGGTCTCTGATGTTCTGCTTTCACTTGTTGACAGTACAAGCACTGGGATACGAACTCGGCTATTTCTCTCTTCATGTTCGGCCACCAAAAGGTCTGCTTCACATCTTGATACATCTTAGTGATCCCTGGATGAACAACGATTCTGGAACCATGGGATTCCTGTAGAATCTTCCTTTTTAACTCTGGGACGTCGGCCACGCACAATCTTCCTTCGAACTTAAGCACTTCATTCTCAAAGGTATACCCTGTCCTCGGCCTGACGATAATCTCTTCGGCTACCCTCTTCAGGAGTTCGTCCTCCATCTGTCTTGCTTTTACTTGTTCAATGATAGTTGGCTCCGCTGAGATCATGGTTAAGCATGTTGGACTTCCCATCGACCTCCTACTCAATGCGTCGGCTACTGAGTTTGCTTTACCTGGGTGGTACTGAATCTGCATGTCGTAGTCTTTCAGTAATTCAAGCCATCTTCTCTGCCTCAAATTTAACTCCTTCTGAGTGAACAAGTACTTCAAACTCTTGCGATCTGTGAAAACTTGGCAGGAAGCTCCATACAAGTAATGACGCCAAATCTTTAAAGCAAAAACCACGGCTGCTAGCTCCAGATCATAGGTAGGATAATTCTTTTCATGGGGCTTCAACTGACGAGATGCATATGCTATAACATTACCCCCTTGCATTAATACACAACCCAGTCCCTTATGTGAAGCATCACTATAAATCTGAAATTCTTCTTTGTCTGTTGGTAGTACAAGTATCGGTGCTGTAACCAACCTCGTCTTCAACTCCCGAAAAGCTGTTTCCCTATCCTCGGTCCATTCGTACGTCACCCCTTTCTGAGTTAGTTATGTCAGTGGCACGACAATCCTTGAGAAATCCTTCACAAACTTCCTGTAATAGCCGGCTAAACCCAGAAAACTACGAACCTCTGACATGTTGGTCGGCATCGGCCAATTCACAATAGCCTCAATTTTACTTAGATCGACAAAGATTCCCGCTTCATTAATCACGTGACCCAAAAATGAGATGCTGGAAAGCCAAAACTCACACTTACTATACTTGGCGTATAATTTTTTGTCTCTCAAAATCTGTAAGGCTAGTCTCAAGTGCTTCTCATGCTCATCACCACTCTTGGAATAGATCAGTATGTCGTCGATGAAGACAACCACGAACTCATCTAGGTACGGCTTAAAGACTCTGTTCATCAAGTCCATGAATGCTGCAGGAGCATTGGTCACTCCGAAGGGAATTACCAAGAATTCGTAGTGGCCATACCTTAAGCAGTCTTCTCAACATCTTCGGCTTTAACCCTTAGCTGATGGTAGCCCGACCTAAGGTCAATCTTAGCAAAGACTCGTGCCCCTTGTAGTTGATCAAGCAAATCATCGATCCTCGACAATGGATACTTGTTCTTGATGGTTACCTTGTTCAATTCCCAGTAGTCGATACAAAGACGAAGTGTGCCATCCTTTTTCTTAACAAATAGGACTGGTGCTCCCCACGGTGAAGTGCTCGGCCTAATAAATCCCTTATCCAACAATTCTTGTAATTGAAGTTTCAATTCTTTAGGTTCAGCTAGGGCCATCCTATAAGGTGTCTTGGAGATGGGTTGGGTTCCCGACAAAACGTCAACAGTAAACTCTATTCCTCTATCGACTAAGTGGCCAGGCAAATCTTTTGGAAAGACGTCGGGGAAGTCCTTAACAACTGGTACGTCTGCTAGTTTAACACTTCCATTCAAATCACTTAGTATACTACACAAATAACCTTGACACCCTTTTTGGATCATCTTAAAGGCTTTCATGGACGAGATTAGGTAAGGTGGGGGTACTACCCCTTTACCATGGAAAATAACCTCGGCTTCGTTTGGGGGTTTTAGTGTGACATTCTTCGAGACACAATTAATAGATGCATGATTCATTACTAACCAGTCCATTCCTAATATGGCATCGAAGTGACTCATATTTAGCGGCATTAAATCAACTAGTAATTCTACACCCCCAATCACAACAACACACGCCCTATAGATGGATGCCACAATCATAGTTCTTCCAGATGGAGTAGATACATATAACACATAATCAAGGGGTTCCTGTTCTCTATTCAACTTCTCGGCAAACTTAGTAGATACAAACGAATGCGTAGAACCCGAATCAATCAATATGTATGCATCTTGAGAGCAGATTGGGAGTATACCTGACACTACTGTCTCAGCATTTTGGGTGTCTCCTGGCACTAGAGCGAAAACTCTACCCTGTCTCGTCTGTGTCCTTCCGATGTTGCTTCCGGGTGTAGAGCACGAGGTGCTCCCATTCTTCTTACCATCATCAATCCTTGACTTCGGACAATCTCTCACACGATGACCCATTTCACCGCACTCGAAGCATGCTCCTGACACCCAACGACAACCTCCAGAATGCAGCTTTCCACAACTTGCACACGTCGGCTTAGCATTACCTTCCTGGTTCGAATTGCTGGAGCTGTAACGCCGTTAAAAAAAATCCGTAATATATAACATTAACATGCATTAATAAAATAAAACAAATCATTAAATTATCCATCATAGTACTTTTATTGAAAGACATCACATGTAACATCAAAAGTAAATGCCCTAAGGGCTTACATCTTTCCAAGCCAACACTTGGACACAGAAGAATGAGTACTAACTCAATTACAAATTAAGCCCTTGGCTTGAATGTTTACATGCAATCTCAAATAAAAACAAATAACTAAATACAAGTCTTCAAAGTGCAAATCCTTCCAAGCTAAGTCGTTGGAGGTAGCATATCACCTGGACCTGAAAATGATGTTCCCATATAGGGTGAGCCACAGCCCAATAGAAATATACTAAACCAGATATAGGCATTGAATAAAGCAATAGCATTCAATAGATGGTTAACACAACTATTCATTTCACCAACATACAGTTTCATGACTTTATTGATTTAACCTTCCATTTATATCATTATGGCTCAGAACCTGGCCAAACTATAACAGTGAACTAAATATCACATCAACTTCCAATATCAACAAAACAAATGAGACTAAGGCTCATATCAAAACACTTCCATACTTCCCAATTG
The DNA here is from genome assembly GCA_025200525.1 of Camellia lanceoleosa. Lineage (NCBI taxonomy): Eukaryota > Viridiplantae > Streptophyta > Magnoliopsida > Ericales > Theaceae > Camellia > Camellia lanceoleosa. The sequence goes on from CM045769.1 coordinate 72,636,452, forward strand.
ATACATATTTTAGTGCTGTATCAATAACATGTAAAGAAAACACTTCCATAAATCAATAAGCACACATAATAGTGATGCTAATGGAGTCCAACCCCTATCTCCTCCCAAACAAAATCCGATTTAGAGGTCCATCCCCTATCTTCCCCTAAACCGTGGAGTACATCCCCTATCTCCTCCTACACAAAATGCATATACAATGTATTAAACACTCGGCATACAATACACGTATATTCTGTATTAATTCAACAGTCAAAATCAATGACTTAACCAACGTGATTAGTTTTAGTTTTTCCTAATCCACATGCAATGTCTACAACAATCACGACTATCCTCCACCGATAGCCCAAAACAGTTATTTCTAAACAGGAAATAAATGTATCAACTAGTATAATTCCAACATTCTCATAGGTGAGCGATTAAACTATCAAACTACACCATTTAAACTCATAATTTCCCAATTTCAAGAATTAAACATGTCACGCCCTCGAAATGAACCCAATATCAATATACAACAAAGCATGCATTCTTAAACGAAAACATTATATTATTTAAATCATCAGAGTATTACGAAATAAAACATCAAAATAAATGCCCTACGGGCTTACATCTTGCCAAGCCAACACTTGGACACAATTACTTGAGTTCTAACTCAAAACAAATAAAGCCCTAGGCTTGAATGTTTACATAATTCAAATAAAACAACTAAAACATGTAAAACAGGTCTTCAAGTCCAACTCCTCACAGCTAAGTCTTTGGAGGTAGTGAACCACCTGAACCTGAAAATGAAGTTCCCATATAGGGTGAGCCACAGCCCAGCAGAGAAATACTAAACCAAGCATATGAATTAACTAAAGCAGTGGCATTCAATATATGGTTAACACAAGATAATCAATTTACTATTTCATGACACGAATGTCTATATCGCCTATGACACAATTCACTTGTCAACTATACAGACATGGCTCAGAACCTGGCCAAATAACTCAATAAGGATAACAACTCAAGTTAAACCCTTCTTATAACATAACGGATACACATGTTAGTGTTGTATCAATCACACTCAAATACCCTTCCATACTTCCCAACTGGTACATATTTTAGTGATGTATCATATCAGCACCAAATAGAAATATTTCTATTATCAATAAGCACACATAAGAGTGATGCTAATGGAGTCCATCCCCTATCTGCTCCCAACAATTCCGGTTTAGAGGTCCATCCCCTATCTTCCCCTAAACCGTGGAGTTCATCCCCTATCTCCTCCAAACCAAATGCATATGCAATGAAACACACAATTGCCATATACAACACATAATGAATACATGAATGTTCTGTATTAATTCAACAGTCAAAATGAATGACTAAATTCCAGTTATACCTAAGCCACATGCAAGGTCTACAACAATCATGACTATCCTCCACCGATAGCCCAAAACAGTTATTTCTAAACAAGAAATAAATACAACAATGAATGTAAATTCAACATTTACATAGGTAATTATTTAAACTACCCAACTATATCAACAATTCACCAAATTTTCCCAATTCCATGAATTAAACTAAATTCCACATGTTTCCTTAAATAAATTAGACAAATTAATCTAAACCAAAACCCTAGGGTTTCTCCCAAAATCACCAAACAACCCCATATATCAAAATACCAACACTTAAGATTAAAAGCATTATGAATGGAGTAGGAAACCCCTACCTCGAAGATGTAACTCAAAAAAAAGAAGATGAAGTTGATGGCCCAATTCCTGAAGTGCTCCAAATCCAAACTCGCTCAGATTAAATGACAGCCCTCACTCTCCTCTAACTTATTTGTAAAACAACTAGGGCAAAAAGACACCCTAATTAGATCAAACCTAGGAGAGAAGATGTGTAGAGAAGAAGAAAGGTCGAACCTAGGGTTTGGAATCTGAAAAGAAGATGAAAAACTGCTTTAAAAACGCTAAAACACGATTTTATACTCCGACTCTCCGCTCGAGCGGACCAACCTACGCTCGAGCGGACACTCACAGACTCCCGCTCGAGCGGACAATCCCCCGCTCGAGCGTAGAATGCACGCTCCCAGCATCTCGACACACCAGGTCCCCGCTCGAGCGCCTAACTCCCCGCTCGAGCGGAACTCACAACCTCCCGCTCGAGCGGTAACCTCCCCGCTCGAGCGTACAACAATACAGAGAATGTACTGAAAGTGTGTTTTCTCCGCTCGAGCGTAAAAACCCCCGCTCGAGTGGACGACCAAAAAGTTGGGCAACTAGACTTGGTTCAGAAGCCTAACCAACCTGCTACAAACCTGCCTAGCACAACCAATAACTCCAAAAGAGAAAATAAATGATGACAACAACAATTACTCAATGAAAGAATCTACGGAACCCTAGTCCGGATACAATAATCAGATGGGAAATGACCGGGGTCGCTATAACCTCCCCCCCTTAAAAGAATTTCGTCCCCGAAATTAAGCATAAGTTTGTAAAAACAAGTTTTCCTCAATTCCCAATGATAACATACAACAATAATAAACAACTTGACCCTAAAACCGGTCACTTCATCTCTTATCAAGAGGCATCTCATAATATGTATCATTCAACATATATTTCAACCTGCACCAATATTATGCATTATTCCCTTTCAATGTTAACAATTTTCCATATCATTATTCAAGTTCATGATATCAACAACACATCCACTATATAAATGTTATATTTCACTTCCATAAAAAGCAAGTTCAGATGTTAACATTAAACCCAAAACATTCTCAATGTTTTCCAACTTAAGACATATATAAAATTCACAAGTTCCACAATATTATATAATCTAAATACAAGATTACAAATCACTAAACATATCCGGATATTTCTCACGAACTTCTAACTCACGTTCCCAAGTGGCTTCCTCCACTCCGTGATGTTTCCACAGAACTTTCACCAAAGGGATGGTCTTGCCACGCAGGACTTGATCCCGCCTATCCAAGACCCGAACCGGTCTCTCCTCATACGAGACATCCACATCAACAACTAAATCAGTCCAATCCAGTACATGTGACGGATCTGGCTCATACTTCCGAAGCATACTCACATGAAACATGTCATGAACTCCGGATAACTGCGGAGGCAAAGCTAAACGATAAGCAGCCTCACCAATCCTCTCAAGGATTTCAAAAGGACCAATGAACCGAGGGGACAACTTCCCGCTCTTCCCAAACCTCATCAAACCTCGTCTAGGTGATATCTTCAGAAAGACATGATCACCCACCTCAAACACCAAAGGTCTCCTCCTACGGTCGGCATAAGATTTCTGACGACTCTGGGCTGTAACAAGCCTCCTACGGATAAGCTCAACCTTCTCCGTCGTTTCCCTCACCAACTCCGGACCCAACAGAGTTGCATCACCCACCCCGGCCCAACAAACTAGAGACCTACACGGTCGGCCATACAAAGCCTCAAAAGGTGCCATACCAATACTAGACTGGAAACTGTTGTTGTAGGCAAACTCCACCAATGGCAAGTGCCTCTCCCACGTCCCACTAAAGTCAAGGACACAACCCCGAAGCATATCCTCGAGGATCTGGATAGTGCGCTCGGACTGTCCGTCAGTCTGAGGATGATAAGTTGTGCTAAAAGTCAACTTAGTGCCCAAGGCACTCTGCAAACTCTGCCACAACCTGGCAGTAAAACGAGGATCTCTATCTGAGACGATCGTCACTGGGACCCCGTGCAACCTCACTATGTCCCGAATGTATAAGTCGGCAAGATGATCTACCGAATCTCTAACACGCATCGGAATAAAGTGCGCTGACTTCGTCAACCGGTCCACAACCACCCAAATAGCATCACTACCCCGCTGAGCCTTCGAAAGACCCACAACAAAGTCCATAGTGACATGCTTCCACTTCCACTCGGCAATAGGCAAAGGTTGCAACAAACCCGCTGGCCTCTGATTCTCGGCCTTCACTTGCTGACAAGTAAGGCACTTAGATACGAAAACAGCCACGTCTCTCTTCATACCCCGCCACCAAAACTGGCGACCCAAATCCTGATACATCTTAGCGCCTCCCGGATGCACCGCAAGGCGCGAATGATGAAACTCTCGAAGTACCTCCTCTTGGCAAGACTCCGGCACAAACAGACGGTCTCGGTATCTCATACTCAAGTCAGGATACACCGTCAAACCCTTCTCAACCTTCCCAATGGAAATCTTCTCTCGGAGAGATTCTACCTCAAAATCATCCCTCTGAGCCTCTAACACTCGAGTCACAAGTGTAGGCTGCGCAACAACAGAAAACAAGGCCGCAGCCTCAACGGATTCGCCCAGATACAAATCAAACTCTCCAACTGTACCCAACATCTCCCACTCCCGGATGGCTATACTAGCTAAGTCACTAACTGATTTCCTGCTAAGGGCATCGGCCACAACATTGGCCTTCCCCGGATGATAGTGCAACTCGAAGTCATAATCCTCAATGAACTCCATCCACCTCCTCTGCCTCAAGTTCAAGTCCTTCTGTGTAAACAGATATTTCAGACTCTTGTGATCCGAGAATACCTCGAACTTCTCACCAAAAAGATAATGCCTCCAAATCTTCAAGGCAAATATCACAGCTGCTAACTCTAAATCATGCGTAGGGTAATTCTTCTCATGAATTTTCAACTGACGTGAGCCATAGGCAACCACTTTCCCCTCTTGCATCAACACACAACCCAGACCCTCTCGTGAGGCATCACAATAGATTGCATAACCCAACCCTCTCTCCGGAATAATCAAAACTGGAGCGGTGGTCAGTCTAACTTTTAACTCCTGAAACGACTTTTCACAAGTCTCACTCCAAACAAATTTGACTCCCTTCCGAGTCAATCTAGTCAACGGTGAAGCTAACCTGGAGAAATCTTTCACAAACCGACGGTAATACCCAGCTAATCCCAGAAAACTGCGGATCTCAAACACACTCTTAGGCTGTGCCCAATCTTGCACGGCCTCAGTCTTGGATGTATCCACGGACACCCCTTTCCCAGAAACTACATGGCCTAAGAACTTCACCTCTTCTAGCCAGAACTCACACTTCCCGAACTTAGCATACAGCTTATGGGCTCTAAGTAATTCAAGCACCACTCTCAAGTGTTCCTCGTGCTCCTCCCTCGAAGGTGAATAAATCAGAATGTCGTCCACGAAGACGACCACAAAAGCGATCCAGAATTCCCGGAAGATCCGGTTCATCAAATCCATAAACATCGGTGCATTGGTGAGCCCAAAGCGGCATCACCAGAAACTCATAGTGGCCATCTCGGAATGCCGTCTTCGGAATATCCTCCTCCCTGACTCTCAACTGATGATAACCCGATCTCAAGTCTATCTTAGAGAAACAACGGGAACCCTTCAACTGGTCAAACAAATCATCTATACGGGGCATAGGATACTTATTCTTAACCGTAACCCAATTCAATTTTCGGTAATCTATACACAGTCTCAAAGCACCACCTTTCTTCTTAACAAAGAGGGCCGGTGCTCCCCACGGCGAAACACTAGGGCGGATATAGCCCTTATCTAGCAACTCCTGGAGTTGAACCTTCAACTCAACTAACTCAGCTGGGGCAAAACGGTAAGATGCCATAGAAATCGGCGCCGTGCCAGGCACTAGGTCAATAGAGAACTCAATCTCTCGGTGCGGTGGCAAACCAACAAGGTCCTCTGGAAAAACATCAGAGTATTCACAAACCACCCTAGGCAACACAATCTGAGTCTCATTACCCTCACTAATCGAAAGATTAGCAAGTAGACTACTAAGCTCACTCCGCCCTCGCGGATCATACCCCGGTGGCAAAACACTACCAACCCGGTCCCCCAGAAAATGAAAACACTCCCCGTTCACGGTACAACAAGTGACCCTCTGACGGTAGCAATCAATAACTGCCCGGTATGACGATAACCAGTCTATACCCAAAATAACATCAAAGCCCTTCATGGGCATAACCACAAAAGAAAAAGGGATTCTATGATCATCAACCTCTATATCACAACCCCTAACACCTTGTTTCAAAATCAACTCACCCCCAAGAGGTGATACTACACAAATAGGAGATGCTAACTGTGCTAACTCCAACTCCAAAAGAGATGCAAATGCAGCAGACACAAAAGAATGAGATGCACCCGTATCAATCAAAACATTAGCAACTGAGTTGCAAAACAAGAAGGTACCTCTCACAACCGATGGAGCAGGTACAAGATCCTGCGCTGTAACAGCATACACGCGTCCAGACGACCTCTGATCAACCTGCTCACCCCCAGGAGCAAAAGACTGCTGTACAGACTGGGACGATGAAGCCCCCTGATTGGCCCTCGAGGCCTGACCCGACTGAGCTGGCTGACTACCCTGAGTCTGTCTCAAACCCGATGCACCAGGTGTGCCACTCAACTGTGGGCAGAACCTCTTCATATGCCTGGTGACCACCGATAACACGGCTGGCCTCTACTCTGACTCTGACTCTGAGATCGAGCCGAAGAGGATGCTGCTCTCTGAACTCCTCCCCTCTGAGGACAAACTGGAGACTTGTGGCCCAGCTGACCACACTTGAAACAGGTAACGTCTCCCTGGCTGCCTTTCCCAGAACTAGCACTAGGTACCGGAAAAGTCGACCTCGTAAAACTACTCTGAGGCTGCTGAGGAATAAAACCTCTCTGCCTCCTGCCATCATTCTGACCATCCTGACTCCTCTTGGAGCCTTTCTGCCCTTCCTCCTCCTCCTGCATCATAATCTCAGTATGAGCTGCTGCATCAACCAGACGCCCATAGTCACGAATCATAGTCCCCACAATTCTCAACTTGAGGCCACGCCTCAACTTCCTCTCGAATTCAATACACCGGCGTTCCTCAGACGCCACCAACTCAGGTGCAAACCTGGACAAACTAGTAAATGAGGCCTCAAACTCGGCCACTAATGAACTGTTCTGCTTCAGTTGGCAGAACTGATCTCTCAACTTCTCCTGAACAGCTGGAGACAGGAACTTCTCCTGGAAAGCATCAACAAAAGCCTTCCAAGTCCCGCCTATACGCCCCTTGGTAAACTTCCACCACTGACCCGCATCCTCCTTCAGCTGGAAAGATGCCAAGGTCACCCTCAACGCCTCGTCTTCGATGCCAAGCATCTCAAACGTTTTCGTCGTCTGTTCGAGCCATGCATCTGCCTTCAATGGCTCTTTAGGATCACCCACAAATTCATCCGGGTTGGACCGGAAGAACTCCCTCCTCAGAAACGAAGGTCCTGTATCTGCCATAACAACAGGAGCCTGATTCCCAGCCCGAAGAATACCAACAGACTCTCTGAATGCAGCAGCTATCTCTTGGGCCAAAGCGCCCATAGCCTGCTGGCCTACTGGCTCGGCCACATTGGCCTGGCTAACTCCCTCCTGTACTACCGGAACCTCCTCCGGTATAGGCACTTCATGCCTAGCCTGTCTACCACGCCTACCACGACCTCGTCCTGACATCCTAATAAAGGAAACAAAGACGTTAGCACATTAATAAATGTGCCGAAGCTAAACACTCACGTCCTAAAGCATTGGACAACAGTAATTCATTCCACGTAAGCACATAATCACATAAGCACTTACGAATTTCATTCCCAGATAGTGACAGTCCCAAAGGGTTACTATAGTTCCGGTTGGAAGCAGCAGTGATCAATTGCCTTTCCAACAAGACTACTAGAACTCAAGGATCCAATCAATATCTAGAAACTACATTCCATACCCACATAGTCACATAAACATGTTATCATATAAGCATATAACAATACACAAGTCTCTATCAAACGAGACGAACCCATTGTGATACTAATCACTTCCCACGTACCCAAAGTATTCGAACCCGGTACGCTCTGATACCAAGTTGTCACGCCCTCGAAATGAACCCAATATCAATATACAACAAAGCATGCATTCTTAAACGAAAACATTATATTATTTAAATCATCAGAGTATTACGAAATAAAACATCAAAATAAATGCCCTACGGGCTTACATCTTGCCAAGCCAACACTTGGACACAATTACTTGAGTTCTAACTCAAAACAAATAAAGCCCTGGGCTTGAATGTTTACATAATTCAAATAAAACAACTAAAACATGTAAAACAGGTCTTCAAGTCCAACTCCTCACAGCTAAGTCTTTGGAGGTAGTGAACCACCTGAACCTGAAAATGAAGTTCCCATATAGGGTGAGCCACAGCCCAGCAGAGAAATACTAAACCAAGCATATGAATTAACTAAAGCAGTAGCATTCAATACATGGTTAACACAAGATAATCAATTTACTATTTCATGACACGAATGTCTATATCGCCTATGACACAATTCACTTGTCAACTATCTATACGCATATGGCTCGAACTCCGCCAAATAACTCAACAAGGATAACAACTCAAGTTAAACCCTTCTTATAACATAACGGATACACATGTTAGTGTTGTATCAATCACAATCAAATACCCTTCCATACTTCCCAACTGATACACATTTTAGTGATGTATCATATCAACACCAAATAGAAATATTTCTATTATCAATAAGCACACATAAGAGTGATGCTAATGGAGTCCATCCCCTATCTCCTCCCAACAATTCCGGTTTAGAGGTCCATCCCCTATCTTCCCCTAAACCGTGGAGTTCATCCCCTATCTCCTCCAAACCAAATGCATATGCAATGAAACACACAATTGCCATATACAACACATAATCAATACATGAATGTTCTGTATTAATTCAAAAGTCAAAATGAATGACTAAATTCCAGTTATACCTAAGCCACATGCAAGGTCTACAACAATCATGACTATGCTCCACCGATAGCCCAAAACAGTTATTTCTAAACAAGAAATAAATACAACAATGAATGTAAATTCAACATTTACATAGGTAATTATTTAAACTGCCCAACTATATCAACAATTCACCAAATTTTCCCAATTCCATGAATTAAACTAAATTCCACATGTTTCCCTTAAATAAATTAGACAAATTAATCTAAACCAAAACCCTAGGGTTTCTCCCAAAATCACCAAACAACCCCCATATATCAAAATACCAACACTTAAGATTAAAACGTATGAATGGAGTAGGAAACCCCTACCTCGAAGATGTAACTCAAAAAAAAGAAGTTGAAGTTGATGGCCCAATTCCTGAAGTGCTCCAAATCCAAACTCGCTCAGATTAAATGACAGCCCTCACTCTCCTCTAACTTATTTGTAAAACAACTAGGGCAAAAAGACACCCTAATTAGATCAAACCTAGGAGAGAAGATGTGTAGAGAAGAAGAAAGGTCGAACCTAGGGTTTAGAATCTGAAAAGAAGATGAAAAACTGCTTTAAAAAAGCTAAAACACGATTTTATACTCCGACTCTCCGCTCGAGCGGACCAACCTACGCTCGAGCGGACACTCACAGACTCACGCCGGCGGACAATCCCGCTTCGGCGTAGAATGCACGCTCCCAGCATCTCGACACACCAAGTCCCCGCTCGAGCGCCTAACTCCCCGCTCGAGCGGAACTCACAACCTCCCGCTCGAGCGGTAACCTCCCCGCTTGAGCGTACAACAATACATAGAATGTACTGAAAGTGTGTTTTCTTCGCTCGAGCGTAAAAACCCCCGCTCGAGCGGACGACCAAAAAGTTAGGCAACTAGACTTGGTTCAGAAGCCTAACCAACCTGCTACAAACCTGCCTAGCACAACCAATAACTCCAAAAGAGAAAATAAATGATGACAACAACAATTACTCAATGAAAGAATCTACGGAACCCTAGTCCGGATACAATAATCAGATGGGAAAAGACCGGGGTCGCTATAAAACATAATTCCCAAATTTTTCCAAAATTAATTATACAAATTAATTTATTACAACAACTAGGGTTTTTCCCAAAATTACCAAACAACCCCCAACATATCAAAATACCAAAACTTAGAACAAAACCTATAATATGGAGTAGGAAATCCCTACCTCGAAGTATATAACCCGAATGGAGAAGATGGAGATGATGACCCGAAATCCAAAGTGCTCCAAACCCCGCCCAACTCTCAGATTAAAACGAAGCTCTCGACTCATTCTATCTTTTTAATAAAGGGCCTAGGGTAGAAACACCCTAAAACTAGATGAAATCTAAGAGAGAAGGTGAGTGGGGGAGAGAAAACTCGGAACTAGGGTTTTAGGATAAAAAAGAATGTGAAAAAACGTTTTAAAAACCGCTGCTGTGTATTTAAACCCGACAGGCTCGCTCGAGCGAAGGATTGGTCGCTCGAGCGACCAGACACAAGAAATACTCGGTCGAGCGAAGAAAAGCTTGCTTGAGCCAAAAACTTGATGCTTCAGATCTGCAACCCAGACGCTCGCTCGAGCGACAGAATGCTCGCTCGAGCGAAGAACTCGAAAACATACACCTCGCTCGCTCGAGCGAAGGAAATCTCGCTCGAGCCAAGAAACACAGCTCTCAGGTCCTAAGCCCAGACGCAGTCACTCGCTCGAGCGACCAAACCCTGGCTCAAGCGAAGGACCAAAAACAAAGCTCGCTCGAGCGACCAACTCCTTGCTCGAGCGAAGGTCCAAAAATCTGGACAGCAACACTTGGTTTCCAAACCCAACCAACCTGTAACAAACCTGCCCAACACATCCTATAACTCAAAAATAAGAAATTAAAGGACGACAACAACAATTTGATAACAACGGGATCTACGGAACATAAGTCCGGATACAATAATCAAAAGGAAAAGACCGGGGTCGCTATAGGAGCTGCCCACGTTCGCTCTCTTCTTGGCGTTAAATGAAACTCGGCGACTATCATAGTTCTGTCTCTTCCTCTGATTCTCTCCCGAATTCTGATATCGGTTCAAGTTAGCTTCTGCAAGGATAGCCTTGTCTAATACCCTGGCATAAGTCGGCATGTTGAGCATGTTAACTTGATCCTGAATCGGCCCACGCAGTCCACTTTCGAACTTCCTAGATTTTCTATATTCATCCTCGACCATGTGGGGCGCATATCTCGCCAACTCGATAAAAGCACGATCATACTCTGCCACTGTCTTATTTCCTTGTGTCAGAGTCTGAAACTCCGTGGTCTTGCGATCTCGAACACTAAGGGGAAAGTGCTTGTTGTAGAACAATTCCAAAAATCTGGCCCAAGTTAAGTCAGGATTACCTTCTTGGGTCATCATCTACCATCTTCGAGCGTCGTCGTCCAATGGGAATGCTGCCAATGCCACCTTCTGAACATCGGTGCTGGGAAAGATCTCGAACAGCTTCTCCATTCCTAAAACCCATGCCTCGGCTTTCATCGACTCTATACCCCCTTGGAATCTCGGCGGGTTCATCTTCTTGAACTCCTTAATCAAAGTCATCGTTCCATCCCCATACAAGGCTGGCTGTGGAGGCACCTGTGGTACTGGAGGAGGTGGAGGCGGAATTGCCTATCGTCCATTGGTCTGTTCGGCCTGGGTGGAGGTAGCACTAGCATTCTGTTGCCTCATTTTCCTCAACTCACGGGCTAGACCTTCAACTAGTCTCTCTAGTCTATCCAATCTATCTTCTTATTGATCTCGGCCAACTGGTGGTCTTCCTTTCCTCATAATGCTATGAGTATTTAAAATATGGCTTTAAAACAAAATGTGCAAATAAACATGCATACAGGCAACAAATAGTTATGCCGAGATGATGCACACATTATCAAGTAGCAAGCAATATGATGCAATCCTAACATCCTTCTAAGGGGAAATCCTACGCTCTTTGGGACTCAAAGTGTGTGAATAACGTACTAATAGGAACTCGTGCTCTGATACCAATCTGTCACGACCCCATTCTGCCCCTAGTAGAATGGTGCCATGATGGCCAGTAATTTGAGATTACCGGAGGCCAGCTTACAAGGATCACACACAATCAGAGTATAATGTATGGGGCTTACAAGTGCGGAAGCAATATAAGCAAATCTAATTGGTCCATAAGAGCTGTGCATAAGTCAAATGAAATGGCATACATCTTTACATAGCTTATACGACTTGAATACAAACACAATGAAGTACAAAAATACATCTTGACCAAAAGGCTTCTCAAGCCATCATATACAAAATACAATGAAATGCAAGCTAAGAAGCATGATCTTCAAGATGCTGCAAAACACGAATCCAAAACACATCGGCAAAACACATCTAGGCGTCACCACCATCCTGCTCATCACCTACATATATATAGAGAGGGTGAGCTTGGATACTCAGTGAATGGTATAAATAATAAAGGGGTTTGCATGATTGATATTCAAGATCCTTAGCAAAACAATACATAATATATCCAGTGTAAAATCAAGGGATGAACCGAGTCCATCTAGTGGATCTTTCAAGCTTCAAGAGATGCTTACTAGCATCAATATAATACAAGGGATGACATTCCGGACAAGCAAACCCACACGGCAAAACCGTTGGTGGCAAGGCAAGACAAGACAAGACAAGACAAGGCAAGCGAGATATCTCAAAACAATGGTGTCATTGCATTATAGTTCCCGGACACAAAGGACTTGTGCTACAAATGCTTAGAGTCCCCTAGCACGTACGGACTTCCAAAATGTCATCAAAACAAGATAGTATTTAGTGCAACTAGGAATAATCATTCATGCTTGCAAATACTTTCCGAACAAGGCAAAACAAGGTTTTATCAAAGCTTTATAACATATCTTTATTAAAAATACCACTCATATAGTCTTCAAACGTCGGGGTCGAGGCAAATCCAAGTCCTGACAAACACATGGCAAGTTTATTGAATGCACTTTTAAACAAGCTTCACATGCATACAAATGACCTCGGCATTCTTTTCGAGCCAAGGCAAACCAAAACAAAACACTGTTTCTCATCTCGGTAGAACATACTGGGCATCAACCAGGCCTTGGCGGAGGTCCCACACCTCCTTGCCGAGGTGTGGTCCCGAGGGCCACAACTTAAAAAGTGAAGTCGGGAAAATCTGGGTTTCCCTTCGAAGAACATGAAGAACAACAAGAATATGAACATGAACATGAAGAAGATGAATGAAAAGATCATAACTTAACATTACAAAGAGTCAGGGATTTCATGCTATGAATTTGAAAACATGGACCTGGGTGCCCATACTTGAAGATCTTATGAAAACAAACACAAAACATGGTTCGTGGTACAAACTTTCGGATCCAAACAAGACTTTTCTCCAAGAACACATGAACACCATTTTCTCTTTCTAAAACCAACTTCAAACCAATGCATGGCATGCAGAACAGATTCGATCGTGCAATGCAACTAGAGGATCAATAAGAACAATGAGAGTAGATTAAGATTCTAACCTCAAAACTCAAATCTAACGGTTCAAACTCCAAAGATCAAGCTTGGAAGTCTACTCCCTCTCTCAAGAACTTCTTCTCCCTCCTAGAGCCTCTCTCTCTAAAATACAAGGATGTGATACACAAAAATGATGTGTTTTCTCGACAGTCACTGACTTAACCATCGGCTGAGACACGTGGCATCGGCTGATTGGCTCTTCTCAAAAAGGTGGCTGACTGAAAAGACAAGACTATGACAAGGTGTGTTCAACAAGCTAGACGGCAAAACAATCCGACAAGTGACAACCTCGGCTAAGGACAAAGCTTCGGCAAGAATTGGCAACAATGACATCGGCTTAGAAAGACAACACTTGACTAAGCTGTGCCACACCTTGGCCTAGATGTGCCACACCTCGGCCTAGGTTGTACCAATCCAGGAACAAAACCTCTAGGTTCAAGGATAAACATCTCGGCCCAGACAATACACATCTCGGCCTTGGTGCTGCACACCTCAGCCCAGATAGTCACATCTTGGCCAATATGCCAGCGTGAAAATGGACGTCAATCAAAGTGGTTCCAAGACAGTTCTAAGTGTAAAAGGGTTCGAAGGTGACTAGGCTTAGGATGATCTCGGCAAGACACTAGACAAGAACAAAGCATGCAAGCAATATTCAAGCAAAACAAGATAAGATTCGCTAATACAACATAACAAGACAAGATCACACATGAATGTATGCAAGTATGACTACAGTAAGGTGTGGGTTGCTACAGTTGCATGAAACGATTGTCTCTAACTCAAAAATCATAGTTTTGTCTTTGATATTAGACAATTAGTTGCCCAAAAGCTTGAACTATTAGGGAATGAATTGAATATTGTACATCAAGCTCTTTGCACTTGGGCTCCATTTATTTCAACTAGATATAAGCTTCCAAAAAAAAATAAAAATTTGTCAACTGATGCGTGTTTACCTATAAATGAGATTGTTGTGCTTTGACTTAATGAAGTGTTTAGACAGTTTGCAATGATAAACTATGCGTAATGAACCACATCAAGGAATCCCAAAACTAACATGCAAGCTACATACCAAAATGTTAAAGAATGATAGGTTCTTTTTAACAAATTATTAAACTTTCTGCTCTACAAAGGCAAAAGTATTAGAATTTCACTAAGGTCCCAGAATTGCTCTTTTTATTCCCATTCTCCCCTTTTTCTAGTTACATTTATTATATCGCCGTAACCTCAAGTTCAAGTTCCCTTAACACTCCAAACGTCCCACATAAATGCTATTCTCATCAATCTATTCATATTTCCTGTAATTCCTCAATGTAAAAATCCAAATCTCTTTTATAGTCAATAATTGTTATCCTACACCCAACTCCTACTTATCTAATAACTACGTCACATCCACACTTGCATTATCAACTATAATTCAACATATCACAACTACATCATATCCACATGTGTGTTATCAATCATAATTCAACATATCACAAGGACAATAACCCTCTTTAATTCAATTTCTCAATTAATCACAAAACAAAACTCTTAATTTTCTTTTCCCTTATAGATGCAAACAATCCGGTGAGTTCTTTTTCACTAACCCCTCATTCAATTACCATTTCATTATCCATTCTTTTCAAATGATTCCCATAAGCATTTCCATTCCATACCAGTTTACACATCAAATGGTAATTTCACAAGTTCATCACAAATCACATATATCATCACCGACCTAAACACACGTCACAACACATTCCACCTTTTGCCGACTTGATACGGCGGGATTGCGGGCACCCAATTCATAGCACATTCCACCTTTTGCCGGCTATTATACGGCGGAAAGTGAACTCCCAAAAATATTTTTCTCAAAAACCATGTCTTTTCCGAAAACCGCTTTCAACCTTTTAAAAACCATCCCCCACATTTGCTGGCTATTACACGAGAGGACGTGGGCACCCAAAACAAAACACTTCAATTTAACACCTCAATTTCATGATTCTACTATTAATTGAAGCAAAACCATTAACCACCTTAATGAGCCAAACTAGGGTTTTTAAGAGAAGTTAAAGCTTTTCACAAAAACACATTTTATTCCAACCCTTCTATTACTTTTACACCCAAACTCATGACCCAAGATCATAACCCAACAAATAAACCCAACTCTCTTCAAGCCCTAACCCCCAATCTCGTGATTCATCACCATATGCATAAACATATAAACTTGTGTTTATATAAAGAAAATACCACAAATCTATCCATAAACGAGGGTATTGAAAGAGAACTAGAGACCCCTACCTCTTGAAGCCAATAGATGACGACCCAAATATCAATGGCGACGAAACCACGAACTCTTCGGACCAAAAGGATGCCCTTGACAAGATCTACATTTTTTCTCAAAGGACCATGGTGAAAAGATCACTCTAGGTGAGTAGATCTAGGGATCTTAGTGCCAAAAGCTTGAGTTTAGAAAGAGATAAGCGAACTCACGGTTTGAGAGAGAGGAAAGGGAAGAAAAACTAAAATAAAATATGTTTGGAGCCTATTTATAGTAGCAAGGTAATAATGGAATAATAGCCCCAAAGTCAAATGAAAGGAACAAGTCAAAACTCCCAAAAAGTAGGGCCCAAACCAGCCCAAAAATCTGGAAAAAAAAAACACGTCGGGGTTGACCCTTTGGGCAGGGGGGTGGACCCTTTATGTAGAAAAGGCAATCTGGTATAAGCAAGGGGGTCGACCCTTAGACAGGAGGGGGTCGATCCTATTTTCCAGCAACTAACACAGAAATTCTACAGCATAAGAGGGTCGACCCTCCCAAGACTGGTGTCTACCCTATTTTCCAACGACACCTCCAGAAACTTCACGAACAGGTAAGGGTCGACCCTTAGGAAGGCTGGTATCTACCCTATTTTCCAGCAACACTTCCAGACAAAGACAACATGCAAGGGTCAACCCTTAGGAAGGCTAGTGTTGACCCCAAGGCAAAATTTCTAAGTTTCCGAGGATTTTTTTTTTACAAGAACAAACTCGAACGAACAAACCCAACGAATTGAAATCGAATTTTACTCCTTCAAAACCAATAGACAACAACTCCAAAGACTCCCAAGATAAAAATAAGGATATTAAACACACTCTCAAAAGGATTAAAGGATACGGGCGTTACAATTTTAGTGCAAACAATTTCTTGATATTAGTTCATATGGGACTTTACTCTGACTTTAATTGGGTCTCCCGCTAATAAACGATGAGATTGATCTCCGGAATTAATCGATTTAGTGAGTCGGATGCAGAGTTATAAAAAATAAAAGATAAATAAAATAAACAATAATTGATCCCAAGAATTATATGTTATATTTAGTTCTCATAATTTGCTTCCCCAACCCATCTTTCTTTAATAATAATAATAATAATAATAATTAAAAAAATGAATGTTACAATTTTTTTTGTTGTGATTATGCAATAAAAGACCCCATTTTAAGTGGTCGGCTAGGGCTGAAGAACTCATAGTCAGTTTTTAATAAAAATGAGAATATATATATATATACATAGGAAGAAGAAAGAAAAAATTGCATTAAAGTGAGACTAATTCAAAGTACTTGTAATTTCATAAAGGTGTAAATCGAACAAGTGAAAACTGTGTTCCATGCCACAGCTTTCACTTGCAACTAACAAATGTTCACTTATAACTTCATGAAATTGTATTTTTCAAAGTATTATTCCTATTTAAATGCATTTTTTAAATGGAAACTTATGTGTAGATCATAATAGGTGAACTTATTGTCCAATAGGTTCTATGATAACGAATAGCCTTTTTCATCAAACACTATTAAAAAAACGTCACTAGTTGTTAATCTTCAAGGGCAGTTAGAAAATTGTCACAAAATATGTCACTAATTTTAAATTTTAGCGACAGTTTAAAAAAATCATCACAAAAAAGTCACTAATTTTTAACTTTCAGTGACAGTTTAAAAAATTTATCACAGAAAAACGTCACTAATTGTAAGTTTTAGCGACAATTTATAAAAACTGAGACAAAAAAAAGTCACTAATTGTCAATTTTTAGCAACATGTGTGAAACATTGTCACCAAAAATTTTTTTTAACAGCAATTTTACTATGACTAATTTTCTATAGGATTTGATGGTTATTAAATTCAACTATTATAACCTATTGGTAATTTATCTTTTTTAAAAAAAGGAGAAACCACCAACAAAAATACAATAAAACTCACATACCTATAGTGAGATTCATATATCTGACCTCTTAGGCCCCGTTTGCTTTGGGAGATAGAAGTGTGAATGGAATTGCGATGAAGATGGGACTCACTATATGATGTGTTTGTTTTGGGACATGGAGAGGGGATTCATTATCCCATAGGATTAGAATGGGCCTTGGTGTTGAGATTGAGATGGAGGAGGTGGAGGTGGTATTAGGAAATTAGTCCTTCGGCTAAGGTTTTTTTTTTTTTTTTTTTTTTTTTTTTACATGTTGGGTATTTTTTTTAACACTAATGTTTAATGTTTTTGGATTTTTTGTTAACTAAAAACCGTAGTTTTATTTGTTTTAATATTTTATATTTCTTTTATAGGGCAATAATTTAACAATCCCCACACTAACAACTATCATCAAAACCAACATAATTTTACTTAATCCCCTCACTAACATTCCCCTCATTATTAATCCCTTCAATGTTAATCTCCTCCACTCTACCTCTGAAAATAAATGGGGCCTTAAGGATTTGGCCAACACTATATTGAAATTTGAAAATTGAAACTATGGTAAGTCCTGCCCCAAGATTAAAATAAGGACATGATTTTAGTTGGGATTTGAAAAATGAGATTGGCTTCTCTTCCATTCTAATTTAGACTGAAGGGGGCTATCTAGACTTGTAGGGCTCACTACGAATCCTATTTTGGCAATCTAAATCGTTCATTTTATCGGACCATACATGTATATTATCCATTAAAAAATGAGGTTGATCTGATATTTGTAATTCTTTTATTTTATAGAATTTGTATCCAAAAAAATTAACGGTCAATATGTTTTAAAAATAGAACATCTATTTTTTGGTTACAAATTTAAAAAAATGAAGGGTTACAAATATCGGATCAACTTGATTTATTTTTTTATGGATGACATGCATGCATGGTTCAATAAGAAAAACGGTTCAGATCGTCAAAATGAGGCCATAATGAGTATTTGAATTCTAATAAAAATAAAATTAGTTATTTTTATTTAATTTATTTGACCGTTATTAATATTAATATTGGTTTTAAAAATTTCAGTTACAAAGTTATTATTCAGTTTTATTATTATAAGTATGTAAAGATTAAATGTTAGTATTAATTCTTACAATATTTTCACCTATATATATTGTTATGTTTTCTAAAGATGAAGGGTACATAAGAGACACACAAGAGTATACATGAGTATAATATATATTGAGATTTTGTTGAAGAGTATAGTTGGATTTATCTTTTGTATTTTTGGGCAACTATGGTTCGTGACTCGTTCGTATCCTCCTAGTGGACGTGAACATCGGATGAGGAAGGTTGTGAGCGCTTGGGTTGTACCTTGGAGCTGTTGCACTCTTCATGTATCTTCACGTGGGGAGGAACAACGGCTTTAGAAAAGTGACTACATGCCTCTCAATCTCACAGGCCAACTCTTTCTTACTCTATATGAATTTACGTACTTTCATATTTTATCGTAAATCTATGAATCATTTTATTAATTAAATTATATTAGTGCATAACATTTTTCTAACAATCTAAAGCGGTTATGTTCTAAAAATAAATTTTATTTAAGATTTTTTAGTTAAAAAAAATATATATATGAATATGGTGAAAGAACTAGCTGAATTCCCACTATGATTAGGGGCGGAAGGATAATAAGTTTAAAATTGCTATTTTCATGAATATGTATGACTTGAGCTTAGAATAAGTTGATTCATTATCTATGTTCATTTGTCTTCATCTCCTGTATATGTTGAGATGTTAATGGGTTTAGTCTTGTCAAAAACAATATCTGTTAAAAGTAATAGTTTTATAAATGTGTTGAGCTTATTTTGAATATTAAAATAAAACTAATATTTGTCCAATTAAAATTTATATTCTTAATTTGTACCTTGAGGTTTTTAGTACATGGTATTTCTTTAGATTAATGGCTTACCTATGGCTCAATATTGTTTTATTTTGTCCACTTGTATTTAACTATAAAAAAAATAAATAAATAAATAATAAGAGAGACTTAATCTTTAGTTTGAATTCTCCCCCCCCCCTCCCCCTCCCGCACTAGTATCTGACTATATTCAAAACATTATGTAAAGAAAACAGGCATAATATAATTATTATCCTATAACATTTCTAATTTGTTGCTAAGTGGTACATGGAATTGTTGCATATGTAATTTACCATTACTTTGTGTAATAGCATGTGGATGTTGAAGATTAGTATTTGGATCTTTAATGTTATTTATAAAGATTTATGAAAATAAATTTGCCAAATTAATTGGTTTTGAATTTTGTTGACTAAACTATTGAAATTTGATAATGTTAGTGCTTGCAAATTAATTTGTGTTCTAAATTTTGTTGTGTAACAGTTAAAATTAAAGTGTGCCATGATGATGGAATTTATGGAAAAAAGTGTTATTATTAATTTTTATAATAATCTATTTTTTATGATAATGTTTATGTAGAGCCGTTATATCTTGTATATTTTAGAGGTCTTAAATTTTGTAAACTTTTACAGCCCGATAAACATCTAATTGTGAATCTAATTATGAATACTTATACTGTGTTTAGTTGAGAGATTTGATGAGTGATTTGGAAAGGGAAAGAAAAAATTAGGTGAAATCTGAAAAAAAATATACCTACATTTCACCTAATTTCACATACATTTTCGTTTTCTTTTTTTCCAAATCTCTCTCCAAATCCCCCAACAAAACATAGCGTTAAAGTTAGTTTTGAGCATTGCTGTGGGAAATAAGGAAAACTGCTAAAAATTCAATTTTTAAAATGTTAAACCATTCTGTTTAAAAATAATAATAAATAGTCATGTTTATGTTAAAAGGAAAATAGTTTTTACCTTAATTTTAGTTTGTGTTCTATTACTAGCATTAATATTTGTTATGTTTTGAATTTTGGTGTCATGGAGTGTTACTATTAGCAACAGATTAAAAAGGGGAAAAAATATTCAATGGTATTTAGTATGATATTTATCTCTTGTCATAATAGTTTACAATGCCTATAACATGTCATTTATTTGTAAATTGCTTTTCTTTTTTTTTGTTTTTTGAACTATATTTGTAAATTGATTGGCCTCATATGTTTATGTTCATTTCCTACATGGAGAGTTACAAAGAGTTTGTATCTATTGCATTAATTGGTCTTGATATATATCATTTGAATATTGATGGTTATGGGAGTTTTAAAAGTTTGAAAAATGTGGGATAAATTTAATTATGTTATTTGAGCTAGTTACATAATTATAATAGCTGTCAGAGTCATTGTCTTTTTCCCTTTAAATTATTAAATTTTTTTTAAAGGATTGGAATGTGGTGAACGAAATTATTTGTATGTTTATAAATTCTTACTAGGAGATTGGTTTATTCTAAGCATTAGTATAATGTAAATCTTGCATCATTATTTAGTATAATTTTATTGATTGATTTTCAAAAGGAAAGAGAGTTGTTGTTATATAAATTAATAATTTTATTTTAAAACGAGGATTGCAATGTAGGGGGAAAAAATTATTTTGAACAGTTAGTTTGGAGCTTGATTGATGTTTGTATTTTTCACTTTGAAATCATTCTCATTAGTTGTGGTAAACTGAATTCATGAGTTACAAATATTTTAGTGTTTTTATACTTCATAAAATTACAAGATTTAATATAATGTGTGATTGTGTATTCATGGGTTTTAATTCATTATAACATTTATCCATTTAATATGCCTATTGCCCAAATTAATTGTCTCTACCCTTATTGGTGGAAAATATTTTGGGTTGGAATGTAGTGGTAAAAATTATTTTGTTCAATATCCATATCAAACAATTTCTTTTGATTATGTCTTATTGAATTACATGAAACTTTTATAATGTTAAGAAGTTAATTCTGTGTGTGGGAAATGGTTTTGAATTATTACACCATTAATCTTAGTTTTATAATTTTTAGTTAGAGTTTATTTAAAATAAAAGTGAGCCCACTTTTGCCAGCTCATAAAAAGATTTTCATGATGTGTTTGCAAGAATCTTATATATTAGATTGGATGTTCTTGATCAATATTCTTTTAGATTTTTATTTTATTTATTTGTATTTTATGACTAATCTGTGGTTGATTGATGAATTGTTGTTAAATAATTAAATGATGAATTATAAATGTTCTGCAACTTTTGGTCATTGAGGGTAGGCTTGCATCTCATTCGTTGTTCACAAATTATTAGTTATAGAAAATGTTCAATATAGCGTTTTTGGTTTAGACCCTGAAAAAACTAGAAATCCCCTAGATATTGATTTGTGATTATGTATCAATTTTAAGCAGTAAAGAACAATCCCAATCAAACAATCAAGACAAATCAACACAACGATTTTAACATGGAAAAACAACAATTGGAGCGCTTCCAATTGTGATAAAAAAAAAAAAACCATGGGCCAAAGCCACAAAACAATCCACTAAGAAGACAAAAGGAATTACACAAGTGTACTCTCAATTACCTAGCAAATCCACGCCTGAATTGAACCGACCCCTATATGCCTCTTCCACCACGGTCTTCACCTCGGAGCTGCCTTGCCCAACGTTGAATCCGCAATGTCGTTGTTGAATCACGACGATGAGCCACTCCCGAATCCACCAAAGCTTCAGGCTCTAATTCTCCAGAATTCACCAAAGAACAACTCTCTCTTTTGTATTGAATAAACAAACAATCCTTTTGTGCATACCTCTTCAACCATGAGTTGAATACTCAATCAAACATCAAAGAAAACTAGCAAAATAGCCCCAGATATAAACCTTAGTATCCAAGAAGAAGATCTAGAAGCGTAACCCTAGATTTGGAGCAACTTAAGGCTTTATAGAAGCTCAGATCGCGAGGTCCGCTCAAGCGTTGGAATGGACGCTCGAGTGGGGACTCTATATCGCGTGTTCTAAACTTATGTACACTCGAGCGGGGAAATGGACGCTCGAGTATAAAAACACGCCTCACAATATATTTGCAGACAGGTCAAACTACTGGAACCCAACATTCTCCGCTCGAGCGGACAAGCAACTTCGAATGCATTTTTGCATTTTGTTCTAAGGGCGCTGCCTCTCAACCCTGCCATGGCGCTGCTCCCTGGAGCCCCGCGAGCTGACCGGGCAGCTTGATCCCTGTCATAGTCAGAAAAGTGGCAAACATAAAAAATTATCTTCTGAAACTCCTCTGCAAGGCACAATTTGGGTTGGATTCGCATCTAAGTACTCATAACCTCACTGAAATAAAAAAGCGAATAAAAGTATAACTGAAAGGAGTTTTGTCAAACGGGTTTGCTAAGAATAAAAACCTAACAGACCCGACCCATTTTGTGTTTTGGATTCGGATTTCGTAGCCTTGTATGGTTGTTCATGTCTTTCCTCTCTTATTCTTTCTTAAATTTGGTTATTTGATTGTAATTGTGTGTTTGGAACAGGTTGGTTGCTTGTTTTTCTAAACCTTTACTGCCCAGACTTTTGGTCATCCGCTCGAGCGGCCTTTCTTGCACTCAAAAATTAACAATTATCTTCTTACGCTTGAGCGACGTTTCCTGGAAATACTCTTAATTTTTGCAAGCTCTAAATATTTTTGCGGACCTACAAATACTGGAAGAGTGTATTCTACACTCGAGTGGTGTTTCTTATGCTCGAGCGGGTGGACACTTGAGGGTCCAAACTTGAGCTCAAGTGATGTCCTTCATCTGCAAAACCTCTGAAAGTGTGTATTCTACGCTTGACAATTAACAATTATCTTCTTACCTTATATATACTTCTTGAAGAACTATATAAGTGTGTCATTGTAGGCTTCGTACTCTATTAAGTTTTGTAAAGCAAATTAAGGCAAAACTATAACAAACTTATTTGAAGTGAAAACAAAAATATAGGAAGGCAAATGGGCTATTCTTCTTTTAGTAGCTC
Source organism: Camellia lanceoleosa (assembly GCA_025200525.1). Taxonomy (NCBI): domain Eukaryota; kingdom Viridiplantae; phylum Streptophyta; class Magnoliopsida; order Ericales; family Theaceae; genus Camellia; species Camellia lanceoleosa. The sequence continues at coordinate 72,659,904 of CM045769.1, forward strand.
CTTCATAGTTTCTCTTTTGTTAGTATTTCTTCTACTCATTAATATCTCAACTACAAGGCCAAGCAAGAAAGCAACTGATTATATCGGTCAAATTTTCCCTAAAACACAAAATCTTTCACTTTGCCTACAGACTTTGGCTCAATCTTCTAGTGGAGACTTTAAAGCTCTCAGCCAAATCCGAATCAATATAACACAAACCAATGTTAACCAGACCTCCAACCTCATTGCATCACTTTCCAAACAAGCAGCCAACCCTAAAGTTAAAGGTGTACTTTATACGAGTGCAAAAAATTATGAAGGTGCAATTGACAACCATAATGTAGCTACACATGCGATGAACTCCGGTGACATTAGAAGCATGAACGCTAGAGTTTCAGCTACCAAGGCTGATCTAGGTACTTGTGAAGATGAATTTGAAGGAACCCTTATACCGAGATTAGTCTTGGCAACTGAGGCTCTAGCGCTCAAGCTTCTAATGTCACCAGAGTTCATCGCTTATCTAGTTACATTAAGGTCGTCAATTGCATCTTAATAATTTTCAGCACACGTAGAGAGTATACCTTTAAGTTTAGGGTCAGCTGCTTGTTTGGAAAGTGATGCAATGAGGTAGGAGGACTGTTTACATCAGTTTGTGTTATGTTGATTGCGATCTGGCTGAGAGCTTTAAGGTCTCCACTGGAAGATTGAGGCAAAGTCCACAGGCAAAGTGAAGGATTTTGAGTTTTGGGGCAAATTTGACTGATATAATCAATTGCTTTCATGCTTGGCCTTGCAGTTGAGATGTTAATAAATATAAGAAATACTAACAAAAGAGAAACTATGAAGGGGCTACTAAAAAAAAAACCCATTTGTCTCCTTGTCTCCTATTTTTTTTTTTTCAATTTGTTTTTTTTTTTTTTTATTTTTTACTTTTTCCTAATAAAGTACTACAATGACACACTTATATAGTTCTTCAAGGAGTATATATATATAGGGTAAGAAGATAATTGTTAATTGTGGATTGTCAATTAAGATTTTTGTAATTAATTACAGATTACCAAAGCAACCGATTATAATGCAATTTCTTACTTTCTAAATTTGTAGATTGACCAATAAGTCCCATATTTTGGGCTTGTAATCCGTATAGTCCTATATTTTTTCTTGTGATCCATTTAGTCTTTTTGGATGTGTAATGACTCATTTGCCCACCACATTAGAGTGTCACATTTTGAAAAAGTACAGTAAAGAGGTTTTTAGCGTCACATCATACCCGCCATGTTAGAGTGTCACATTTGGGAAAAATATATTAACAAGTCCTTATTTTTTTTATAGTGTCACATCATATCTGCCACGTTGGAGTGCCATATGTCACGTTTGGAAAAAGTATAATAAGGAGTTTTTAATTTTTTTTAGAGTGTCACATTCTAATCATCATGTTGTTACGTTTGGTCAATCTCCCTATTTATAACCACACTACAAATTTAGAAAGTAAGAAATTGCATTATAATCTATTGGCAACATTTTTATAATCTGCAATTAATTACAAACTTCTTAATTGACAATCCACAACTAACAATTATCTTCTTACCTTTTATATACTTCCTGAAGAACTATATAAGTGTGTCATTGTAGGATTCATACTCTATTAAGTTTTGTAAAGAAAATTAAGGAAAATCTATAACAAACTTATTTGAAGTGAAAACAAAAATATAGGAAGACGAATGGACTCTTCTTCTTTTAGTAGCTCATTCATAGTTTCTCTTTTGTTAGTATTTCTTTTATCCATTAACATCTCGATTGCAAGGCCAAGCATGAAAGCAACTGATTATATCAGTCAAATTTGCCCCAAAACTCAAAATCCTTAACTTTGCCTGTAGACTTTGCCTCAATCTTCCAGTGGAGACCTTAAAGCTCTCTACCAAATCGCAATCAACATAACACAAACCAATGTCAAACAGACCTCTAACCTCATTGCCTCACTTTCCAAACAAGCAGCTGACCCTAAAATTAATGGTACACTCTCTATGTGTGCTAAAAATTATGAAGATGCAATTGGCAACCTTAATGTTGCTAGACAGGCGATGAACTCCGGTGACACTAGAAGCATGAACGCTAGAGCCTTAGCTGCCGTGACTGATCTAGGTATAAGGGATCCTCCAAATTCATCATCACAAGTATCTGGATCAATCTCGGCATCTGAGGCTCTAGCGTTCATCCTTCTAACGTCACCAGAGTTAATCGCCTGTCCAGCTACATTAAGGTCGTCAATTGCACCTTCATAATTTTCAGCACACTTAGAGAGTGTAACTTTAAGTTTATGGTCAATTGCTTGTGTGGAAAGTGAGGCATTGTGGTTGGAGGTCTGTTTAACATTGGTTTGTGTATTTTCACAAAAATTTTTGAATCCTACAATGACAGATTTATAACTTCAGATATAAAAAAGAAGATAATTGTTAATTGTGGATTGTCAATTAAGATTTTTTTAATTAATTACAGAGTACCAAAATGTTGCCAATAGATTATAATGCAATTTCTTACTTTCTAAATTTGTAGTGTGGTTATAAATAGGGAGATTGACCAAAAAGTCCTATATTTTGGATTTGTAATCCATATAGTCCCATATTTTTTTGTGTGATCCGTTTAGTCTTTTTGGATGTGTAATGACTCATTTGCGCACCACAATAGAGTGTCACATTTGGAAAAAGTACACTAAAGGGTTTTTTAGTGTCACATGATACTCGCCACGTTAGAGTGTCACATTTGGAAGAAATACACTTAAGAGTTTTTAATTTTTTTAAACTGTCACAGAGTGGCGGATATGATGTGACACTCCAAAAAATTAAAAGCTTCTTAGTGTGCTTTTCTTAAATGTGACAACGTGACGGATATGATGTGACACTTCAAAACTTTTACTCTAAAAAAAAACTCTTTAGTGTATTTTTCCCAAATGTGACAACATGGCGTGTACGATGTGACACTTTAAAAATAAAAATAAAAACTCCTTAATGTACTTTTCTCAAACGTGACAACGTGACGGATATGATGTGACACTCTAAAAAAAATTAAAACTCCTTAGTGTAGTTTTTTCCAAACATGACATGTGACACTCCAACGTGGTGGGCGGGTATGATGTGACACTCTAAAAAATTAAAAACACTTTAGGGTAATTTTTTTTCCAAATGTGACACTTTAACATGGCGGGTATGATGTGACACTAAAAAACTCTAGTGTAATTTTTCAAAATGTGACACTCTAATGTGGCAGGCAAATGAGTCATTACACATCCAAAAAAGCTGAATGGATCACAAGAAAAAATATGGGACTATATGGACTACAAGTCTAAAATATGGGACTTATTGGTCAATCTGCCTATTTATAACCACACTACAAATTTTGAAAGTAAGAAATTGCATTATAATCTATTGGAAACATTTTGGTAATCTGTAATTAATTACAAAAATCTTAATTGACATTCCACAATTAACGATTATCTTCTTACCTTATATATACTTCTTAAAGAACTATATAAGTGTGTCATTGTAGGTTCCATACTCTATTAAGTTTTGTAAAGAAAATTAAAGCAAAACTATAACAAACTTATTTCAAGTGAAAACAGAAATATAGGTAGATGAATGGGCTATTCTTCTTCCCCTTCATAGTTTCTCTTTTGTTAGCATTTCATCTATTTATTAACATCTCAACTGCAAGGCCTAGCATAAAAGCAACTAATTACATTAGTCATCTTTGCCCCAAAACTCAAAATCCTTCACTTTGCTTGTAGACTTTGCCCCAATCTTCCAGTGGAGACTTTAATGCTCTCGGCCAAGTTGCAATCAACGTAACGCAGACCATTGTTAAACAAACCTCCAACCTCATTGCCACACTTTCCAAACAAGCAACTGACCCTAAACTTAAAGGCGTAATCTCTACGTGTGCTGAAAATTATGAAGATGCAATTGACGACCTTAATATAGCTAGACAGGCGATGAACTCCAGTGACATTAGAAGCGTGAACTCTAGAGCCTCAATTGCCGAGACTGATTTAGGTATAAGGGTTCCTTCAAATTCATCGTCACTAAGGAGTTTTTTTTTTTTTTGGAAGTGTTATATTGGAGTGTTACGTTTGGGAAAAATATACTAAAGATTTTTTTTTTTGAAGTATTACATTGGAGTGTTACAATTTGAAATTATGCAGTTGTCCAAAACTTACTATGGATTTCTTTTGAAATGTTTGAAAAATCCCATACATATTGGATCGATAGGCACATGCACAAAAAACCCGAACAATTTTTACATGGAAAACCTTCTCTGTGTGAAAAGGAAAAACCACGGGACCGTAGTCAATCAAAATCTCGACTATACACAAATAATGGGTGTACAACAAGTTTTCTGTAGTTATAACTAGTGGCAAGCAACAAAGATACAAACTGAAGAAATAAAAATTCTTGGTAATAAAAGAAAAGATCTCACCAAAAATAGGGTACTGTTCGGAGCCAGAAAATCAGCTTAAGAATGCTCCAAATCTGATCTCTATTTTGTGGCTACTTTCATCTGCTTCTCTGTCTCAAATTTCTAGCAGCAAATGGAGTTTAAATACTCCCTCACAAATGGTCCAAAAATCTAGCCTCTCTCCATGTGGGCTTAAGTAACTCACATGGGCTTTACAAAATGTTTTGGGCCATCCTCACAAAGGAGGGCAACCCGACCCAACATAACAAAGGGCATTAACATGGATGACGAGTTAAAATGGTGCCCAATGTGGAAATAACAACAATGTAGTGTTGTCAAACACGTACGAGTTTGCTTCTTGTTGGGGAGAATCGATGATTGACTCGAGCGTACCATCAAAATCTTGAGTTGAAGCGACATCAGCCAATGAACCCATGGCCAGTAATCATTTCATGTAGTCAACCACTCATTGTTTCTGTAAAGAATGAGTTCTGTAAGGTTGCAAGATTTGTAAATAACAAATAATTTAACAAATCACGAACAAAAACCAACCCGCTGGTACTATTTTCAATGCTTCCGTGAAATGATCATCTCCACTACCTTCCGTTGTCTCATTGAATTGTAATGCTACCATGTCCCGCGTTCTAAATCATAAACTGTGATTGTCGAATGGTTTGAGTAGTATATCTGAAAATGGATGTATCTGCTTCCTCATGAGGCATTAATTTGAACTTCTAGATATCGGTCTTTGGATGTTGAACTTGGGTTCCGCATCACGTCCTGCACACGTGTACAATGTGTATTGTTTGGCATGTATAATGTATGCATATCATAAAATGAGGTAGGGAGGGTTGTGGTACCATACCGAACATATAATGCTATAAAAGTACAATCGGTCTGAATATTCATCTCCCACAGTCGCCCTGGTTTGAAAATCCCTGAGTATATCGACATATGCATAAATAACCTAATGGTTAGAATAATACGTAACTGATTAGTGGACTAAATAACACAAATTCATAGAGGAAATTTAGTGGTGAATGGTATACTATTTAAATATATGACACTTACACTCTTGTTGATGCCCAACTGTTGTACCAAAGCCTGCTCGTCTGTAAAATGTACGTGGATGCCACTCCCTTCCCCGCCCCATATTATAGCTCTACGATAATAGGAAACCACATAAAACAATTCAGTACTATTAATTTTGGTTTGAAAATAAATAAATAAATGATGCTACATATTGGAACTGATACCACACCCGTCGACCTCGAAGCTATATACGTCCTTCAAACGTTTCTGTTCCTCTAGCTAAGCATTTTTCACACAGAGTGTCAGTTGTTCATTCTAAAACTTGTTTACATTTTTTTCAGGCTTGCATCCTCATCAATGTCAACCACACCCCCAACAACAACCGCATCAGCCATAACCACATTCGGCTGGTGTTTCCTATGTCCAACTATATTGAAGTACTCGTAATCTGCTAGCCCCCATTATCGTCTCGACTTCTCTTTCACACGTCTAACTAGCGAGGTCATTTTTGGGGTGGTAGCACTTTTAAAGCGAAACTGAGGATATTCAATTTCCACACCATCCTCAATTCCTCCATTAACTAGTAGGTTGGGCCCTTCAAGGTTTGACTTGCTGTTAGCTGAGGCTCCATCTTCTGGATTCAGATCATTGCATTCGACCCCATCACAGACAGACAGTGAATTATGTTATGCCAAGTGTGTATCAGTAACATTCACAATTTACTCCTTAGACATGTATTCTACTGTGTCGCCAACAAATGGGATGAAACTGACGTTGGCTGACATAGAACACCGCTGATTGCTATTTTGTTTCAGTGGTTTTAGTCCACAGTTCATGTCAGCAAGGCGGTCAGATGTTGTACTCTGGCTCGATGTTGTATTGATTACTGTCTGAGTGACTTCATGCGCCCTTATAGAGTGTGTATCTTACCTTTATAACACTCAAAAAACTAGAAATCCCCTAGCTATTGATTTGTGATTATGTATCAATTTTAATGAGTAAATAGCAATCCCAATCAAATAATCAAAGAGTAATCAATACAACGATTTAACATGGAAAAACCACAATTGGAGCACCTCTAATTGTGATAAAAAAAATCATGGGCAAAAGCCACAAAACAATCCACTAAGAAGACATAAAGGAATTTCACAAGTGTACTCTCAGTTACCTAGCGAATCCACGACCAAAACGAACCGACCCCTATATGCCTCTTCCAGCCCCGTCTTCACCTCAGAATTGTCTTGCTTAACGTTGAATCCACAACGCCGATGTCAAATCATGACGTTAAGCCACTCTGGAATCCACCAAAGCTTTAGGCCTGAATTCCACGGAATCCACCGAAGAACAATGCTCTCTTTTGTATTGAATGAAACAAACAATCCTTGTATACTTTTCAAATCATGATTAAACTCTCATAGATATCAAAGGAAACAAGCAAAGAAGCTCCAGATATAAACCCTAATATCCAAGAAGAAGATCTGGAAGCTGTAACCCTAAAAATAGATAAAACCACATACTTACAGAAAACTTATCTGCGATCTCTGCCTGAGCACAAGAATGGCTGCTCGAGGGCAGGAAAGGCCGCTTGAGATAAAAAATACAACTTCTAGTACTTTTGCAAATAGGTCAAACTTCTAGAACCAAAGAGTCTCTGCTCGAGCGCACAAATGGCCGCTCGAGCAGACAAGAAACTTCGACTGCATTTTTGCCTTTTTATTCGGGGGTGCTGCCCCTCGACCCCGCCTGGGCGCTACTCCCTGGACCTCCGCGAGCTGACCGAGTAGCTCAATCCCCGACATAGTCAGTGAAGTGGCAAACATGAAGGAATTAACTTCTAAAATATCTCTGCAAGGCACAATTCGAGGTTGGATTCGCATCTAAAAACTCATAACCTCACTAAAATAAAAGTTGAACAAAATTACAACTGAAAGGAGTTTTGTCAAATGGGATTGCCAAGAATAAAAAACTAACAATCTCCCCCTTTGGCAATGCCGTGACAAAACACACCTAACAAATAAAATCCTAATCACCCCAACCCATTACAGCCAACAAAAACAAACTTTTTTCTCAAGGTCATGATCTGGAAAACAGCTATTAGTGCCACAATCTCCAAAACAACTATTAGCGCCACAAGAGTATATGAAAAAGCAGTAGACATATGAAAAGATTGTCTTGAAGCATGAGATGGAAATATGAGTAGATATAAATTGGAGATTTTAAGAACATGTAGCATGAAAACATGAAAACTAAGACACATGCACCCGACACATGACATGAATACATAAAATCCAAAAATACATGTGTAGACACCATTTTCTACGGCCCTTTAAGGCTTGGATGTTCTTGCAGGTACATCCGTTGATGAGTTTGATTGCTTGCCCAGTGCTCGAAGTCATCAGCGGAATGCCACAACTTTGAGCATTTCAAACACTGCATCCATTTTTTCTCATCTTTGGACCATGCCTAGGTCTTTTTAGCATGAAGTTTTAGATGGCCTACCGTCCATCCTTGGAGGCTTCTGGCGACCACTTCTCATTTGTTGGCCATTGATGTGCCCTGTCGGCCATCAATGAAGCCTTGTCAGCCATCACTGATGGCCGGCCGGCCACCAATGTTTCCTACAGATATTTTGTACCAGTTGTTTGCACAGATTCATGCATCTTCCAACACGTGTATGGCTGGATGTTTGTGAGGGAATTTTGTGTTTTCTATATATAGGACCCCTCTCTCTCATGTGTGGGGGTTAGAAAAATTGGAGACATAAAAATTTTCTCTCTCTAGATTTCTCTCTCTCTCTCTCTCTCTTGCAAATTTGTGTGTGTTTGTTTAGTTTCTCTACATTTTAGCCTACATCTCCTAAACCAAATCCACTAATCTTTGAGCTGAGGGTACTTGGGGCCTTCTTGGAGCTCTTGAACGTGGTTTTGGCTTCAACTTGTGCCTAAAAGTGTTCTTTGCTTCAAGAGGTAGAATACTAGTCTTGTTAGCTTGCTTTTAATACTTTTCTTTCTATTTTCTTTCAACTGTTCTGAGGCTGGTTTTGAATTGCAAAAGCTCTATTTTTATGGCTTAAAAGTGTTGGTTTGAGGCCATTTCTTGATTACAGAGTAGCTTATCCTTCTTGCTTCTTTGCTTGTAAAGGTTTTTGTGCCTTAGTTCATCACTTTCAAACCAAATTTTTTGGGCCTTTTAATCACTAAATTTTAGAGGTTTTTTAGTCGTAAAAAACTCATTTTGAAGTCCAAAATTGGAGGGGTTAGCCTTCCCTCCTTGTGTCTTGTTTGCATGCCTAGTTAACTCCATGTATTAGCTTTTTGTGGCTTAATTCCACCATGTTTTAGACTATATTTAAGGTTGTTTTGCCTCTATTTTTGGTTATTTGTTTCATTTGAGCCTTGCATGGCATGGTTGTAGTGTTATGTCCTTCACTAGCTTAGTGTTTTAAGGCTTTAACATCGTTGGTGTGACTTGGTTGCATGTTTTAGTGCTTTTATCACTTATTTTCAACACCTAATCATATCTGTAACCTTCCCCCTTTCTTGGTTTTATTTTTGTTTTGAAAGTGGTTTAAACCATTTGCTTGTTTAAAGCATGAAATTGTGATGTTTGTTCTTAATGGTTTAATCCCTTTTGGGGTTCCTTACCAATGACATGAGGTCTCTTTCATACCTAAAACAACCGTTGGTTTGAGCTTTCTTTCCATTTAAAGGACACTCACTAATGGACTAAGTGATTAAGGAATGACTTGCTAATTAAAATGTGTAAACAAAATTGACAAGTAAAAGAAGCAAGATAAATATTCTTTGTGTTGCATCGCATGTGTTCAAATCGGACGTCAGTTTGAACACAAGGAAAATGGGGCATTTCATACTCAAAAGTGATGAAATGTGTCACTTTCCTTGGTCTCCATTGCCCTTGATCATGCATGATAGGGTGGTGGTCTTGTTGGTCATATTAGTACATGTATCGAAATTGTACAACTTGAATCTTTAGCCATCATGCAATGAACTTCCTTGATTGGTGGTTTTGGATCCAAATGTGTCACGCCTTTGAGATTTTGAGATGATATGGAGGGATACAGTTCAAACAAACCCTTGGAAAAACCCCCTTTTTGCTCTGTTTGTGATCTATTGTAGCATGGTGATCCAATCCTTCAGTGGCCGGCAATGCACCACCAGTGGCCAGCAGTGCATCATTTCTGGCTGGCAGTACACCCTTTTGGCCAACAGATGGCTGGCAAGCCACTGATGTAAACCTCAACATGATTTTGGTAAGGTGAAGTAGAAAGGTTCTGGAAATGTTTAACCGTGCAAACAGAGGCTTTCGAGAGCAAAATGGTAGTCTTCCCGAGCGAGAACCGAGCATGTACATTTTCCACTTCCCCAGGCGGAGCAGTGGTAGCATAGCTTAATGTCTTAATTGCTTAGTTCGTGTATGTTTGTGTTGTGTTGTAAATTAATTAATTAGTTTGCTAATTAGTTAAAGTGTTGTAATAATTAGTAATTAGCTTAACTAGTTATCCATTTGATTTGTAATAATTAGTTAGCTTAGTTAGCGTAGCTAGTTGCTTAGCTCTTATTCATTCAGACCCTCCTTCGCGAGGGTGTAATGTTATAATAAGTGTGTGTGCGTGTGTATATGTCTTCCAACCCCACATCTTTCTCCTTTATACTTAACCACTTTCGTTGGTTAGTTTAGGAGCATCACGTTTCAATTAGTATACCTTATGCCTGCATACATTTATCTTGTCTTGCATGTGCCGAGGTTCGGCGCATCATTCAAACTACATTGCCATTTCAATACCTTCTTTGAATACGTGTTTAAATCGCATGTTGTTCAAATCGATCCATATGCCATATTAGTGGCCGAGCCTATTAATTGCATTCTTCGCATGTGTTGCATTAGACATCTTGTATAGTTAGATATCATGCATATTTTTCTAACTCTCATATTTTCCTGGCTTGGAGTACTAGGTGAATTTTTATGCTTTAGCATACTTGCATAAGTGTGTATGTTGCCATGTCTAGCATGCTTACCATGAGGCTATGTGCTTAAATGCTAAACTATTTGAATGGCTGTGGATGAAAGCTTGTTGTTTGAATTGGAACGATTCAACAAATGTCCGTTTTAAGCCCACTTTGTTGAGTAGAAAACATGTTTTAAGCCCACTATGTTTGGTGGCAAATCCACAATCTTTAAGCCCACTTGAGGTGGCAAATTCAAACCATTTTCGCAAAATGAACATGAGTTGGATTGTTCCAAATTGAGCAAACTAGTCCATATTTGCTTGTGCGCATCACATAGTAAAACTAGATTAATAACTGGAACAAGAGCACATAATGTTTATAAAAGATCATATCATGTTTAGTAGAGGCTGATCTTTGATTGGGCGAGCAAGGGTGCTCAATTCATGACCTTCCCCTCTCGTACCTAAGTTCCCAAGCCGAGGAAACTTTGGTGATGATGGACACGTCGCCTTCGGCACGAGTCAGGGTTTCGTAAATTTTCCCAAAATAAAATATTTAGGTGCCAACTCTGTATCTGGTAAAGTAGTCTAATTTTGGCATTATTGGATTTAAAATCGATTTTCCAAAAAGATTTGCTGGATTTGGACTCTTTGGTGTTTATTAGTTTTTCATTGCACCTGTGAGACTAGATTCAGAACAGCGGGAGTCTAAACTGTGAGGCCTTCTTTTCAAACATTTCCAAAAGGCGTGGCACAGAAAAAAGGCCTGACACAGTGTCTAGCGACTCCGTTGGGGATTTAGAGAACTTGACTCGAACTCATGATATGACTTTGTATCTACACTTATGTGTTTCTTTGCATTTTCATTGGTGTGCCTAAGTCACAGTGCTTGCCATCTACTATTCCTGAGTGGTTTGCCGGAGGCTTGCTTGAAAAAGCTTGCCAACAAGCTGATTGGTTACGGGCTCTGCCACGATGAGAACACAACTCTTGGATCTGGACTACCGCCGTACCATTTGATCCTCCTTTCAGTTCTCGGTGTTAGGTGTGAGAGGTATATTAGGTGGTCTTGCTGAGGTACCCTTTTTGACCAATTGACCTAGTTGCATATTGGAAACCATAAGGACTGTTCCAAAACTAGGACAGGTCACTTACCCGAATATAGGAATTGTATGAAACCCCTTGTTCGGCATACTGAATCCCTAGCTCCTGACGAAATTAGAACAAGGTAACCCTACCCCATCATAGGGGTGTTTTGGCTCTCACTTGCTTGATATGTGCTTTTAGAGTGAAACTTTGCAGGAATGTATGTATCAGTTGCAAGTCTGGGTATCAGTTTTCAGGCAGAAATCAGTGTTGAGTATAGTTCTCCAGCATAATATTGCAATGCGTGTTCTTTGTGTTTGAGCCGAGGTGGTGTGCGATTTCTGATTTTTGTTTCTTTTTGCTTTATTTTCTTTTTGCAAGGTAGTCTTTCATCATTGCTTCTGACAATTCTGTTACCCCCCAAGCACTCTAGACCCGAGTAAGGCGACTTTACCAATCCGAGGATCTTGTAAGAGGATAGCTGATGTTTGCTTCACTCCTACTGGTTACCAGATGGAGAAGGGTTAGACATAACTCACCAGTTCAGCAGTCACCAATTCAGCAGTCACCACTTACTTCGCCTGTGCTCAATCAGGCTCGGTCTTCTACTCCAGGAAGAGAGTATTCACCAGTCCTGATAGCTCAGTATTCTGCAGTCAACATTGAAGATATGCTTCGTCAGCTCCAGCAGACTACTGAGACTATGCAGCTAGATGTTGGCCGCCAAGTTGAGGCAACAACCTGCCAAGTGAGGTAACAGCCCGCCAAGTTGAGGCAACAACCTGCCAAGCTGAGGTAACAGCCCGCCAAGCTGAGATCGCAGCTCGCCAAGAAGAATTGATAGATAGGCTTCAACAATAGCAACCCCAACCAATAGTAGCTTCTGCACCACATGCAACCCCAGTAGGAATTACGGCACCTGGGGTTACAATTAATATCCAGAAAAATGCGAGCGTTCAGGCAGATCCTATCCCACCACAGACCTCCAAGGCACCAGTTTACCAAATGGAGGCGCCGTTTGAATTCGAGGTTGACCCCATTGCATTAAAAGTCAACAAGCTAGAAAAGCTCTTCAAACGGGCGCAGGGCATGAATTCAATCCTTGATATTGAGGATGGCTATACAGACGCCGCAGTAACTCTGCCAGACAGATTCAAGATGCCGCATATAGACCAGTTTGATGACTCCAAGGAGCCTATGGTCCATCTACGGCTATACTCTGACATCCTACGGCCAATGGGTCTTACTAGACTACAGAAGTTATCGCTTTTCGGCCGGACCCTGTGGAGTATAGCGGCCATTTGGTATGCCAAGCTCGAAGACTCTGTGAAGAGAAATTGGGAGGAGATGGCCGAGGCCTTTATAGCGCAGTACTCCTATAATACTTAGATCGAGGTCACTACTCGCGATCTCGAAGCAACTAGCCCGAAGCTGAATGAGGGCTTCTCGGATTTTGTGACCCAATGGAGGGCTAAGGCCTCTATGATGACTATCCGGCCTTCTGAAAAGGACTAGATCAGAATGAAGGTCTGTAACTTGCAAGGAAGATTATTACAAAAAAATGATAGTCTTGCTTACGTTTATGTTTGCTGAGCTCCATGAAATAAGGGTTCAAATTGAGGTTGCGATGAAGTAAGGGTTGATAGACTAGAAGAAGGAACAGCCCAAAAGGTCCTTGACACACAACTCCAATGCAACCACTGTAGACCGCACGAATTAGGTCCAGTTACTACAGTTCAGACTCCTGTCACGATTCTAAATCTAATCTCATAAAGTGTACTGTGAGACTGATAAACACCAAAGTGGCAATTGGTTTTGGAAATTCAATTTTGAATGAAAAAGCGCCAAACATGGACTGCTTTGCCAGATTACAGAGTTGCCACCAAAATATTTTATTTTGGGAAATTTAGGAAACCCTGACTCGTGCCAAAGGTGACGTGTCCGTTATCACCAAAGTTGCCTTGGTTCGGGAACTTGGGTACGAGGGGAGAAGGCCATAAACTGAGCACCGCCGCTCGCCCGATCAAAGGATCGGCCTCTACTAAGCATGATATGTTGTTTTATAAACACATGTGTTCATATTCTGATTATTAATCTAACTTTACTATGTCGCGCACATATACAAGTATAGACTCAATCACGAGAGTTGGAAGAAAACAACTCATGCTTGTTTTTTGAAAATGGTTTGGAAGTGCTACTCGCAAGTAGGCTAAAGCGCGGATTTGCCACCCTTAAGTGGGCTTGAAAACATGATGATTTGCCACTTCGCAAAGTGGGCTTAAAACTCACATTTGATGAATTGTCCCAAATCAAGTAATAAAGCATTCATCCACAGGCATTCATGCAGTTAATCATATAAGCACACAGCTTCATGGCAAGCATGTTATCATGGCAACACTCACACTCATGCAAGTATGCTAAAGTGTAACACTCACAGTGTACTCCAAGGCAAAACAAAAGCTAATTAGAAATCAATGCATGATCCTAACTATACAAGATGCCTATTGCAACGCATGTAATTAATGCAACTAAATAGGCTCAGCTATCTAAGATGGCATATGAATGCAACACTTGATAGGATGCTTTGGAACACGTATTCAAGTAAGTGTATTGAAATACAATGCAGTTTAAATGATGCGCGAAGCCCGATGCATGCAATACAGATGAATGGATGCAAACATGTTAAGCATGAGGTATGCTAATTGAAAATGAAAATGCAAAGAAAGTTTACTTTCAAGCACAATATAGCAAAATATAGAGAGAGATGGAGAGAATTCTAGAGAGAGAGTGAAATTTTGACTCAAAAATTTTTGAACCTCAAACAAGGGGGAAGGACCTCTCCTCATATAGCAAAATGGAAGCAAAAGCTTCCTTGACAAGCTAGAAGCTTGTTTGAATCCATCCATACACGTGTGTGGAGGATACACTTAGTGTGCAACAGCTGGCTTAAAAGATCTAGAAATATCTGAAAAAGGTGAAAAATGGCCGTCGGCCACTTCAACTGGCCGGTCGGCCACTTTAACTAGCTGACCGGCCACTTCAAGTGTCTGGCAAGGAGAAAAAGTGGTTGACAAATGCAAAAAGTGGCCGACAGGGCCGTCAGCCACTTCAGGTGGCCGGTCGGCTACTTTCACTAGCTGACCGACCACTTCAAGTGGCTGGCAAGGAGAAAAAGTTGTTGACAAATGCCAAAAGTGGCCGGCAGAGCCCTTCTCCCCTCCACGCAAGAGGTACCACTGTTTGGCCCAAAAACAAGGCCAAAACACATAGGGTTTAGAGACTTAAAGACAAGGCACTCTGCCGAGAACTTCAGGCACTCAAAACGAGCACAATCATGCACAATCATCGCGCATACAAACGATGACGTCTGAGTCTGAAGGTCGGTCAAAAATGGGGTGTCTACAGCCACGACTGGTGGCACCTCTGCACGGAATTCGGATGTGAGCATGGTCCCTATCACACCCAAAACTGCTAATCTGTTCACCAACACCTCCAATACAACTTCACAGATCTCGAGCCATCAGCCCCGAGGCCAGAGGGTCTTCACCTCGCTTTACATGTCCTTATCCAAAGCCCTTAAGGGCCTGATCAGAAAAGGGCATCTTGAGCCATTAGAACAACACCCACTGCCCGATCCTCTCCCATCTAAACATAACCCGGCCAAATACTGTGCTTTTCACCAACAGCATGGTCATGACACTGATCAGTGCTATAGACTACGTCATGAGATTCAAGATCTCATTGACAACAAGGTTATAGCACCTCCTGAAAAACCCAATGTCACTACCAATCCTCTCCCACCACATAAGCAAGTCCCCCCACCCCGGCATATAAACCTCATTCATACACCGACCGTACCTTATGACCCCAGTATATACATCACCCCTTCCCACCTACCTAAGCCAGCATTGTTCATCCCTATGAGCACTGACTTGTGCATGATGAACACGTCAATAATCCAAACTAAACCTGTGGTGTTGACAGTATAAGATGATGGGAGGTCGGCCTTAGTGTACTTTTTCCAAATGTGACACTCTAATGTGGCAGGAAAATGAGTCATTACACATCCAAAAAGACTAAATGAATCACATGAAAAAATATGGGACTATGTGGATTACAAGTCCAAAATATGAGACTTATTGGTCAATCTCCGTATTTATAACCACACAACAAATTTAGAAAGTAAGAAATTTCATTATAATCTATTGGCAACATTTTTGTAATTTGTAATTAATTATAAATATATTAATTGACAATCCACAACTAACAATTATCTTCTTACCTTATATATACTTCCTGAAGAACTATATAAGTGTGCCCTTGTAGGCTTCGTACTCTATTAGGTTTTGTAAAGAAAATTAAAGCAAAACTATAACAAACTTATTTGAAGTGAAAACAAAAATATAGGAAGACATATGAGCTATTCTTCTTTTAGTAACTCCTTCTTAGTTTCTCTTTTGCTAGTATATCTTCTATTTATTAACATTTCAACTGCAAGGCCAAGCATGAAAGCAACTGATTATATCAATCAAATTTGCCTCAAAACTCAAAATCCTTCACTTTACCTGCAGACTTTGCCTCAATCTTCCAGTGGGGACCTTAAAGCTCTTGGCCAAATCGCAATCAACATAACACAAACCAATGTTAAACAGACCTCCAATCTCATTGCCTAACTTTCCAAACAAGCAACTGACCCTAATCTTAAAGGTATACTCTCTACGTGTGTTGAAAATTATAAAGATGCAATTGGCGACCATAATATTGCTAGACAGGCGATGAACTCTGGTGACACTAGAAGCATGAACGCTAGAGCCTCAGCTGCCAAGACTGATCTAGGTATAAGGGTTCCTTCAAATTCATCGTCACAAGTATCTAGATCAGTCTTGGCAGTTCAGGCCCTAGCGTTCATGCTTCTAATGTCACCAGAGTTCATTGCCAGTCTAGCTACATTAAGGTCATCAATTGCACCTTCATAATTTTCAATAGACTAGAGAGTATACCTTTAAGTCTATGGTCAGTTGCTTGTTTGGAAAGTTAGGCAATGAGATCGGAGGTCTGTTTAACATTGGTTTGTGTTATGTTAATTGCGATTTGGCCAAGAGCTTTAAGGTCCCCACTGGAAGATTGAGGCAAAGTCTGCAGGTAAAGTGAAGGATTTTGAAATCCTTCACTCTGTTTTATTAGAAATTGCATAAGGATTCCATCATTTACTGGCAAAGTGAAGGATTTCTACAACAATCATAGCTATCCTCCACTGATAGCCCAAAACAGATAATTCTAAACAAATATACAATCTCCAAAATAGATAAACTATTCAAATTTCCATAGGTGAGAGATAACAAGTATCCAACTCCACACTTTATATAAACATCTATCCAATTTCACATTCCCCAAGCCAATTCCATCATTTATACAAAATAATTATATGAAACATTTTAGGGCAAAACTTCATTTTCTTCCAAATCCAATCCATGTGTCAAAATCAACAAATTTAATCCAACACCTTCTCAAATCTACATTCATATTCATTTCCAATACCTTCATTTGAAAACCCTCTTTAGATTTTAAACCAAAACCCTAGGTTTGTCTAAAATCCTCCAAATCCCAACATTTCTTACACAACCAACCAATAACTAACTTAAAAATCATAGGAGAATGTAGAAAGTCCTTACCTCAAGCTTAGAAGACCAATGCAACAATGGAGGGACTTCAAAGACGCTGAAACCAAATCTTGTTCGGACCCAAATGGAGCTCTTGAGACGCACTACCTTTTTAACGAAGGCACACGGATAGACTCACCAATGGATCTAGGTGAAAATGTAGAGAGAATGTAGGTTTTAAAGAGAAAGGCTCTAGATCTAGGGTTTTTGAAAAGTAGAGAGAGAGATGTGAAAAAGTGATGTAAAATGTCACTTTTATGGACTGAAATACGCACAGTCTGCTAGAGCACAAAAAGTGATGCTTGAGCGTTAGACATAATAAGTTGTTCCGCTCGAGCACAAGAAACGACGCTCGAGCACAGAATGCACACTCCTAGTAGTTTTGCGAACAACAGACCAATGCTTGAGCACAAGAAGGGTCCCTAGAGCTAAGCCCGCTCGAGCGCAGAAATAATTGCTCGAGCGTATAATGCACTATCCCAATAGTTTTGCAGACCTACAAAAGTACTAAGAGTTCACAACGCCCGCTTGAGAAGAGCAACAAAAGTTTGAAAACCAAGCAACCATCCTATTCCAAACATGCTCGATACAACCCAATAGCCAAACTTAAGTAAGAATAAGGAGGAAAAGACATGTAAAACAATATGAAACCATGAAACTAGAGTCCGGGATACAACAAGGGTTGGGTCAAAACTAGAATCATTATATGATATGATGCATGCCTCATTAAAGTGAAAATTACACAAAAATGGTAGTCACTTACATATTCGAATTTAATTTTTTAGGCATAAAAGTGGGTTTCTCCAAATATAAAAGTACACATTTGGGCAATTCTCATTGTAGAGGTTTTAGATTTTCCCTCCTTCTGGAACAAATATCACATTTCAAACAAAAACATAACAGTCTAATAACGCAACACTCTTATAGCGATCCCGGGTTTCATCCCTTGTTGTAATATGATCTGGGCTTGGTTCTATGAGTGTTAGCAGTTGTTTAGATCTTGTTTACGTCCTTTCATACTTTGTATTTGAGCTGTAGGATGTGTTGAGCAGGTTTGTTACAGGTTGGTTATGTTTGGGAGCAAATGGTTGCTGCCCAGAATTTTGGTCCTTCGCTCGAGCGAGCAGTTTGTCGCTCGAGCGAGCTCTTTGCTTTTGGTCCTTCGCTCGAGCCAGGTTTCCTTCGCTCGAGCAAGAGTTGAGTTCTTGTGTCTGGTGGCTCGAGCCAGAGTTTCTTTGCTCGAGCGTGCGTCTGCGTCTGGTTCTGGACCTGAACATTGTGATTCTTCGCTCAAGCGAGCTGGTTATTCTTCGCTCGAGCGAGCATTCTGTCGCTCGAGCGTGCTTCGGGGTTGTAGACCTGAAGCTTCGAGTTGTTGGCTCGAGCAAGACTTTCTTCGCTCGATCGAGGGTTTCTTGTGTCTGGTCGCTTGAGCGAGCCTGTTGTATATCAGCAGAAAGCAACGGTTTCACTTAGCATTTTTTCATCCTCTTCTTTTTCAAAGCCCTATAGCTGACTCTCTCTCTCTCTCTCTCTCTCTCTACACTTACCTTCTCTCTAGGGATTCATCTCTCTTTAGTGTGAATCTATCTTAAGTCCTTTGTTAAAAAGATGGAGTGGGTTGAGGGCTTCGTTTTAATCTGAAAAACTTTAGATTTGGAGCACGTTGTTTTTTGGTCTTCATCTCCGTTTGAGCTCTAACTTCGAGGTAGGGATATCCTACTCCTTCTTATGAGCTTTGTCTTTAAATTTTGGCATTTTGATATTTTGGGGGTTGTTGGGTAATCTTGAGAAAGTTTGGGCCTTTGTGTAATTTTACAAAAGATAGGGGTTTTATTTATATAAACCTAGATGCAAGTTTGACATAGAGAAATGAGATTAATGTTGAACTATGGATGAAAATGGAACCTTAGGGTTGTTATGTTAATTATGGGAAAATGCGCCAATTAGTTGGATAAATTAATTTGTATAATTAATTTTGAGAAATGAGGAATTGAATTGGGAATATTCAAATTGGAGGTGTAATTGGATTCATTTATCACTCACCTAGTCAAAATGTTGATAATATATCCATTTGGTGCATTTATTTTCTGTTTAGAAATAACTGTTTTGGGCTATCGGTGGAGGATAGTCTTGATTGTTGTAGACAATGCATGATGATTAGGCAAACAAAAACTAATCAATTAAATGTGTCATCGAATATGATAGTTGGAATAATACATTAACCTTATGTATTGATTGATTATGTATATGATCTGTGTATATATACATGTGTTATGTGGGAGGAGATAGGGGATGTACCCCACGGTTTAGGGGAAGATAGGGGATGGACCTCTAAACCGGATTTTGTTTGACATTGATACAACACTACAATGTGTATCAATTGTGGATTATAGAAGTGTTTGATTTGATTTCATATAGAACTAAAATGTATATCATTATCAATTGTGAAGTATGGTAGTGGTTTATGTGTTATTGATACAGCACCAAAACGTGTATCCATCATGAATGTCGAAAGTATTTTAAAGATGAGTTATGATCTCATTAGATTATTTGGCCAGGTTCTGAGCCTTCTTTTCAAACACAAAGTTGAATAAGAAATGGAAAATTATAGCGACCCCGGTCTTTTCCTTTTGGTTGTTGTATCCGAACTTATGTTTCGTAGATTCCGTTGTAATCAAATTGTTGTTATCGTCCTTTAATTTCTTATTTTGAATTATGGGATGTGTTGGGCAGGTTTGTTACAGGTTGGTTGGGTTGGAAACCAAGTGTTGCTGTCCAGATTTTTGGACCTTCGCTCGAGCAAGGACTTGGTCGCTCGAGCGAGCTGTTGTTTTTATCCTTCGCTCGAGCGAGAGTCTGCGTCTGGGCTTAGGACCTGAGAGCTGTGTTTCTTGGCTTGAGCGAGCTTTCCTTCGCTCGAGCGAGCGAGGTGTATGTTTTCGAGTTCTTCGCTCGAGCGAGCATTCTGTCGCTCGAGCGAGCTTCTGGGTTGCAGACTTGAAGCATCAAGTTTTTGACTCGAGCGAGCTTTTCTTCGCTCGAGCGGGGTTTTCTTGTGTCTGATCGCTCGAGCGACCAAGTTTTCGCTCGAGCGAGCCTGTCCAGTTTAAATAGGCAGCAGCGGGTTTTTGAACAGTTTTTCATCTTCTTTTTTATTCCAAACCGTAGGTCCGACTTCTCTCTCTCTTCTCTCTTAGGTTTGATCTACTTAGGGTGTGTTTCTACCCTAGACTCTTTATTAAAAAGGTAGAGGGGGTTGAGGGCTTCATTTTAATCTGAACAATCTTGGATTTGGAGCACTTTGGAGTTTGGGTCATCATCTCCGTCTTCTCCATTTGGGTTATTTTCTTCGAGGTAGGGATTTCATACTCCATCTTATGAGTTTTGTTCTAAGTTTTGGTATTTCGATATGTTGGGGGTATTTTGGTAATTTTGGGAAAAACCCTAGTTATTTTAATAAATTAATTTGTATAATTAATTTAAGAAGAATTGAGGAATTTATTGATTTAATGGTGTAGTTGGATAATTTAAATCACTCGCCTATTGAATTGTTGATATATTTATTTCCAGTCTAGAAATAATTGTTTTGGGCTATCGGTGGAGGATAGTCGTGATTGTTGTACACATTGCATGTGGACTAAGGATAACTGAAACTAATCATATTGGTTAAGTCATTAATTTTGACTATTGAATTAATACAGAACAATACGTGTATTGATTGAGCATTGCATTTGCATATTGTGTGGGAGGAGATAGGGGATGTACTCCACGGTTTATGGGAAGATAGGGGATGGACCTCTAAGCCGGATTTTGTTTGGGAGGAGATAGGGGATGGACTCCATTAGCATCACTATTATGTGTGCTTATTGATATTGAAGTGTTTTTACATGTTATTGATACAGCACTAAAATGTGTATCAAACGGAAAGTATGAAGTGTTTTGATATGAGCCTGAGTCTCATTTGTTTTGTTGATATTGGAAGTAATGTGAATGTGATGTATAGTTCACTGTGGTAAGTTTGGCCAGGTTCTGAGCCATATTGATAATCATGGAAAGTGAAACGTGTCATTGACATTAGTGTCATGAGACTGCATAATGATATAATTGATTATCTTGGTTAACCATCTATTGAATGCTATTGCTTTATTCAATGCCTATATTTGGTTTAGTATATTTCTACTGGGCTGTGACTCACCCTATATGGGAACATCATTTTCAGGTCCAGGTGATAAGCTACCTCCAAGGACTTAGCTTGGAAGGATTTGGATTTTGAAGACTATCTTTAGTTATTTGTTTTATTTGATAGTACATGTAAACATTCAAGCCTAGGGCTTTATTTGTATTTGAGTTAGAACTCATATTTTGTGTCCAAGTGTTGGCTTGGAAAGATGTAAGGCCGTAGGGCATTTAATTTGATGTTACATGTAATGCGTTTATTTAGTAATACTCTGATGAATGAGATAATGAATTATTTTCTTTTAATATTGCATGTCAACGATATATATATAATGGGATTATATCGAGGGCGTTACAACTTGGTATCAGAGCGTACCGGGTTTGAATACTTTGGGTACGTGGGAAGTGATTAGTATCACAATGGGTTCGTCTCGTTTGAGAGAGACTTAGTGTACTGTTATATGCTTATATGAGAACATGTTTATGTGATTATGTGGGTATGGAATGTAGTTTCTAGGATGTTAATTGGACCCTTGAGTTTCTAGTAGCCCTGTTGGAAAGGCACTTGATCAATGCTGCTTCCAACCGAAACTATAGTAACGCTTCGGGACTATTATCATCCAGAAATGAAATTCGTAGGTGCTTATGTGATTATGTGCTTACGTGGAATGAACTATTGTTGTCCAATGCATTAGGACGCGAGTGTTTAGCTTCGGCATATTTGTTAATGTGCTAACGTCTTTGTTTCCTTTATTAGGATGTCAGGATGAGGACAAGGACGCAGTAGGCGTGGTAGGCCGGGTAGGCAGGAGGTGCCTGTGCCAGAGGAGATTCCGGCAGCACAGGAGGGTGTTGGCCAAGCCAATGTGGCCGAGCCAGTAGGCCAGCAGGCTATGGGCGCTTTAGCCCGAGAGATAGTAGGGGCATTCAGGGAGTCAGTAGGCATTCTCAGAGCTGAAAATCAGGCTCAGGTTGTTGTGGCGGATGCAAGACCTTCCTTTCTAAAGAGGGATTTCTTCCGGTCTAATCCGGATGAATTTGTGGGTGATCATAAAGAGCCGCTTAAGGCAGATGAATGGCTCGAACAGACAACGAAGACGTTTGAGATGCTAGGCATCAAAGATGAGGGGTTGAAAGTGACCTTGGCATCTTTCCAGCTGAAGGGGGATGTGGGTCAGTGGTGGAAGTTCACTAAGGGTCGCATAGGAGGTACATAGGAGGCTTTTGTGAAAGCTTTCCAGGAGCGGTTCTTATCTCCAGCAGTTAGGGAGAAGCTGAGAGACCAGTTCTGCCAGCTTAAGCAGTCGAGTTCTTCAGTGGCCGAGTTTGAGGCTGCATTTACCAGCTTGTCCAGGTTTGCACCTGAGTTGGTGGCGTCTGAGGAACGCCGTTGTATTGAGTTCGAGAAGAAGTTGAGGCGTGGCCTGAAGTTGAGAGTTGAGGGAACTATGATTCGGGAACTATGGTTGATGCTGCAGCCCATATGGAGATCATGATGCAAGAGGAGGAGGAAGGACAGAAAGGCTCCAAGAGGAGTCAGGATGGCCAGAGTGATGGTAGGAGACAGAAGGGTTTTAACCCTCAGCAGTCTCAGGGTAGCTTTTCTGGATCTACTTTTCTTGTACCGAGTGCTAGTTCGGGGAAAGGCAGCCAGGGAGACATTACCTGTTTCAAGTGTGGCCAGCTGGGCCACAAGTCTCCAGTTTGTCCTCAGAGGGGAGGAGTACAGAGAGCAGCATCATCTTCGGCTCGATCTCAGAGCCAGAGTCAGGGTAGAGGCCAGCCGCTCTCTTGTTTTCAGTGCGGTCAGGCAGGGCACATGAAGAGGTATTGCCCGCAGTTGGGTGGCACACCTGGTGCATCTGGTTTGAGGCAGACTCAGGGTCAGCAGCCAGCTCAGTCGGGTCAGGCCTCGAGGGCCAATCAGGGGGCTTCATCGTCCCAGTCTGTGCAGCAGTCTTATGCTCCTAGGGGTGAGCAGGTTGATCAGAGACCATCTGGGCGCGTGTATGCTGTTACCGCGCAGGATCTTGTACCGGCTCCATCTGTTGTGAGAGGTACCTTCTTGTTTTGTAATTCGGTTGTTAGTGTCTTGATTGATGCGGGTGCATCTCATTCCTTTGTGTCTGCTGCATTTGCATCTGTTTTGGGAGTTGTAGTTAGCACAGTTAGCATCTCCTATTTGTGTAGTGTCACCTCTTGGGGGCAAATTGATCTTGAAACAAGGTGTTAGGGGTTGTGATATAGAGGTCGACTATCATAGACTTCCGTTTCCTTTTGTAGTTATGCCCATGAAGGGCTTCGATGTTATTTTTGGTATGGACTGGTTATCGTCATACCGGGCAGTTATTGATTGCTACCACCAGAGGGTCACTTGTTGTACCGTGGGCGGGGAGTGTTTTCATTTTCTGGGGGACCGGGTTGGTAGTGTTTTGCCACCGGAGTATGATTCGCGAGGGCGGAGTGAGCTTAGTGGTCTACTTGCTAGCCTTTTGAGTAGTGAGTGTGATGAGACCCAGATTGTGTTGCCAATGGTGTTTTGTGAGTACTCGGATGTCTTTCCCGAGGATCTTGTCGGTTTGCCACCGCATCGAGAGATTGAGTTCTCTATTGACCTAGTGCCCGGCACGGCACCAATTTCTATGGCACCTTATCGTTTTGCCCCAGCCGAGTTAGTTGAGTTGAAGATTCAGCTCCAGGAATTGCTAGATAAGGGCTATATCCGTCCTAGTGTTTCGCCGTGGGGAGCACCTGCCCTCTTTGTTAAAAAGAAAGGTGGTGCTTTGAGACTTTGTATAGATTACCAGAAATTGAATCGGGCTACGGTTAAGAATAAGTACCCCATGCCTCGTATAGATGATATGTTCGATCAGTTGAAGGGTTCCCGTTATTTCTCGAAGATAGACTTGAGATTGGGTTATCATCAGTTGAGAGTCAGGGAGGAGGATATTCCGAAGACGACATTCCGTACGCGGTATGGCCACTATGAGTTTCTGGTGATGCCATTTGGGCTCACCAACACACCGGCAGTGTTTATGGATTTGATGAACCGGATATTCTGGGAATTTTTAGATCGTTTTGTAGTCATCTTCGTGGACGACATCCTTATCTATTCACCTTCGGATGAGGAGCACAAGGAACACTTGAGAGTGGTGCTTGAGTTACTTAGAGCCCATAAGCTTTATGCTAAGTTTGGGAAGTGTGAGTTCTGGCTAGATGAGGTCAAATTCTTAGGCCATGTAGTTTCTGGGAAAGGGGTGTCTGTTGATACATCCAAGACTGAGGCAGTGCAAGATTGGGCACAATCTAAGAGTATGTTTGAGATCCGCAGTTTTCTGGGTTTAGCTGGGTATTATCGCCGGTTTGTGAAGGATTTCTCCAGGTTAGCTTCGCCTTTGACTAGATTGACTCAGAAGGGAGTCAAGTTTGTATGGAGTGAGACTTGTGAAAAGTCGTTCCAGGAGTTGAAAGTTAGACTGACCACCGCTCCAGTCTTGATTATTCCGGAGAGAGGGTTGGGTTATGTAGTCTATTGTGATGCCTCACGAGAGGGTCTGGGTTGTGTGTTGATGCAAGAGGGGAAAGTGGTTGCCTATGGCTCACGTCAATTGAAAATTCACGAGAAGAATTACCCTACGCATGATTTAGAGTTAGCAGCTGTGATATTTGCCTTGAAGATTTGGAGGCATTATCTTTACGGTGAGAGGTTCGAGGTATTCTTGGATCATAAGAGTCTGAAATATCTGTTCACACAGAAAGACTTGAACTTGAGGCAGAGGAGGTGGATGGAGTTCATTGAGGATTATGACTTCGAGTTGCATTATCATCCGGGAAAGGCCAATGTGGTGGCTGACGCCCTTAGCAGGAAATCTGTTGGTGACATAGCTAGTATAGCCATCCGGGAGTGGGTTATGTTGGGTGCACTTACGGAGTTTGATTTGCTTCTGGGCGAATCCGTTGAGGCTGCAGCCTTGTTTTCTGTTGTTGCGCAGCCTACACTTGTGACTCGAGTATTAGAGGCTCAGAGAAGTGACCTTGAGGTAGAATCCCTTCGAGAGAGGATTTCCGGTGGGAAGGTTGAGAAGGGTTTGACGGTGTATCCCGACCTGAGTGTGACATACCGAGACCGTATGTTTGTGCCGTAGTCTTGCCGAGAGGAGGTACTCCGAGAGTTTCATCATTCGCGCCTTGCGGTGCATCCGGGAGGCACTAAGATGTATCGGGATTTGGGTCGCCAGTTTTGGTGGCGGGGTATGAAGAGAGATGTGGCAGCTTTCGTGTCTAAGTGCCTTACTTGTCAGCAAGTGAAGGCCGAACATCAGAGGCCAGCGGGTTTGTTGCAACCCTTGCCTATTGCCGAGTGGAAGTGGGAGCATGTCACTATGGACTTCGTTGTAGGTCTTCCGAGGACTCAGCGAGGTAGTGATGCTATTTGGGTGGTTGTAGACCGGTTGACTAAGTCGGCGCACTTCATTCCTATGCGCGTGAGAGATTCGGTAGATCATCTTGCTGACTTGTATATTCGGGACATAGTGAGGTTGCACAGAGTTCCAGTGACGATCGTCTCAGATAGAGATCCTCGTTTTACTGCTAGGTTGTGGCAGAGCTTGCAGAGTGCCTTGGGCACTAAGTTGACCTTTAGCATGGCTTATCATCCTCGGTCGACGGCATCCGGCGTACTATTCAGATCCTTGAGGATATGCTTCGGGGTTATGTTCTTGACTTTAATGGGTCGTGGGAGAGGCACTTGCCACTGGTGGAGTTTGCCTACAACAACAGTTTCCAGTCTAGTATCGGTATGGCACCGTTTGAGGCCTTGTATGGCCGACCGTGTAGATCTCCTGTTTGTTGGGCCGAGGTGGGTGATGCACCTTTGTTGGCTCCGGAGTTGGTGAGGGAAACGACGGAGAAAGTTGAGCTTATCCGTAAGAGGCTAGTTACAGCCCATAGTCGTCAGAAATCTTATGTCGACCGTAGGAGGAGACCTTTGGTGTTTGAGGTGGGTGATCATGTCTTTCTGAAGATATCACCTAGACGGGGATTGATGAGGTTTGGGAAGAGCGGGAAGTTGTCCCCTCGGTTCATTGGTCCTTTTGAGATCCTTGAGAGGATTGGCGAGGCTGCCTATCGTTTAGCTTTGCCACCGTAGTTTTCCAGAGTACATGACGTGTTTCATGTGAGTATGCTTCGGAAGTATGAGCCGGATCCATCACATGTGTTGGATTGGACCGATTTGGTGGTTGACGAGGATGTCTCGTATGAGGAGAGACCGGTTCGGGTCTTGGATAGGCGGGATCAAGTTTTGCGAGGCAAAACCATCCCTTTGGTGAAGGTTCTATGGAAGCATCACGGAGTGGAGGAAGCCACTTGGGAACGTAAATTGGAAGTCCGCGAGAAATATCCGGATATGTTTATTGATTTGTAATCTTGTATTAAGATTTTGTAATATTGTTGAACTTAAGAGCTTTATATATGTCTTAAGTTGGAAAACATTGCGAATGTTTTGGTTTAATGATAGTATTTTGAAACTTGCTTCAATATGGAAGTTTAGTGTAACAGTTATATGTTGAATATATTGTTGAATTAAAATTATATCATGAAATTGAATATGATATTGAAAACTGTTGAAATTGAAAGGAAAAATGCATAATATTGATGCAGGTTGAAATATAGGTTGTTTTATATATATTGTGAGATGCCTCTTGATAAGAGATGAAATGGCTGGTATTGGGTCAAGTTGTTTATTATTGAATTGTCATATCATTGGAATTTGAGAAAAACTTGTTTTCGAAAACTAATGCTTAATTTCGAGGACGAAATTCTTTTAAGAGGGGGAGGTTATAGCGACCCTGGTCTTTTCCTTTTGGTTGTTGTATCTGGACTTATGTTCCGTAGATTCCGTTGTAATCAAATTGTTGTTATCGTCCTTTAATTTCTTATTTTGAATTATGGGATGTGTTGGGCAGGTTTGTTACAGGTTGGTTGGGTTGGAAACCAAGTGTTGTTGTCCAGATTTTTGGACCTTCGCTCGAGCGAGGAATTGGTCGATCGAGCGAGCTATTGTTTTTATCCTTCGCTCGAGCTAGGGTTTGGTCGCTCGAGTGAGAGTCTGCGTCTGGGCTTAGGACCTGAGAGTTGTGTTTCTTGGCTCGAGCGAGCTTTCCTTCGCTCGAGCGAGCGAGGTGTATGTTTTCGAGTTCTTCGCCCGAGCGAGCAATATGTTGCTCGAGCGAGCTTCTGGGTTGCAGACCTGAAGCATCGAGTTTTTGGCTCGAGCGGGGTTTTCTTGTGTCTGGTCGCTCGAGCGACCAAGTCTTCGCTCGAGCGAGCCTGTCCAGTTTAAATAGGCAGCAGCGGGTTTTTGAACAGTTTTTCATCTTTTTTTTTATTCCAAACCCTAGGTCTGACTTCTCTCTCTCTTCTCTCTTAGGTTTGATCTACTTAGGGTGTGTTTCTACCCTAGACTCTTTATTAAAAAGGTAGAGGGGGTTGAGGGTTTCATTTTAATCTGAACAATCTTGGATTTGGAGCACTTTGGAGTTTGGGTCATCATCTCCGTCCTCTCCATTTGGGTTATTTTCTTCGAGGTAGGGATTTCCTACTCCATCTTATGAGTTTTGTTCTAAGTTTTGGTATTTCGATATGTTGGGGGTATTTTGGTAATTTTGGGAAAACCCTAGTTGTTTTAATAAATTAATTTGTATAATTAATTTAAGGAGAATTGAGGAATTTATTGATTTAATGGTGTAGTTGGATAATTTAAATCACTCGCCTATTGAATTGTTGATATATTTATTTCCAGTCTAGAAATAATTGTTTTGTGCTATCGGTGGAGGATAGTCGTGATTGTTGTAGACATTGCATGTGGACTAGGGATAACTGAAACTAATCATATTGGTTAAGTCATTAATTTTGACTATTGAATTAAAACAGAACAATACGTGTATTGATTGAGCATTGCATTTGCATATTGTGTGGGAGGAGATAGGGGATGTACTCCACGGTTTAGGGGAAGATAGGGGATGGACCTCTAAACCGGATTTTGTTTGGGAGGAGATAGGGGATGGACTCCATTAGCATCACTATTATGTGTGCTTATTGATATTGAAGTGTTTTTACATGTTATTGATACAGCACTAAAATGTGTATCAAACGGGAAGTATGAAGTGTTTTCATATGAGCCTGAGTCTCATTTGTTTTGTTGATATTGGAAGTAATGTCAATATGATGTATAGTTCACTGTGGTAAGTTTGGCCAGGTTCTGAGCCGTATTGATAATCATGGAAAGTGAAACGTGTCATTGACATTAGTGTCATGAGACTGCATAATGATATAATTGATTATCTTGGGTAACCATCTATTGAATGCTATTGCTTTATTCAATACTTATATTTGGTTTAGTATATTTCTACTAGGCTGTGGCTCACCCTATATGGGAACATCATTTTCAGGTCCAGGTGATAAGCTACCTCCAAGGACTTAGCTTGGAAGGATTTGGATTTTGAAGACTATCTATAGTTATTTGTTTTATTTGATAGTACATGTAAACATTCAAGCCTAGGGCTTTATTTGTATTTGAGTTAGAACTCATATTTTGTGTCCAAGTGTTGGCTTGGAAAGATGTAAACCCGTAGGGCATTTCATTTGATGTTACATGTAATGCGTTTATTTAGTAATACTCTGATGAATGAGATAATGAATTGTTTTCTTTTAATATTGCATGTCAACGATGTATATATAATGGGTTTATTTCGAGGGCGTTACAAAAATGAAATGTGACATGGACATGATTGTCATGGAACTGTAATGTGATATGAATGGATGTATACGTGTTGACCATCTATCAACTACTAATCTTTTAGTCATTGTTTATAGCTAGTTTAGTATATTTCTACTGGGCTGTGGCTCACCCTATATGGGACATCATTTTCAGGTACAGGTAGCATGCCACCTCCAAAGACATAGCGTGGGAGGCTAGAGGCAGACAAACTTTTTGTTGTTTTGCTTTCTTTTGATGTATTACATGTAAATTCAAGCCAAGGGCTTAATATGTATATGAGTTAGTACTCATTTCTTGTAACCAAGTGTTGGCTTGGAAAGTTGGAAGCCCATAAAGCGTTTACTTTTGTTATCAACATGTAATACTTTTGTAAGAACTACTCTGATAAATAGAAAGATGCTTATTTCTCTTATATTGTTGCATGGCAAGAATAATGGGTTTTGTGTATTATTTTGAGGGCATTACAACTGTAATGTAACACACTAAAAAACTCCTTGGTATACTTTTCACAAAAGTAAAAATGTAACACTCAAAAAAACTCATTAGTGTACTTTTTCCAAACGTAACACTTCAATCAATGTAATTTCAAATGTAACACTCCAATGTAACATACTCCAACATAACACATAAAAATATTTAAAAACTTCTTAATATACTTTTTCTTAACGTAACACTCATAGTTGAAATTATACATTTGCCCAAAACTTATAAAGGAATTTTTGTATTCCTTTTGAAATAGTTTGAAGAATCCCATATCTTTTTTTTTTTTTTTAGTGTTACACTGGAGTGTTGCTTTTGCGAAAAGTATACTACAGAGTTTTTATAGCGATTCTGGTTTTGACCCATCATTTGTTGTATTCCGAACTCGGGCCTCGTGGTTTAATATTGTTATGTATGTTTTTTCCTCCTTTTATCTTTTGGGTTGGATTTTTCGAATGTCTTGGGTGTGTTTGGAATAGGTTGGTTGCAAGTTGTTCAAATTATTGTTGTACAAAAATTTTCCTCTTCGCTCGATCGAGGCTTTTTGCACTCTAGCAAGCTTTATGAGCTCCCATCATTTTTGCAGTGTAGTGTCCTTCGCTCGAGCGAGGCTTCTTGTGCGACAGTGTGCGCCTGAAAAACTTCTGAAGGCATGTATTCTATGCTCGAGCGAGGAGAATTGTTGTGTCTGGTCGCTCAAACGACAACTCCTTCGCTCGAGCAAGCCTCGTATATATCAGTTCGCACCAGCACTATTTTATATCACTTACTGATATCTTTTCACTCAAAAACCCTAGATCTCGACCCTCTCTCTCTAAAATTTGACTTATCTCTACATTTTCACCTGGATCCATTGAGATCTTCACCCTAGTGCCTTTCAGAAAAAGGTAGAGCACCTCAAGAGCTTCGTTTTGATCCAAGTAGAAGTTGATTTCAACGTCTTTGAAGTTCCTCCTTGTCACTTGGGTCTTCTAAACTTTGATGTGCGGATTTTCTACACTCTTATATGGTTTTTAGCTTAGTTATTTGTTATTGTGTATAAATGGTGGGATTTGGTTGTAGTTTGGACAAATCTAGGATTTGGGTGTGAAATGAAAAGAGGGGTTTTCGACGAATATTACCGTCAGTTTGTGAATGACTTCTCTGGGCTAGCTTCACCTTTGACTAGGTTGACGAGAAAAGGAGTCAAATTCGTGTGGTGTGAGACTTGTGAAAAGTCATTCCAAGAGTTTAAGATTAGACTCACCACTGCTCCAGTATTGTTATTTTGGAGAGGGGTTTGAGTTGTTCAGTATATTGTCACGCTTCACGCAAAGGTTTAGGTTGTGTATTGATGCAAGAGGGTAAAGTGGTAGCCTATGGCTCACGGCAATTAAAAACACATGAGAGGAATTATCCTACTCACGACTTAGAGTTAGTGGCAGTGATCTTTGCCTTAAAGATTTGGAGGCACTATCTGTGTGGTGAGAGATTTTAGGTGTTTTCCGATCACAAGAGTCTGAAGTACCTGTTTACACAAAAGATTTGAATTTGAGATGGAGAAGGTGGATGGAATTCATAGAGGACTATGATTTCGAGTTGCATTATCATCCAGGGAAGGCCAACGTTGTGGCCGATGCTTTGAGTTGGACTTCAGTTAGCAGTGTAGCTTCTATTGCCATCTGAGAATGGGAAATGTTGGGTACTCTTAGTGAGTTTGACTTGCATATGGGTGAGCTTGTTGAGTCTGTAGTCTTATTTTCAGTAGTTACACAACCTACACTTGTGAATCGAGTATCAGAAGTGCAGAGAGGTGACCATGAGGTAGAACCTTTTCAAAAGAAGATCTCCAATGGGAAGGTAGAAAGTGGTTTGACTGTGTATCCCGACCAAAGTATGAGATACTGTGATCGCATGTTCGTACCGGAGTCTTCCCGAGACGAAGTACTCCGAAAGTTTCACCATTCACGCCTTGCGGTGCATCCGGGAGACACAAAGATGTATCATGATCTTAGTCACCAGTTTTGGTGGAGAGGTATGAAAAACGATGTAGCTGTGTTTGTATCGAAATGCCTTACTTGTCAACAAGTGAAGACCGAGCATCAGAGGCCAACGGGTTTGTTCCAACCCTTGCCTATAGCTGAATAGAAGTGGGAGCATATCGCGATGGATTTTGTTATGGGACTTTCGAGGACTCAACAGGGTAGTGATGCCATTTGGGTGGTCATTGACCGACTGACTTAGTTAGCGCATTTTATTCCTATACCCGTAAATGACTCGATAGATTATCTTGCTAACTTGTACAGTAGGGACATGGTGAGGTTGCACAGAGTACTTGTGATGATTTCTTCGGATAGAGATCCGCGTTTCACAGCTCGATTGTGGCAGAGTTTGCAGAGTGCCTTGGGCACTAAATTGACCTTTAGTACTGCGTATCATCCTCAAACTGACGGACAATTCGAGCGTATTATTCAGATCCTTGAGGATATGCTTCGAGGTTGTGTCCTTGACTTTAAGGGTTCGTGGGAGAGGCACTTTCCCTTAGTGGAGTTTGCCTATAACAATAGTTTCCAATCAAGTATTAGGATGGCACCATTTGAGGCCTTATATGGCCGACCGTATAGATCTCCAATGTGTTGGGCCGAGGTGGGTGATGCACCTCTATTGGGTCCAGAGTTGGTTCGGGAAACGAGGGAGAAAGTGACCCTTATCCATAAAAGATTAGCTACAGCGCAGAGTCGCCAGAAAAGTTGTGCCGACTGTAGAATGAGACCTTTGTTTTTTGAGGAGGGAGATCATGTCTTTTTGAAGATATCATCTAGACAGGGTTTGATGAGATTTGGGAAGAGTGGGAAGTTGTCCTCTCGGTTTATTGGCCCTTTTGAGATCCTTGACCAGATTGGGGAGGTTGCTTATCGTTTGGCATTAATGCCACAACTTTCAGGGGTTCATGACATGTTTCGTATTAGTATGTTTTGGAAGTATGAGCCGGATTCATCGCATGTGTTGGATTGGACCGACTTAGAGGTAGATGAGGATGCCTTGTATTAGGAGAGACCGGTGAGAGTCTTGGATAGACGGGACCAGGTCCTGCGAGGAAAGACAATTCCCTTGGTAAAGGTATTGTCGAAACATCACGGGGTCAAGGAACGACTTGGGAACGTGAATTGGAAGTCCTTGAGAAATATCCAGATTTGTTTGTTGGTGCATAAACACGTGTTGAGATTTTGATTGTGTTCATGAAAAGTATAAGCATTGTATATGTTTCAACTTATAAGAACATTGTATATCTTATAGTTGTTTGGTAACATGGACTTAATATAAACATTGCATATGTTTTGAGAATATGGAATATTATGGGAGTTGTATCACTGTTGGAAGCATTGTATATACGGTGTAAAATTGTTGAAAACTTGGACTTTGATTAAACATAGCAAATATTTGGGAAATTGTAAAATGTACTTTTAATGTGGGACTTATGTATCGAGTCAATGAGAATGGATGACCAGAGAATGGGTTGTAGTGATGAACTTGTAAGAATAATATTATTGTACATGGCTCAACTATGTCTTGAGCTTGATTTATAATTTCGAGGACAAAATTCTTTAAGGGGAAAGATTATAGCGATTCTAATTTTGACCCATCATTTGTTGTATTCCGGACTCGGGCCTCGTGGTTTAAAATTGTTATTTATGTCTTTTCCTTCTTTCATCTTTTGAGTTGGAGTTTTGGAATGTCTTGGGCGTATTTGGAACAGGTTGGTTGTAAGTTGTTCAAATTATTGTCATCTAGAAATTTGCCTCTTCCCTCGAACGAGGCTTCTTGCACTGGAGCGAGCTTTGTGAGCGCAAGAAACCTCGCTCGAGCGACGGTGTCCGTCTGAAAAACTTCTGAAGGTATGTATTTTGCGCTCGAGCAAGGCAACTTTATGTGTCTGGTCGCTCGAGCGACAACTCCTTCGCTCGAGCGAGCCTCGCGTATATCAGTTTGCAGCAGCACTATTTTACATCACTTTATGATGTCTTTTCACTGAAAAACCCTAGATCTGGACCCTCTCTCTCTAAAATTCAGCTTCTCTCTACATTTTCACCTAGATCCATTGAGATTTTCACCCTAGTGCCTTTGAGAAAAAGGTTGAGCACTTCAAGAGCTTCGTTTTGATCCAAGTAGAAGTTGATTTCATTGTCTTTGATGTTCCTCATTGTTACTTGGGTCTTCTAAACTTTGAAGTGGGGATTTTCTACACTCGTATATGGTTTTTAGCTTAGTTATTTGTTATTGTGTATAAATGGTGGGATTTGGTTGTAATTTGGACAAATCTAGGATTTGGTTATGAAATGAAAAGAGGGGATTTTGACGAATATGGGATAAATGGGTATGGGGTTTGAATATAAGTCCATGTTGTGCCAAAATGGTTGATTTTTTGCATTTGAGTTGATATTTGGAAGAAGGGGGATTTTACTCTAATTTGATTAAATTGTTATTTTGTATAAATAATTGGAATTGACATTGAAAATGTGAAATTGGATGATCATTGATATAGATTGGTGGAATTGGATATGTATTATCTCACACCTTTGGAAGTTTTGAATAAACTATTTATCTTGAGATTGAATATCTGTTTAGAAATAACTGTATTGGGCTATCGGTAGAGGATAGCTATGATTGTTGTAGAAATTGCATGAGGATTAGGTGATTTAAAACTAATCCATTGTTAATTGTCATTGAATATGAGAATGTTTATAAATACATTGTATATGTATATTTGTTTGGAAGGAGAAAGGGGATGTACTCCATATGTGAATATGTTTATAAATACATTGTATATGTACGTTTGTTAGCAGGAGAAAGGGGATGAACTCCTTTGAAAGTAAGTTGGCCGAAGTGTCCTGGGTGAAAGTCCCGAAATCTTATATATATATATATATATATATGGGTGCCGATTCCCACGGACGAAATATCCGTAAAATGGAAGATTGGAGAGTTTATGTGTGTTTTTCATAATTGGGAAAAAACATTGAGTTGTAGTCTCAGTTTGGTTGTTAAAGGATAATGAACATAACTCTTGAATTGAGTAGTATAAATGAGATGGAAATGAATTGAAGAAAAATGGATTAAGGTTTGAACTTAGTGTCACATGAATATGCAAATTGTGGATGTTTTAGTACCGGCATTGTTTATGCACATGGTACTTATACCTTTGCTAAACCTCATATATTGTGTTAGATTATTTCTACTGGGCTGTGGCTCACCCTATATGGGAACATTATTTTCAGGTACATGTGATATGCTTCTGCCAAGGCAATAGCATGGAAGGACTTTTGGGAAGCAAGAGCTTCTTAATTATGTTTCATTATCTGTATGTTTTGTAATCTGTAAAGCCAAGGGCTTAAGATGTAATGAACAAGACTCTCTTTTGTGTAACCAAGCAATGGCCTGGGAAGATGTAAGTCCGCAGGGCATTTGACTGTATGTTAACTTTTATAAACAAACTCTGATGAATAAAGTATTTTATTTATGTTATATCTTCCGCATAATAGTTGGAATTATTATATTATTTTGGGGGCGTTACAGTTTTTTTTTTTTTTTTTTTGTGTGTTACATTGGAGTGTTACACTAAAGAGTTTTTTTTTTCTTTTTTTTGAAGGGTTATATTGGAGTGTTACGTTTGGGAAAAAAATACTGAGGATTTTTTTTCTTTGAAGTGTTGCATTGGAGTGTTACGTTTGAGTGTTACATTGAAGTGTTACAGTTTAAAATTATACATTTGTCCAAAACTTACTAAGAAGGTATTGTATTTCTTTTCAAATGTTTGAAGAATCTCATATCCGTTTGAAATGTTTGAAGAATCCCATATTTCACGTCATCTATATACTCCTTTTGAAATATTTTCCAAATCAAAAGGATTCTCATCTAAAAATCTATCCTAAATTTGATTCCCATAGAGTGTGTATCTTACCTTTATAGCACAAAAGAAAAAAAGAAAAGGAAACATAATAAAAATAAGGATATAGTTGTAAATCCAATTTCTAAATAATATATTAAATCTACCTTTCCAAAATTAATGGGACTAATTGGTCTATAAGAAAATCCTTGGGACTATATTGATCACCATTTCTCAAAATGGGATTTATAGGTAAATTTTTCTTGAAGTTTTCTTCAGACTTTCCTTAAGTTGAACAAAATGGCATCATTTTGGATTAAAAAAGAAGAAGTTTAATTACACTTTTTACCCCTGTAGTTTGATTCAAATCTCATCTAGCCCTATAGTTTAACAATTTTCGGACGCTCGTCAAATTTCTAAACTTTCAATTTAGTTCTTCTATTTAAATTGGAGGTTAAATTTAACAAATTTGGAAAACTAGTTAATTTATTAAAGTGTGCACGTAGACAAAAGTAAAAAATATTTAGATCAAATTACCAAATTCAAATTAGATTTAAAATGTAGGGATCAAATTATTCAAATTGAAATTATAGGAACTAAATGAGGTTTGAATGAAACAATAAGGGTAAAAAGTGTAATTAAACTTCTTCTTCTTCTTCTTCTTCTTCTTTTTCATCCAAAATGATGCCATTTTGTTCAACTTAAGGAAATTTTGAAGAAAATTGCAAGAAAAATTTATTTATAAATCCCATTTTGAGAAATGCTGATCCACTAAGTCCTAAAGATTTTCATATAGACGAATTAGTCCTATTAGTTTTGAAAAGGTAGATTTAATATATTATTTAGAAATTAGATTTACGACTATATCCTTATTTCTATGATGTTTCCTTTTCTTTTTTTCTTTTGTGCTATGAAGGTAAGATACACATTGTATGGGAATCAAATTTAGGATAAATTTTTATATAAAAATCTTTTTTATTTGGAAAATATTTCAAACGGAGTACAAAGTTGACTCGAAATATGAGATTCTTCAAACATTTCAAAAGAAATGCAATAACTCCTTATTAAGTTTTGGACAAATGAATAATTTTAAAATGTAATACTCTAATGTAACACTCAAACATAACACTTCAATGCAACACTTAAAAAAAAAAAAAAATCCTTAGTATATTTTTCCCAAGCATAACACCAAAAAAAAAAAACTCCTTAGTGTAATACTCCAATGTAACAGATAAAAAAACTCCTTAATATACTTCTTCCAAATGCAACAATCTAGTGTAATACTAAAAAAAAAAAATGTGGGATTCTTCAAACCATTCCAAAAGGAGTACAAAAATTCCTTAATAAGTTTTGGGCAAATATATAATTTCAACTATGAGTGTTATGTTTAGAAAAAGTACATTAAACAGTTTTTTAGTATTTTTGTGTGTTACGTTGAAGTATGTTACATTGGAGTATTACATTTGAGATTACATCAATTGCAGTGTTACGTTTGGGAAAAGTACTCTAAGGAGTTTTTTTATTTTTTTTGAGTGTTATGTTGTTACGTTCATGAAAAGTATACCAACGATATTCTAGTGTGTTACATTTTCTAGTGTGTTACATTAGAGTGTTGCGTTATTAGAGTGTTATGTTTTTGTTTGTAATGTGAGATTTGTTCTAGAATGAGGGAAAATCCAAAACCTCTACAGTGCAGATTGCCCAAATGTGTACTTTTATATTGGAGAAATCCACTGTTATCCCTAAAAAATTAAACCCAAAAATGCAAGTGACTACCATTTGTGTGTAATTTCCACTTTAATGGGACTTTTAGGTTCATAAGAAAAAATAGGAGACTAAACAGTTCACAAGATTATATTCTGGGATTTATTAGTGCTTCACCCAAACTGTAAAACTGTTATAACGCTATATTTATATATTTACTAATAAATCTCATCTCACAAATAAGTACTCCGATTAGTCCCAAATTTTATCTATTGATCTGTTAAGTCCTATTACTGGAGAATTGTAACGCCCCAAAATAAATCCAACATGAATAATACATAACCACATACATACAATAATTGCAACCATTCTCCATTCTCTATATCAAGATCTCCATGGTTCATACAAAAGTCCCACATGCAAATATACATTCAATGATTGAAAATTACCTGAATCTATAGCATGTGAAACATATAGTCTTGAAATAAATAAAAAAAAATAGAAGGAACGCCCTTACGGGCTTACATCTTCCAGGGCAATAGCCCGGTTACACAAAATGGCCTCTCGGACCCATGCCAAATTAGCCCTAGGCTTGACAAGAATTACAACAACAAAAAAAAAGAGTAATTTACTCTTCACCAAAAATATATCCACACCCTTAGCTTGGCAGGATCACAACATCTTTACTAGCACCAAAACCCATAGGGGTGAGCATAAAGCCCAGTAAAGAAACCTTAACAAAGTATATACATTTATGCAACTCCCAAAATAAAATGCATATGTGATGCCATGCAATGTCTTTATAAAAAGGAACTTCCTTCCAATGTTCAACTTAGAAAGAAATTACCATGTCAACAATAGTGTTTCGCAATCCCAAAAGATTTCCAAAACTTCCATTTCATTTAATCAACTGGGGCAGTAAATACGACACCGGTAATCCCTAGGCTGGTATCTGCAAGTAGACTCTATAAGTACTACTAATTTGTCATTTTTACCGGTATTAACCGGAAGGCTCGACACCTATTCGCACTGGTTTCTGGTCTTTCACCAAGGACACTCAGGCCAACTTATCAAGTTCAACTACACCCTATATCCAGACTTACCGATGTATTTACCCCTTTAATAATTCCATAGTTCTCAAAGTAAAGGTTCTTCCGATTCATTTAAAGAAGTACATCAATGATAAAAATCAAATGAGAACATGATACAATGCAAGACATCTCATAACATTTCTTCATTTCCTCTTTCAATGTTTTCCACAAGTAACCATACATCATCAACACGCCATTATAATTTTCTCATTTCACAGGCCTTCACAATTTAATCATTTTAAGACTTCGTGTAGTGTTTTCAAACCTTAACTCTCCAATGTTCATAATTTTCACAACTCATAATGTACATAATATGCCATTCCACAACCATGTGTCCTCATATAATTTGCAATAGTTTCCAACACACATTCTTCATTTCTAATACAAATCATTTTAATCATCATTTTGTGAAACATTATCATGGAATCAACACATAACCATTTCTACATCACAAGAAGAATAGACTCACTATAAACATTTCTATACATTTCAAAATACCCCAATTTTCTAGGGTTTTTCATAAAACTCAAACATTTATCATTTCTTTCACAAAATCTCCTCATAATCTTCAATCTCACTCATTTGCCCAAAACTTCAAGGAAAACTTAGAAGAAATTACACAAAATAGAATTTTCTGCCATAAAATCATTAACTCATTGAACCCCACACCCATTTTCGAAATGGCCAAGAGGAGTTTTACAAAATCAACCAAAACTTACATAAATATATATATATATATATAACTCAAAGGAAACCCTACCTCAATGATTGATGAAGAAGGAGGAGTGAACCCTAACTTTGAAAAAGAGAGGAAGCTTGATTTCCACCACCCAAATGAAGCTCTTGCCCTAGATCTCCAAGATTATGAGAGTTGATGATGATCTAAACTCAAGGATGCCAAGAATCAAAGAGTTTTTAATGTTTGGGAATGATTTCTAGAGAGAAGTGGGAGTAAATGTGTCTTTTAGAGTTAGAGAAGTGTGTAGAAAATGAAATAAAATCGGCCCTAAAGAGAAAGAAAAACAGAGCCCCCGCTTAAAAATTGAATGTGCGGCGCCCATCTCCAGACGTCTTGAGCGCCTCCACGCGTGCGACCCTCACCCATGCACGCGGGTGACCTCGCCAGACTCAACCCACTTGCTTTTAAGCAGAATGAAACCCACCGAGCTCCCTCTTCAAGACGCGTGCTTGACTCTCTCTACGTGGGGCCCAACCTCACACGTGCAGTCCTGGCCCAACTGCCCAGAAAATTCTTCGCATCGCTCCCGGGCATTCCAGACTTGACCTCACACTTCCCGGAACAAGAAACTTCAACACCGACACGCGCACAAGAACAAGAGTCTTAAATTGGAAATGATTCCCGAGAGTGCCAACCCAATGAGAACAAAAGAGAGCAAAACCAAAAAGAAGGAAAAGAAAGAGGGAAAAAGAAACCCAGTCATCACAAGAGTTTATTTCCATGTGGTCCTATTTTTGGTTTTAGTAGTATTTTGGTGGACAAATATACACTTTTATTAATGTGACAGGTATGATGTGATATACTCCAATGTGGTAGGTATTAATATGACACTTCAACAATGTGACATTTCAAAAAAATTAAAAATCCCTTAGTGTACTTTTCATGAATGTGACAACGTGTCGGATATGATGCGAGACTTCAAACCTTTTACTCCAAAAAAAAATAAACTCCTTAGTGTACGTTTTCCAACGATGTGACACTCTAAAAAAAATTAAAATTTCTTAGCGTGATTTTCTTAAATGTGACAACGTGGCGGATATGATGTGGCACTTCAAAACTTTTACTCCAAAAAAACAAAAAAAAAAAACATCTTTAGTGTACTTTTCCCAAATGTTACAACATAACGGCTATCAGGGGCAGAGCTAACAAGGGCCCAAGGTGGTCATGTGCCCCCCTTGGGTTTTGGAATTTTCTTTTTAAGCAAACATAAAGAAAATATTTTAAATAAAAAAAATTATAAAAATATTATTTTAAATGTCAATGACATTTTTTAAATAATAAGAATAATAATGGGTATTTTTATTGAAAATAAAGTGATTACGATATTGTTATCTATGAAAATTTCAATATAATGGCGATGTCTATCACTATTGACATGCAAAAATAATTAATCTCAATGAAAATATATAATTTATTGAATTATTAGTTACATTTGACATGTAGCGTTCATTCTCCGTGTGTTTCTTTACTATTGGTTGATAATATCACATATTAATGATGACGTCATATAACTATTTTATTGAATTTTTACACATATTTTGTATAAAGAATTACTTTATCATTATATAATTTATTTTAAAAGTTTATATTAATAACTTTTTTTAATATTGTCCATGATATACTAATTACAAATAATATTTAGCTTATTTGGTTCTAGTTTTAAAAAAAACAATCTTCAAAAAAATTCTATATTTTTATTTTTCGTATTTTAAAGTTTTCAATAAATTTTTTTAATATTTTAAGCAAATTTTGTTAATTTTTAGACACACCTAACATAAATATACCTAAAATTTATAATATTTGTGAAAAAAAATCTTTAAAAATACACTAAACACCAAAAAATATAAAAATAATATGAAAATTCAGTACATTTTTCGTATTTTTGTATATTTATTAATTTTTTAAAATATTTTTTCACAAATATTTTACTATTTGGATACATATCTAAGTAATGTGCATCTAAAAAAGTAAAAAAAAAAATGTTTAAAATTTAAAAAATATTCACTAAAACCAAAAAAATACGAAAAATAAAAAACTTAGTTTTCAGATAACTGAATTCAGAAAACTAAAACCAAACACACTGATTATTATTATTATTATTATTTATCTTTCTTGAAGTTAATGGTAAAAATTTATGTGAAATGTATTTATAAAAAATTTTAATATTGTAGTTAATAAAAGCCCCCTCTGATTTAATTTCTTGGCTCCGCCACTGACGGGTATGATGTGACACTTCAAAAAAAAAAAAAAAACTCCTTAATGTACTTTTCTTAAACATGACAACGTGGCAGGTACGATGTGACGCTCTAAAAAAATTAAAAAATCCTTACTGTACTTTTCCCAAACATGACATGTGACACTCCAACGTGGCGGGTGTGATGTGATAGTCTAAAAAAATTAAAAGCTCTTTAGTATATTTTTTCCAAATGTGACACTCTAACGTGGCGGATATGATATGACACTAAAAAACACATTAGTGTACTTTTCCAAAATGCGACACACTAATATGGCGGGCAAATGAGCCATTACACATCCAAAAAGACTAAATAGATCACAAGAAAAAATATGGGACTATATGGATTACAAGTCCAAAATATGAGACTTATGGATCAATCTCCCTATTTATAACCACACTACAAATTTTAAAAGTAAGAAATTGCATTATAATCTATTGGCAACATTTTGGTAATTTGTAATTAATTACAAAAATCTTAATTGACAATCCACAATTAACAATTATCTTCTTACCTTATATACAATTCCTAAAGAACTATATAAGTGTGTCATTGTAGGCTTCGTACTCTAATTAAGTTTTGTAGAGCAAATTAAGGCAAAACTATAACAAACTTATTTAAAGTGAAAAAAAATATACGTATAGGAAGACGAATGGGCTATTCTTCTTTAAGTAGCTCCTTCCTAGTTTCTCTTTTGTTAGTATTTCTTCTATTCATTAACATCTCAACTACACGGCCAAGCATGAAAGTAACTGATTATATCAGTCAAATTTGCCCCAAAACTCAAAATCATTCACTTTGCCTGTAAACTTTGCCTCAATCTTCCAATGGATACCTTAAACCTTTCGGCCAAATCGCAATCAACATAACACAAACCAATGTTAAACAGACCTCCAACCTCATTGCCTCACTTTCCAAACATGCAACTGACCATAAAATTAAAGGTATACTCTCTAAGTGTACTGAAAATTATGAAGGTGCAATTGATGACATTAATGCAGCTAGACAAGCGATGAACTCTGTTGACATTAGAAGCATGAACGCTAGAGCCTCAGCTGCCGAGATTGATCTAGATACTTGTGACGATGAATTTGAAGGAACCCATATACCTAGATCAGTCTCGGCAGCTGAGGCTTTAGCGTTCATGCTTCTAATGTCACTAGAGTTCATCGCCTATCTAGCTACATTATGGTCGCCAATTGCATCTTCATAATTTTTAGCACACGTAAAGAGTATACCTTTAAGTTTAGGGTTAGTTGCTTGTTTGAAAAGTGAGGCAATGATGTTGGAGGTCTGTTTAACATTGGTTTGTGTTATGTTGATTGCGATCTGGCCGAGGGCTTTAAGGTCTCCACTGGAAGATTGAGGCAAAGTTTGCAGGCAAAGTGAAGGATTTTGAGTTTTGAGGCAAATTTGACTGACATAATCAGTTGCTTTCATGCTTGGCCTTGTAGTTGAGATGTTAATGAATAGAATAAATACTAACAAAAGAGAAACTAGAAAGGACCTACTAAAAGAAGAATAGCCCATTCGTCTCCCTATATTTTTGTTTTCACTTCAAATAAGTTTGCTATAGTTTTGCCTTAATTTGCTTTACAAAACTTAATAGAGTATGAGGCCTACAATGACACACTTATATAGTTCTGCAAGAAGTATATATATATGGTATGAAAACAATTGTTAATTGTGGATTGTCAATTAAGATTTTTGTAATTAATTACAGATTACAAAAATGTTGCCAATAGATTGTAATGCAATTTCTTACTTTCTGAATTTGTAGTGTGGTTATAACTAAGGAGATTGACCAATAAGTCCCATATTTTAGACATATAATCCATATAGTCCCATATTTTTTCTTGTGATCCGTTTAGTCTTTTTAGATGTGTAATGACTCATTTTCCTGCCACAGTAGAGTGTCATATTTTGAAAAAGTACACCAAAGAGTTTTTCAGTCTCACATCATATCCACTGCGTTAGAGTGTCACATTTGGGAAAAATACCCTAAATAGTTTTTAATTTTTTTAGAGTGTCACATCATATCCGCCACGTTGGAGTATCACATGTCATGTTTGGAAAAGTATAGCAAGAAGTTTTTAATTTTTTTTTTGAGTGTCAGATCATACTCGTCATGTTGTCATGTTTGAGAAAAGTACATTAGGGAGTTTTTATTTTTTTTGAAGTGTCACATCATGCCTGCCATGTTGTCACATTTGGAAAAAGTACACGAAAGAGTTTTTTTTTTTTTTGAAGTAAAAGTTTTGAAGTGTCACTTTATATCCGTCACGTTGTCACATTTAAGAAAAGTACACTAAGGAGTTTTTAATTTTTTTTGGTGTGTCACATCATTGGAAAAGTACACTAAAGAGTTTTTTTTTTTTTTTTTTTTTTTGTGGAATAAAAGTTTTGGAGGCTCACATCATACCCGTCATGTTGTCACATTTAGGAAAAATACACTAAGGCGTTTTTAACTTTTTTGAGGCGTCATATTAATAGCTACCACATTTGAGTATATCACATCGTACCTGTCTATGACGACCGAGTTTATTTTGTTTTCTTTTCTTTTCTTCACTCTGTTCTCCTTTTTCTTTCGTTGGGTTTGAAAGGCCCGAAAATGGTTCTCTAAATAAAGTCTTTGTTCTTGTTGTGTTCGGTGTTGACTTTCACTTGTTCTGGGGAGTGCGAGGTCAGGTCCGGAGTGCCGAAACTTGAGCTGGGAATTTTCTAGGCTGTTTGGATTAGCCACACATGCGAGGGCCACAAGCCATGCGTCTTGAGACAGGACGCTTTCAAGACTGCTAGGCCGCATTCTGGAATGCACGGGAGGTTTGGGGTGGCATTCTGTCTAATGTGCACAAGCGGAGTGAGGTGCGGGTGAGGAACACCACATGTGCGGGGGTGAAGGTCGCATGTGTAGGAGGGGCGCTCCGCACGCGTGGGAAAGGGCGCCGCATGTGCGGCAATCTGGGCAGCCGAATCCCTATTTTTTTTTTTACTCTTTTGGCCGAATTTGTAACACATTTGGGGCTCTTTATTCTCACTCTAAGCGTCATTTCTCTCCTCTTTCTCTCTAGAAACCCTTACCAAAACACTAAAAGTTCTTGATTCTTGTTATCCATTGGGTCTAGATCATCATCCTTTCTCACCAATCTTGAAGATCCAAGTTAGGGCTCCTCTTGGTGTGGTAGGAGTTGAAGAATCAACCCTTTTGACTCTAGGGTTTCATCACTTCATCATCAAACATTGAGGTAGGGATTTCTTGAGTTATATATACATGTTTTGCTATATTAGTGTTGATTTAAAAGTTTTCTTGAAGTAATGGTGTTGATTTTGATTTTGCTCCAAATGTATAGAGAGTTTTTAAGAAATGGGTTTAGATCTCAATTTTTAATCCATGATGATGTTCTTTTATAAAAACTCAAGAAAGATGATTTTGATAGGATTTCACCAAGGAAATGGGGAAAAGTTTTGTCTTTGATGAAAAACCCTAGAATTTGGGGATTTTGGAAAATTATGAAAATGTCTATGAATTTCTTTCTTTTCTTGTATCAATAGAATGAATGAGAGTAAATTTCATCATATGTTGGCAAAATAGTAATCTACTTGATATATGAGAAATGAGATGTTATTTTAAAATTATTGCTAAACACATGAGCATGTATTGTTGTGATGTGGCAAATTATTGTGCACCATGGATTGTAAGAATTGTAGAAGAATTGGAGACTTG
Organism: Camellia lanceoleosa; assembly: GCA_025200525.1. Taxonomy (NCBI): domain Eukaryota; kingdom Viridiplantae; phylum Streptophyta; class Magnoliopsida; order Ericales; family Theaceae; genus Camellia; species Camellia lanceoleosa. The sequence goes on from CM045769.1 coordinate 72,704,870, forward strand.
TGTTTGAAAGCATCACATGTAGTCTTGAAGAGACTAAATTGCTAAGACTTATGAAATGAGAAATTGTAGCTATATGTTGATGGCATATGATTATCTTGTGAAAGAACAATGAAGAAAGGAAATGGGAATTATGATTGTTGACATTATTGTAGAGACTTTTGAAAATGGAGAAATGTTATGGGGTATGGAAAGATCATTTCATTGCATACTCATTCGATTACTTATTATGCATTGTGAATTCTAGATTTAAGACTTTTACTTCACGAAAGAAAATGGTATTGTAATAAGAACTATGGAAATGTGTTATGGGGTAAATACGTTGGTAAGTCCAGATAGGGGGTGTAGATGAGTTTGATAAGTTGGCCTGAGTGTCCAGGGTGAAAGACCGAAAACATGCACGAAGGAGGTTATAGGTAGTGCTTGTTGAGCCTACTTCCAGACACCAACTGTCACGCCCCACTTTCTATTAGTCGAGGTCATTACCAAGTTCATTAACTTATTTCAATTTCAGAGATAATATGCGGAAATAAACTCATTCATTCAATCCAAAGCAATGAATATCAGTACTCTCATTCGTATGCAAGTAAATGTTTCATGAACATACTAATAAATTGCCCTTAGGCTTACAACTTTTAAATAAACAACTGAAGGGTGTAACCCTTTTACACATATGGCGTTCCGCCAACAAGAAAGAGGCCCCGTGGCCAACAAATAAGTAGATCCAAATCTTGCAGCTCAACCTGCTAAACACCTGAAAAAGATTCAACAACGTGGGATGAACATATAGTCCAGTAGGGATCTCAACTTGATCCTCAACAATAACAACAGTACAGATAGCTATGATCATGCACACTCATTCTTATACTAGAATAGTAATGTGACAGTTTAGACAAAATATATATATAAAAATATATATAAACTTTTCTCAAAAACAACTATTTCATTCAACGCTATAAGCGATTCATCTTTCCCTTTTTCCTTTCATTAACCCCGTTCCCAATCTTTTAGACATAAGCAATTACTTAGGAAATAAATTCACTAAGACCACTACTATTCTCCAATTTCCACACATACAACAGATATGCCTTTCTAGAACATATTTCTAAAATGTTTGATTCTCTTTACACTTCTAAAAGACAAGGGGTAGCAATTAATACATGATTAACACAAGATAATCCAATTACAATTTCATGACACGAATGTCTACATTGCCTATGACACATAGTCTATGGCACAATTCACCTTCCAATTATGGCTCAGAACCTGGCCAAATAACTCAACAAGGGTTCCATCTCTCATTAACAATATTTCCAAATTCAACAGGGATAACAAATCAAGTTAAACATATCTGATAACATAACGAATACACATGTTGGTATCGTAACAATCACAATCAAACTCACTTCCATACTTCCCAACTGATACACATTGTAGTGATATATTATATCAAATAAACAAACACTTGATTGGACAAGCATATGAGTGTATCACACTTCTATAGATAAGCATCGAGTGTATCTACGCAATAGGCGGCGCATATATAAGACAACCACAGGTCCATCCTATCTTCCCATAATCATTAACGGTTTAGAGGTACATCCCTATCTTCCCCTAAACCGTGGAGTACATCCCCTATCTCCTCCCATACACAAGTAATGCATATAAACACAACGTCATATACACAATCAATCAATAGTGTAATGCATACACAACAGTTCAACGCAACCGTGTCATCCTCCACCGATGACCAAGGACAAAACCTCTAGATGCAGGTATATTGTACATCTAAAAACATACTCAATTATCATGAGATTATCAACTTATCACTAATACTAACATAGTAGTATAAGATACAACAATCCAACATTCATACCCATTCCAAAGTACTTTTCCCATTCCACAAAACCAATCCCACTTCCTTTTATTTTCAAAACCAACTTCATCCCTTTTGTTTCCACAAAATCAAATCCAAAGGCAATAGAACCAAAACTCATTTTAATCAACCACATTCTTTTCAAGTCATTCCAATTTAATTATATAAATTAAATCATAACCATTAAATTAGGGTTTTCCTCCCTCTTTCTCAATATTGAACAAAAGGCCTCAATCATCTAAAATAACCAACAATGGCTTCCATTAATCCAGAATACCCAAGTATTTACCCAAAGATCAAACCCCTCTATTAAATTATTAAATCAATAAATATTAGGGTTTCCTCTCCTTTCAACAACAACTAGCTAATTAACACCCAATTAGCCCCAAAACACATCTAATAATCATGGATCTAAACCAACAACCAACCCAAAGTTCAACCTCATGAATTTATACAAAAATCCAACATGATATAGTTTTCATGCAATACAAAAAAATTACCACATGTCTATCTATAGATGAAGTATTGAAAAAAAAGAGCAAGGAGAATCCCTACCTCAAGAACCAAGCAAGAAACCAAACCTAGAGAAGAATCCTACGCAATCTCGAATTCCAATCGGTTGAAAATGTTCATCTCCTCTTGTTCTTCATCCTTGATACAAGAATCATGGTGGGTTGTTGATCAAAGTAAAGGAATTCAAGGGTTTGGAGCTAGGGTTTCGGACTTAGGAGAAGGGGAAAGAAGAGGGGAAAGGAAAATATCAATAAATGATCAAAAATCTCGATTTTAAAACTGCTGTCCCGAAAACCCCGCTCGAGCGTCCATCTGCTCGCTCGAGCGGACCTGTTCCAGCACAGATTCCAAAACTTCAAATAGGTGTAACTCTCCCATCCGGACTCCGTTTTAGGTCATTCTTGTGTCCAAATTGAAGCCCCGGAAATAAGCTTTCCAATGGTTCTAACCTCATATCTAAATTCAAAGTGTGGAAAAAGAAAAGGGAAAAAGAGTGGCAGCTATTCGTAAAATAACTATCCGAATTAAATTCTTTGGTTCAATCATACTTTACCAACATATTACCACCTCAACTAGAATCCCAAAATAAAATAAAGACGCTCCAAATACACTAATAGGATGCCAAAAAAATGAGTCCACATGCCTCAGAAATACAACTCATCCTGGCGACCCGCTCGAGCGGAAGGAGAAATTCTGGGTCATCACACCCTCCCTTCCTAAAAAAAAATTTCGTCCTCGAAATTGAGGATGCGCCAAAACACAAGGCCAACCGATCACACAACACCAACACCCGAGTACTAGGAAAGAAACTATTCTCACTACAAACCTTTAATCCACTCTTACCAAGGAAGAGACTAACCAAGGGAACGCGTTCCAAACGACGACACTCTAGACGTGACCGTCTCAACAAAATTCAAACCTTCCCTGAAACAATTACTAACAACTGACTAGCGATTCAAGCTAAGTCACTACTCAACCACATAATTCTCAACAACGCAACCAAAGCAAATCTTTTGAGTAATTATTACGAAAACATTTTCTTGCTCAAGAGACATTTCTCAAAGATAGTCAAATTTTCAATGTTGACATTACGAAATAAACCTTGCATTTTCCATGCGAAACTCAAAAGTTTTGTAAACATTTTTCACAAATACGATGTTATCCAAAACACATAATCATCCACCGTTCATTTGCCAAAAATCATTCATTTGAAATTCCTCAAAACCTTTGAATTAAATCAATCTCTCAACAATGCCCTTAGGTGGCCCAAACACTATGAAAAAATTTTGTTTTCCATTTCTTTCCAAAATAGCACTAGCAACATCCATCACTCACACGGTGATGCCAAAACCAACACAAACATAACATTTCTATAATGATAGTTAATAGAAATAACAACAGTGCTATCAACACACAAGGCGTAAGAAATTCATGGTTTTGCAATTTCCTCCCGCCTCCTTCACCACAGATAAGCATATTAGCTATATCATTCTTTCAATAGACACACATTGTAGTGATGTATCATATCAACAACAAATAGAAATATTTCTATTATCAATAAGCACACACACATAAGTGATGCTAATGGAGTTCATCCCCTATCTCCTCCCAACAAATATAAGCACACATAAAAGTAATGCTAATGGAGTTCATCCCCTATCTTCTCCAAACAACATGCATATGCAATGAAACACACGATTGCCATATACAACACATAATCAATACAAGTAATGTTCTGTATTAATTCAACAGTCAACATAAATGACTTAATTTCAGTTATACCTAAGCCACTCGCAAGGTCTACAACAATCAAGACTATCCTCAAGGTGATCAATGTCAACCCAAAACACAATACCAATAAGCTGATTAATCAACTCAACAAACCCCACACTCAGTAATCCACGCACTGATGTGCCACTCAAATTACTAACCCCAAACACGGAGTTCTCTACATAAATCCCCAAATTTTGGAATCTCACTGGATCTCCTCAAATTAAACCGCATCAACACTGTGCCTAAGGGTATCACCACCCTCTATGGCCACACAACAAGCCTGCTCATCCCCTCAACTCAAAATCGACAAGGTCAACCTCAATCATACCAACCCAATCACGAAGGACAATTTGACCAACGTTATTCTCGTTATTCTAGAACACAAACGCTGCCAGCATTCACTCACAAACCATACTCCACAATTGATAACCAATCACAACACGAACACTACCCCCATACAACCGATGGGGTCACTACAGACTCGCTAACTAGCAAAGCCCAAAACACAAACCAACAAACAGGTACCATTCCCGCTAACCCGAGATACAAATCTCACATAACCTTGCTGATACCACACAACTCTCGAAACCATCACGTCTAACCCATACACCCATGGATTCCCTCTCAACAATTAATCTCGAAGTGAACAGGCCCACAGTCGCCACAAGATTATCTCAACATACATCAAGCAAGCAACAACACTAGGATCATTGACCCCATTAACAACTTCTCGATACATAAAATAGAGAGTTCAAAATTCCATACATACTCCCCAATACATGAGGATTAAACAAACAATACTATGCATATAAATGCAATACATAAACATGGTGCCTCAGCATCCAACGGTATACCGGTCCGTAACAAAATCAATAAACATGATACACCACCGGCCAAGGTAACACTATAGGACTAACTAATAAGTCGCCCCTCGCGAGGCTCCCGAAGCCTGGCCTGTCTGTTTCTGGTACCGATAACGCCCCCGACTGGACGGGTACGACTGAGTCTGACTAGGTTTTAATACCCCCGAAGAATTTGCACGCAAAGGACAAGAACGTCTACCATGGCCCAGCTGACCACAAACAAAACAACCACCAGACCCTCTACTCTGAGACTGGTCTAAAACACACCTCCCGGAACCCCAATGAAGGATCCGAAACCCCTGGCGAAGAAAAGGAACCAGCTCCCGACTGAGCATGTTTCCGCCTCCACCCCTTACTGAGCCTAAAGCGCTTAGGAACCGCATGACTGACCGAGATGGTCTCCTCCTTAACCCCATCACCACTAGCAATCAAGGCCTCTACATGGGCCGCTGCCTCAACTAAAGTATAATAATCCTTCCACAAGGATCCAGCTACCTTCTCCCGAATATCGGAACACAACCGCTTTTCGAACTCAAAACAACGACGCTCCTCTGTTGTCACCAACTCTGGAGCAAACCTCGACAAACTACCAAACCGTATCTCAAACTGTGCCACAGGAGTGTCATCCTGACGCAACTCCAAAAACTGTTCCCTCAACCTTTCTCGAGCAGAAGGAGGGAAATACTTGGCCCAAAAGGCCTCGGTAAAAGCAACCCACGAGCCACCCACATTATTCTTAGCATTCTTCCACTAATAACTCGCATCACTCTTCAACTGAAAGGTCGCCAAAGAAACCCTCAACTCCTCATCTTCGACTCTAAGCATATCAAGAGTCTTGGTAATCTGCTCTAACCAACTCTCTGCTTCCAACGGTTTAGCCTCCTCCACAAACTCAGGTGGACCGGAGCGAAAGAACTCCTTAGTAAGCTTGAGATCATGCCATGCTGCGACGGCAGGTACTAAAGGAACTGCTGTGCCTCTTCAGGCGTTCCTACTACTCAACCGACCTCTACTCCCTCGTTTAGACATCCTATAAAGCACTAATTAAATTACATTTAGTGCCAATACAATAGCCTTCTCTGAGGCACACCCTAACATTGGTAAGTCACAAGACACACTTAGCCTCAAACTTTACATCTCTACTGCATATAAACATCTAAACATGTAACCACATAATCGAATCAAGTCCACAAACATAGCCACTCATCCCGGAACTCTCAAGGAATTCCTATCAGAAACCACGTTGATCAGGCGTGTTTCCAAAAGGACCTCAAAGCAAGTTCACCGGTTATGAATACTATCCAGGAGACTGAATCCCATGCTCACATAAATGCAACACATAAGTCCTAATATTCATGTTAACTATATGCAACGTCCTCACTATACGTAGTAAACCCACTGTGATAAAAATCATTTCCCACGAGCTCAAGGTATTCAAACCCGGTAGCTCTGATACCAAGTTGTCACGCCCCACTTTTTATTAGTCGAGGTCATTACCAAGTTCATTAACTTATTTCAATTTCAGAAATAATATGCGGAAATAAACTCATTCATTCAATCCAAAGCAATGAATATCAGTACTCTCATTCGTATGCAAGTAAATGTTTCATGAACATACTAATAAATTGCCCTTAGGCTTACAACTTTTAAATAAACAACTGAAGGGTGTAACCCTTTTACACATACGGCATTCCGTCAACAAGAAAGAGGCCCCGTGGCCAACAAATAAGTAGATCCAAATCTTGCAGCTCAACCTGCTAAACACCTGAAAAAGATTCAACAACGTGGGATGAACATATAGTCCAGTAGGGATCTCAACTTGATCCTCAACAATAACAACAGTACAGATAGCTATGATCATGCACACTCATTCTTATACTAGAATAGTAATGTGACAGTTTAGACAAAATATATATATAAAAATATATATAAACTTTTCTCAAAAACAACTATTTCATTCAACGCTATAAGCGATTCATCTTTCCCTTTTTCCTTTCATTAACCCCGTTCCCAATCTTTTAGACATAAGCAATTACTTAGGAAATAAATTCACTAAGACCACTACTATTCTCCAATTTCCACACATACAATGATATGCCTTTCTAGAACATATTTCTAAAATGTTTGATTCTCTTTACACTTCTAAAAGACAAGGGGTAGCAATTAATACATGATTAACACAAGATAATCCAATTACAATTTCATGACACGAATGTCTACATTGCCTATGACACATAGTCTATGGCACAATTCACCTTCCAATTATGGCTCAGAACCTGGCCAAATAACTCAACAAGGGTTCCATCTCTCATTAACAATATTTCCAAATTCAACAGGGATAACAAATCAAGTTAAACATATCTGATAACATAACGAATACACATGTTGGTATCGTAACAATCACAATCAAACTCACTTCCATACTTTCCAACTGATACACATTGTAGTGATATATTATATCAAATAAACAAACACTTCGGTGGACAAGCATATGAGCTGTATCACACTTCTATAGATAAGCATCTGAGCTGTATCTCTGCAATAGGCGCGCATATAAGCAGCAACCGTGGGACCATCCCCTATCTTCCCATAATCATTAACCGGTTTAGAGGTACATCCCCTATCTTCCCCTAAACCGTGGAGTACATCCCCTATCTCCTCCCATACACAAGTAATGCATATAAACACAACGTCATATACACAATCAATCAATAGTGTAATGCATACACAACAGTTCAACGCAACCGTGTCATCCTCCACCGATGGCCAAGTACAAAACCTCTAGATGCAGGTATATTGTACATCTAAAAACATACTCAATTATCATGAGATTATCAACTTATCACTAATACTAACATAGTAGTATAAGATACAACAATCCAACATTCATACCCATTCCAAAGTACTTTTCCCATTCCACAAAACCAATCCCACTTCCTTTTATTTTCAAAACCAACTTCATCCCTTTTGTTTCCACAAAATCAAATCCAAAGGCAATAGAACCAAAACTCATTTTAATCAACCACATTCTTTTCAAGTCATTCCAATTTAATTATATAAATTAAATCATAACCATTAAATTAGGGTTTTCCTCCCTCTTTCTCAATATTGAACAAAAGGCCTCAATCATCTAAAATAACCAACAATGGCTTCCATTAATCCAGAATACCCAAGTATTTACCCAAAGATCAAACCCCTCTATTAAATTATTAAATCAATAAATATTAGGGTTTCCTCTCCTTTCAACAACAACTAGCTAATTAACACCCAATTAGCCCCAAAACACATCTAATAATCATGGATCTAAACCAACAACCAACCCAAAGTTCAACCTCATGAATTTATGCAAAAATCCAACATGATATAGTTTTCATGCAATACAAAAAAATTACCACATGTCTATCTATAGATGAAGTATTGAAAAAAAAGAGCAAGGAGAATCCCTACCTCAAGAACCAAGCAAGAAACCAAACCTAGAGAAGAATCCTACGCAATCTCGAATTCCAATCGGTTGAAAATGTTCATCTCCTCTTGTTCTTCATCCTTGATACAAGAATCATGGTGGGTTGTTGATCAAAGTAAAGGAATTCAAGGGTTTGGAGCTAGGGTTTCGGACTTAGGAGAAGGGGAAACAAGAGGGGAAAAGAAAATATCAATAAATGATCAAAAATCTCGATTTTAAAGCTGCTGTCCCGAAAACCCCGCTCGAGCGTCCATCTGCTCGCTCGAGCGGACCTGTTCCAGCACAGATTCCAAAACTTCAAATAGGCGTAACTCTCCAATCCGGACTCCGTTTTAGGTCATTCTTGTGTCCAAATTGAAGCCCCGGAAATAAGCTTTCCAATGGTTCTAACCTCATATCCAAATTCAAAGTGTGGAAAAAGAAAATGGAAAAAGAGTGGCATCTATTCGTAAAATAACTATCCGAATTAAATTCTTTGGTTCAATCATACTTTACCAACATATTACCACCTCAACTAGAATCCCAAAATAAAATAAAGACGCTCCAAATACACTAATAGGATGCCAAAAAAATGAGTCCACATGCCTCAGAAATACAACTCATCCTGGAGACCCGCTCGAGCGGAAGGAGAAATTATGGGTCATCACACCAACCTAGGGATTAACTGAGTCATATTTACCGCCCCTTTGATTAAAATTGGAAGTTTCAGAAATTGTTGAAATTCTAAACTTTTATTGAGAAACGGTGATCTTCAAGAGGAGCATAAAGTGAATTTTTTTTTAAAAATGCCTTGGCATGGCATTGACATTTGCATTTTTCATTGAGAGTTTGCATAACTGTATATACTTTATAGAAATTCTCTACTGGGCTTTGTGCTCACCCCTATCGGACTTTGGTGCAGGTAGAGATATGGTGATCCAGTCGAGTTGAGGGCGTGGATTTATTTTGTGAAGAGTAGATTGCTCTCTTCTTTTTTGTTGTAAATTTTTTGTAAGCCAAGGGCTAAATGTGTATGGGTCCGAGAGACCACTTTTGTGTAACCGGGCTTAAGCCTTGGAAGTTATAGCCCATGAGGGAATTTTATTTATCTTGAAACATGACGCTCTATATGCTATAGATTTATGTATTTTTAAATTATTGAATATATAACTCGCATGTGGAACCTTGTATAAACCTTGGAGATTTATGATGTAAAGGTTGGAGAATGGTTATATTTAATTAATGAATGTGGTCTGATGTATTATACATGTTCGGATTATTTTCGGGGCGTGACACTGTACACTAATAAAAGTGTATAGTTGTCCATCAAAACAATACCACAATCAAAACTAAGACCACACAGGAAAACAAAATACACTATCCACTAATAGGACTTAACATATCTTTAGAAAAAAACTTGGGACTAATTGGAGTACTTGTCTGTGAGATGAGATTTATGAGTAAATATGTAAATATAGCGTTATAACAGTTTTACAGTTTAGGTGAAGCACTAATAAATCCCAATATATAATCTTATGAACTGTTTGGTCCCCTCTTTTTTCTTATGAACCCAAAAGTCCCATTAAAGTGGAAATTACCCAAAAATGGTAGTCACTTACATATTTTGGTTTTTTTTTAGGGATAAAAGTTGGTTTCTCCAAATATAAAAGTACACATTTAGGCAATTTGCACTGTAGAGGTTTTGGATTTTCCCTCCTTCTGGTATAAATCTCACATTACGAACAAAAACATAACACTCTAATAACGTAACAATCTAATGTAACACGATAAAAAACTCCTTGGTGTACTTTTTACAAATGTAACAACGTAACACTAAAAAAAAAACTCATTAGTGTACTTTTTCTAAACGTAACACTCCAATCAATATAATCTCAAACGTAATACTCCAATGTAACATACTCCAATGAAACACACAAAAATACTAAAAAATCCTTAATGTACTCTTTCTAAATGTAACACTCATTATTGAAATTATACATTTGCCCAAAACTTATTAAAAAAAATTTGTACTCCTTTTGAAATGGTTTGAAGATTCCCATGTCTTTTTTTTTTTTTTTTTTTTAGTGTTACACTGGAGTGTTGCGTTTGGGAAAATATACTAAGGAGTTTTTTTGTGTGTTACATTGGAGTGTTATAGTTTAAAATTATAGATTTGTCCAAAGCTTACTAAGGAGTTATTGTATTTCTTTTGAAATGTTTAAAGAATCTCATATCTATTTGAGATGTTTGAAGAATCTCATATTTCAAGTCATCTTTATACTTTTTTTGAAATATTTTCCAAATAAAAAAGATTCTCATATAAAAATTTATCCTAAATTTGATTCCCATAGAGTGTGTATCTTACCTTTATAGCACAAAAGGGAAAAAGAAAAGAAAACACTATAGAAATAAGGATATAGCCGTAAATCAAATTTCTAAATCAGCCGTGATTAGGACCCCCACGGATCCCCACCCCCTCCACCCCCACAGACATGTGGGGGTTGGTGAGTGAGGGAAGAGAAATTTTTTTTTTTTTTTTTGACCAATCAAAATTCAAAGGGGGTCATAGGGGTGGCTTTCAAAGGGGGTCACAGTCTTTTTTGTTTCTAAATAATATATTAAAGCTAAATTTCTAAAATTAATGGGACTAATTGGTGTATAAGAAAATCCTTGGGACTAAATGGATCACCATTTCTCAAAATGGGATTTATAAGTAATTTTTTCTTACAGCTTTCTTCTGACTTTCCTTAAGTTGAACAAAATGGCATCATTTTGGATTAAAAAAAGAAGTTTAATTACACTTTTTACCCATTGTTTGTTTCAAATCTCATTTAGTTCCTATAATAGAAATTGGATTTATGGCTATATCCTTATTTCTATTATATTATTTACGGCTATTATGAATTTACGGCTAACTAGTACATTAAGGAATTTTTTAGTATTTTTGTGTGTTACATTGGAGTAAAACCATAATTAGATTACCTAGTTGGCAGAAGCAATTGGAAAAGATAAATAATTACATAATCCAAAAACCAACGAGATTAACCGTGACTTAATTTGAAGTTCTAGTAATTGGAGTTGATATGAAATTCAAGCCATGAACACTAGTTCAATCTATAACCATAAGGACTATGAACACGATATATCATTGTCTATCTTTGTACTCATACATTTTTTTTTTTTTTTTTTTTGTAATTATATATGTAGGGCCTTATGTTAATTAAGACTTTGCCTAGGAACAAACAACTTAAAACCATCATAACTTTTTAGAGAAACACTACTATTGACACACTTGAAGTGTATATTGTGCCATTTCATAATTATATCACAAAAACTTGTAATATAAATAATAAAATGTCATTATTTTTTTTTACATACAAAGAAGTAAATCAATGTGTTTGGTTTGAGTTTTCTGAATTAAGTTTTTTGAAAATTGAGTTTTTTGCTTTTTGTGTTTTTTGTTTTTAGTGAATATTTTTAAAATTTTAAGCATTTTTTTTTTACTTTTTTAGATGCATCTTAGTTAGATCTGTCTATAAAGTAAAATATTTGTGAAAAAGTATTTTAAAAAATTAATAAATACACAAATATAACGCCCTGAAATAATCCACCATAAATATAATACATCAACCCACATTCACTAAATATTAATCCCGACTCACAAGAGATACCGGAAGGATGTATTCACCTTGTCCCATTACATAACTGCAAATGTCTATACAAAAGTAATCTCACATGCGATTATACATTCATTGAAAGCTAGTTCATGAATCTATACCATGTAAAATCATTTAACCAAAACGAATAAAGGCCCTCAAGGGCTTACAAATTCCTGGTTACACCAAAGTGGTCTATCGGACCCTTACATGTTTAGCCCTTGGCTTTACAAAAAGAAGTACAACAAAATAAAAGAGCAATCTACTCTTCACAAAATATATCAACGCCCTCAACTCGGTTGGATCACCACATCTTTACCTGCACCAAAATCCCATAGGGGTGAGCATAAAGCCCAGTAGAGAACCCTTAACAAAGTATATACATTTATGCAAGATCTCCAAATTTTAAATGTAAATACAAATGCCATGCAATGCCATATTTTAGAAAATTTCATTTCATGCTCTTCTTGAAAAACATCATATTTCAACAACAATTTGCAATCTCAACAATTTCAAAACATTCCAAATTTTAAACAATAGGGGCAGTTAATACGACTCAAGTAATCCCTAGATTAGTGCCTGCAAGTAGGCTCAACAACCACTACCAATAACCCCACTTTACCGGTTGCTAACCGAAAAGGAAGTGGTACCTCCTCCGCGCGTGTTTTCAGTTTTTCATTCCGGACACTTAGGCCAACTTATCAGTTTCATCTACACCACCTATCCAAACTTACCAACGTATTTACCCCATAGAACATTCCCATGATTTCATTTCACGATACCATTTTCTCAATGCAAGCCTTTGAAATGTATTTCAAAATGCAAAATTATTAATTTAAAGAGAATGCAATGCAATAATCAACAATGCAACATAACAATGCTCATCTTTAAGTGACTCAACAACAACATGATGTTAATTATAATTCCTTTTTCCTCCCCCCAATGACATTCCACACTTGACCATATGTTCAAAATAATTCCATAAACCCTTTCATTATAACCCAAAACCCCCAATTTCTAGGTTTTTCACAAAAACCCTAACATTTTCCATCTTCTTTGCAAAATCTCATTTTACTCCTTAATCCCAACCCATGTTGTCCAAAATTTCAAGAAAATCTTTAAAAGAATACAAGATAGAGTTTGTTCTACAAAATCATCAATTTCTTGAGCCACAAATCCATTTTTGAAAAAACAAAGAAGGGCTCACAAAATCAACCAAAAACTTACATGAACATATATATAACTCAAAGGAAACCCTACCTCAAATTCTTGTTGAAGAGGTGAGATCAAAACCCTAGAGCCAAAGGTGAGAGATTTTCGATCTCCACTACGTAAAGGCATGTCCTAGCTTAGATCTCTAAAGCTTGAGAGAGACGATGGATCTAGACCCAATGGATTGCAAGAATCAAAGATTTTTGGTGTTTGATGAGGGTGTTTAGAGAGAAGGGGGAGCAAAAGGGTCTTTAGAGAGAGAGGGATGTAAAAACAAAAAAAGACATACATTCAGCCTTAAAAGAAAGAAAAAACAGAGCCATCGGACTGCCCAGATTGCTGCACGTGCGGCACCCTTCCCCGCACGTGTGGAGCGCCTTCCCCGCACATGCGGTCCTTACCCCCACACGTGCGATGGTCCTTCCCACACTTCACTCCGCACCTGCCTTTTGGGCAATGTGCAACCCTCCACAGCTTGCCCTACCCTGCATGTGTGGCCTCACCCCCGGCACGTGTGTCCCAGAGCCCCCGCACATGCGGCCCTGGCCCAGCTGCCCAGAATTTTCCCAGCTCGTTCCCAGACATCCCAGACTCGGCCGTGCACCCTCCAAAACCAAGGAAATCAATCACCAAAAGGACAAGGACAAGTTTCATGAGAAACTCCCGAATGCAACAATTTCAAACCACTAACAAGGTTGTCCAAGACAACCTGACACCCCAACAAGACTAATCCCAAAACTAAATGAAGGAAAAATGGAATGTGTGGTATACCCGGTCATCACAACCTCCCCACCACAAGAAATTTTGTTCCCAAAATTTTGACCAACTAATCAAACAAAGAAATCTAGCAAACACAACTACACTATCAAGATTTCAATTAGCAACACCGATATTCAATTGACACTTATCACCGATATTCAATTGACACTTATCATGTTCATGATCATTTTTACATCAAGATTGACAATTGCTCATAATAGACATTTGAAACGAGGCATTTTTACAAAATTTCATCTTTTCACAATCTCATGCTTAGATTAACAATTCATATAACAACATGTGATCAACAATTCAACACTTTTTCCCTTCAACACTAGGGAACATTACAAATCAAAATAAACTAAGCATTTTCAAATAAATCCAGATACTTGGAGTGGACTTCCGCCTCCCTTTCCCATGTTGCTTCTTCAACCCCGTGGTGTCTCCACAACACCTTTACTAACGGTATGGTTTTTCCCCTTAACACTTGCTCTCGTGTATCTAGTATTTGAACCGGTCACTCCTCGTAAGAGGCGTCGTTGTCCACCTCCAAATCAACCTAATCTAACACATGTGAAGGGTCGGGTTCCTACTTCCTAAGCATTGACATATGAAACACATTGTGGACCCTTGAAAGTTGTGCCGGGAAAGCTAACCGGTATGCCACCTACCCAATTCTCTCCATTATCTCGAAAGGCCTAATGAACCTCGGAGACAACTTACCACTCTTACCGAATCACATTAAACCCCGCCTAGGTGAGATCTTAAGAAATACATGATCACCCACTTCAAAAGACAATGGTCGTCTCCTCTTATCGGCATAACTTTTTTGTCGGCTTTGGGCTATAGCTAACCTCTTCCGAATGAGAGCAACTTTCTTGGCTGTCTCCTTAACAATTTTTGGTCCCAACAACGGTGCATCCCCCACCTCAGCCCAACAAATTGTTGTTCTACAAGGTTGGTCATACAAGACCTCAAACGGTGCAATTTCGATACTAGCTTGGTAACTATTGTTGTAGGCAAACTCGATCAACGGTAAATGCCTCTCCCAAGACCCCTTGAAATCTAGGACACAAGCTCTAAGCATATCTTCCAAAATCTGAATAGTATGTTTTGACTGCCCATTGGTTTGAGGGTGATAAGCGGTGCTAAAAGTCAACTTGGTTCCCAACGCCTCTTGAAGGCTTTGCCACAACCGGGCGGTAAAACGAGGATCCCTATCTGACACGACGGTTACTGGAACCCCATGAAGCCAAACTATCTCTCTAACGTACAACTCTGCCAAGTGCTCAACTGAGTCACTAGTACGTATTAGAATGAAATGTGTGTACTTAGTCAACCTATCAACAATTACCCAAATGGCATCATTGCCCGCTGTGTTCTAGGAAGCCCAACTACAAAGTCCATGGTAACGTGCTCCCATTTACACTCAGCTATTGGTAAGGGTTGTAACAAACCCGCTGGTCTTTGATGTTAGCCCTTCACTTATTGACAAGTAAGGCACTTCAATGCAAAGGATGCAACATCCCGCTTCATACCCCTCCACCAAAACTGACGGCTAAGGTCACGATACATTTTGGGGCCTCCCGGATATACCGCAAGGCGTGAGTGATGGAACTCCCGAAGCACTTCCTCTCTACAAGATTCAGGTACAAACAAACGGTCTAGGTAGTGCACACTTTGATCCAAGTGAATTTTCAAACCGTTCTCTTCCTTCCCGTTGGAGAGTCTATCACGAATTAACTCTACTTCACGGTCTCCTTGTTGTGCCTCTACAACTTTGCCAATCAAGATAGGTTGAGCACTCAAAGTAAACAATGTTGCACCCTCTTCGGACTCACCCAATTGCAATTCAATCTTGCCGACTTCACCCAACATATCCCACTCTCGAATGGCCATACTCGCCAAACTACTCACGGATTTCCGACTTAAGGCGTCGGCCACTACATTGGCCTTCCCCAGATGATAGTGTAACTCAAAATCATAGTCCTTCAAAAATTCCATCCACCTCCGTTGACGTAAATTCAAATCTTTTTGGGAAAACAAATACTTCAAGCTCTTATGATCGCAGAAAACCTCAAACTTCTCACCATATAAATAATGCCTCCAAATTTTCAAGGCAAACGCTATTGCTGCTAAATCTAAGTCGTGGGTAGTGTAATTCTTCTCATGAATTTTCAATTGCCGTGAACCGTATGCTACAACCTTTCCCCCTTGCATCAAAACACAACCAAGTCCATCCCGAGACGCATCACAATAAATAGTGTAACCCAAACCTCTTTCCAGAATTATCAACACCGGTGCTGTAGTCAATCTAGTTTTAAGCTCTTGGAAAGACTTTTCACAAGCTTCATTCCACACAAACTCAACTCCATTCTAGTCAATCTGGTCAAAGGCGCGGCTAATCTAGTAAAATCCCTCACAAAACGCCGATAGTACCCTGCCAATCCCAAGAAACTCCGGATGTCAAAAACCTTTTTAGGTTGCTCCCAATCTTGTACCGAATCTGTTTTTGAGGAATCTATAGTTACACTCTCTCTTGACACTACATGACCCAAAAACTTCACCTTGGTGAGCCAAAACTCGCACTTTTTAAATTTGGCATACAATTGATGCTTCCTAAGTAAATCAATCACTACCCTCAAGTGAGCCTCGTGTTCCTCTTCGGAAGTCGAATAAATTAGGATGTCATTCACAAAGACGACCACGAAATGATCCAAGTACTCTCTAAAAACTCGGTTCATCAAATCCATAAAGGAAGCTGGTGCATTTGTCAACCCAAATGGCATTACAAGGAACTCATAGTGGCCATAATGCGTACGAAAGGCCATTTTCTGGATGTCTTCCTCCCGAACTCTCAACTGATGGTACCCCGACCTCAAATCTATCTTCGAAAAGCAACAAGAACCTCTAAGTTGATCAAACAGGACATCTATTCTAGGTAATGGGTATTTGTTCTTGACGGTAACTCAATTCAACTTGCGGTAATCGATACACAACCGCAATGACCCATCCTTCTTTTTCGCAAAGAGAGTCGGCACTCCCCAAGGTGACGTACTAGGGCAAATGAAGCCCTTGTCTAAAAGCTCTTGGAGTTGAATCTTCAACTCATGCAACTCTGCGGGTGCAAATCTATACAGTACCATGGAAATTGGTGTCGTTCCAGGCACTAAATCAATAGTGAACTCAATCACCCAGTGGCGTGCCAAACTAGTAAGATCCTCGAGAAATACGTCCTGGTATTCTAAAACTACCATTGGCAACTCAACACGAGTCTCGTCACTCTCACTATCCAAGAGAGTAGCAAGAAGACCACTAAGCTCGTTCCTACTACGAGGGCCAAAAATTGGCGACAAGACCCTATCAACCCGATCTCCCAAAAAGTAAAAACAATCGCCATTCGATGTGTGCACAGTGATCCTCTGATGAAAACAATCAATCAATGCCTGATATGAAGACAACCAATCCATGCCTAGAATAATATCAAAACTCGACATGTCTAGCAACACAAAAGCAAATGGGGTGCCGGTGCCCGGCAACCTCTATCTCACAACCACTACACCCCCAATCTAAATCAACTATAACCCTAACTGGTGACTCGATACCTAACCAAAATCACATATGTATATCTATATATTTGAGAATATATAAAAAAAAAAAAGTGGTTGTGAGATAACGAAATTTCAATTCCATGAAAACTTGTCTGGACCTTAATGATTTTAAATTTTGCCTAGGTGAGATTTTATATAAGGATTTTATATTCTCACACAAAAAAAAAAAAAAGTGGTTGTAGATTTTAGTATTTTTGGTTATTTTAATTTGAAAAGTGAGTTCTCATTAAACCTCGCATAATAGTATTTTTCGTTATTTTAATATGAGATTTTATTCAATTCTCTGTACCTAACCAAAATCACACATGTATATCTGTATATTTGAGAATATAAAAAAAAGTCATGTGAGGACTCACAATTGAATTCTGCAGGCATCTCTTCTCTTATCTGCACTAGAGAGGTTGCATCATATCAAGACAAATATCAATTAAACTCATCAAATAATTAATTTTCCCTTGTGGCAATACACCGTCATCTTCAATAGATGTATTTTATATATATATATATATATAACTACTATAGCAGAATTGGAAGAGAAATAAGTACCTATCAATTTGAATCAATAAAAGAATTTCTGAACATTTTTATAATTGTTGATTGAAAATATGGAATCAAATGAGTTTTCCATCAATGAAAAAAAGGAATCGTGACAAGTTCCCATGAATGGTTAGAAACTGATTAGGAAATGGGTCTCGAAAAAATAGGTCATAACGATAAGTGTAGAAATGCTTAGCGCCTACTTTTTTGGGAATTTTTTTATTTTAAAGATTGTGATAACATTGATATTTGAGTGATAGCAATCTTAAAATGTTATGGAATCTCAAAATTATATAATTTTTCATAGCATTTATGGAAAGTAATTAAAATTAAAATTAAATATGCTAAAAGTGCAATGTTATGATGTGCTGTATTTTTTATAGCATTTTATTAGTGGACAATATAAATGCATCATATTTATTAGCATTTTATAAAACAATTATATAAAAAAATGTTATTAAAGCTATTTTTTGTTGTAGTGTGTGTACTTTTATATTTGGACAAACCCACTTTTATCCCTAAAAAATTAAACCCAAATATGTAAGTGACTACCATTTTTGTGTAATTTCTACTTTCATGGGACTTTTGGGTTCATAAGAAAAAAGAGTGGACTAAACAGTTCACAAGATTATATTTTGGGATTTATTACTGCAACGCCCCAGCTTCTGGGCCATAAATAAGTACAATAATACAACACAAGTAGGATAGATAACCAAAACGTCTTAATATAAATATATAACCAAAGTTAATATCACATATCATTCGTTTATGTTCCATTACAAGATTACAAAACATTGCCAAACCAAAAGTTAAAAGGAAAAAAAACAACTAGTCCAAGTCTGCAAATGAACCACAGCTCCAACACTTAATCTTATTTTCCTTCGAAATAACCTTCACCATTGTAAACTGCTTCATCACTTGGCATGACACTGTAACGCCCAAATTTTTAAGCCCAAATGATAATACAACAATCATGGCTCTTTAGGGTAAAACCGAAATAAATTCTCCGCACTAGCATTACATGATCGTGAGATCCATACGAATAGTTCCTCATACAATTATACATTCGATGATTTCTAATACATGAATCTATAGCATGTAGAACATTTAATCCAAAAACAAATAAATAAGCACCCTCAAGGGTTTACAATTTCCAAGACTGAAGTCTGGTTACACAAAATGGTTATTCAAACCCACACAAATAGAGCCCTTGGCTTACAAACAGAGTCACAGCAAACGAGAACATTGTGCTCTCAACACACACTTCCATGCCCTTAGTTAGGCGGAATCACCACATCCTTTCCTGCACAAAAATCCCGTAGGGTAAGCATAAAGCCCAATAGGAAAAGCTTAACAAAGTACATACATTTTATACAAGTCTCAAGAGATGAAATGCACATGCCATTGTTTGCCCTTTTGAAAGTAGATCACATCTTCATCATTTGAAAACCATCATGTTCATTGATATCATGCAATTTCAATTGTTCAAAATTTAACTATTTAATTCAAGGGGCGGTAAATACAACTCTGGTAATCCCTAGGTTGGTGTCTACAAGTAGGCATCACT
The DNA here is from genome assembly GCA_025200525.1 of Camellia lanceoleosa. Classification (NCBI taxonomy): domain Eukaryota; kingdom Viridiplantae; phylum Streptophyta; class Magnoliopsida; order Ericales; family Theaceae; genus Camellia; species Camellia lanceoleosa. Next base: position 72,724,676 of record CM045769.1, read on the forward strand.
AGCACTACCAAACCCCACTTTACTGGTCTTTCATCGGAAGGGAAGTGGTACCTCCTCCGCGCATGTTTTCCGTCTTTCACCCCGGACACTCAGGCCAACTTAATCAATTTCATCTACACCACCTATCAAGACTTACCAACGTATTTACCCCAAAACTATTCCATGAAAACTTGTTTCACAATATTCTTTTCTCAATGCAAAGTTTTCAAATCAAATTTCAAAGCTTATCATAATCAAATGAATTAATATGCCAATGCAATGATTATGAATGCAATGCAACATTTCTTCCATGTTCAATCCTTCCACACAATACTACCATTGTGATCACAATTCCAATCCCCGTTTCAATGCAATTTCACAAGATGAATATGTATACTTTTATTCCAATTCATCCAAGGAATAACATATTTCCCACATTTTGAGCTTTCTCAACAATTTAGTCATTTCAAGACTATGTCAACATTTTGAATAACAATTTCCAAAATCAAGAATTCTCATATTCCATGAAACTCATCATTTATATGAATATAAATAAGAAACTATCCAAATACCCATTTATTTTGGCACACAAAATAAATATGACAATATCATCCAAGGATTTTTAACATCTTTTAAAAACCCCCAATTTCTGGTTTTCTCACCAAAAACATCTTTCTTCAATCGACATAGTTCAAAACCCTCAATTTCTATTTAAAAAGGAATAAGAGGTAAACCCACTTTCAAAATCACTCATCTTCTTGAATCAACAATCAAATTTCAAAGCTATTGAAGGATGATTTCGAAAATCATCTAGAGTTGAAAATCTAGAAATGAGTTGAAAATCTCTACCTCAAGTGTTGGAAAAGAAATGAGTTGAAACCCCAGAATCAATGGTATCGAAACTCGATCTTCACCGCACACAACGAAGCCCTTAAGAAGTTATCCAACTTTCAAGAAGAACTTGGGTCAAAATCCCAATGGATTTAAAGAAATCAAGGATTTGATCTTGTTTGATGTAGGAAATGTAGAGAGAAGGGAGAGAAAAGAGTTTTTAGAGAAAGAGAGATATACAAAAGTGAGATACACTCAGTCCAAAGGAGGAGAAAAGGAAAAATTTTCGGATCTCACCTACTACCGCACGTACGGAGCTGCCTCCCGTATGTGCAGCCTTCATCCCCCACACATGCGGCCCTCTTCCCCTGCACCTCCTTCCGCACCTGCTTTTATTGCAGCGTGCTTCACGACCCTCCCTTGTTTTCCGCATGTGTAGCTTGACCTCCCGCACGTACGACCCCTCTTCCGCACGTCCAACCCAAGGCCTTGCACGTGCAACCCTGGTCCACTAGCCCGGAAATTTCTCGGCTCAACTCTAGGCACCCCAGACAGACCTTGCGCCCTCCAAAACATGAGAAACTCAAGATAGAAACAAATAAGAATGAGAATTTGAAAAGATTTTTCAACAACTACATACCCAATATAACTTTAAAGCGGAACAAGACGGTTTACGTACCGGTCATCACAACCATCCCACCATAGCAAATTTCATCCCCGAAATTAAGTCAAACTACCCGAATAAGGATTTTCAAGCGATCAAAACCACACTATTTCATTTTCAAATCACAACATTAGTCCTCAACCAAATCTCACCATTGGTTACCTCACTAACAACAACCTTTCAAAATGCTCATAAACATGAAGTTTCCCAAAAAATAATGACAACTCTCAACAACCTCATGCTTAAAACAACACACATAACAAGATGTGGTTAACAAATTTAATATGTTTCCCTCAAACACTAGGGAATATTACAAAGAAAAGCAACTTACGCATTTTTAAATAAATCCAGATACTTGGAGCGGACTTCCGCCTCCCATTCCCACGTCGCTTCCTCAGCCCCATGATGTCTCCACAACACCTTTACCAACAGTATAGTTTTACTCTGTAGTACTTGCTCTCGGGAATCTAATATTTGAACTGGTCGTTCTTCATAAGAGACATCCTCATCTACCTCCAAATCAACCCAATCAAGCACATGAGAAGGGTCGAGTTCATACTTCCTAAGCATATATGGAATACGTTGTGAACCCCCGAAATTTGTGGCGGTAAGGCTAACCTGTATGCCACTTACCCAATTCGTTCTAAGATCTCAAAAGGTCTAATGAACCTTGGAGACAATTTACCACTCTTACCAAATCTCATCAAACCCCACCTTGGTGAGATGTTAAGGAACACACGGTCACCAAATTCGAAACATAAAAGTCTTCTTCTCTTATCGGCATAACTCTTTTGTCGGCTTTGGGCCGTAGCTAACCTCTTCCGAATGAGAGCAACTTTCTCGGTTGTCTCTGTAACAATTTCTGGACCCAACAATGGTGCATCACCCACCTCGGCACAACAAACTGGTTATCTACATGGTCAGCCATACAAGGCCTCAAATGGTGCCATTCCAATGCTAACTTGATAACTATTGTTATAGGCGAACTCAATCAATGGTAAGTGCCTCTCCCAAGGCCCCTTGAAATCAAGGACGCATGCTCTAAGCATGTCCTTCAAAATCTGAATGGTACGCCCTGACTGCCCATCGATTTGAGGATGGTAAGCAGTGCTAAAGGTCAACTTAGTTCCCAACACCTCTCGAAGGCTTTGCCACAACTGGGCAGTAAAATGAGAATCCCTATCTGATACAATGGTCACTGGGACTCCATGCAGTCGGACCACCTCTCTAATGTACAACTCTGCAAAATGTTCAACTGAGTCGTTGGTGCACATCGGAATGAAATGGGTAAACTTAGTCAACCTAAAAACAATCACCCAAATGGCATCATTGTCTCGCTGTGTTGTAGGAAGCCCAACTACAAAATCCATGGTTACACGTTCCCATTTCCACTTGGCTATCGGTAAGGGTTGTAACAAACCTGCTGGCCTTTGGTGTTCGGCCTTCACTTGTTGACAAGTGAGGCACCTCGATATAAATAAAGCGACATCCTGCTTCATACCTCTCCACCAAAACTGATGAATAAGATCATGATACATTTTAGTGCGTCGCGGATATACCACAAGGCATGAGTGATGGAACTCCGGAAGTACTTCTTCTTTACAAGGTTCTAATACAAACAAACGGTCTAGATAATGTACACTCAGATCTGAGTGGATGCTCAAACCTTTCTCTTCCTTCCCATTGGAAATTTTAACACGGATTGACTCCACTTCATGGTCCCTTTGTTGTGCCTCTATGACCTTACTAATCAAGGTAGGTTGAGCATTCATTATGAATAAGGTAGCACTCTCGTCGGACTCACCCAAGTGAAAATCAAACTTGTTAATAACACCTAGCGTATCCCATTCCCTAATGGCCACACTTGCCAAACTACTCACAAATTTCCGACTCAAAGCATCGGCCACCACATTGGCCTTCCCCGGATGATAGTGTAACTCAAAGTCATAATCCTCCATAAATTCCATCCACCTCCGCTGACGTAAATTCTATTATTTTTGAGAAAGCAAAAACTTTAGACTCTTACGATTGGAGAAAACCTCAAACTTCCCACCATACAAGTAATGACTCCAAATTTTCAAGGCAAAAATTGCCGCTGCTAATTCCAAATCATGGGTGGGGTAGTTTTTCTCATGAGTTTTTAATTGTCGTGAACCATAGGCCACAACTTTTTCCTCTTGCATTAAGACACAACCAAGCCCATCCCCAGACGCATCACAATAGACGGTGTAATCCAAACCTCTTTCTGGAATTATCAAGACTGGTGTAGTAAATGACTTTTCACAAGCTTCACTCCACACAAACATGACACCCTTCCTAGTCAATCTAGTCAAAGGTGCAGCTAGTCTAGAGAAGTCCCTTACAAAGTGTCGATAATACCTCGCTAACCCCAAGAAACTCCATATCTCAAAAACATGTTTGGGTTGTTCCCAATCCTGTACGGCATCTGTCTTTGAGGAGTCTACAATTACTCCCTCTCTCGACACTACATGCCTCAAAAACTTCACCTCGGTTAACCAAAACTCATATTTCTCGAATTTGGCATACAAACGGCGCTCTCTAAGAAAATCAAGCACTACCCGCAAGTGAGCCTCGTGTTCCTCCTCGAAGGTTGAATAAATTAAGATGTCGTCTACAAAGGCGACCACGAAAAGGTCCAAGTATTCTCGAAAAATTTGATTCGTCAAATCCATAAAAGAAATCAGTGCATTAGTCAACCAAAAAAGCACTACAAGGAATTCAAAGTGGCCATAATGTGTATGGAAGGCCGTTTTTTGGATGTCCTCCTCCCGGACTCTCAACTGATGGTATCCCAACCTCAAATGTATCTTTGAGAAGTAGCGAAACCCTCTAAGCTGGTCAAACAAATCATCTATTCTAGGTAGAGGATACTTGTTCTTAACGGTAACCCAATTCAACTTACAGTAATCAATACATAACCGTAATAATCCATCATTCTTCTTCTCAAAGAGAGCTGGCGCTCCCCAAGGCGATGTACTGGGGCAAATAAAGCCCTTGTCTAAAAGCTCTTGGAGTTGAATCTTCAACTCATGCAATTCGGCAGGTACAAATCTATACGGCATCATGGAAATCGATGTCGTGCCAAGCATTAAGTCAATGGAGAACTCTATCTCTCGGTAGGGTGGCAAACTAGTAAGATCCTCGGGAAAGACATTTGAGTACTCACAAACTACCCTTGGCAATTCGACACGGGCCCCATCACTTCCACTATTCAAGGGAGTTGCAAGAAGGCCACTAAGCTTGTTCCTTCTACAAGGGTCAAAGACTGGTGACAAGACCTTATCAACTCAGCTCCCCAGAAAGTAAAAACAATCACCGCTCGAGATGCACATAGTAACTCTCGGATGGTAACAATCAATCACCACTCAGTACGGAAATAACCAGTCCATGCCTAAAATGACATCAAAACTCGACATGTCTAGCAACAAAAAGCAAATGGAAGTCGACGCCCAGCAACTTCTATCTCACAGCCACGACACCCCCGGTCTAGATCAGCCGTAGCCCCAATAGGTGACTCTACTCTGAGCGGAGACACCAACCGTGCCACCTCTAACCCCAATGCAGAAACAAATGCAGTAGATATAAATGAATGAGACGCACCCGTGTCCATCAACACATTAGCCAAAGTATTACACACAACAAAAATACCTCTCACAACTAAGGATCCTGCTAACTGCTCTGGTGCGGTAACAACATACACGCGCCCCTGTGGCCCCTAATTAACTTGCTCATCTCTTGGAGCATAGGCCTGTTGCACTAATTGAGCTGAAGCAGCTCCCTGATTAACTCGTGAAGTCTGAATTGAATGAGCCGGCTGGTGGCTCTGAGTCTGCCTCAACCATGATGTGCCAGATGTGCCTCCCAACTGCAAGCAAGTCCTCTTCATATGCCCAGCCTAACCGCACAAAAAACTATTAACAATTGCCCTCTATTCTGGGGCTGACTCCAAGATCGGTTAGGTAGTGGTGGTAATATCAATTGCCCTACTCCCTTCTGTGGGCACGAAAAGGCCTTCTGACTCGGTTGGCCACATTTGAAACATGAAAAACTACTCGATGTACTCTTTTTCGGGCCTGCACTAGGCAAAGGAAAGGAAGATCTAGACTGTTGTGGTTGGAACTGGGATTGAAAAGTGCCCCTGCTCTTCTTGTTCTGCCTATAGTCTCCTTGTGACTCAAGGCCCCTAGACCTCGAACCCTGAAGTCTCTCTTTCTCAACTTGCACAGTAATCTCTATATGTGTCGTCGCCTCTACAAGACAGTGCAGACGCGCCCCGTGAGGGCCTCACTCTACAATTCGGACTCGATTTTGTCACGATTCTTAATCTTGAACCAAAGAGTCCAAATTCTGCAAATCGTTTTGAGAAAAACAGATTTTTAGAAAAGAAGTGCTAAACATGGACTGCTTTGCCAGATACAGAGTCGCCACCTAAATATTTTTTAATAAGGGAATTTAGGAAACCCTGACTCGGTGCCAAAGGCCACGTGTCCGTCATCACCAAAGTTGCCTCGGCTCGGGAATTTGGCTACGGTTGGGGAAGGTCACTTTGTGAGCACCCCCGCTCGCCTGATCAAAGATCGGCCTCTACTAACCATGATATCTAGTTTTGAAAACATTGTGCGTTCTTATTCCGGTTATTAGCCTAGATTTACTATGTGATGTGCACAGCATACAAGTATAGACTGGATCGCCTGAATTGGAACAAAACATTTCATGTTTGTTTGTTTGAAAATGGTTTGATGGTACTACCCGCAGGTAGGGTAAGACGTGGACTTGCCACCCTCGGGTGGGCTTTAGAAAACATGATTTTTGCCACTATCTAGTGGGCTTAAAACTCACAGTCAATGCATTTGTTCCAATCCAAATAACCCAACCTTCACCCACAGGCATTCAGGCAGTTATATCACATAAGCAAATAGCCTCATGGTAAGCATGCTATTCATGGCAGTCACTCACACGCATGCAAGGATGCTAAAGCATAAAACTCACCGAGTACTCCAAGCCAAAACAGAAGCTCATTAGAAATCCATGCATGATCCTAAGTATACAGAAATGCCTAACGCAACACATGCAAAAATGCAACTAAGATAGGCTCGGCTATTCTAAACATGGCATATGAGATGCAACAGCTAACAAGTATTCAACTTTGGAATTGAAATACAAATGCAGTTAGTATGATGCGCCGAGCCCGGTGCATCCACAACAGAAGAATGAATGCAAAACATGCTATCATACTGTATGCTAATTGAAACATGCCCTAATCTAACCATCATAAGCAGGTAAATAAAAGGGAAGAAAGACGTGGGGTTGGAAGACATATATCACACACACGTACAATTACTACAATTATACCCTCGCGCAGAGGGTCCGAATAAAATAATATACAGTCCCGAATAGTACAGTCCAAATAAATAATACAGTCCGAAATATGTACAAAAATCCTAATTAATTACCGAATTAACTAAGAAAATAAATAACTGGCATGCAAGCCAGGGACTGCCTTGACTCTTCTTCAGATGATGAATGATGCATGTCCGGGTTGCCTTTGCACGGAAATCCATGGCGATGCCCCAGTTAGCCTCTGTTTTGCACTTGTTCTTGAAATGCGTGCCAAGCTCCGGAAGGTTGCTGATTATTGATTTGCTGCAACAGAGAGCAGGAAAGGGGCATGGCAATGTATTTTCACAAATGTATGCATGCCTCGATCCTCGTGTCACCAATCACACATATCGATGCATGATGGCCGAGGAGTCGAATTGCACGACTCAATATGAGATGAATGCACATATAAACATGACAAGGCCTAGACCCCATCATGGATAATCCGGAGTGTCGTGACGGAATTGAGACACGCTCACACTGAGTACGAACGCACTCGTTTCGTGCTCAGGCTAACTCCTATCCCAAACACAATGCAATATGCATGACATGCATGAATGCAACTAACATACAACCTAGCACGCACAATACTGTGAAATGGCATACACGATGCACGAGGTAACATGGCATACACAATGCGCTAATATACAACCTAGCATACACAATGCTATGGAATGAAATGGCATACATGATGCAATATGGACTTACACTAACATAAGTGGACCTCAACCGCACCCACATAAGAGGCCATTAGATGAAAATGAGACGCTCGAAATACGTGCACACGTGCACGCAAACCGAGAACCGACCCTAGGGCACAAAATGCCACTCTAACAAGGCATGACAAAGCATGGAACATGGCATGCAAGCATGCAAATTTCAGTACCAAAATGTGGTGCAAAACAGCCCGAAACATAGCAAAATGGCACCCGATGCACGAAATGATCCTGAAATGCAAGATTAGACACGTGAAATGACTTGTAGCTATATCAAGCATGCATTGTTTGGACGTGAATCATGAAGACAGAAATAAGGTAGCCCCAAAATAAGCATATTTCCAGTTTTAAGCAAGGCCAAACAGTGAACACAAATGGGGGTAAGCTGCATGCAAAAATGGCCCCAAAAGAGAGATTAAGAAGCAACTAGCAGCTGCTGGTCCCGAACACAGGAGGGCCCTTCAACAATGTTGAAAAGGGGCCCAAAACATGGCATTTTACAGTTTATGACTCAACCCAATGTGGTGCAAAACAGCCTCGAAACATAGCAAAATGGCACCCGATGCACGAAATGATCCTGAAATGCAAGATTTGGCACATGAAATGACTTGTAGCTATATCAAGCATGCATTGTTTGGACATGAATCATGAAGAAAGAAGCAAGGCAGCCCCAAAATAAACATATTTCAAGTTTTAAGCAAGGCCAAACAGTGAACACAAATGGGGCTAAGCTAGCATGCAAAAATGGCCCCGAAAGAGAGATTATGAAGCACCTAGCAGCTGTTGGTCCCGAACACAAGAGGGCCCTTCAACAATGTTGAACAGGGGCCCAAAACATGGCATTTTATAGTTTATGACTCAACCCAAAACAGTGCACAAGCATGCTAAAAATACTATGCAAAATAAGGCCTAAAAAGAGGTTAAAACACAAGGTATAAAAAGAATGTCCCAAACAGTAAAAGACCCTTGATGAAACATGAAGAGGGGGTCAAAATAAGGCCATTTATAGTTCGGACCAAAGCCCAAAAACAGAAGCACAAGAGGCTAACAAATCATGCAAAAATAAGGCCAAAAGAGGGATATAAAGGCAAGTGGCAAATGGAAGCCTCAAACCGTGATGAGCCCTTCAACAATGTTGAAAAAGGGCTCAAAAAAAGCCACTTTACAGTTTATGACAGAGCTCAAAACATTTTACATATAGGCCTAAAATACTATGCAAAAATGAGGCATAAAGGAGTGGTAAAGAAGCAGGTGCAAAAAGGAAGTCTCAAACAGGGAAATACCCTTAAACAAACATGGAAAGGAGCTCAAAATAATGCTATTTTCAGTTAGGGTCGGAGCCCAAATGTGCAATCAAGTATGGCTAATATATTGAGCAAGATAAGGGCGAAAAAGAGGGAAATAGGAATTACCCTTGTAGCACAATCTTTAACAACCTCTTGGCTTGAGAAAAGGTGCTCCTTGCCTCTAGAAAACCAGCTCCAAGTGTTGGAAAGGATGGTGGGGAGGTGGTGCTATGTGGTGGTGTAGGGAGGGTCCAAGAACAATGGACTTTTTAAAGCTTTTAGAGAGAGATGGAGGATGTATGTATATAAGGCTCTTAGGCAAATTTTTCTAACCCTTAAAACCCAGCTGGGAGGCTGTTTCTATAGGCAAAAGTGGGAGAGAAAAAAGGGGAAAAATGGGGGGGAAAACAATTCAAGTTTTCCCCCAAAAGTTGGCCCCAACGGATACAAAATCTGGGGGGAAAAAGAGGTCATATTTGGACTGAACAGGGTGCAGGGGTTCAGACCGGCCAGCTATTGAGGTTGCAGGTGGCCGGCCGACCCTCCCCCATGGCCGGCTGGCCAGGGGTCAAAAAGGCCAAGTGTAATTACTAGCCGACCACCACAAATTGGTGGCCTCCCAGGTGTCCTCAACACAACCCCGTGGTCAAAAATTTGAAACAGTAAAACAGAAGAGAGAAAAGGCCACTTTTAGGAGGGGTTTAAAAGGGTCAATCACAATTACTAGCCGACCATATGATATTGGTGGCCTCCCAAGTGTGCACAACACAAATATATGGTTTAGAGCTGGAAAAAGTGGCCTTAGGGTGGTCAACATTGGCTTTCGAGTGAGAAAAACGGGCGTTGGAGGGCGATGAGGGAATATAACTGGTTGCTGAAACAATTACTGGCCTCCCACCCTTCTACGACCTTCCTGGTGATGAAACAGAGGTCCCTGCCGAAAATGAACGCAAACCGATGCAAAATGAGGGTTCGGTGGTCGAAACGCGCAGTCCGGGGCCTCGAAAACTGACTGTTAGGCACCGAAAGTAGTGCTCGACCATGAAGTTGGTTTCTCGGACCACAGTGTCCCTCAAAAGGGAGTAAATAAGATATGTGCCAAAAACAGTGGCAAACAGAGGTGGTTAAGCGGTCCCGAACCGAAGCGCACGGCCTGACGGCTCTGAAAACCGAGAACCAGACTCCGAAATGGGAAAAATGGCCTATGACCACGAAACGTAGCCCACGGCCACTGAGAGATGATCTACGAGACCTCTCCCTCCCTTTGGGAAGAGAAACAGAGAAAACCGAGCCTGGTTCGCAAACCGAGGCAGAGTACAGAAAGAGCCCGGAAGTCCGGAGGCAAGGCTCGCATCCGAGACTCTGAAACTCCTGGACGAGCGCGATATGCAACATCACCAAGCGCTCAATTAGTGATGTCTAAATCTTAAGGTCGGTCAAAAATGGGGTGTCTACAGTTGCCCATCTTTGACAAAACTCGGAAGTCACAAGTGACGGGAGTGAATGTCAAAGCCCAGAGACGACTCATTTTTGACAAGGCCGAAGACTCATTTTTGATAAACAGAGATATGCCCGCAGGCGCGCCCGCAGGCAATGGGGGCAAAATGCAAAACCGTATGCACAAGGCCAGATGTAACTTAATGATCATGCAAATGCGGCAAGCTGTAATGAAGCAAATATTCGCAAATAGATGCAACCGTTTTAAGCAAGAATGCAATGCAACAACTACATTTCATGCAGTTAAGAATGCAGAGAATTTATTCAATTCTCATCACGTCTCACACGGAGAAGATACAATACCTGCGCGATTCGTCTGGTCGCACCAGCTTCAAATGAACCGTACATACAATATCGTGCCTGCAAAAGAGAGAAACTCGACAAGCACGACATGTGTAGCAACATATATTCAATGTGATATAGAAAGTTCGACAAACGCGGCGTCGGTGAGTGAGGGCATCGCAATGCGAGAAAGGAGCGTGCGTGACCATGCAAGCTTAAGCACAGAGGCATGGTAATATCAAGAAAACGTGCATAACAATGCAAGTATGTGCATGAGAATGCAAGTCATGTGCACAAAAATGCGGAACAAGTGCGAACTAGAATGCACGTATGTCACGAAACAACGAGCAAGGAAATGCGCATTTCGGCGAGGCGACTCGAGCGCGGCCTCCGGTTCACCTCCCAGGAGGGGTTATAACATGTTCATGAATGATACATCTCAATTTCAATGAGTAATGATGAGACACGCATCAGGAGTTGAAGCTGAAGTTCCGGCGGAGCGATTTCGCGACAATAAGTGCACTTCTTTTGTACTTTTTCAAGTCCCGGGAACTCCAATTCTCCCTAAAATTTGCACGGAGCTTGGGACCCACGTAGGGATCACCATCGGCCAGTTCTCTTTCCCATTGGAGGCCATCGGCTAGGTTTTGAAAAAGGAGATGGCCGGCCAGCCAGAAAATGGGGCCGGTCAGCCATATGCCCAAATCCGCGGGCATTTTGGTCTTTCCACCTTCTTTTATTTAAATCCACTCACCCAAACACTTTGAGCTCATAACCTCAGCTCCGAAATCATCTCCTTTAGCTTCCCAAACCATTTTCTCCCTCAGATCTGCGCTCCATACGCGTTTTCCAACGCCCCACGCAAGCTGTTTTCGCGAAAACATTCATTTTAAACACTTTGAACCGATTAAATTTTGATTTCGGGGCTTCTTTTCTCATTTTCTCCACTTGAGGTGAGTTTGTCTCAACATTTGGAAGATTTTCTTGGGAGTTGACTTTTGTTGATTTTTCCATTTCTTGAGCGTTGACTTTTTCTAATTTTGGCTGATTTTTTACTCCTTTTGTAGATTTTCTGCCATGGCCGGTCATTTTCCTCACGGTGGAGGTCCTGCGGATGCCGGAGGTGATCCCGATATTATGGCTCTGCCTCCGGGGGTTCGACCCTTCATACCCGAGAGGTACGCCGCACCAGCACACATTCTTGCGCTAGCTGTTTTCCATCACTTCACTGACTTTGATGAGCGGGCACCCAAGGATCTCCTTCTGCGTGAGCCAGAGTATCACCTCTCTCATGAGGCACGAGAGGTATTTACTTTGTTTTTACCTTTCCTGCAACGTATTCTGCATTTTTCGTGCATTCTATGCCTTTGCCATATTTGAGCACACAACTTATTTAGAATTTTTAGTCTATGACATAGCACTTTGTTTGCATCTTGAACACAAAGTTCAACCACTTGAATTCCTGAACACTCAGCTCATAAATTGATTGCGGACACACGGCACACATTGGTTGAGAATTGAACACGCAGCCCAAACACTGATTGAGAGTAGAACACGCAGCCCAAACTCTGATTTTCTGAACACACAGTCCGAATTGAAGGTGAACACGCAGCACACACTGATTAAGATTTGAACACACAGCCCAAACACTAATTTCTGAACACACAGCTCAAATTGAAGGTGAACACACGGCATACACTGATTGAGATTTGAACACACAACTCAAATTGAAGGTGAACACACGGCACACACTGATTAAGATTTGAACACACAGCCCAAACACTAATTTTCTAAATTGACAGCTCAAATTGAAGGTGAACACACGGCACACACTGATGGAGATTTGAACACACAGCCTAAACACTAATTTTCTGAACACACAGCTCAAATTGAAGGTGAACACACGGCACACACTGATTGAGATTTGAACACACAGCCCAAACACTAATTTTCTGAACACACAGCTCAAAATAAAGGTGAACACACGGCACACACTGATTGAGATTTGAACACGCAGCCCAAACACTAATTTTCTGAACACACAGCTCAAATTGAAGGTGAACACACGGCACACACTGGATGAGATTTGAACACGCAGCCCAAACACTAATTTTCTGAACACACAGCTCAAATTGAAGGTGAACACATGGCACACACTGATTGAGATTTGAACACGCAGCTCAAATTGAAGGTGAACACACGGCACACACTAATTGAGATTTGAACACGCAGCCCAAACACTAATTTTCTAAACACACAGCTTAAATTGAAGGTGAACACACGGCACACACTGATTGAGATTTGAACACGCAGGCCAAACTCTGATTTTTAGCATGCAGCTTACACTTTGAAATCTGAACACGCGGCTCATTCACTTTACTTTGCACGCAGCCTATTTATTTGCACATAGCTCATTCATTTTATGCTGAAACATGTATTCATTCTGAATGTAGGTGACTTCTCGCACTGTGCGGGGATACGGCTCCACCGTGGCTAGAGATTGGTATGCCGAGCTCCCGGAGGCTGTCTGGGATTTGGTTGACTTGGCAGGGTTCGGGCCTTTCTGCACTGGGCTGTCTCGTTGTCCTGCCAGGAGGACGTTGATGGCCGCCCTAGTGGAGAGATAGTGGGACAACACTAACTCCTTCCATTTTTCTGCCACGGGGTCTTGACTATGACCCCACTTGATTTTGCTGTATTGACTGGCCTGGACATGGGAGGTTGGCCCATCCCTTACAACAAGGACATGGGCCAGTAGGAGGCCGCTCGGATATATTTGCTGGGGGCTCGCCCGCCTGTTGATAGAGCTTCGAGTAGAGTCCGATACACTTGGTTCTCTTCCCATTTTCGGAGGGTGGAGATGGAGCCCGGGACTCCTGAGGAGGCAGAGCAGTATGCCCGTGGTTTTCTGATGTTCCTCTTCGGGACTACTTTGTTTGCCGACAGGGGGAACATGGTTGGACTGTATTTGTTAAGTGCTTTGGTAGACCTGTCCCAGGTCAGACAGTATGACTGGGGTGGCACCGGCTTGGCTACTCTTTACTGCTACATGAGCGCGACCTCCCGCGGACGGGGGGACTTACTTGGCGGCTATTGGAGAGCCTGGGAGGTACTTTCTGCCCTCTTGATTTACATTTCTTCTCCTCATTACTTGTACATTGCACACACGGTGCACTTTACACTCTGTATTTTGCCCTCAGCACTTTGCATTTGCATTCTACACTGCTTTCCACAATTATGGGTCTATGTGTACTTCCCGACATTAGCCCCAGAGATGGTGGTGGAGGGGCCCCTCGTGATCCCGTACTCATTGGTATTCGAGGGCCAGCACCAGCCGAGACCTCAGGTGTCTCTCCTTTATCTACGGCAGTATTTCGACACGGTGCGGTCGACGGAGGTATTTCAGAACTCTCAGTTCTTTCTGTTCTCATCTTTGCTCTGTCTTGTACATTCCTGATTTCTGATTGGTTTATGCATCGGTTATTCGCAGATCACATGGCAGCCTTGGGCGCCCTTAGGTAAAGGTCTCCGATTCCAATTTGCCGTAGGGTCAGGTGCCTCCCAGTACAGGATCCAATTCGAAGGACTAGTTGGTAGGGCATGGTTTCTGGGAGAACGCTTCTTGCGTCAGGTATGGGGCTACACTTCTCAGGATCCTCCCTCAGCACCCCCAGTCAATATGCGGATTGCTGATAGGCTCTCTGCCCGGGATGTTACTGGTGCTATGTTGGGCACTGATGCTTTGCTACATCTTGAGGAGGGGGATTATACTACTTATCGTCACATATATCTGATGCCTCCATTGACGGGAGTCCGTACTCCATTGATGAGGCCTGTTGGTGTGCCATTTTCGAGCCAGGCCCAGGCTCGGGCTGCAGATATCCCTTCCTCTAGCAAGGCTGGTACATCTAGAGGTGAGGGTGGATTCGTTCCCCCGGTTCCTCCGACTCTCCATCATCCTGGGTGGCCAGACATGCCGACCGAGTTGACAGGATGGCGATTTGGGACTCCCTACCCGATTCCGATGGAGCCTCCCATGCCTGACCATAGATATGTTAGAGATCCTGATTCACCGCCGGTATGCTTTACAACTTTGCCTTATCACTGAGGTACTTAGACACCCATTCCTCTACTAATATTTTGCATTGGTATTTGCAGCCTCCGGTCGGGTATGTGGATGAGATGCTAGGGGTGATGGCCGCACTCGAAGGCATGGTCTTACGGAGGGAGGCCCAACTATCCATCATGGGTTTCCAGGTACCCTTTAGTTTTCTCGCGTATTGCATTGACATACCGTCTGTGTAGAGCACATCTGACACAAACCACATTCGTTTACTGTATTTACATGCACCCCCCATTTCATGTAGTTTGCTTGCACCTATATTTGACACATACATTTGAGCTGATGTATTCAAACTGTACTTTTTATTTTCAGATGCCTTCGGTAGATCAGCCACAGCCCGAGCTATCCGGGCCTTTTTGAGGAGCTGGGCCATCTGGGCCTTTTTGAGGAGCTGGGCCATCTGGGCCTTTTCGAGGAGCTGGGCCATCCAGGCCTTTTCGAGGAGCTCGAGGGGGGGGTCATCTCGCAGACACAGAGCACGCATTATAGAGGAGGAGCCCGATGAGGATAAGGAGGAGGAGGCCGTAGACCGTCAGTTGGAGACATCTACTGATAGAGAGGAGGGCTCCAGTCTTGGCTCCGGGAGTGGAGTTGAGGTTGAAGAGGGTTCCGAGGATGGCGGCTCCGATTCAGATGGTGATGGCAATGGTGGTGCAGAGTCCATTCCGCAGAAGAGGACGAAGAGGGCCTCTCATTCCTATTCTTGAGAACATTGATGCAGTTGTTTCCTGGTTTATTTACCTTTTTACTAGTAGTTGTAGCACATTGCACATTATTTGGCAGTTTTATTTCCTGTAAAACTTGTATCCTTGTTGTAAAATGTTGTAACAAAGGAAGCATGATGGAATGAAACAGCCTTTGAAAAAGTGTTGTATTTTAAACTTTTGGCATCATATCGCATCAGGTTGAATGGAAATGTGCATTGTTCATTTGCCCAATCAGGTAGTGAACCGACGCAACAACTTAACTTACTATCGATGTAGAAAAACCTTAGCAAGTTTACAACTCGATAAGCAAAATACGACAGTGTTGACAACTTAATAAACAAGACTCAACAAAGATTGCTTTAAACAAAGAGTAACAACTCGAAAACACAAAGCACAACAGCTCGACAAACAACTCGATAAGCAAAACGACAACTCGATAAGTAAAAACAACAACTCGATAAGCAAAAACAACAACTCGATAAACAAAATTAACAAAACAAAGTGTACTTCGGACAATCTGGGCAATGGAACACATCCGAAACAGAGAGAAATGGAGGCCTTTGACGCACCCGTTGCATGGAAATGCTTGAAACTTCCTCCTGGAGGGCAAAACAGGACCAATGGCACACATTGGAGCATGGTCGGCCACCTTTGGGGGCCGGCCGGCCAGATTTTTGCAATTGAGGAGAGAAAAAGTGGCCGGCCTGCTAGAAAAGGTGGCCGGCCAGCCACTTAGTCCAGCAGCCACCAAATTTTTGACACGTGTCCCTGAATAGTGCCTTATCCTCTTTAAAAGCTCCAACTTCGTGGTTCATTCATTTCATCATTGTTTTGCACAAAAAAATGAAGGCATTTCTCGCAGAAAATCTCACATCTTGGATTGCTTCTCTAGATGGCTCGGAAAAGTTGAACTTCCGAGGTTTCGGGTTGAATGCACTATTCACGCTGAGTCGTACTCCGCTCCACCTTCCTTTCCTCCATGCCGCGGCGAGGTTTTGGAACCCGGTGACGCATGTCTTTAGCTTCGACGGGCAAGAGGTATGTCCAACTTTTGAAGATTTTCAAGTTTTGATGGAATCTGAACGTTATGAAGAGATTTTGCCTCAGTTTCGTTTTGGCCACGACCAAGCTTTAGGGCGGATGTGTGGACTTACTGCGCATGATGCTCGGTCCCTGATCTATAATGGGGAACTGGATATCCTTGGTTTGATTCATCGCTTTTCTGATGCCGGTGACCGTGGCGACCATCATTGGCAAGGTTTCCGACAACATGCCCTTTGCTTGTGCATGCTATCCCACTTTCTGCTCGCGTCGGGCTTCGGTGGATCTAACATTCGTCTAATTGAAGTTGCTCAAGGATTGAAGGAAGGAAAGAACTGTATTGCCATGGCATTGGTTGAGACACTGACGGGCTTGGATGCTTTCCATCGCCGGGAGACGACCAGATTTGCGGGGAGTCCACTACTGCTGCAGGTAATGTTTCCCTCCCAATCTCACATATGTATTTGCTCACATCAGTCGGCCCTCAGGCTCGGTTTTTCTCACAAAACCCTTGTCTCACTGTTCTCTCATCACACGTCTCTCTATTATTTATTCTCTCATTTTTCATCCCTCTCCAGGTATGGTTGATGGATAAGTTGCAGGTCGTGGACTCATGCCCAGCATACTCAGCGCGCGGCTACTTCTTCCGGCAACGCTTAGTCGATGCCCTTGATGAGGGATGGTGGTTCGACTAGATTTGCAATTTGTTTGCAGATCGCATTGCTTGGCACTGTCCTTGGCTTAATCTCTCGGCAATGAGCTATAGCATGTCCCAAGCAGATCGATCCAAATTGATTGGTCCGACTCACTGTATTCTACTTTCCGCTTTGCCCAGCCGCCGGTCATGATCAGACTTGCCCGCCTGAGGGGATAGAGTATCCGGCTTCATTCCCGGTTCGAGATGCACGGCATGGATGACTAGAGAGCTCCTGGCCCCCGCTCCCACTTTCAGTTGCATTTTGTCTGACGAGTGCTGGGATTGGCTCAATGAAGAGGCACAGATTGGTCCTAGCTTGGCATCAGAGGCTTCGACTAGCTCTGGAAGGGGGCGCAGGGACACCTGACTTGACTATGCCCCAGATTTATTGCTTTATTAGTACTTTTAAGTTTTCTTTATGAGTGTAATAAAAAAGCAACTTCGATTGTATGCAAGAGCAGGAGAACTGTGTTTTGAAATCAATGAAATTGAAGGTTGTGGTACTGAAAATTTTCCGCTTTGGTCCAAAAATGGTCTTAGTTGTAAAAAGATTAATTTGAACAAAGTCAACTTTTATTAAAACTTTTCAAAACTATTTTCGATATGGATTAGAACCGACATGCTCGAGATCTCACATCGAGATGCACAACCCCGATCCTCGAATCGAAAGTTGCCCTAGTCTGAGAGTATCATGCATCGCATGGCAATGGAAAGTTGCCCCTAGTCTGAATAGCACTGCATCGGAGATCGCGATAAATGCTGATGGAGAAAGATGAACGAGACAATCAAATGGACAAAGTTGATCGGGGAAAAGTTTATGGCTGAACTTCAGGGTGAAGTTGCCTACGTATCCCAAAGATGGGAATCAAGCCTTTCGTAGTTCAGGCTTAGGTTCACTCGAGTATTTTCACTCTCCTTTTGCGCTCTAACTTTTTCCAGGGCCGCCCTTTGCGGGTTTTCAACCTTGCGAGCTCAGTTTTTATATTTTTCAACTTTTTATGCTCTAACTTTTGCCTAGGGCGCCCTTTCGGGTTTTCGGCCTAGCGAGCCTCTCAGGGGTAATATTTCTTCAACTTGTCCATGTTGATCGGTTGTGAAAACTCTAGGCCATCTAGGTCCATCAGAACCATAGCTCCACCTGACCAGATAGCTTTGATGATGTAGGGACCCGTCCAATTGGGTCTGAACTTGCCACTTGGGTCGTGGATGGGAGCTCGGTTGTCTTTGAGCACCAAATCTCCTTCCTTTAGATTCCTGGACTTAACCTTCTTGTTGAAAGCTCGGGCAATTCTGCGTTGATAACCTTGAACGTGGTACAGTGCTTTCAGTCTTCTCTCATCAAAGAGCATGAGTTCCTCAAATCAACCGCTTCGCTAACTGCCTTGACTATCTCGACACTTTCGGCTAGTACTCGCAGTGATGGAACCTCAATCTCGATATGTAGAACGGCCTCCATCCCATAAACCAATGAATACGGAGTCGCCCCAGTAGAAGTCCTGATTGAAGTCCGTTAGCCCCACAGAGCAAACGGCAGCTTATCTGGCCAGTCCCGGTAGGTTTCCACCATCTTTTGCAGTATGTGTTTGATGTTCTTGTTGGCGGCCTCAACTGCTCCATTGGCCTACGGCCGATAGGTAGATGACTTATGAAAAGCCACATTATATTTTTCCAACAAATCAATCACCTCCTTCTTGAAGTGGGAACCATTGTCTGAAATAATCTTGTTTGGGACTCCATAACGACAGATGATGTTGTTTCTGATAAACTTTGCGACGTGCGAAGCCTTCAACACTGCATAAGATTGGGCCTCGACCCACTTCGTAAAATAATCTATTGCAACCAGGATGAACTCATGCCCATTCGACCCCATTGGAGTGACAGCCCCGATCACATCAATTCCCCAGACTGAAAACGGCCATGGCGAAGTCATATTGTACAGCTTTGACGGCGGAATGTTCATGCGATTTGCATGAATTTGGCATTTGTGGCATCGCCGGACGAAACCGATACAATCCTCCTCCATGGTGGACCAGTAGTAACCCTGTCTGAGGATCTTCCGTGCCAGCATTACCCCATTCATATGTGCACCGCATTCCCCTCCATAGATGGCTTCCATCAGACGCTTTGATTCCTCGGCTTCAACACACAGCTTATGCATTCCCAGATGACCTCTCTTATACAGCTTACCTCCACAGATGATGAACTGAACGGCCATTCTTCTGATTTCTCTTTTATCCTTGGCATTTGCCCCTAGCGGATATGCTTCCTTCTCCAAGAAATTCCAAATGTCATAATACCAGGGGTTTTCGTCCTGAACCTCATCTATAGCAGCAATCGACTCATAGCCTGGCGCAAATTTGTGGTCAATGATGACTGGACGCATCCGGACTCCAAACGTGATGTCTATCATGGAAGATAGAGTTGCTAAAGAATCTGCGAACCTGTTGTTCTCTATTGGAAGATGAGGGAAGTTTAGCTTCTCAAACCGAGGAATTAACAAATCCAGGGTCTGGTGATACATCATCATCTTTTCTTCTTTGACTTTCCAGTCTCCTTTTGCTTGAGACACAGCAAGGTTCGAGTCCCCGATGACGTCCATCTGTCTTGCCCGTAGTTCTAGGGCCGCTTCTAGACCGGCAATGCATGCCTCATATTCTGCTTCGTTGTTGGAGACTTTGAATCAGAGTTTGAAGGCTAGAGGGATACGGGAATTGTCGGGTGCTATCAGCAACACTCCTATCCCATACCCGTACTGATTTGACGCTCCGTTAAAGTACATTGTCCAATACTCGTCGTCGATGTGCAAAATGGCTTCATCTGGGAATAAGTACTCAACTGTTTCATCCCCTTCCACTGGATGGTCAGCTAAGAATTTTGCCACTGCTCTTCCTTTAACCGACTTGCGTGTTACATATTTCAGATCGAATTTGGAGAGCAACAGCAACCAACGAGCTAGCCTACCCGTAAGTGCCGGTTTCTTGAAAAGATATTTGATGGGATCGAGTCGTGAAACCAACATTACGGAGTGAGCTAGCAGGTAGTGTCGTAGCTTCCTGGTAGCCCATACCAAAGCTAGGCAAGCCTTCTCCAGTGGTGTATAACGAGTCTCATACTCTAGCATCTTCTTGCTCAGATAGTAGATGGCTCTCTCCACCTTGTCCTCTGATTCTTGCGCAAGCTTGCAGCCCATTGTAGTCTCAGTTACTGACAGATACAAAATCAACGGTTTCCCAGTTAAGCGTGTGACAAAGACGGGAGTTCTCAGAGATATTCTTTAATCTATTCAAACGCAGCTTGACATCGGCTGTCCCATTGGAACTTTTTTCCTTTCTTGAGGAGACCAAAAAGTGGTTCACAAGTCAAGGTTAATTTTGAGATAAACCGTCTTATCAATTGCACTTTACCCAGAAAGCCTCGCACCTCCTTTTCAGTCCTTGGTGGTGGCATTTCTAAGATGGCCTTGATTTTTGAAAGGTCGACCTCGATGCCCCTTTGTGTAGTTAGAAACCCCAGCATTTTTCCCGCTGTAACACCGAATGTACACTTCTGAGGGTTCAGCCGCAACCGGAATTCCCTGATCCTCTGAAAGAACTTTTGCAAGGCAGTGTAGTGGCCCTCTCTTTCTTTGGACTTGAGAATCATGTCGTCCACATACACCTCAACCTCTTTATGGATCATGTCGTGCAATATTGTGGTCACGGCCCGTTGATAAGTAGCCCCAGCGTTCTTCAACCCAAATGGCATTACTCTGTAGCAGTATGTCCCCCACGGGCTGGTGAAAGCAGTCTTTTCTTGATCTTCAGGTGCCATTACTATCTGATTGTAGCCTGAGAAGCCATCCATGAAAGAAAGCAAAGCTTGCCCTGCTGTGAAATCCACCAACTCATCGATATGCGGCAAGGGAAAGTCGTCCTTCGGACTAGCTCTGTTCAAATGCCTGAAATCCACGCACACTCGGATCCTGCCATCCTTCTTCGGCACTGGAACAATGTTGGCCAACCAAGTCGGGTATTCGGATACCAGCAGGAAGCCTGCATCGATTTGCTTGGTGACCTCTTCCTTAATTTTGAAAGCCCAATCCGCGATCCTCCGAAGTTTCGCTGATGGGCCGCCCGGGTCAAGAGGGATCCGATGTCGCATAATCTCAGATCGATTCGGGCATGTCTTCGTAGGACCACGCGAAAACATCTTTGAAATCTTTCAATAAAGCGACTAAGCGCTCGCGTTCCTCCGAAGACAACGTGGACCCGATCTGGACCAGCCGCGGGTCCTCCTCAGTACTAGTGTTCACGGTAGTGATTTCATCAACTACCGGTTTAACAAATCTTTCCTGCTCTTGTTCAATTAAACGTTGCAAAACCGGAGGAACTTCGTCCTCGTCGTTTTCATCAAAGTTTTGAAAGTCTGAATTAATGCAATAAATCAAGGACACAGAAAAGTACTCAGAAACCACAGTTACATCATTCTCATTAAGCACATCCAAATCGTCCGATTCTTCAGTTACAACAGACTCAAAAGAGAAAGAAAAAGACGACCTAGACAAGACTGTGGCATCCGGGTCATCATCCCCAGGAATACTAGACTCAGACTTAGTCGAGCTGGAACCTGATTCCGACTCACAAGACTCGGTGGAATCAGATTCCGGCTCACTACCTGATCCAGTGCTGCTAGACAGAAATCCCTCTTCATATTACCAAATGAGAGAAGGCACGATAGATGCATCCAAAATAGTTGTTGGTAGGCTCGTAGCCGTTTCTTCCCCAATCATGGAAACCGAGAAGTTATCCCCCAAGCACTCATGGTCGATCGGAGGATCTGAAAGTAGACATGCCAATGCTACCCCCATTTCAATTTCAGTGCCCTCAGAGTCCACTGTTTTACATTGCTCAACCTCAGCTGATGGGTCTGTCTGCTCTTCGACAACGTCATGCCTGGGTACTTGCAGGTCAAAGAAGATCTCGAAGCCTGGCACACGCTTCCTCTCCGCGTTCAGCCACGGCTCTGGGAAGCCGCAAAATGGAAAGTCCTCCCCCTCCTGGACGAAGCGTCCGTTTAGGGTACCCAGATGGGCCTATGTATTAACTCAAAAGGCTTCCCAACCTGCTTTGCTCTGGGTCTTCCGGCCATCTCCTTTCCCTTTCTTATCCAGTCCTCTTTGGTGGGTTGATAACCCAATCCAAATGTATGCGGGTTATGTGGTACTTCGGCCAATGCTGCGACGCCTTTCCGGCCGCTTCTCCCTAGTCCCATCCCAGGGATGTGCTGTAGTTTGTTCATGAGGTGTACAGATTGGGCACTGACGTACATTCCCTCATTCACAGCCATGATATTCAGCACCACCCGGGCCTCAGCCAAAGTGAACCTTGATAAGAACACATCCTCTGTGCCATGCTCAATTTCCAAGACTAGTGTGGACACTTCTGGCGGTGGATGGATTGATGAATTCCCGAAGACAATAGCCACTCCCTTCCCGTGAGGGTACTTCAACATCTAATGTAAAGTGGAAGACACTGCCTTTACTTGGTGCAACCACGGCCGCCCCAAAAGTAGATTGAAGGCTGCGGGAACGTCCAAGACATGGAATTCGATGTTGTGTCGTCCTGGACCAACCTGAGTCTGAATCGTGACAATCCCCATCACTTCCCTGCTAGTGTTATCAGATGCTCTGATCACTTCAGTAGTCGGCACGAAATCCGCGGGCTTCAACCCGATTGCATATGCTGTTCTGGTTGGGCAGACGTTGATGGCGGATCCGATATCAACAAGTACCACCGGTATCCACTTATCTCTACATTCCACGGAAATGTAGAGGGGTTTGTTATGATTTACGCCCTCAGGCGGCAGTTCTTTATCTAAAAAGGTCATCGTCGGGGAACCTCCTCCCGGAAAGACCAGCCCAACCAGCTGCTCTGGTGTAGTATCTATAGAGAGTTTGGCCTTGTCCATAGCAGATAGGACAGCCTGTCTGTGCACTCTTGAAGCCATAAACAGTCCCCAGAAGGAGATGTCTGCTTGTATATTTTTTAATTGCTTGAGCACGGCTTCTTCTTCAATCTGCTTCTCCCTCTGTTTCTCAGCTTCCTTGTCTTTCCCAGATGCCTCAGGCTGGTCTAGGTGCGGGGGTTTGAAATACCGCCCGCTTCTCGTCATGTGATCAACCTCATCGAGGTACCAGATGTCATCTGGCTGATTATTGCCCCAATCTTCATCTGTGTGGGCAAGACATAGATCATCGTCCTCCCACCACATCCCGTGGGTAGCCAACAAACATCTGTCTGGTTCCGGCGTGATTATACCCGCAGTATTTTCAGCCCACATGCTCGCAGCATCTTCTGTCTTCGTGCTCATGGCACTTTCAATCCTTTCATGGTTTTTGGCTTTCCAGATCCTCTCAGAATCCCAAATCTTTTCTTGTTCTGCCTGTGTTAGCGCAGTTTTTTGTTCAGCTTTCTCTGCATTCGTAATGCCCCTGCTCCAAGCGAAATTCTTTGTACCGACGCTCTCCGGTAATGTACTCTGACTTTCGGCCCTTCCGGCCACAATTGGTTCTCTCACCCTTGCCGGGCCCTGCTTCAACTGAGGTTCTTCGACAACATCCGATAGGTCATCAAGCCATCGCGTTACCTCTGCTGATTCCTCGTAATCAAACCAGCTGACTGTTGCGCCTCCTGATTCTTGATCGTCGAAAAATTATAGGTTGGCGAAGTCCTCTTCTATGGCTGTCAAATCATCTGCCTCTTGCTTAAATCTATCCCCCCGGATTACGCACAGTTCTGCCTTCTTCGGTAATTCTATACTTGGCTCAGACTGGCCCACTGACAGGATGTACTCACTCGGGTCATAGGCTTCCCCAGCAAAATTCTCAGATTGCTCAATCCCAGATTCAATAACTCCACTCTCCTCTGAAATTTGCCCCGTCCCATCTTCGACGGTCACCACCGCCGGCTCTGGTTGGGTTGTAGAGATGTCCATCATGCACAAAGAGTTAGTGCAGTCAGGAAGGGACACCTCCGGTTTAGGTAGGTGGGATGGGGTGATATAGATACTAGGATCGTAAGACGCGACCCCAGTTTGGATGAAGTTGATTCTGTTAGGAGGGAGAGCTTGGTTATGTGGTGGGAGAGGATTTGTTGTGACGTTGGGTTTGTCGGGTGGCGCGATCACCTGCTTGTCAATAAGATCCTGGATCTCATGACGTAATCTAAAACAATGGTCGGTGTCATGACCGTGTTGTTGGTGATTCGCGCAGTATTTTTCCGGGTCATGAGAGGGAGGGAGCGGATTTGGTAGTGGCCTCGGCTCCAAGGGTTTTAGGTGTTTCTTCCTGATTAATACCCCCAAAGCTTTGGACTGGGGCATATATAGGGGTGTGAAGGTTCTTTGCCTCTGGGCTGGTATTTGGTGGTCTGGGTATTGCTTCAGGAAGCGCCGGAGAAAGGTGTGGCTGCCATGGGCCTTGGAAGGGGAGGGGGAATGGTGGTGACCATACTGACCTCCGAAGTCCTTGTAGTTGCAGCGCCACTCGGGCCTGCATTGTTATTGCGATTAAATGTTCTCCAAGGTTGCTCCTTATCCTGGTCAGTCAGACCCTGTTTCATTGCGTCCTCGATTTGTACCCCCCATCTCGTGTAGATCTGAGAAGGTGGGGAAGGGGAGTACAATCATCTTCTGCATCAGCTTCGATTGGAGATTGCGCATAATCATCCTGATCTGGTCTTTATCAGTGGGTCTCAAAGTCATCATCGATGCCTTTGCCCTCCATCGTGTCACAAAATCAGAGAAAGTTTCTTTGGGCTCCTTCCTTGTCGTTTCAAGATCACGAGTTGTGATCTCGATCTGGGTATTGTACGAGTATTGTGCGACAAAGGCCTCAGTCATTTCATCCCAACTTCTTTTGACCTCATCCTCCAACTTTGCATACCAGATGGCGGCCACACCCGATAGGGTTCGGCCGAACAGCGAGAGCTTCTGTGGTCTGGTTAGGCCCATTGGCCGTAGTATATCTGAGAATAACCGAAGGTGGACCATGGGATCCCCGGATCCATCGAATCGATCAATTTGCGGCATCTTGAATCTATCCGGCAAAGTTACTGCCACATTGGTATATCCGTCCTCGATATCCGAAATAGCCTTTGCTCCCTGTGATTTTTTGAGTAGCTTCTCGAGCTTGCTCAGTTTTAGTGCTGTATGGTCTATTTCGAACTCAAAGGGAGAGTCCGGGTGGTTGGCAGGTGTGTGGGTCTTGGACAGTTGAGGCGGAAGTAGGGGCGGAGCTGGCCCCGTTGGAAGGTCTGTGTCCTCTTGGATGTTCTGGATATTTGCAGGCGTTACGGGTGTTGTGGACAGCATTGGTGTCTTTCGCCAGTAACGGGCCCTCGGAGGAGGAGCTGGAAGCAAGGTTGATGCTCCGGCTTGCTGCTGGAGTCTGGTAATGAGCTCTGCCTGTTGGGCCATGATTGTGGCCTGCTGTTTACAGAACTCCGCCTGGCGGACAACGTCCTCCTGCGTTTGTCTCATGCTCTCTTGCATTTGGCGCATCATTTCTTCTATCCCGGCCATATTCTGTTAGTCTTGCTGACTAACGGGTATGTGTACTTCTATGGCGGAAACTGAAACCTCAACTCGACTGTTTGCTGCTAGGGTAGACCACTGTTCTGGTAACCTCTGCTCAGACACACTACGCCTTCTTGGCCTTCTCCTGACAACTGGGGGTAGAGAACGGAACACTGGCCGCCCGTCAACCAGATCCTCAGATTGATTGAGCCGACGACCTGTTGTCCAAAGTGCTTGGGGAATATCTACTGGGTTGGAAGCAATTGTGCTAAAACTGCCCTAGTAAAAAGATAAATAAAGCAATACGGAAATGAATAAACAGATAAACGGACAACATAACATTTTAAAATGAATGCACAACACACAGCTGGTCATAACAACACACGGTCGATAAACTGAATACAGACTGTCCTCAATCACTGATCATCATTCCCAAATCACTGTCCCCAAAGACTGAATCTGATATCCGCAGACAACTGATTCTCAAAATCGATCGATGCCCACAGCTGATGCCCAATCTCTAAATGGCGATACATGCATTCCCTGTAGAGACGCACTCTAACAAGCACATAACAGATAATTGAGAGCCAAAACACCCCTATGTTGGGGTAGGGTTTCCCTGTCCTATTTCGTCAGGAGCTAGGGTTTCACTACGCACGCAGCAGTTTCAAACAACCTATATCGGGTAAGCAACCTGTCCTAGTTTGGAATGATCACTATGGATCTCGATATGCACTAGGTCGAATGGTCAAAAAGGGTGCCCCGGTAAAATCGGGGTTTGTGTTCCCATACTAGCAGAGCCCATAACCGATCAACCTTATGGTCATGCCTTGACAAGACAAGCCTCCGACAAACCGTTCAGGAATAGCTGATGGCAAACATGGTGTCCTAGGCGCACCAATGCAAATGCAATGCAATGCAAAGAAACACACAAGTGTAGTCAAAAACAAGATATCATGAGTTCGAGTCAAGTTCCCTAAATCCCCAGCGGAGTCGCCAGAAACTGTAGATGCGCCCCGTGAGGGCCTCACTCTACAGTTCGGACTCGATTTTGTCACAGTTGTTAATCTTGAACCAAAGAGTCCAAATCCGGCAAATCGTTTTGAGAAAAAATAGATTTTTAGAAAAGAAGTGCCAAACATGGATTGCTTTGCCAGATACAGAGTCGCCACCTAAATATTTTTTTAATGGGGGAATTTAGGAAACCCTGACTCGGTGCCAAAGGCCACGTGTCCGTCATCACCAAAGTTGCCTCGGCTCGGGAACTTGGGTACGATTGGGGAAGGTCACTGTGAGCACTTCGCCGCCGCCGATCAAAGATCGACCTCTACTAACCATGATATCTAGTTTTGAAAACATTGTGCGTTCTTATTCTGGTTATTAGCCTAGATTTACTATGTGATGCGCACAGCATACAAGTATAGATTGGATCGCCTGAATTGGAACAAAACATTTCATGTTTGTTTGTTTGAAAATGGTTTGATGGTACTACCCGCAGGTAGGCTAAGACGTGGACTTGCCACCCTCGGGTGGGCTTTAGAAAACATGATTTTTGCCACTATCTAGTGGGCTTAAAACTCATAGTCAATGCATTTGTTCCAATCCAAATAACCCAACCTTCACCCACAGGCATTCAGGCAGTTATATCACATAAGCAAATAGCCCCATGGTAAGCATGCTATTCATGGCAGTCACTCACACGCATGCAAGGATGCTAAAGCATAAAACTCACCGAGTACTCCAAGCCAAAACAGAAGCACATTAGAAATCCATGCATGATCCTAAGTATACAGAAATGCCTAATGCAACACATGCAAAAATGCAACTAAGATAGGCTCGGCTATTCTAAACATGACATATGAGATGCAACATCTAACAAGTATTCAACTTTGGAATTGAAATACAAATGCAGTTAGTATGATGCGCCGAGCCCGACGCATGCACAATAGATGAATGAATGCAAAACATGCTATCATACTGTATGCTAATTGAAACATGCCCTAATCTAACCATCATAAGCAGGTAAATAAAAGGGAAGAAAGACGTGGGGTTGGAAGACATATATCACACACACGCACACTTATTACAATTATGCCCTCGCGCAAAGGGTCCGAATAAAATAATATACAGTCCCGAATAGTACAGTCCAAATAAATAATACAGTCCGAAATATGTACAAAAATCCTAATTAATTACCGAATTAACTAAGAAATAAATAACTGGCATGCAAGCCAGGGACTGCCTTGACTCTTCTTCAAATGATGAATGATGCATGTCCGGGTTGCCTTTGCACGGAAATCCATGGCGATGCCCCAGTTAGCCCCTGTTTTGCACTTGTTCTTGAAATGCGTGCCAAGCTCCGGAAGGTTGCTGATTCTTGATTTGCTGCAACAGAGAGCAGGAAAGGAGCATGGCAATGTATTTTCACAAATGTATGCATGCCTTGATCCTCGTGCCACCAATCACGCATATCGATGCATGATGGCCGAGGAGTCGAATTGCACGACTCAATATGAGATGAATGCACATATAAACATGACAAGGCCTAGACCCCATCATAGATAATCCGGAGTGTCGGCGATCTTTCCGTCACTGAGTACGAACGCACTCGCTTCTCGTGTTTCCCGTGCTCGGGCTAACTCCTATCCCAAACACAATGCAATATGCATGACATGCATGAATCCAACTAACATACAACCTAGCATGTACAATGCTATGAAATGGCATGCACGATGCACGAGGTAACATGGCATACACAATGCGCTAATATAAAACCTAGCATACACAACTCTACGGAATGAAATGGCATACACGATGCAATATGGACTTACACTAACACAAGTGGACCTCAGCCGCACTCACATAAGAGGCCATTAGATGAAAATGAGACGCTCGAAATGCGTGCACACGTGCACGCAAACCGAGGACCGACCCTAGGGCACAAAATGCCACTCTAACAAGGCATGACAAAGCATGGAACATGGCATGCAAGCATGCAAATTTCAGTACCAAAATGTGGTGCAAAACAGCCCCAAAACATAGCAAAATGGCACCCGATGCGCGAAATGATCCCGAAATGCAAGATTAGGCACATGAAATGACTTGTAGCTATATCAAGCATGCATTGTTTGGACATGAATCATGAAGACAGAAGCAAGGAAGCCCCAAAATAAGCATATTTCCAGTTTTAAGAAAGGCCAAACAGTGAACACAAATGGGGCTAAACTAGCATGCAAAAATGGCCCCGAAAGAGAGATTATGAAGCAACTAGCAGCTGCTTGTCCCAAACACAGGAGGGCCCTTCAACAATGTTGAAGAGGGGCCCAAAACATGACATTTTACAGTTTATGACTCAACCCAAAACAGTGCACAAGAATGCTAAAACTACTATGCAAAATAAGGCCTAAAAAGAGGTTAAAACACAAAGTATAAAAAGAATGTCCCAAACAGCAAAAGACCCTTGATAAAACATGAAGAGGGGGTCAAAATAAGACCATTTACAGTTCGGACCAAAGCCCAAAAACAGAAGCACAAGAGGCTAACAAATCATGCAAAAATAAGGCCAAAAGAGGGATATAAAGGCAAGTGGAAAGTGGAAGCCTCAAACAGTGATGAGCCCTTCAACAATGTTGAAGAAGGGCTGAAAAAAAGCCACTTTAAAGTTTATGACAGAGCTCAAAACATTTTATATATAGGCCTAAAATACTATGCAAAAACGAGGCATAAAGGGGAGGTAAAGAAGAAAGTGCAAAAAGGAAGTCTCAAACAGGGAAATACTCTTAAACAAACATGGAAAGAAGCTCAAAATAATTCTATTTTCAATTAGGGTCGGAGCCCAAATGTGCAAGCAAGTGTGACTAATATATTGAGCAAGATAAGGGCCAAAAAGAGGGAAATAGGACTTACCCTTGTAGCACAATCTTTAACAACCTCTTGGCTTGAGAAAATGTGCTCCTTGCCTCTGGAAAACCAGCTCCAAGTGTTGGAAAGGATGGTGGGAAGGTGGTGCTATGTGATGGTGTAGGGAGGGTCCAAGAACAATGGACTTTTTAAAGCTTTTAGAGAGAGATGGAGGATGTATGTATATAAGGGTCCTAGGCAAATTTTTCTAACCCTTAAAACCCAGCTGGGAGGCTGTTTATATAGGCAAAATAGGGGGAGAAAAGGGGGGGAAAATGGGGGTGAAAATAATTCAAGTTTCCCCCCAAAAGTTGGCCCCCCCGGATACAAAATCTGGGGGGGAAAAATAGGTCATATTTGGACTGAACAGGGTGCAGGGGTTCAGACCGGCCAGCTATTGAAGTTGCTGGTGTCCGGCCGGCCCTCCCCTATGGCCGGCCAACCAGGGGTCAAAAAGGCCAAGTGTAATTACTAGCCGACCACCACAAATTAGTGGCCTCCCAGGTGTCCTCAACACAACCCTGTGGTCAAAAGTTTGAAACAGTAAAACAGGAGAGAGAAAATGCCACTTTTAGGAGGGGTTCAAAAGGGTCAATCACAATTACTAGCTGACCATATGATATTGGTGGCCTCCCAAGTGTGCACAACACAAATAAGTGGTTTGGAGTTGGAAAAAGTGGCCTTAGGGTGGTCAACATTGGCTTTCGAGTGGGAAAAACGGGCCTCGGAGGGCGATAAAGGAATATAACTGGTTGCTGAAACAATTACTGGCCTCCCACCCTTCTACGACCTACCTGGTGATAAAACAGAGGTCCCTGCCGAAAATGAAAGCAAACCGATGCAAAATGAGGGTTCGGGGGCCGAAACGCGCAGTCTGGGGCCTCGAAAACTAACTGTTAGGCACCGAAAGTGGTGCTCGACCACGAAGTTGGTCTTTCGGACCACAGTGTCCCTCAAAAGGGAGTAAATAAGATATGTGCCAAAAATCGGGGCAAACGGAGGTGGTTAAGCTGTCCCGAACCGAGGCGTACTGCCTGACAGCTCCGAAAACCGAGAATCGGGCTCCGAAATGGGAAAAGTGGCCTATGACCACGAAACGTAGCCCACGGCCATTGAGAGATGATCTACGAGACCTCTCCCTCCCTTTGGGAAGAGAAACAGAGAAAATCGAGCCTGGTTCGCAAACCGAGGCAGAGTACAGAAAGAGCCCGGAAGTCTGGAGGCAAGGCTCGCAGCCGAGACTCTGAAACTCCTGGACGAGCGCGATATGCAACATCACCAAGCGCTCAATTAGTGACGTCTGAATCTTAAGGTCGGTCAAAAATGGGGTGTCTACAGACAGTCATAGTTCCGAATCATGTTTTCGGCAATCTTAAACAGGATTTTAGTTCTCAACTTCTTCTCAAACTCAGTGCAACGGCGCTCTTCTATTGCCACCAACTCCGGTGCAAACTGGGACAAACTAAAAAAGACTGCCTCAAACTCGACCACGGACAGGTTAAGTTGTTTGAGGTCTTGAAACTCTTGCCTTCATCTCTCCCTAGCAGTGGAAGGTAAATACTTATCTCGGAAAGCAACCACAAAGGCTTCCCATGTCGATTCCACCTTACCCTTGGCATATTTCCACCATTGACCCGCATCTCCCTTAAGGTGGTAACTTGCTAGAGTCACTCTTAGCTCGTTATCATCAATGTGAAGCATCTCAAATGTCTTCACCGTTTGCTCAAGCCACTCATTTGCTTTCTTGGGCTTGGGGACACCATGGAACTTATCTGGTTTGGCCCGCAAAAACTCCCTAGTAAGGAAACTCGCCCTTGTCTCTACAGCGTTCTCTCGGGCTTGGTTTTCCGCTCTCAACAAATTCATCAATTCCCTCAAAGCCCTCGCCATTTCTTGGGCTAGGGCCCCCTTTACTATTTGACTGGCTTGTTCTTGGATTTCCGCTTGCCCCACTTGCTCGACCTCATCAGCTTGGCCGGGCCCTTTCTCTTGCACCGGAACCTCACGGACCGATACTTCATGCAATCCCCAACGAGACCTATCACGTCTCCCGCCTCTACCACCACGGGTCTGACCTCTCCCCGACATCCTAATAAGGGACAAAAGAAATAGTTTAACACATGAACCCATATGTGCTCCCAACTTGCCTCACACGTTTGATCACAACAATGCTATATATGTCTCTACCATGTAGACAATCTAATTTCACACCACAGAAGCACTTAGTCATGTAAGCACATACATATTATCCATTTATGATGAAATTCATCCCACGAAAAACCAAGAATTCTTAGTAGAATGAGTATTAATCAAGTACCTTTCTAATAAGACCTCAAGGAATTTAATAGGCTCAAACAACATCCCAAAAGTCTAATCCCATACCCATATAGTCACATAAGCATGTTATCACATAGTCACAATATACATAGCACCTCCACATCATACAAAATGGACCCATTGTCGCAAAACAACCACTTCCCACGAGATCCAAGTATTCAAACCCGGTAGCTCTGATACCAAGTCGTAACGCCCCAATTTTTAAGACCAAATGATAATACAACAATCATGGCTCTTTAAGGTAAAACGGAAATAAATTCTCCACACTTGCATTACTTGATCATGAGATCCATATGAATAGTTCCCCATACAATTATACATTCGATGATTTCCAATACATGAATCTATAGCATTTATAACGTTTAATCCAAAACCAAATAAATAAACACCCTCGAGGGTTTACAATTTGCAAGACTGATGTCTGGTTACACAAAATGGTTATTCAAACCCACATAAATAGAGCCCTTGGCTTACAAACAGAGTCACAATAAACAAGAACATTGTGCTCTCAACACACACTTCCACGCCCTTAGTTAGGCGGAATAACTACATCCTTTCTTGCACAAAAATCCCGTAGGGTGAGCATAAAGCCCAGTAGAAAATTCTTAACAAAGTATCTACATTTTATACAAGCCTCAAAAGATGAAATGCACATGCCATGCTATGCCCTTTTGAAAGTAAATCACATCTTCAACTTTTGAAAACCATCATGCTCAATGATATCATGCAATTTCTACTGTTCACAATTTAATAATTTAATTCAAGGGCTAGTAAATACAACTCTGGTAATCTCTAGGTTGGTGTCTGCAAGTAGGTATCACTAGCACTACCAAACCCCACTTTACTGGTCTTTCACCAGAAGGGAAGTGGTACCTCCTCCGCGTGTGTTTTCAGTCTTTCACCCCGGATGCTGAGGCAAATTAATCAATTTCATCTACACCTCTATCAAGACTTACCAACGTATTTACTCCAAAACCACTCCATGAAAACCTGTTTCACAACATTCTTTTCTCAATGCAAAGTTTTCAAATCAAATTTCAAAGCTTATCATAATCAAATGAATTGATATGACAATGTAATGATTATCAATGCAATGCAACATTTCTTCCATGTTCAATTCTTCCACACAATACTACCATTGTGATCACAATTCCCAATCCTCCTTTGAATGCAATTTCACAGGATGAATATATATACTTTTATTCCAATTCATCCAAGGAATAACATATTTCCTACATTTTGAGCTTTCTCAATAATTTAGTCATTTCAAGACTACGTCAACATTTTGAATAACAATTTCCAAAATCAACAATTCTCATATTACATGAAACTCATCATTTATATGAATATAAATAAGAAACTTTCCAAACGTCCATTTATTTTGGCACACAAAATAAATATGACAACATCAACCAAGGATTTTCAACATCTTTTAAAAACTCCCAATTTTTAGGTTTTCTCACCAAAACCATTCATCTTCAAATATTACAAAGAATCTCACCAAAAACATCTTTCTTCAATCAACATAGTTCAAAACCCTCAATTTCTATTTTAAAAAGAATATGAGGTAAACCCAGTTTCAAAATCACTCATCTTCTTGAATCAACAATCAAATTTCAAAGCTATGGAATGATGATTTTGAAAATCATCTAGATCTTGCAAAAATAGATATATAACTCAAAGAAAATCCCTACCTCAAGTTTTGGAGAAGAAATAAGTTGAAACCCCAAAATCAATGGTATCAAAACTCGATCTTCACTGCACACAACAAAGCCCTCGAGAAGTTATCCAACTTTGATGAAGAACTAGAGTCAAAATCCCAATAGATTTAAAGAAATCAAGGATTTGATCTTTTTGGATGTAGGAAATGTAGAGAGAATGGAGAGAAAAGAGTTTTTAGAGAGAGAGAGATATATATATAAAGGTGAGATACACTTAGCCCAAAGGCGGGGAAAAGGAAAAAATTTCGGATCTCACCTACCACCACACGTGCGGAGCTGTCTCCTGCATGTGCGACCTTCATCCCCGCACGTGCGGCCCTCTTCCCTCACACCTCCTTCCGCACCTGCTTTTATTGTAGTGTGCTTCACCACCCTCCCCTATTTTCCCCATGTGCGGCCCCTCTTCCGCACGTGCAGCCCAAGGCCCCGCACGTGCGGCCCTGGTCCACTAGCCTGAAAATTTCCCGGCTCAACTCCAGGCACCTCGGACCAACCTCGCACCCTCCGAAACATGAGAAACTTAGGATAGAAAGAAATAAGAACGAGAATTTGAGAAAGAGTTTTCAACAACTACATACCCAACATAACTTTAAAGTGGAACAAGATGGTTTACGTACCGGTCATCACTGACACGCCATGAGCTTGGAATGCCCAATAAGAACGCACACACCCTCATACCTTCTAACAACAAATCAACCATATGTAGAACAAATCGGGTAACACATAATACAATACTGTAATAAGGTTCCCTGAATTAGTAGATAGACTAGACATCAAGAATCCCCCAAAAAGATCCTTCCTCCCAACCACAAGGATTGGACACTAGACTATTCAGAAACCCCCTTTTGCTACTTTGCAGACCTTACCACCAATGCCCACACCGATTATATATTACGCAATGACACCGATGGACCTCAAAAGAGACGACCGAAACAAATGGGCTTGCTTACACCGAAATCGTGCCTAGGGCTCGCTTACACCCTACAAGTACCATACCAAATCGTGCCTAGGGCTCGCTTACACCCTGCATATACCATAACAAAGGGCTCACTTATGCCCTGAAACCACCGCATAGAGTCTGAATATATCCATGCCATCCTAGGGGTTCGCTTAGACCATTTATGCAAGACTTAACATTACCAACCCCTTTTCATTTCCCGTTTGTTAAATATTTTGATAAGCGAGTTAGTCACATTCGGTAATTCGGTAATATAAAAGAGCAAGAGACAAACATAAGGGAGGAAATATAGCCCATGATAATCATACGTAAGTATGGTAAGGCAAGCAAACAACATTAGGCATGCTTTGAAATACTTGGAGACAAATAACACAATAAAACACCATTCCAACATTGTTCAATTTTGTAGGGTTAACACGAATGCTTTGGTAAAAATACTTCCAAGTCATGTTAGGGATTGAAATTGCACAAAAACAATAATCGACCTGTCTAGTTCAGTTCCAATTCTCAGAATTCGCACAACACTTCCAGAAATTCATTTATAAGCTATATTCGAAAACCTGTCCAGATTTGTCACTCTTTGGGTAAACTAGCTTTCCTCTCAATCTACCTGATGATTTTCACCCAAATAAATTCTACGGGAAAGAGGACTCAGAATTATAAATTTTGATAGAAGAAACAACATGATATGATTTTTCTGGAATTTTATAAAATTGCAAGAAGTAGACTGTTTTTCAGAGACTTGGGACCAGATTTTTAAACAAAATATCCAAGCCCTAAAAACACACAATGAGGGGCTAATAAAATTATCACAAGCTCTAAACACACCAAATATGCTACACTAAATTCAGATTTGTGAAATAAATAACTTTGTTATTTCTTTTAACTTTGATATTCCTTCTTCTTCTTTTTTCTTCTTCTTCTTCTTCTTCTTCTTCTTCTTTTTCTCTACTCCCCTCTAATCACACTCTCCTTCTCTCACCCTTTCCCTGGGCTGCTGAAATGTGTGTATAAGGAATTGAGGCAATGCTCTCAATTTATAGGAAATGACTCTCTAGCTTAATAACTAAGGAAGGAAATAAATATCTAGATATTTTCTCCACTAATTTTCTCAAATAAATATTTAATAATAATAAAACATTTATTTAAAGATATTTATAGATATTTATTTGCTCAAATAAATAATAAAGATTCAAAGAACTAATAAATATTCAAATAGGCTAAAAAAATAAAATGTAAGAATTAATGCAGAGATCAAGGGTTAAAATAAATAAAAACTAAGTGTTAGGGTTATTTTCAAATATAATAAAATAAAATAAAAATGGCATTCTACGATTTAATTGTAAAACAAAATAAAATACATAAAAATTATCCTTTATTGGACTATTTTGTAAAATTTTATGAAATTTGGGACTAAAATGCAATGAACCTAAGGCTTATGGTTTCAAGTGTAATTACCAAAAATTAGGGTCTCTACAATTAGTACTTCACCCAAACTATATATAGCGATCTTGGTTTTTCCTTGACCTTCATTGTGTCCCGGACTTGGGTTCCATGGTAAAATATTGTATCTGTTTCTTGTTTTTTCCCTTTGACTCTTGGTATTTGAGTTTTGGAACTTGTTGGGCGCGTTTGGTACAAGTTGGTTGTTAGTTGGGTTAGATTGTTGATGCCTAGATTTTGGCCTCTTCGCTCGAGCGAGGCTTATTGCGCTCGAGTGAGGCTTTTTTTATTTGCTTCTTTGCTCGAGCGAGAGTGAGTTCTTAGGTTTCCCTCCAGACACAGCATTTTTGGGAAAGGTGAAGTTCTTTGCTCAAGCGAGGCTTCTTGCGCTCGAGCGAGGTTTCTTGCGCTCGAGCAAGGCTGTGCGTCTATGAAATACCTGAAGGTATGTATTCTACGCTCGACCGAGGCTTCTTGCGCTCGAGTGAGTGTGTGCGTCTGTGGCAAACTGGAAGCTTTGCATTCTGCGCTCGAGTGACGCTTCTTGCGCTCGAGCGAGGTCACTTGTTGTGTCTGGTCGCAAGAGGACGACTCCTTCGCTCGAGTGAAGACCGCATATATTAGTTCACAGTAGAGATATTTTACATCACTTTTTGAATCATTTCTTCTAAAAATCCTAATCTGGCACATCCTCTCTCTAAAACTCTCTCTCTCTACAAATACTCTTTGATCCAAGCACCATTACCCTACCTCCTTTGAGAAAAAGGTAGAGCAACTCGTGGGCTTCCATTTGATCTAAGAAAGTTTGAGTTTTGGGCATCTTCAAAGTTCCTCCTTCTCTCCTTTGAGCTTCTACACTTGAGGTAGGATATTTTACTCTTTAATATGGGTTTTAACCTAGGTATTTATCATTTTGTATAAATGGCGGGGTTTGAGAAGGCTTAGGTGAAGTTAGGGTTTGGGTTTGAATTTAGAAAGAGGGGTTTTCTATATTTGGCTCCATATGTGTATGTGAGGTCTTGAACATGAGGTTACTTGAGTATAATTGGTAAAATTGGGACATGGGGTTGATATTTGGAAAAAAGGAGAAGATTTGCCCTAATATGAGTTAAATAAATTATTTGCATAAATAATGAAATTGATATGAGAAATATGAAATTGGGAGGATGTATAAATGAAATGTGTAGTTGGATTTGATAAATCACTCACCTATGGAAAATATGCTAAATTACCTATTTGATAGATTGTATATTTGTTTAGAAATATCTTTTTTGCGTTATCGGTGGAGGATATCTATGATTGTTGTAGAAACTGCATGATGATTAGGTAAATTGAAACTAATTACGCAGATTATATCATTGAATATGACAGTTTGATAAAATTGTTGAATATGTGAGTTTGGTAGTCATTGTACATGAAACATTCTTAAATACATTGTATACGTATCTTGTTTGGGAGGAGATAGGGGATACGTGATGGACTCCATTGGAAATTAAGTTGGCCGGAGTGTCCAAGGTGAAAGTCTCGAAATCTTATATATATGGGGGTGTCGGTTCCCTCGAATGTGATTTCGTAAAATGGCATGAAAATAGAAGTGTGGGATTGATGAATGTATTGAGTTGTGAACTATTGAGGTGGAATCTCATTTTGGTTGATTAGATAATTATGAAATTTGGTTAATAGATTCTCCCAAAATGGTTAAATGGAAATGAATCAATGTATGGTTATCTATATTGAATGGTCATTGAAGGAACATGTGTTGCTTAAGAGTAGTGCACATTTATCTGATGGTCTTAGCTTAGTTAAATCTCATATACTATTTTAGCATATCTCTACTGGGCTATGGCTCACCCTACTTGGGAAACCATTTTCAGGTACAGGTGACATGCCACCTTCAATGACATAGCTTGGGAGGATTAGGGGCTGAAGGCTCCATTTTGTTATTTCGTTTTGTGTTAAATGTTAATTCAAGCCACGAGCTTAATATGTATAGAGCTAGGACTCTTTTGTTGTAAGCAAGTGATATCTTGGAAAGATGTAAGCCATTAGGGCGTTTATTTTGTTGTAAATCAATTAGTGTTACATGCTGTAGTTTCAGAATGAATATTTATGAAAATGTAATGCATGTAATACCTTTTGTAATATAAACTCTGATGAATGAATAAATACATTTCATGTTATGCTTATGAGTCTCTTGGGTTGGTTTATATTATATTTTTTTTAGGGCGTTACAACTTGGTATCAAAGTGTACCAGGTTTGAATACTTTGGGTATGTGGGAAGTGGTTAGTACCACAATGGGATTGTCTCGCTTGTTAGAGACTTAAGTATGAATAATTATGTGCTTATATGATAACATGTTTATTTGACTACATGGGTATGGGATTTAATTTGTAGGATGTTGATTGGGTCTATGGTTTTCTAGGAGTCCTGTTGGAAAGGCAGTTGATCACTGCCATTTCTAACTGAACTCTAGCAATGCCACGAGATGATCATAATCCGAAAATGAAGTTCGTATGTACTTTTGGGATTATATGCTTATGTGGAGTGAATTATTGTTGTCCATCTTATTAGGACGTGAGTGAGATAGCTTCGACACATTTGTAAATGTGCTAATCTCTTTGTTACCTTTATTAGGATGCCAGGGCGAGGTCATGGTGGTAGGTGTGGTAGGCCTAGAAGGCATTAGAGGCGCAGGAAGAAGGAGTTGGTCAGGCCAATGTGGCCGAGCCAGTAGGACAACAGGCCATGGGCGCCTTAACCCGTGAAATGGTAAGAGCATTGAGGGAATCTATAGACATTCGCAGGACTAACAACCAAGTCCAGGCCCAAGTAGCTGATGCTGGACCATCTTTTCTGAAGAGGGAGTTCTTCCGGTCCAATTCGGACGAGTTTTTGGGAGATCCTAAGGAGCCACTGAAGGCTGATAACTGGTTGGAACAGATGATGAAGACGTTTGAGATGCTCAGCATCGAAGACGGAGGTTTGAAAGTGACCTTGGCGTCCTTCCAACTAAAAGGGCACGCGGGTCAGTGGTGAAAGTACGCGCAGGGGCGCATTGGAGGGACTTGGGAGGCCTTTGTTAAAGCTTTCCAGGACAAATAGTGAGGGAGAAGTTGAGGTATCAATTCTCCAAGTTGGTGCAGATGAATACACCAGTGGCTGAGTTTGAGGCCACCTTTACCAGCTTGTCTAGGTTTGCACCGAAGTTAGTGGCAACTGAGGAACACCGTTGTCTGGAGTTCAAAAAGAGATTGAGGACCGAACTCAAGTTTAGAGTTATCGTGTCCATGATTAGGGATTATGGGCGCCTTGTAGAGGTTGCAACCCACCTTGAGACTATCATGCATGTGGGGGAGGAGAGGATGAGGGGCTCCAAGAGGAGTCAAGATGGCCAGGGGGATAGTAAGAGGCAGAGGGGTTCTAACCCTCAACATTCCCTGGAGAGCGCATTCGAGGTCTACCTCTCTAGTGCCGAGTTCAGGTTCTGGGAGAGGTGGTCAAGAAAGCATCACTTGTTACAAATGTGGTTAGTTGGGCCACAAGTCTCTAGCTTGCCTACAGAGGGGAGGAGGGCAGCGAGTAGCTTCATCTTTGGCTTGTTCTTAGGGCTAGAATCAAGGTAGAGGCCAACCACTCACTTGTTATCAGTGTGGGTAAGCAGGGCACCTGAAGAGATTTTACCCACAGTTGGGTGGCACACCTGGTGCGTTTGGTTTGAGGCAAACATAGAGTCACCAGCCAGCACAGTCAGTATAGGCCTCGAGGGCCAATCAAGGAGCCTCTTCGACTCAGTCGGTGTAGCAGTTTTATGCTCCGAGGGGTGAGCAAGTAGATCAAAGACCTACGGGGCACATGTATGCTATTACCGCACCAAATCTTGTACCGGCTCCATCTGTTGTGAGAGGAACCTTTTTTGTTTTCCAACTCGATTGCCAATGTGTTGATTGATACGAGTGCATCCCATTCTTTTATTTCGTCTGCATTTGCATCGGTTTTGGGGTTGGAGTTGGCGTAGTTAGCATCTCCTATTTGTGTTGTGTCACTTGTCGGGGGTGAAATGGTTTTGAAACAGGGGTGTCGGTGCTGTGACATAGAGGTCGCTAATCGTCAGCTTCCTTTTTCTTTTGTATTGATGGACATGTCTGGTTTTGATGTTATTTTGGGTATAGACTGGTTATCGTCATACCAAGCTGTTATAGATTGCTACCGATAGAGGGTTACTGTATGTACCTTGAGCGGTGATTGCTTTTATTTCTTGGGGGACCGGGTGTATAGAGTCTTATCGCCAGTGTATGGTTCGCATGGCCGGAGTGAACTTAGTTATCTTCTTGCTAGCTTTTTGGGTAGTCAGTGTGATGAAGTTCGAGTTGAGTTGGCAAGAATGGTTTGTGAGTATTCAGATGTCTTTCCTGAGGATCTTATTAGTTTACCACCTCACTGAGAGATCGAGTTCTCTATTGATTTAATGCCTGGCACGGCACCGATTTCTATGACATTGTATCGATTTGTGCTAGCTGAGTTGAGTGAGCTGAAGATTCAGCTCCAGGAATTACTAGATAAGGGTTTTATTCGCCCCAGTACTTTACCTTGGGAAGCGCCGGCCCTCTTTGCTAAAAAGAAAGATGGAGCCTTGCGACTTTGTATTGCTTACCAAAAGTTGAACCGGGTTATGGTTAAGAACAAGTACCCTATGCCTTGTATAGATGACCTGCTTGATCAGTTGAAAGGGTCTCGTCATTTCTCTAAGATAAACCTAAGATCGGATTACCACCAATTGAGGGTCAGCGGGGACGATATTTCGAAGACGGCATTCCGTACGCGGTATGGCCATTATGAGTTTCTGGTGATGCCTTTTGGGCTAACTAATGCACCGGTGGTGTTAATGGACTCAATGAACAACATCTTCCGAGAGTTCTTAAATCATTTTGTGGTCATTTTTGTGGATGATATTCTGATTTACTCACCCTCTAAGGAGGAGCACAAGGAACACTTGCGAGTGGTGCTAGAGTTGCTTAGAGCCCATAAGTTGTATACTAAGTTCGGAAAGTGTGAGTTTTGGCTAAGAGAGGTTAAGTTCTTAGGGCATGTAGTATCCGGGGAAGGGGTGACTGCAGATTCATCCAAAATTAAGGCAATGCAAGATTGGGCACAACCTAAGATTGCTTTTGAGATTTGTAGTTTCTTGGGGTTGGCCAGGTATTACCGTCGGTTTGTGAAGGATTTCTCCAGATTAGCTTTGCCTTTGACAAAACTGACGAGAAAAGGAGTTAAATTTGTGTGGAGTGAGACTTGTGGAAATTCGTTTCAAGAGTTTAAGGTTAGACTTACCACCGCTCCAGTATTGATTATTCCGGAGAGGGGTTTGGGCTATTCAGTGTATTGTGATGCCTCACAAGAGGGTTTGGGTTATATATTGATGCAAAAGGGAAAGTAGTAGCCTATGGCTCATGGCAGTTGAAAACACACGAGAGAAACTACCCTACTTACGACTTAGAGTTAGCAGCTGTGATATTTGCCTTGAAGATTTCGAGGCACTATCTGTATGGTGAGAGATTTGAGATGTTTTATGTTGATAAGAGTCTGAAGTATCTGTTTACACAAAAGGACTTGAACTTGAGGTAGAGAAGATGGATGGAGTTCATAGAAGATTATGATTTCGAGCTGCATTACCATCTCGGGAACACCAATGTTGTGGCCGATGCCCTAAGTAGGAAATCCATCAGTAGTGTAGCTTGTATTGCTATCCGGAAATGAGAGATGTTGGGTGCCCTTGGTGAATTTGACTTGCATGTAGACGAATCTGTTGAGTTTGCAGCCCTATTTTCTATAGTTGCACAACCTATACTTGTGAATAGAGTGTTAGCAGCACAAAAGGGTGACTTTGAGGAAGAATTCCTCCGGGAGAAAATCTCCAGCGGGAGGGTAGAGAAGGGTTTGACTGTGTATCCTAACCTAAGTGTGAGATACCTTGACCGCTTGTTTGTGCTGGAGTCATGCCGAGAGGAAGTAATCCGAGAGTTTCACCATTCACGCCTTACGGTGCATCCAGGAGGCACAAAGATATATCATGATCTGAGTCGCCAGTTTTGGTGGAGGGGTATGAAAAAGGATGTAGCAGTGTTTGTATCAAAGTGCCTTACTTGTCAGCAAGTGAAGGCCGAACATTAGAGGCCAGCAGGCTTGTTACAACCCTTTCCTATAGCTGAGTGGAAGTAGGAGCATGTCACGATGGATTTTGTTGTGGGTCTTCCAATGAGTCAATGGGGTAGTGGTGCCATTTGGGTGGTAGTTGACGTGTTGACCAAGTCGGCGCACTTTATTCCTATGCGCGTAAGAGATTCAGTAGATTACCTTGTTGACTTGTATATTCGGGACATAATGAGGTTGCACGGGGTCCCTGTGACGATCGTTTCGGATAGAGATTCGCATTTCACTGCTCAGTTGTGGTAGAGCTTGCAGAGTGCCTTAGGCACTAGACTGACCTTTAGTACCACTTATCATCATCAAATTGACGAGCAGTTCGAGCATACTATTCAGATCCTTGAGGATATACTTCAAGGCTGTGTTCTTGACTTTAAGGGGTCGTGGAGAGACATTTACCCTTAGTGGAGTTTGCCTACAATAATAGTTTCCAATAGAGTATTGGCATGGCACCGTTTGAGGCCTTATATGGCTGACCGTGTAGATCTCCAATGTGTTGGGCTGAGGTGGGTGATGCACCCTTGTTGGGCCCAGAGTTGGTGCGGGAAACGACGGAGAAGGTTGCGCTTATCTGTAAGAGGT
Organism: Camellia lanceoleosa; assembly: GCA_025200525.1. Taxonomy (NCBI): domain Eukaryota; kingdom Viridiplantae; phylum Streptophyta; class Magnoliopsida; order Ericales; family Theaceae; genus Camellia; species Camellia lanceoleosa. Next base: position 72,767,596 of record CM045769.1, read on the forward strand.
TGGTTACAGCCCAGAGTCGCCATAAGAGTTATGCCGACCGTAGGAGGAGACCCTTGTCATTCGAGGTTGGTGATCATGTCTTTTTGAAAATATCACCTAGATGGGGTTTGATGAGATTTGGGAAGAGTGGGAGGTTATCCCCTTGATTTATTGGCCCTTTTGAGATCCTTGAGCAGATTGAGGAGGTTGCATATCATTTGGCGTTACCGCCACAACTTCCCGAGGTGCATGACGTGTTTCATATTAGCATGCTCCGGAAGTATGAGCCGGATCCATCGCATGTGTTGGATTGGACCGATTTAGAGGTAGACGAGGATGCCTCGTATGAGGAGAGACCGGTGTGAGTTTTGGATAGGCGGGACCAAGTCTTGCAAGGCAAGACAATCCCCTTGGTTAAAGTATTGTGGAAACACCACAGGGTTGAGGAAACAACTTGGGAGCATGAATTCGAAGTCAGAGAAATATCCAGACTTATTTATTGATGTTTGAGTATGTTGAAATTTTGGTTTTTCTTACGAACTATAAAAACATTGTATATGTTTTGGATTATGAAAGCATTGTAAATGTTGAATGTGTTACGGAAATGCAAGTTTAGTTTGAAAATTGTATATGTTGTTTGAGTTTTGGAAATTCAAATTTATCATAAACATTGAATATGTTTTGGAGATATGGAAGATGTATTGAAATTAGCTAAATTTTCAGAATATGCATATTGGTAAAATATATTGGGCTATGTATATATTTTGGATTTGTTCTCTTGTGAAGAGATGGAATGACCGGTGGGTGGGTCATGGTGATGAGAGTTGAATGGTAATCATTTTGAAAATTTGATAATCTTGGTTTTGAAACTTGTACTAAAATTTCGGGGACGAAATTCTTTAAGAGGGTGGAGGTTATAACGATCCCAGTTTTGCCCTGACCTTCATTGTGTCCCGGACTTGGGGTCCGTGGTTAAATATTGTATCCCTGTCTTGTTTTTCCCCTTTGACTCTTGGTATTTGAGTTTTGGAACTCGTTGGATCTTATTATGGATCTTATTTGATAGATCTCAACGTGAGCATTCTCAAAATATAAATTTCATTGAACGTGGATATCTAAATCAAAAGTTATTGAACTTTTAAGTTTTAAAATTTGTCAAAAAGTTAAAGACGTTGGATGAGCAGTGTGTGCTGAAATCCAAAAATTGCTTCCGTATTTCCCAAAGACGTTAGCTACTACTATAATATTTATTGCCTTTTATTTTATAAAATCTTAATATGAGTAATATTAAAATAAAAAAACCCTTACTTTTAACATAAAATTATAAAATTACATAAAATTTGGACATGGTATAAGAGCCAATTTTTACTGAAATTTAAAGCCTCCAAAAAAAATTAATTAATTAAAAATAATAATAGAATGGACTCTTATACTATGTCCAAATTTTGTGTTTACTTATTAGGCCTCAAATGAAAAAGATCCAATCCAAATTTGAATCAACTAGTGGCCTTTGTTGCAGTCAGTAGCTTCTGATCAACATAGCACTCTATGCTCCAACCATGTGCCCATCAAAGTTTTCACTTTCCGGTGCCTAATGGTATTGCCATAATTTTCAAACTGAGGATAAAGTTGTTTGTTTAATAAGTGAGCTAATGGAAAAGTTATATCAAGTTGATTATTTGACAAAGCCTATAAACATCTAGCTGCTTGCAGAATACCTAAGATTGGAATGGAAAAGCTCAAACAAGCAGCACAACTTTTTGTTTGTTTGTTTGTTTTTTTTTTTCTTTTTTTTCTTCTTTTGCTTCACAAAGAGAATACATCAAAATAGCCATTAAAAATACCATACATGAGAGCTAAAATGGGTCTGCAAATACAAAACATAATTTTCAGGTTAAATATGAGGAACATAAAGCATAACAAACTCAATCACCCGCCTACACTTCATATACAATACTTTAGACAACAAACAACAGACAGAAGATGAAGAAACCTCTTGCAGCCTACAAGATCCTGAAGAAAATCCCACTCAAATGTCGCAAACTTGCAATTTAAAATCATGGATCCGAATCCTGTCTGCTTGCCAAGCACAACTCATGTAATTCATTGAGACTCCATTCCTCCCCGGTGTGCCCTCCAAGAACCAAAACCCTTGTTCCTCCAACCACGCATGTGCTATGACCCCAAGCAAATTTTGGTGGTTCCCAAGGAACATTAATAATCCTCCACGACGGTTTCTCCTCTGAAGGATCCAACAAGAATAGCTGCGAAGGAGAGTATAGCCCAGCAATAGAACTGCCAAAGATCATAATCCTCCCACAAGGCATGCTCCCAACAACGTGGTCTAGTCTAGGAGGAGGAACCACAGTTCAGAACACCTATGCCAGTGAACACACCACATTCTAGTTGCCTCCATTGTGGTTTTTCATCTTCCAAATCTATCGTGTATGCCTCACCTGATCACAATTGCAAATTCCCACTCTTGGCAAGCCCACCAAACATAAGAATCTTTGTCCTCCCATAAATGGAAAGTGAATGCCCCAATCTAGAAGGGGGAGCCCACGAAGTGGGTATTTCTTTCCACGTTGGTTTATCTGTCATGAGATCTAATAGATATGTATCACTCAGAAGTACACCAGCATCGGTTCATCCACCAGAGACAACTAATTTGGAGCCTTCTATGGTGCAAGAGCTATGCCATGATCGAGGGAGAAGGGGTGTTCCACCAAAAACTTTCTTCCATGTTGGTCGTTTGGCATCCAAGTCAAGAACAAACACGTCGTTGAGCAATCCTTGTCGCCCACATCCACCAAATACAACTAAATAGGACCCATTGAGGCATGAGAGTGTATGGCCCCAACGCCTTGGTGGGGATGATTCTACATTCAACCGATGCCACTCTGGATTTGCAGCATCAAGATTGAGAACAAATGTGTCAGCCATTGATCTCATGATAATTCCTTCCCCTCTAAACAATAGAAGTCGATTCCCTCTTGCACATGCACTAAAATTATAGCGTGAAGGTTCCACTGCACCTCCAACTGTGAGCTTCCTCCAACAAATAGCCTCAAGAGTGGTCATTTCCCTAGCCAGACGACCCCAACGTAGTTTCTTAGTCATTAGTTCCAATGCACCTGTGACTTCTCTTCCCCATGCATTTTGACATACCATCTTCCTCACATGATCGTTCTTTATTAACTGACCAATCCTTCTGCAGACAGAGCCAATGGATCCAACATCCCTTGGTGTCAAGCGTGACAAGATGTTGTGAGCCAGGACCTCATTGGAGAGTTGAAGAATCCCACATATTTCTGGGTTTTGATTGTATAGTAATTGTCCACTCTTTGGAGAGCACATACCAGATTGATCAAGTTGTTGCTGGCAAGTTTCTTTAAAAACTAGATACGAAACACTACTCATTTCTATTTTTGCTTCAGAAAACACTTGAATTCCTATTACATGTTTCACTGTTCCATCATCACCATGTATCGGGGCAAGTCTTAGCCTGTTTACCAAGGGAGTGCCATCCTTTCTGAATTTGAGAAGCTCACCTTGGAATTTGATGATTTCCTCAAGACATCTTCGGACCTCAGAAACAATAATGGGATCCACTAAAGGGTATCGTCTTTGGGCACGAGAATCTCTATATTGTAAGAATCGACTGTTGCAAAAGATTTCCATAATCAGAATACAAATCTTTTGTATCACAAGATAATGACAAATTTTAAAGACAGTTATTAACAAAACCATAAATGCATGTGTATCGATCTCAATTCAGATGCAAATGATCACCAAAAATGGAAAACTACATTTTTTTAATTAAAAAATGCAGAGAATTTATAAATATTCCACAAAATGATATTTTTTATTGGATGGAAACAGACGATTTTTAGAAAAAAAATTATTTACAAGATTTATGCACCATTTGTTTGGGCAAAAAACATTTTTTAATGGAAAACATTTTCAACAAAAAAAAAATTTATTTTTTTAGAAAATGTTTTCCGGAGAAAACATTTTTCTATGTTTGGCAGTGGTGGTTGTGAAATGAAGGTGGACGTGGCAGTGGTCGCATGGTGTGGGGCAACGATGGCGATGGTGGTGGTGGCCATAGTGATGGTGGTGTGGTGGTGGAGGTGAGAGTGGTGGTGGTGGTGGTGGTGCTGGGGTGATTACATTGGTAAAATTTTTAGTCTCGAAAACATTTTCTACCCAACTAGGCTTGTTTTCCATTGACCATATAAAAATATTTTCTGTTGACTTTCATTTTCCATTGTACCAGAATATATGGAAAACATTTTCTAGTTTTCCGTCCAAACAAACAATCCGAAAATAATTCATATCAAGAAGAATGTGTACTTTTGAGAAAGACACTCTCAGATAATGTAATAGTCAAACTTAATGAACTCCTAACCAATACAAGTACAATATTACCCCACACACAAAATGAATAAAATTATCCCCAAACAGATATTTGATATCAGTCTCAAACAAAATTTCCTGAACCCAATGGCAACAGACATAAAAAACCACAATAACCTCAACAAGTCAATCAAAAGCAGCAAGAGTGTTTTAGCTGCATAAAAAATGCAAGGTTGAAGTTCCTCCAAATGAGCCCAAATTTTAAAAATAGCAACCCTGAACTAAGCAATTAGAATTTCATCAAACCCCAAAATTGTTGATTCCTCTTTAACTCAAACTAGCCTCCAATTTTAGAGCAACCAATCATCTTTAAAAAGGCAATGTAATTGTTGTATATATAACAGACCTTCTTAAACCCCTTGAAAATTTTAATAGTAGAAATTACTAGCTTATGGGGCCGAATACATAAAACAAATCCTCATTCTAAAACAAACCATATAGTTAGCTACAACAAATTTAATTTTTTCACTATTTTAAATTCTACCCTTTTGTTTTCTCAGGAGCCAAACAGATCATAATTGAACCAAAAAAAAAAACAAAAACCTCAAAAATCAAAATAATCAAGCATTTCAAACTCAAATCAATTAAAGGAGTTAATTTTAATATCAAAATTACCAGTTTCGACCTAGAACTTCGTCGACGCGATAGCTAGTGAAGATCTAGAACACTTTGTTGATGTTAATTATGGGAAAATCGGTCTCTAAAGTGTCAGAGAGCATCCAGAATCATGGGGTAGAAGAAATTTCCAAGCTTCGATGGAAGCCCACTCTCTCTCTCTCTCCCCCTTCTCCACCTCTTCTTCTTCTTCTTCCTCTTCATCTTCCTCTCTCTCTCTTCACCTTTGGCATACTTTAGCCTCTTCCCTGAGCTCTAAAACCAACCTTCCTCTTCTTCTCCCTTCATCCCTATCTCCACAACAACACCTCCTCCGCTCTCTCTCTCTCTGTTTCTCTATCTCTCTCTATTTCTCCATCTCTCTCTCTCTATGTATAGTTCTTCTGCATCTCTCTCTACTTTCTCTCCCCCTCTATATATATATATCTTCGTCCATATTTATGCTTCGCATTGTATTGTATTGTATTGAACTCTGTGATCTAAATGCTATTAAGTTTGAGCAATCTTCAATTTGTGTTGTGAATTGTGTATTGTTCAAATTTGACACATGAGTGTAAAATTATGTATTCGAATTGTGTTGTTTTGAACTCTGTGATCTCAACGCTGATCATTTTGTACAATCTTCCATTTGTATTGTCAAAATTGTCAATTGTGTGAATTGTTCAGTAACCTGTTCAAATTTTATACACGATGTAAAATTATTTATTGTATTGGACTATATTGAATTATGTGGCTCAAGAAACATTGAGGCCTAAAGAAACAGTTTAAACAAGGCCTTTTGTATTTAGTTTTTTAAATAAACAAATAAATTATGTGAATAAATTATGGCGAAAGCCTTAAACTTTAGGAAGTGGGCTAAAAATCAATTTTTTTACTCTTCTTTAAAAAAAATAAAAAAAATAGATAATAATATGTCCCAAACTTGGCTTTTATTCTCTTCTTTTGTTAGGTTCTAACCTAATCTTTTGTTCAATTAAAACTTCTAGCTTTTCAAATTAGTTCAATACATCATTTTTGTTACATTCTATTTAATTTTTGAAAAAAATAGTCTAAGGTCCCTCTTCCATTTTAGTAATGGAAGAGATCCACAATATTATTTTATAATATCTAAGGTCCCTCAGTTTTACATCCGTATATCACAGAGAAATTTGATTCTCTCAAATCAAATCTCATTTCTCTCTCTTAGTGTCTTCCTTATTTCGTCACTCTCTCTCTCTCTAAATCCAAACCTCACTTGATCAAATCCCCAAATCTCTCTTCCGAAAACAAATTGGAATCCAAACCCAAATTCGAATCCAAATCCAAATTCAGAGTCGAACTTGCAATGGAGTTCATCAACTTCACGTAATTCTCTCTCTGAATATGCAAATTCATCTATCCAAATCCGGCGATGCAATCTGATTGTAGTGCCCTAGATTGTTCAACTCCGGTTGGTTTCGTCGAAGAAGAAGCAACTTTTCCGACAAGTAATCAACGAAGCAACTTTTTGCTTCACTCTTGGTGGAATTGAATCCTTTTTCTATTGAGACAAGTAAGAAACTTTGTCTGATTTCTTGCAGCATATACCATTAGACTTGGCAAATAAATATTTTAGTGGGAAACAGAGTGGTGTCATTCTAAGGGTTTCAGATGGGAGAACATGGTCTCCAAAGTTCTATAGCAAGAAACGCGGTCCAAAACACAAACTTGGTTGGATTTGATTTTCACTAGACAACAATATCCTAGCAGGTGATGTTTTTGTCTTTGAGCTAATGAGGAAGAGCAACATTGAACCACCTTTGCTCAATGTCATGATATTGAGAGCTACTGAAGATTGGTGTGTTTGAAAATCTGTTAATTTGATAGACCAACAGAAAGCAACAGAAAGTTGGATAGGTGAATGAAATGTGCGTTATTTTGCAATTTGTAAGCAAGTGTGTTCACGTTAAACAAATTTTTTATGAGAAATTATGGTTATGCTAGTAGTATTGTTGTGTTTTAATGTTGTTTTATACATGTTTTGTTGGTGTTTTAATGAATTTATTCATATCCTCATGGTTTGCATTGTTCACTAACTTTGTTTATGTTTAGTTTTGAGTTTTTAAAAAATAATTTGGGTTTTCAATTTTTTATATTTTTATTTTTAGTGAATTTTTTTAATATCTTAGTTTTTTTTTTTTAAATCTACATAATCTAAATACAGTTTAAAAAAGAAAAAATTTCAGAAGGCCAAGTGTAGACACCCTATTTTTGACCGACCTCAAGACTTGGACGTCACTGATTGAGCACTCAGTGATTATCCATGATTGTGTTTGTTTTGAGTTCCCGGAGGTCTCGACTGCGCGTCGCATCTCAGGATCTCTCAACCGGCTTGCACTGCGCTTGGTTCAGTACCAAGACTTGTGTGTTTTTGCACCAAAGGGTAGGGGAAGGCTTGTTAGCCATCCCCGAAGCTCACCGGCTGCCCCACGCATCCACCGGCACTCTATTTTGACCACCAACACTGTTTTCTTAGAATATAGTGCCGATCGGCACTTTGTACTGTCGGCCGGCACATTTTTGTGCCGGTGACCCTTTTGGCTAGCCGGTGTGACTCCTTTGAACCCTCAGACTCGGTGCATGCCAGTTGTGCCAGCTGGAATGCACCAGCACCATTCCCCATATCCGGGAATGCACCCTTTGGTCCCTTTGACGCACTCTCTACTCATGGAGCTTGAACCCTTGGCCAAGCTTCTTGGAGAAGCTTGGCCAGCTGTCCCAGACCTTCTAGAAACCCTAGAGCCCCTTGAACTCCTTGAATCTCTTGAACCCCCCTTCTCTTGCTTAGCCACTAAGTCTTGGTTGCCTATATAAGCAACCCTTCTCTCCCTTTCCAAAAGGTTGGCAACTTTAGGTCAAAAAACCAGAGCTCACACACACATATCTCTGATATATCCATATATATCTCTACTTCTATATCTATCACCCTTGTGTGTGTGTTTTTGACCCTAAATAGTGTGTTTTACCTTACTTTTGCACTAAAACACACACCACTACACCTTAGCTCGAGATTGGGAGGCTTGGAGCATTGTTTGTGTTGGTTTTGGACTGGTTTTGATCACTAAAGGAGGGCTGCTCCACATGTTCTTCATTGGATCTTCAAGGGTAAACCTTTTACTTTAGATCCCCCCTTCTTGCAACTAGTTTCTACCCATCTTGCTTTGTGTTTTGAGCTTTGTATATAACTGAAAAAACTCTTGTTTTTACTTGCTTTAGAACATTGTTTAAGGTCATTTTGTCATTTGGGTAAAGGCTCACCCCTATAGGCCTTGTTTGGCCTTTTGGTGCCTTTTGGTAAAGCCTTCTCCTTTTGGTGTTCTTTGGCCTTCTCACCACTGAAAACCCATGGGTTTTCAGTGGTGAGGATGATATTTTCGAGCCTCATATAGGGGAGGGACACCCCTCTCCCCTTGGCCCTTTGTTGGCCTTTGTTCTTGGCTCAAGGTATAGCATGCATGCTTGCTTGTTCTTGGTCTCATTTCAGAGCTTTATTGTGTGCTTTAGGTCATGATTGATCTCTGTTTTAGGTTAGATTTGTAGCCTTTAACATGCCTCTCATGCTAGCTTAGTAATGCTTTACTTTGCTTGCAAATGTGCCATGCATTTAGCCTCATATGCCTCCATGTTTTAGCCTAATATCTTGAGGATGTTGGTCTTATTTTGTCATGTATAGGGGCTGTGAGTAACTGATTTTGCCATGAATAGTGTGCTTGAGATGGTTGTTTTGTACTTTAGGCCTGTAAGCCTTGTATGTTTTGGCTCCTAGCATGCTTGACTTGTCTTGATCTCATGATTTGGCATCATACTAGCCCCTATTTCAGTCCATAAGTCATGTTTGAATGTGTGCATATGTAGCCTATTCCATGCTATAAGGGTATGCTCTTGTGTGTCTAGGAATTAGCATTATGCATGCTTCCATGTTTGATGCATTTTTGGGGCTGCCATATATGGGGTTTGGGTGTCATTTCACATGCTAAAAGTTTGTTTTTGGTTGTTAGGTGCATGCCATGAGTGGTTGTGTAAGTGGTGTCAAGTTACTCTCTTTGGTGCCTAGGACTTAGGTCCATTAACTAGCATGCTTGTGTAGCATTTCCATCATGTTTAGAGGCACATTTTGCCACTGTTTTAGAGGAGTTTGAGGGCTGCCCTCTATGGCTTAAGTCCATTATTGCATGCTCATTACATGGTTGTTGCTTGTTTGGTCAATGAAGCCTTGAGCACATGCTAATTCTATGCTTAATTGGTCCTTCTTTGCATGACTTATATGCCTTGCATATCCTAGCATTTTGCATGCCTATTGTGCTAGCATCTTAAATTGCCATGTTGCATTGTTAATGCATACTTGCTTGAATTGCATTTCATGGCTTGGTTTGGGGTTGTCAAACCAAGCATGGGGATTGAGAGGAGTTCACACTTTTAAGTGGTGAAACTTGTCTCAATCCTCATGTCACTAAGACCCTTGACTTCCTCATGATAGGGACTTAGTTCTCATGTTTGTGTTGCATGCATTGTTACATCAAAATAGCAATCTTGGTTCTATAGGCTATCATGCATCAAATGTACCATTGATGGCCTAAGAACCAAGGGTCATGCCTCCTTGAGTCCCTAAATATGATAGGAGGCAATGACCATGCTCACATATGCCCCAAAAATCCATGCCATGCACTGCTGTCTTGTTGCTGCTGTCAATCTGTCATCTGCAGGAACTTTCTGCCGACCGGCAGAAAATAGTGCCGACCGGCACTATTTTTGTGCCGATAAACTCCTTATGCAGCCGGTGGCCACATGCTTCAGCCGGTGATCACTCTCCCCAGCCGGTGGGGTACTTCAGACCATTTGGAAGGTATTTCGGGACTTTGGGAATTTTTGGAGAGGAAGAACAGTGAAGAACAGAAGCAGCAGTGCCATGACACGGGTTTTCCCGGGCAAGACGGATCGGGCATGCATCATTCGCGCATCCCAAGGCAGGGCTGAGGCCCCTTTGCATTTATTTATTCGCTTTAATTTTAATAATTAGAATTCTGTAACAATTAATTTATTCATTTATTCTTTTGGACTGTATTATTATTTTGGTCCCTCTGAGCGAGGGCGTGAATTGTAATAAGTGTGCGTGAGTAGGTGTATGTTTTCCAATCCCCACTTCTTTCTAACCCTTTTATTTACCTGCTTACAATGGTAGATTAGGGCATTTTATTTTAGCATACCTTATGCAATGCATGCGTGCATTCAGGCATTTGTTTACATGCACCGGGCTCGGTACATCATACAAACTGCATAGTACTTTCAATTTCCAAATTGAATATGTGCTACGTGAGACATTTCACATGCCATGTTTAGGGTTAGCCGAGCCTACTCTAGATTGCATTTATGCCTGTGTTGCATTAGCCACTTAACATGAACTAGGTCATGCATGTTTGCTAACCGGTTTCCTGTTTTGGCACGGAGTACTATGTAAGTTTTTACGCTTTAGCATATCGCATGCGTGTGAATGTTAACATGACAGTATGCTTACCATGCGGCTAAGTGCTTATGTGTTAAACTGTTTGTATGCCTGTGGGTGGAGGTTGGGTTGCTTGAGTTGGGAGTATTCATTGAAATCGGCATTTTAGCCTACTCACGAGTAGCACAAAAAGCCAACACGTTTTTTTCGAGACAAAACGGATATGCAATGTTTATTTCCAAATTAGGCAATCTAGTCTATACTTGTTTGTTGTGCGCAAAACATAGTACTTCTAGGCTAATAACCGGAATAAGAACGCATAAAGTTTTCAAAAACGGATATCACGGTTAGTAGAGGCCGGTCTTCGGACCGGGCGAAAGGGGGTGCTCATAGCTGACCTTCCCCGATCGTACCCAAGTTCCCGAGCCAAGTCACTTTGGTGATGATTTGACACGTATTCTTCGACCGAGTCGTGGTTTCCTAAATTCCCCATTTTAAAAAATATTTAGGTGGCGACTCAGATCCGCAAAGCGATCCATGTTTGGCACTACTTTTCAAAAAATTGCTTTCTTCAAAACGATTTGCCGAGGTGGACTCTTTGGTTCAGACATTTAACCGCAACAAAAAAAAGGAGTCCGAATCGTAGTGACCCCAACATCGAACGAACGGAGGGACTCGTCCTCGCCCGGATGCGTCGGGACGCCTACGCTTCTGGCGACTCACTGGGATTTAGAGGGCTTGACTCGAACTCGTGATATCCTATTTTGATTTAACTTATGTGTTTCTTTGCATTGCATTTGCATTGGTGCGCCTAGGAACACAGTGTTTGCCATCTGCCATTCCCGACGGTTTGCCGGAGGCTTGTCTTGTCAAGGCATGTCCATAAGGTCAACGTTATGGGCTCGACAAAGATGGGAACACAAACCCCGGTTTACCGGGGCACCCTTTTCGACCATTCGACCTAGTGCATATTCGGAATCCATAGTGACCATTCCAAACTAAGACAGGTTGCTTACCCGATAATAGGTTGTTTGAAACCGCTGCGTGCGTAGTGAAACCCTAGCTCCTGACAAAATAGGACAGGGAAATCCTACCCCAACATATGGGTGTTTTGGTTCTCATTTATCTGCTATGTGCTTTAGAGTGTAACTCTGCAGGGAACGTACAGATCAGTTTGCAAGTTTGAGTATCAGGCCCGAGGGCATCAGTATCAGTGTTTTGGGAATCAGTTGTCTTGAATATCAGATTCAGGCCTAGGAGCAATGATTCAGAATCAGTGATCAGAATTTGGGAAACAGTGTATCCGGCATTCGACCGCATATTATATACCCGACCGTGTGTTGTGTGTTTATTTATTTTGCGTCGTTATGTTGTCCGACTGTCTGTTTATTTATACGCTTTATTTATCTTTTTTTACTAGGTAGTTGAGCATCATTGCTTCTAACCCAGTAGATATTCCCCAAGCACTCTGGATTAGAGGTCGTCGACTCCATCGATCTGAGGATCTGGTAGACGGACAACCAGTGTACCGCTCCCTACCCCCGGTTAACAAACGGAGAACAGTCAGGCAGAGGGCATTGGTTCACCGGTCAGTTCAGAGGGCTTTATCTACCCCACCCGAGTACAGTAGGGATCAGGATCCTGTTTCTCCTACAGAAAGGGAACCTATACCGGTAATCCGATCAGAACAGAACAGTATGGCCAGTTTAGAAGAGATGGTGCGCCACCTCCAAGAAAGCATGAAAGCAATGCAGCAGGATGCCGTCCGTCAGGCGGAATTTTCTAGGCAACAGGCAGAGACAATCGCCCGACTAGAACAGCAAACCGGAGCATCTGCTTCGCATCAAGACCCTCCCCCACCAGGAGTTCCGAACCCCGGGGAGGCCACTAATGTCCAGAATGACACAGAACTCCCCGCAGGACCACCTCCCCCCCCAGTCTTACCACAAATCCTACCCTAGCAATCAAAAACACCCACCAACCTTCCGGACTCTCCCTTTGAGTTCGAGACAGATCCCACAGCACTAAAGTTGGACAAGCTTGAAAAGCTGTTCAAGAGATCCCAGGGAGCTAAGGCTATCCCTAACATCGGAGATGGATACACTGATGCAGCTGTGACGCTGCCTGACAGATTCAAAATGCCTCATATCGACCGGTTCGATGGGTCCGGGGACCCCATGGTGCACCTAAGGTTGTTTTCAGACGTCCTAAGACCAATGGGCCTCACAAGATTACAGAAACTGTCTCTATTCGGCCGGACCTTGTCGGGCATAGCCGCCACATGGTATGCCAAGTTGGAAGACGATGTCAAGAAGAATTGGGACGAAATGGCTGAAGCCTTCATCCTGCAGTACTCATACAATACACAGATTGAGATTACCACCCGTGATCTCGAGTCAACCAGGCAAGAACTTAAAGAAAGCTTTTCAGAGTTCGTAACCAGATGGCGGGCTAAGGCTTCGATGATGACCTTAAGACCCACCGACAAAGATCAGATTCGGATGATTGTGCGCAATCTCCAACCTAGATTGATGCTGAAAATGATTTTGATCTCCTTTCCTACTTTTGCGGATTTACATGAGATGGGAATGCAAATTGAGGATGCCCTGAAACAAGGCTTGTTTGACCATGACCGGGATCAACCCAGAAGGACTTTCAACCGTAACACCAACGCAGGCCCGAGTGGCACCGCGGCTACAAGAGCCTCCGAAGTGAGCATGGTCACCACCAACCCCCCCCCCCAAGAGCCATGGCAGCTACGCCATTCTCCGGCGCGTCTGGAAGCAGACCACAAACAACTAAATACCCGCCCAAAAACACCAGAACCTTCGCTCCACTATATATGCCCCTATCCAAAGCTCTGTGGGTGTTAATCAAGAAAGGGCATCTGAAGCCCCTGGAGCCGCGGCCATTGCCAAAACCACTTCCCCCATCCCACAACCCAACCAAATATTGTGCATTCCACCAACAGCACGGTCATGACACCGATACGTGCTTCCGATTACGCCATGAGATTCAAGATCTCATTGACAACGGGGTGATTCTGCCTCCGGAGAAACCCAATGTTACCACAAACCCCCTTCCCACACATAACCAAAATCCACCAAAAAGACTCAATTTCATCCACACTGGGGACGTGCCTTACGATCCTACTGTCTATATCACTCCTTCCCACCTACCTAAGCCGGAGGTGTTCTTCCCTCAGTGCACCGATTTGTGCATGATGGACATCTTCACAACCCGATCTAAGCCTATGGTGGTGACCAATGAGGATACAAAAGAGGAGATTTTAGAGGAAGAAAGGATTGTCGAGCCAGAGTCTGAGGAATCTGGGGGTTGCGTGGAATTATGTGTGATTCACGGGGATAGTTTGGGGCAGGAAGCAGATGGTGTAACAGCTATGGAGGAGGACTTTGCCAACCTCCAGTTTTACAGTGACCAAGATCCGGGAGACACGTCGATCAACTGGTTTGATTACGGAGAATCAGCTGAGGCTGTTGGGTGGTTGGACGACCAACCTGATGTGATAGAAGAATTTCAGTCAGAACAGGGCTCACCAGGATTGAGGACACCAGTGACGGCCAGAAGGGTCGAGGAGCGAAGCACACCACCGGAAGGCGCCGGTGTCGAGAATTTCGCCCGAGATTGGAACATTTTGAGTACGGAGATTATTGAACAGTCAGTTATGTCGAAACAACCAAGTTTTGCAGAGACCGAGAGAATCAGGAAGGCAAAGGCCCATATGGGAGTTGAAACTGCTGCGTGCACAGAAACCGAGGGTGCTGCGAGCACAAGAATAGAAGGTACCATGGGTACGAGAATAGCCACATCAGAGCCGGACAGATGCTTGTTAGCTGCTGAGGGAATGTGGTGGGAAGATGAAGATCTATGTCTCGCCCACACAGATGAGGACTGGGGAAATGGCCAAGCCGATGATACCTGGTACCTGGGAGAGGTCGACCACATGACACGAAGTGGACGGTACTTCAAGCCTCCGCGCCTGGATCAACCGGAAACGTCAGGGAAAGACAGGGAGGCAGAAAAGCAGAAAGCAAATCAACTTGAGGATGAGGCCGTGTTGAGACAGTTAAAAAAGATACAAGCAGACATCTCCATCTGGGGACTGCTTATGGCTTCTCGAGTGCATAGGCAGGCCGTCCTTTCAGCCATGGATAAGGCCAAGCTGTCAATAGAAACCACACCAGAGCAGCTGGTAGGGTTAGTCTTTCCAGGAGGGGCTGCCCCGATGCTGACATTTGCCGACAAGGAACTGCCGCCTGAGGGCACAAATCACAACAAGCCACTCTACATCTCTATGGAGTGTAGGAATAAATGGATACCGGTGGTCCTGGTTGACACAGGATCTGCCATCAACGTCTGCCCAGCAAGGACAGCCTATGCAATTGGTTTGAAAGTCGCAGACTTTGTACCGACAGCCCAGGTGATCCGGGCATATGACAATACGAGCCGAGAAGTGATGGGAACCGTTAAAGTTCAGACAAAGGTTGGGCCGGGACAGCATGAGATAGATTTCCACGTTTTGGAAGTGCCGGCAACTTTCAATTTGTTGTTGGGGCAACCGTGGCTGCATCAGGTGAAGGCGGTGTCGTCCACCTTGCATCAAGTGGTGAAATACCCCTACGGGAATGGAGTAGCCATTGTTTTCGGGAATTCATCGATCCACCCACCACCGGAAGTATCCACGCCTGTTCTGGAAATCGAGCATGGCATGGAGGATGTACTCATATCAGGATTTACCTTGGCTGAGGCTCAGGTTGTACAAAGTATTATGGCTGCTAACGACGGGATATGCGTCAGTGCTCAAGCAGTATATCTAATGAACAAACTTCAACACATCCCCGGGATGGGATTGGGAAAGAGTGGCTGTAAAGGCATTGCAGCGTTGGCCGAAGTGCCACATAACCCTCATACCTTTGGCTTGGGTTATCTACCCACCAAAGAGGATTGGATCAGGAAAGGAAAGGAGATGGCTGGAAGAGCCAGGGCGAAAAAGATGGGGAAACCTTTCGAATTGATGCACCGGCCCATCAAGGGTACCCTAAACGGACGCTTCGTCCGGGAGGGGGAAGATTTCCCATTCTGTGGTTTTCCGGAGCCATGGCTGAACGCGGAGAAGAAGCGCGTACCGGGATTTGAGATATTCTTCGATTTACAGTTACCCGGGAATGATGTTGCTGAAGAGCAGGGAGACCCGATAGTCGAAGAGGAACAGAGTATGGAAATAGAGTCTGAGGACACTGCATTGGAGATGGGGGTAGCGCTGGCTTGTCTACTTTCAGATCCTTCGATCGACCAGTTGTGCTTGGGGGATAACTCCTCGGTATCCGTGACCGGAGATGAAACGGCTGCGGGCCTATCAGTAAACATTTTGGATGCATCCATCGCACCTTCTCTCGTTTGGCAGTACGAAGAAGGATTTTTATCAAGCAGCACCGGGTCAGGTAATGAGCCGGAATCTGATTCCACCGAGTCTTGTGAGTCGAATCGTTCCAGCTTCGCCCGAAGTCCCAGATTCTCGGGGTGATAACCCGATGCCACAATCTGTCGTGTCGTCTTTTTCTTTCTCTTTTGAGTCTGTTGTAACAGAGGAATTGGATGGCTTGGAAGCACTTAATGAGAATGAGGTGAATGTGGTTTCGGAGTACTTTTCTGTGCCTTTGATTTATTGCTTAAATCAGGATTTTCAAAATTTTGATGAAAACGACGAGGAAGAGATTCCTCCGGTTTTGCAACGATTAATTGATCAAGAGTAGGAGAGATTTGTTAAACCCTTAATGGATGAAATCACTACCGTGAATGTCGGTACTGAGAAGGACCCGTAGCTGGTCCAGATCGGGTCCACGTTGTCTTCAGAGGAACGCGAGCGCTTAGTCGCTTTATTAAAAGATTTGAAAGATGTTTTCACGTGGTCCTACGAAGACATGCCTGGAATCGATCCTGAGATTGTACAGCATCGGATCCCTCTTGACCCCGAGGCCCGACCTATCAAACAAAAACTCAGGAGAATTCGCCCGGATTGGTCCATCAAGATTAAGGAAGAGGTCACCAAGCAAATAGACGCAGGCTTCCTGCTGGTATCCGAATACCCAACTTGGTTGGCCAATATTGTTCCAGTGCCGAAGAAAGATGGCAAGATCAGAGTATGCGTGGATTTCAGGGATTTGAACAGAGCCAGTCCGAAGGACGACTTTCCCCTACCACACATTGATGAGCTGGTAGACTTCACAGCGGGGCATGCTTTGCTCTCATTCATGGATGGTTTCTCAGGCTACAATCAGATAGTAATGGCACCCGAAGATCGGGAGAAGACTGCTTTCACCACCCCGTGGGGGACATACTGTTACAGAGTGATGCCGTTTGGGTTGAAGAATGCGGGAGCTACATATCAACGGGCCGCGACCACAATACTGCATGACATGATCCACAAAGAGGTTGAGGTGTACGTGGATGACATGATTGTCAAGTCCAAGGAAAGAGAGGGCCACTACACCGCCTTGCATAAGTTTTTCCAAAGGATCAGAGAATTTCGGTTGCGGCTGAATCCTCAAAAGTGTACATTTGGCGTTACAGCGGGAAAAATGCTGGGGTTTCTGATTACACAAAGGGGCATCGAGGTCGACCCTTCCAAAATCAAGGCCATCTTAGAAATGCCCCCACCAAGGACTGAAAAGGAGGTGCGAGGCTTTCTGGGTAAATTGCAATTCATAAGACGGTTTATCTCAAAGTTAACCTTGACTTGTGAACCACTTTTTGGTCTCTTGAAGAAAGGAACGAGGTTCCAGTGGGACGGCCGATGCCAAGCTGCTTTCGAACAGATCAAAGATTATCTACAGAACCCGCCCGTGTTGTCACCGCCAGAACCGGGGAAGCCGTTGATATTGTATCTTTCAGTGACTGAGACTACGATGGGCTGTATGCTCGCACAAGAATCAGAAGATAAAGTGGAAAGGGCCATCTACTATCTGAGCAAGAAGATGCTGGATTACGAGACCCGCTACACTCCGTTGGAGAAGGCTTGTCTGGCCTTGGTATGGGCTACCAGGAAGCTGCGGCACTACCTGTTAGCTCACTCCGTAATGTTGGTTTCACGACTTGATCCCATCAAATATCTTTTCGAGAAACCGGCACTTACGGGTAGGCTAGCTCGTTGGTTGCTGTTGCTCTCCGAATTCGATCTGAAGTATGTGACACGCAAGTCGGTAAAAGGAAGAGCGGTAGCAGAGTTCCTTGCCGACCATCCGGTCGAGGGGGATGAAGCAATTGAGTATCTATTCCCAGACGAAGCTATTCTGCACATCGGAGATGAAACCTGGACGATGTACTTTGACGGAGCATCAAACCAATACGGGTATGGGATAGGGGTGTTGCTGATAGCGCCTGACGATTCCCGTATCCCTTTAGCATTCAAGCTCCGGTTCAAAGTCTCGAACAACGAGGCGGAATATGAGGCATGCATTGCCGGTCTAGAGGCGGCCCTAGAATTAGGGGCAAGACGATTGGACGTTATTGGGGACTCGAACCTTGTTGTGTCTCAAGCAAAAGGAGACTGGAAAGTTAAAGAGGAAAAGATGATAATTTACCACCAGACCTTGGATTTGTTAATCCCTCGGTTTGAGAAGCTAACTTTTACTCATCTAGTAAGGGAGAACAACAGGTTCGCTGATTCACTAGCAACTCTATCTTCCATGATAGACATCCCGTCGGGAGTCCGGATGCGTCCAGTTATCATCGATCAGAAATTCGTGCCAGCCTATGAGTCGATCGCTGCCATAGATGAAGTTCAGGATGACAACCCCTGGTATTATGATATTTGGAATTTCTTGGAGAAGGAAGCATATCCACCAGGGGCAAATGCCAAAGATAAAAGAGCAATCAGAAGAATGGTCGTTCAGTTCATCATCTGCGGGGATAGACAGTATAAGAGGGGTCATCTGGGAATGCACAAGCTGTGCGTAGAAGTTGAAGAATCGAAGCGCCTGATGGAGGCCATCCACGGAGGAGAATGTGGAGCACACGTGAATGGAGTAATGTTGGCTCGGAAAATCCTCCGGCAGGGTTACTACTGGTCCACCATGGAGGAGGATTGTATTGGTTTCGTTCGGCGATGCCACAAGTGTCAGATCCATGCAAACCGCATGAATATCCCGCCGTCGAAGCTGTACAACATGACTTCGCCATGGCCGTTTTCAGTATGGGGAATTCACGTGATTGGAGCTGTTACTCCGAAGGGGTCGAATGGACATGAGTTCATCTTGGTTGCAATAGACTATTTCACCAAGTGGGTCGAGGCCCAGTCCTACGTAGTATTGAAGGCTTCACATGTCGCGAAGTTTATCAGGAACAACATCATTTGTCGATATGGGGTCCCGAACGAGATAATTTCAGACAATGGTTCACACTTCAAGAAGGAAGTGATTGATTTGTTGGAGAAATACAACGTGGCTTTCCATAAGTCATCTACATATCGGCCGCAAACTAACGGAGCTGTTGAGGCCGCCAACAAGAATATCAAGCACATATTACAGAAGATGGTGGAAACCTATCGGGACTGGCCAGATAAGTTGCCATTTGCTCTGTGGGGCTACCGAACTTCAATTAGAACTTCAACTGGAGCGACTCCGTATTCATTAGTCTATGGGATGGAGGCTGTTCTGCCTATCGAGATTGAGGTCCCGTCGTTGCGAGTGCTGGCCGAGTGTCAGATAGCTGAAGCAGATTGGCAGCAGAGCAGGTTTGAGGAACTTATGCTCTTTGATGAGAGAAGACTGAAAGCGCTGTACCACGTCCAAGGATATCAGCGTAGAATCGCCCGGGCTTTCAACAAGAATGTTAAGTCCAGGAATTTGAAAGAAGGAGATTTGGTGCTCAAGGACAACCGAGCTCCCATCCATGACCCAAGGGGAAAGTTCAGACCCAATTGGACCGGTCCCTATATCATCAAAGCTATTTGGTCGGGTGGAGCTCTGGTTCTGATGGACCTAGATGGCCTAGAGTTCTCCCAACCGATCAACATGGACAAGTTGAAGAAATACTATCATTGAGAGGCTCGCTAGGCTGAAAACCCGAAAGGGCGACCTAGGCAAAATCCAGAGCACAAAAAATTAGAAAATATAAAAACTGAGCTCGCGAGGTTGAAAACCCGCAAAGGGCGGCCTTGGCAAAAGTTAGAGCGTAAAAGGAGAGCAAAATACTCGAGTGAACCCAAGCCTGAACTACGTAAGGCTTGATTCCCATCTTTGGGATACGTAGGCAGCTTCATCCCGAAGTTCAGCTATAAACATTTTCCCCGATCAACTTTGTCCATTTGATCATCTTGGTCATCTTTGTCCATCAGCATTTATCGTAATCTCCGGTACAGTGCTATTCAACTAGGGGCAACTTTCCGTTGCCAGGAGGTATTGTGGTACTCTTCAAACTAGGGGCAATTTTCCAATTGCAGGAATCCGAGGCTGTGCATCTCAGTGACAAACTTCAGACATGTCCAGTTCTGATCCATATCGAAAATGGTTTTGAAAAGTTTTGATAAAAGTTGACTTTGTTCAAACTAATCTTTTTACAACTAAGACCATCTTTGGACCAAAGTGGAAAATTTTCAGTACCACAATCTTCAATTTCATTGATTTCAAATGCAGAGTTCTCCTACTCTTGCATGCAAATTAAAGTTGCTTTTTATTGCATTCATAAAGAAAACTTGGAACTACTAATAAAGCAATAAATCCGGGGCATAGTCAAGTCAGGTGTCCCTGCGCCCCCTCCCAGAGCTAGTTGAAGCCTCTGACGCCAAACTGGGCCCAACCTATGCCTCTTCGTTGAGCCAATCCCAGCACTCATCAGACAAAGTGCAAGTGAAAGCAGGTGCAGGGGCCAGGAGTTCTCTAGTCCTCCATGCAGTAGCCTGTCGAGCGAGCTGTGTGCCTCGGATTGGGAATGCAACGGGATACTCTATCCCTTCTGGCGGGCAAGTCTGATCATGGCCAAACTGACGCCGGAATCAGAATGGGAAATAGAACACACAGTGAGTCGCCGATCACCAATTCGGCCGGGCGAATCATATCAGAGCCCATTTGGTAGATTGAGCCAAGCAATGCGGTCTGCGGACAAGTTGCACATCCAAGCAAACCACCATTCCTCATCAAGAGCGTTGACTAGACGATGTCGAAAGAAGTAGCTGCGAGCTGAATATGCCAGGCAAGAGTCCACTACCTGCAGTTTGTCCATCAACCATACCTGGGAAGGGATGAAAAATGAGAGAATAAAGAATAGAGAGATGTACGATGAGAGAAAAGTGAGAATACGGCTTTTGTGAGAAAAACCGAGTTTGAGAGCCAAGTGATGTGAGCAAATATATGTGAGATAGGGTGGGAAGCATTACCTGAAGTAGCAGTGGACTCCCCGCCAATCTAGTCGATTCTCGACAATGGAAAGCATCCAAGCCCATCAATGTCTCAGCCAAGGTCATGGCAATGCAGCTCTTGCCCTCCTTCAAGCCTTGGGCAACTTCAATCAGCCGGGCGCTAGACCCTCCTAAGCCTGAGATGAACAGAAAATGAGATAGCATGCACAGACACAGGGCGTGCCGCCGGAAGCCTTGCCACTGATGGTCGTTGCGATCGCCGGCATCCGAGAAGCGACATATCAAGCTCGGAATATCCAACATTTCGTCGCAAATCAAAGACCGAGCATCACGCAGTGTGAGTCCACACATTCGTCCTAAGGATTGGGCGTGGCCAAAGTTAAGCTGGGGCAAGATTTCCTCGGTGCGCTCAGATTCCATCAAAACTTGGAAATCTTCAAAGGTAGGACATACCTCTTGCCCGGCAAAGCTGAAGACGTGTGTCACCGGATTCCAAAACCTCGCCGCGGCATGAAGAAATGGGAAATGCAACGAGGTGCGACCAAGAGTGAATAGTGCATTTATGCCAAAACTTCGGAAATTCAACTTTTCCGAACCATCCAAGCTGTTAATCCAAGCCGTGAGATTTTGGGCAAGGAACACCTCCATTTGGGGGAAATCAGTGTTGAAATGAAGAAGACCACGAAGCTGAGATCTTTTTGTAGGAGATAACGTTGAGTGGAGGACATGTGTCAGCATTCTGCTAGTGCTGAAGATCAATAGCCGACCGGCACTTTATACTGCCGACCGGCCATATTTTTGTGCCGACCGGCTATATATTGTGCCGATGAAAATTCCTCAAGGCCGGTGGACTTTCCACCCGGCCGGTGGTTCTCCCCTTTGGTCCTCTGAACTGTTTATGCTAAGAATTGGGGGAATCCCACCCCTTCCAGTACCCTTCAAAGATCAATGCTCGTGAGTCACGTGTATTTGTTTATCGAGTTGTTGTATATTTGCTTATCGAGTTGTATGTTACTCTCTTTAAGTCTTCGTACCATTTAGCAAGTTGTACTTACACTTGACTCGCTTGTCAAGTCCTTGTTTTTCTTATCGAGTTGTAATTGGTTTACTACCTGATTATTACGATGCGATGCTTCGTTTTCAAAACACAGTTTCAATTTCAATCACATTGTTATGTGACACCTTGCGATGCGATGCATATAGAACACAAATGCAACACCTTTTTGAGCAAATAGTTGTTTCATTTCCATCATTTGTCTTGCAAAACACGCAATTTCAAAAATAAAACCTGCCTGAGGCAGTGCAATGTGCTCAAACAACTAGTGAAAAGAAATGTAAAGCAGAAGATAGCAGGGTAGCAGAGTGCTGGATTGAATGCCAGGAACCTCCTCTTTGTAGTCAGAATGCCCCCGCGCCTGTGCCTGGGTTGACTGTGCAGTCTGACACCTTCATCATTCAATAAACAGTGCGGGAAATTGCACTTCTGGAATGTTAATGGATCTTCGAGTTGATCTCAGGCCATGACTTTGTGAGCGATGCTCGGAACATGCGAAGGATGTCCCTTCCTGTATCCTCTTATATCTTATGAATTCCATAATTCATTTCAATTATATCGTGTTGTAGTATGCTGTGTTTCAATATCATCATGTTTTATCATGTTCAATTTCAAGTTCCTAATATACACATTGCATTGTATGCGTGCTTTGCTTTACTGACATGTGTTCAATTTCAAGTTCCTACTATACACATTGCATTGTATGCGTGCTTTGCTTTACTGACATGTGTTCAATTTCAAGTTTCTTTCTCTACACATTGCATTGTATACGTGCTTTGCTTTACTGACATGTGTTCAATTTCAAGTTCCTAATATACAAATTGCATTGTATGCGTGCTTTGCTTTACTGACATGTGTTCAATTTCAAGTTTCTTTCTATACACATTGCATTGTATGCGTGCTTTGCTTTACTGACATGTGTTCAATTTCAAGTTTCTTTGACATGTGTTCAATTTCAAGTTCCTACTATACACATTGCATTGTATGCGTGCTTTGCTTTACTGACATGTGTTCAATTTCAAGTTCCTAATATACACATTGCATTGTATGCGTGCTTTGCTTTACTGACATGTGTTCAATTTCAAGTTCCTAATATACACATTGCATTGTATGCGTGCTTTGCTTTACTGACATGTGTTCAATTTCAAGTTCCTACTATACACATTGCATTGTATGCGTGCTTTGCTTTACTGACATGTGTTCAATTTCAAGTTTCTTTCTATACACATTGCATTGTATGCGTGCTTTGCTTTACTGACATGTGTTCAATTTCAAGTTTCTTTCTATACACATTGCATTGTATGCGTGCTTTGCTTTACTGACATGTGTTCAAATTCAAGTTCCTAATATACACATTGCATTGTATGCGTGCTTTGCTTTACTGACATGTGTTCAATTTCAAGTTTCTTTCTATACACATTGCATTGTATGCGTGCTTTGCTTTACTGACATGTGTTCAATTTCAAGTTTCTTTCTATACACATTGCATTGTATGCGTGCTTTGCTTTACTGACATGTGTTCAATTTCAAGTTTCTTTCTATACACATTGCATTGTATGCGTGCTTTGCTTTACTGACATGTGTTCAATTTCAAGTTTCTACTATACACATTGCATTGTATGCGTGCTTTGCTTTACTTACATGTGTTCAATTACAAATGCCTATACACATTGCATGTGCCATGCACTTTCGATGGTGTAATTTGCATGTCGCTAACAATATCATACCTGTTAAGTTTGTTTTCTTTTCAGGCATGATATTGTATGTATGGTTCATTTGAAGCTGGCACGACCAGACGAACCACACAGGTATTGTACTCCCCGCGTGAAACGTGGTGAGAATCGCTCGATTCTCCTACATTCCCTCTGCATTGTAGTTGAACTTGCGTTTACTAGCTTAAAACTGTTGCATGCGTGCTCCGTTACAGCGTTCTTTGCATAATCATAAGTTATGCTTGGCTCCCTGCATTGTCTTGCATTTTGCCCCTGCCTCTGGGTGCATATCTTAATTGTTTTGCATGTTTGTCTAAGTCTTCGGCCTTGTCAAAAATCGGTCGTCTCTGGGCTTTGACATTCACTCCCGTCATTGTTATGACTTTCGAGTTCTGTCAAAGAGGGCAACTGTAGACACCCTATTTTTGACCGACCTCAATACTTGGACGTCACTGATTGAGCACTCAGTGATTATCCATGATTGTGTTTGTTTTGAGTTCCCGGAGGTCCCGACTGCGCATCGCATCTCAGGATCTCTCAACCGGCTTGCACTGCGCTTGGTTCAGTACCAAGACTTGTGTGTTTTTGCACCAAAGGGTAGGGGAAGGCTTGTTAGCCATCCCTGAAGCTCACCGGCCACGCATCCACCGGCACTCTATTTTGACCACCGGCACTGTTTTCTTAGAATATAGTGCCGATCGGCACTTTGTACTGCCGGCCGGCACATTTTTGTGCCGGTGACCCTTTTGGCTAGCCGGTGTGACTCCTTTGAACCCTCAGACTCGGTGCATGCCAGCTGTGCCAGCTGGAATGCACCAGCACCATTCCCCATATCCGGGAATGCACCCTTTGGTCCCTTTGACCCCCTCTCTCCTCATGGAGCTTGAACCCTTGGCCAAGCTTCTTGGAGAAGCTTGGCCAGCTGTCCCAGACCTTCTAGAAACCCTAGAGCCCCTTGAACTCCTTGAATCTCTTGAACCCCCCTTCTCTTGCTTAGCCACTAAGTCTTGGTTGCCTATATAAGCAACCCTTCTCTCCCTTTGCAAAAGGTTGGCAACTTTAGGTCAAAAAACCAGAGCTCACACACACATATCTCTGATATATCCATATATATCTCTACTTCTATATCTATCACCCTTGTGTGTGTGTTTTTGACCCTAAATAGTGTGTTTAACCTTACTTTTGCACTAAAACACACACCACTACACCTTAGCTCAAGATTGGGAGGCTTGGAGCATTGTTTGTGTTGGTTTTGGACTGGTTTTGATCACTAAAGGAGGGCTGCTCCACCTGTTCTTCATTGGATCTTCAAGGGTAAACCTTTTACTTTAGATCCCCCCTTCTTGCAACTAGTTTCTACCCATCTTGCTTTGTGTTTTGAGCTTTGTATATAACTGAAAAAACTCTTGTTTTTACTTTCTTTAGAACATTGTTTAAGGTCATTTTGTCATTTGGGTAAAGGCTCACCCCTATAGGCCTTGTTTGGCCTTTTGGTGCCTTTTGGTAAAGCCTTCTCCTTTTGGTGTTCTTTGGTATTCTCACCACTGAAAACCAGTGGGTTTTCAGTGGTGAGGATGATATTTTCGAGCCTCATATAGGGGAGGGACACCCCTCTCCCCTTGGCCCTTTGTTGGCCTTTGTTCTTGGCTCAAGGTATAGCACGCATGCTTGCTTGTTCTTGGTCTCATTTCAGAGCTTTATTGTGTGCTTTAGGTCATGATTGATCTCTGTTTTAGGTTAGATTTGTAGCCTTTAACATGCCTCTCATGCTAGCTTAGTAATGCTTTACTTTGCTTGCAAATGTGCCATGCATTTAGCCTCATATGCCTCCATGTTTTAGCCTAATATCTTGAGGATGTTGGTCTTATTTTGTCATGTATAGGGGCTGTGAGTAACTGATTTTGCCATGAATAGTGTGCTTGACATGGTTGTTTTGTACTTTAGGCTTGTAAGCCTTGTATGTTTTGGCTCCTAGCATGCTTGACTTGTCTTGATCTCATGATTTGGCATCATACTAGCCCCTATTTCAGTCCATAAGTCATGTTTGAATGTGTGCATATGTAGCCTATTCCATGCTATAAGGGTATGCTCTTGTGTGTCTAGGAATTAGCATTGTGCATGCTTCCATGTTTGATGCATTTTTGGGGCTGCCATATATGGGGTTTGGGTGTCATTTCACATGCTAAAAGTCTGTTTTTGGTTGTTAGGTGCATGCCATGAGTGGTTGTGTAAGTGGTGTCAAGTTACTCTCTTTGGTGCCTAGGACTTAGGTCCATTAACTAGCATGCTTGTGTAGCATTTCCATCATGTTTAGGGGCACATTTTGCCACTGTTTTAGAGGAGTTTGAGGGCTGCCCTCTATGGCTTAAGTCCATTATTGCATGCTCATTACATGGTTGTTGCTTGTTTGGTCAATGAAGCCTTGAGCACATGCTAATTCTATGCTTAATTGGTCCTTCTTTGCATGACTTATATGCCTTGCATATCCTAGCATTTTGCATGCCTATTGTGCTAGCATCTTAAATTGCCATGTTGCATTGTTAATGCATACTTGCTTGAATTGCATTTCATGGCTTGGTTTGGGGTTGTCAAACCAAGCATGGGGATTGAGAGGAGTTCACACTTTTAAGTGGTGAAACTTGTCTCAATCCTCATGTCACTAAGACCCTTGACTTCCTCATGATAGGGACTTAGTTCTCATGTTTGTGTTGCATGCATTGTTACATCAAAATAGCAATCTTGGTTCTATAGGCTATCATGCATCAAATGTACCATTGATGGCCTAAGAACCAAGGGTCATGCCTCCTTGAGTCCCTAAATATGATAGGAGGCAATGACCATGCTCACATATGCCCCAAAAATCCATGCCATGCACTGTTGTCTTGCTGCTGCTGTCAATCTGTCATCTGCAGGAACTTTCTGCCGACCGGCAAAAAATAGTGCCGACCGGCACTATTTTTGTGCCGATAAACTCCTTATGCAGCCGGTGGCCACATGCTTCAGCCGGTGATCACTCTCCCCAGCCGGTGGGGTACTTCAGACCATTTGGAAGGTCTTCCGGGACTTTGGGAATTTTTGGAGAGGAAGAACAGTGAAAAACAGAAGCAGCAGTGCCATGACACGGGTTTTCCCGGGCAAGACGGATCGGGCATGCATCATTCGCGCATCCCAAGGCAGGGCTGAGGCCCCTTTGCATTTATTTATTCGCTTTAATTTTAATAATTAGAATTCTGTAATAATTAATTTATTCATTTATTCTTTTGGACTGTATTATTATTTTGGTCCCTCTGAGCGAGGGCGTGAATTGTAATAAGTGTGCGTGAGTGGGTGTATGTTTTCCAATCCCCACTTCTTTCTAACCCTTTTATTTACCTGCTTACAATGGTAGATTAGGGCATTTTATTTTAGCATACCTTATGCAATGCATGCGTGCATTCAGGCATTTGTTTACATGCACCGGGCTCGGTACATCATACAAACTGCATAGTACTTTCAATTTCCAAATTGAATATGTGCTACGTGAGACATTTCACATGCCATGTTTAGGGTTAGCCGAGCCTACTCTAGATTGCATTTATGCCTGTGTTGCATTAGCCACTTAACATGAACTAGGTCATGCATGTTTGCTAACCGGTTTCCTGTTTTGGCACGGAGTACTATGTAAGTTTTTACGCTTTAGCATATCGCATGCGTGTGAATGTTAACATGACAGTATGCTTGCCATGCGGCTAAGTGCTTGTGTTAAACTATTTGTATGCCTGTGGGTGGAGGTTGGGTTGCTTGAGTTGGGAGTATTCATTGAAATCGGCATTTTAGCCTACTCACGAGTCGCACAAAAAACCAACACATTTTTTTCGAGACAAAACGGATATGCAATGTTTATTTCCAAATTAGGCAATCTAGTCTATACTTGTTTGCTGTGCGCATAACATAGTAATTCTAGGCTAATAACCGGAATAAGAACGCATAAAGTTTTCAAAAACGGATATCACGATTAGTAGAGGCCGGTCTTCGGACCAGGCGAAAGGGGGTGCTCATAGCTGACCTTCCCCGATCGTACCCAAGTTCCCGAGCCAAGTCACTCTGGTGATGACGGACACGTGGCCTTCGGCACCGAGTCAGGGTTTCCTAAATTCCCCATTTTAAAAAATATTTAGGTGGCGACTCTGTATCTGGCAAAGCAGTCCATGTTTGGCACTACTTTTCAAAAAAATCTGTTTTCTTCAAAACGATTTGCCAGAGGTGGACTCTTTGGTTCAGATTACGAACCGCAACAAACAAAAAAGGAGTCCGAACTGTAGTGACCCCAACATCGAACCAGAACGGGAGGGACTCGCACTCCTCGCCCGGGATGCATTCGGGGGACGTCTACACCAAGCCAAATCGGCTTATAAATTTGATTAGTTCGATGAGACCATAGATTTGAACAACCAAACCCAATTGCAGTTAGAATCAAGGAAGGTATGTATTGGTTTGTTAAAATTTCTCTGGTTGTTCAAATTCCTCTGGTAGGTCTCTGGTTTGTTCAAATTTCTCTAATTCTGGTTATTCAAATTTCTCTAGTATTGGATTTTCTCTGGTATTGGATTTTCTCTGGTAGGTCTCTGATTTTCTCTGGTTTGTTGTTCAATTTTTTCTGATTTGTTGTTGTACAAATGTCTTGCAATCTAGTGAAAATTGGTCAAAACGGTAGTTGTTCAATTTTCTCTGATTTGTTGTTCAATTTTCTCTGATTTGTTGTTGTTCAATTTTCTCTGGTTTGTTATTGTATGAATATCTTACAGTCTAGAGAAAATTGGTCAAAATGATGTTTGTTCAATTTTCCCTAGTTTGTTGTTGTTTAATTTTCTCTAGTTTGCTGTTGTATGAATGTCTTACAGTTTAGAGAAAATTGGTCAAAATGGTAGTAGTTCAATTTTCTCTAGTTTGTTGTTGAGTGAATGTGTTACAGTCCACAGATAATTAAACAACAAAAAATCAAAGAAAATTAAACAACAAAAAACCAGAGAAAATTGGAAAAGAGCCGCACAAATTTTCTCTGGATAGAGCCACACAAATTTTCACTAACATAATTTTCTCTAGATAGAGCCACACAAAAGCACATACATTTTTTCTACACAATTGTCTCTGGATAGAGCCATACAAAGCCACACAAATTTTCTCTGACACAATTTTCTCTAAATAGAACCACATAAAGCCACACAAATTCTAATGGTATGTGAGTTTGGGAAGAATTTCTCTTCCATTCGCTCTGTATTATCTTCTATTTTAATTTTGAAAATTGAAGTTTTTCTTCAATGTAGATATCTATGGAGTCCTTTTTCTGTATTTTAATCTCTTGAAAATGTAGAGTAAACTGTAGATATCAACAATTTCTCTTATTCAAACTAGAGAAAATTCAACAACAGAGAAAATTACCCAAAGAAATTCTTTGGGAAGTCCAGCGAAAGAATTTCTCTGGAGAGAAAATCTCTGGGAGGTCCAAAGAAATTCTCGAGGAAGTGCAGAACAGAATTTCTTTGGAAAGAAAATCATTGGGAAGTCCAGAGAAATTCTCTGGGTCAAATTTTCTCTAGATCGATGTTGAAGGACCTTAGACATTATGCAAATACTGGTTGTCTTTTATGAGACCTAACTAAAACATAAATTTGTAAAATTAATTACAAATCCTTTTTTTTAATATCAAAAAAAAAAAAAAAAACGACCTATAGAGCTGACACTCTTTTCTTCATCAATATTAGATTTACGAGGTCGTTAATGAATTTTTTAAGTCAAATTTCGCTTGTTTGGTTAGGTGTGGTTTACTTATTAACATTTAAAAATAAACATATAATCTCTTTATGATTTGTAGACTAAAATGCACTATCTAGTAACCTATAACTATTGCTATAGGCCTCTTTAATGTCCTTAAAGGACATTTACATTATATAGTAATGATGTAACATCATCATTACTCTACCCTCCCCCTGAGGGCTGCCTCCCTGCTCTGCTCACCTTCTTCATCCCTTCATTGATAGAAAAATGTGTTAAGCATTTGATTTCTGTCAAGGAAGGGAAATATGGAGTATGGAGCCGCTGTTGCTTTCGAGTGTGGCATTTGTTAAGCACAGAATGCCGGTAATAGACAGATAGAACCTGCTCCAAGCAAATATTGCTCTCATGAAGCTTTTAAAAAGAAGTGAGAAGGCTTTTCTCTTAATGCATAGGCCCCCCACGATTAAGGTCTTATAGGCCTCTTTAATGTCCTTACAGGACAATTGACTATATTGTAATCATGTAAATAATGATTACTCCCATATTCTTGATTCGTGTAAAATGATACGATCAATTGTATGCATTACTTCCTTATTTCATTATTAACGAATTAAGGTAAATCCCGCTAAATACTCTTATGAGGCAAGTGTTTTACACTTACTACTAATTTAGATGGAATGTTTAACGGTGCACTTTAGTTTACAAATCACAAGAAATTATGTATTTATTTCTAAATAAGATGAAACAAACAACACATAAAATAGTAAAGTAGAATTTGTCTTTTTTTTTTTTTGTACTTAAAAAAACATAATAATTATGTTAATAAAATAAAATTCATTGGATGGTCTTTTTTTATTTTGTAAACATAAATAGGTTTTTTTGGCGTATTGGAAATTTTGAGGCCTTTGAGAAATTTCCCAAAATTTTGATGTGTTTCCACAATTTTGAGTCCTAAAGCACATGCTTTACCTTTCTTATGCTTAAGCCGGCACTGATGTGATCTAATAAACACTGATATGGCCCCGTTTGTTTGGGGTTATAGGGGAGGGGATTGGGATTGATAGTGAGGTGTGACTATTATATGTGGTGTTTGTTTTTAGAGATGGGGAGGGGACTTCTAATCCCTTGGTATTAGTAAAGGCATTGGAAGGGGGATTGAGATGGAGGAAGTAGAGATGGTATTAGAAAAATAGTGAGGGGATTAGAATTTTTTTTTATTTTTTATATATTGAGAATTTTTTTAAAAATATTAATGTTTAATTTTTTATATTTTTTTATTTGTTTTATTATTTTATAAAAAAATAATTTAACAATTCCCACACTAACAACTATCATCAAAACAAACACAATTTTACTTAATCCCCTCACTAACAATCCCCTCACTATTAATCCCCTCACTATGAATCGCCTCCATTCTACATCTGAAAACAAAAGGCGCCTGATACTTTTGAAAAATCTTGTATTTGTATGTGCAAATTGTTTAGTTATACGAAAGAAACCCTAGAGGTCAATGCGAAGCTTCTTGAGGCCAATCCTGAGTATCTCACAGCTTGGAATTATAGAAAAAATGTTGTTGAACACATTCTCAGTCATTCTGAGATTAATACAGAGATTGATCCAGACTCCATTAAATCCATTTACAATGAAGATTTTATGTTTGTCGGAACCACTCATGTGAAAAATATATATCTGTTTATTTTCTGTCCATGTATTTGATGCTCTTTGGTTGCTGAAAAATTGTAGGAAAAGAAAAAGAAAAAGAAATTCAGCTAAACACAAGTCAACTGTGCCAAATAGGGCTATTTGGTTAAATTGCGTTCGGTGCAAAGTTTGTTTTGAAATTTTAAAATTTTAAATCATGATATTTTGAAATATTGCATTGCTTTCTTTTCTTTTGTTTTCTCAGCGGCCAATTGTAATTATGTTGTGCATTGTGTTTGGGTTCAATTTATTTTGAATGTTATGAAAGAACTCAATATATATGCAGACAGAGTGTGCATTGGCAAAGAATTATAGGTCTTATGGTGCCTGGTATCATCGTAAATGGGTGCTAAGCAAGGGGCATTCAACTGTTGATTAGGAATTGCAGCTTCTGGGGGTGCTCCTAAAGAAAGATTCTAGGAATTTCCATGCATGGAATTATCGGAGGTGACAATTTGGGTTTGATTTACTTTAATATATTATAGGACTGCACTTTCAAATGGTCTAATTTGGTCTTCATTTTCAGATTTGCTGCATTAAAGAATAGACCAGATGAAGAGGAACTGCACTTCACAACTGATTTGATAAACGAAAACTTCAGTAACTATTCTTCTTGGCATAATCGTAGGTATGCTTGTATCTCAATGTTATTTTACCATTTGGATCATCATAATTAAAACGGGCTAGTGGGGAAAAATGCTTTCTTGGGCCATTGTTTGATTCTCAAGTTTTTTTTTTTTTTCGTGCCTATTGTTATTGTAGCATTACAATACTATTTTATCTGGCTTCATGGTTCAGTTATAATTTGGTATTCACAATGTTTATGATGTATCTTATCAAGTTTTTTTTGGGTGAATCAGTATCTTATCAAGTTATCCCTGATAATTCTTTAATCGTATAATCCTTCGATTCTTTTGCAAAAATTGCTTTAGCAAAAATGTGGTGGAACTTTGAAATTAGTTATAGCTTTGGTCTCATTAGAAGCAGAATGTCTAGTGGTAGTATGCATAGTTGTATAGAACATGAAAAAAAAATTGTGGATTTTCTGCAACATAGGGTTTTTTTTTTATGAGATTTTAGTTAAAGACAAAATATTCAAATATCCACTTTAAAACATGTGACTTATTGTTTATGTAATAAAAACATTCAAAATAGGTTAATCATGACAGACTGGGTATAAGTTATCTTGTAATGTGATGCAAGGTTGATAAGATATTGATGGCATGCGATGTTATATAAA
This sequence comes from Camellia lanceoleosa, assembly GCA_025200525.1. Taxonomy (NCBI): domain Eukaryota; kingdom Viridiplantae; phylum Streptophyta; class Magnoliopsida; order Ericales; family Theaceae; genus Camellia; species Camellia lanceoleosa. The sequence continues at coordinate 72,799,903 of CM045769.1, forward strand.
ACATCCACTTTAAAACATTTAACTTGTATTGATGGTATATTGTAATGCAAGGTTACAAAATGCTAGCTCCTTTCAAGCACCTTGTGGAACAGGGCAAAAAATATTCATTAGTTCTATTCCTTATATCAAAAGTCAATAAGCACTTCACTATTTAAATGCTCATTAGCCTAACAGATTCCAAAAAAGAAACAAATGGGGTTTATTTCAGATTAATCTGCAACTGCATTTTTCTACTGGTAATACTATTTCAGCGGCTTTCTATGTGTGTAAATCTGGCATGCGATATTATATAAAATTGTAGCTTGATTAACCTTCAACTTTGCTTTAGAGTTAAATGATCAATTCTTATGCACATTAATATTAGTGGAAACTGCATGATGAAACACCTGCTACCTTCTGATATTCTATCTATTCTAGCAGGATTAGAAAATTAAGTTTCTTGTCCAATTGTGCCTTTTCTATGCCTGATGCTTTGAGTGCATGTTTTAGCTTGTGATGTCTCTGTCTATTTGCTTAAACATGTTTCTTGTTTTTATTCTACTTTACCTTACCATAAATGTTATGTATTGTAATTATATCTCATTTACTGGAGAAAAGGGATCAAGGATCTTTCTCAAAGGAGAAAGTTCTGACAGAGGAGTATGACCTATTAGAATAGGAAATAAGTTAGAATAGGAAATAATTGATTGTATTTTATCCTTATTTATTCCCTTGATTGGTGTAATGGGCTAGACCATATATTATGTCTTATGGCACTCTTGTAATTACTCAGTATTATCAATATAAAAGGGAATGAAGTCTAACTCATTCCCTAACTCTTTCTATTCTCTAAACGTACATGGTATTAGAGCCACAATAGGAGGAACCTACCACCTTGCTTCCACCAAAGGCCCCGCAAACCCAAACAATCGATTGCCCACGCCTCAAGCCCAAACCCTAGCCTGCCCAGGCCATCCCCCGCCTTGTCTGGGTCATTCGTACCCCACCCAGTGCAGGCGAAGGCCAGGCAACTCTCCCATGGCAGTCGCAGCCTCTGTCGGTAGCCCTAGCTTGTTCCTCTAGTCTTGTCGGCAGCACCTGGTTGGTCGCTTGGTGTAGTCGTGGTCACTTGGTTGGTCGCCTAGTGCTGGTTGGTCAACTGGTACCTTCGTGGCCCTCTAGTTGGTCGTCCAGTGCCTCACGCATATTCCCCTGATTTTGTCTTCGTTCTTTCTCCCCTCTTTATTCTCTGTTTGCTCTGTTTTCTTAGAAAAAGAAGAAAAAAAAACATAAAAAAAATGCAGTGAAAAAAAAAATGATTTTTAATTCTTTATGATTTTCTAGTTACTATTGTGCTTGTTCCTCCACCATCTTCCGAGTTTGTGATTGGTCCTCGGTTTGAGGGTTGCTTAGTAGAATATTCATGACTGATTTCACTAGTGATTCAACAACTTCTCAACTTCTTAAGAGCAAGAGTTCCGTTATACCGTCTACTATGACTGATAATCTCAACCCTGGCCTTAAAATCACCACTTCTCTATTTAATGGTCAGAACTATCTAGCGTGGTCGCAGAATCTGACTATTTTCTTGAAGAACCGTGGGAAGATGGGGTATGTTGATGACAGGATGCATGCACCCACCACCATGGACTTGAGTTATGATTAGTGGGAGATTACCGACTCCCTCATTATGGATTGGTTGATACATTCTATGGTCTTGAAGATTGGAGAAGGCTATCTCTCTATGGACACTGCATGGGATATTTGGGAGGCAGTGACTACCACTTACTCCCAGAAGGGGAACTTCTCCCAGGCTTTTGAGTTATATCACTCCATTGAAAGGTCAGTACAAGGTGAGATGGCTATCCTTTGGTATTTTACCTTCCTTAACAATGGGTGGTAGCGACTTGATCACCTTCAAGATTACAAACCTGTCTGTCCCACCAATTCTGTTGGTTACCAGAAGTTTGTGGCACATGAGCGGGTCTTCAAGTTCTTGGAAAGCCTAAATGTGGAGTATGATCTGGTTTGAAGTAGAGTTCTTGGCATGAATGTGCTTTTTTCTCTCTAGGAAGCCTTTACTTTTTTGCAGAATGATGAGAGTCGTCGTTCTGCAATGATTCATGCTGCTACTACTGATCGTTCGTCCTTGGTTTCTACACCCTCTCGTATTGGCAACCGTGTGACTCGGGATTCTCATCCTTCCTCTGAGAAGGATAATCTTTACTATGACTACTGTCGTCGACCTCACCACACACGAGAGACTTGTTGAAAGCTGCATGGAACTCCCTCTGGTGGCCGAGAAGACCATCCTGGTACTCGAGGGGGTCGGTCTGGTACTAGAGGCCTAGGAGCCAATGCACGAGCCTATCTTTTAGACACTGTTAAGCCACCATCTTCATCTCCAGTTGTCTCCTCCACTGCAGATGTTTCGAGATTATCTGCCTCAAATTTTAAGATTGCTCTTCGCCACTTGCTAGACCGTCGAGCCTCTACTTCTGCTACAGGTGCACCCTCTTCTTCCTTTGCCAATTCAGGTAACTTGGCTTACTCCCCATGTGCATTGCTATCTCATACGACTGTACCATGGATTATTGATTATGGTGTTTCTGACCATATGTCTGGCTCCTCTAATTTATTTTCAGAGTATAACCCCTCCTCAGGTAAGGAAAAAGTATGTATTGCTGATGGTACCATTTTTTCTGTATCAGGGAAAGGTTTAATTCATGCCACCTCTTCCCTTCCTTTGTCTTCTGTCCTCTATGTTCCCAATTTGAGTGTTAATCTTTTATCTTTGAGTTGTGTTACTCGTGACTTAAATTGTAGCATGGCATTTTTCTCCTGATCATTGCCTTTTTCAGGACCTTATCACGAGGAAAAGGATTGGCAGTGGTAGAGAGAACCATGGTCTCTACATTTTGGATCAGATAAATAAGCTAGCTCATTCATCTATTCAGTTCCCATCCACCAAGGAAGACATTTGGCTGTGACAACGTCACTTAGAACACCCCTCATTTTTATTACTTAATCATTTATTTTCTTCTTTTTTTGAGAAAAATAATGTGTCAGATTTTCAATGTGAGTCTTGTCCACTTGGAAAACAACATAGAGCCTCTTTTGCTCCTTCTATTAATAAAAGTTCAGTTCCATTTTCTTTGATTTATTTTGATGTATGGGATCTCTCCCCTTTTGTGCCTTTAACCGGTCACAAATGGTTTGTTACCTTCATAGATGATTATTTCAAGGCTACTTGGGTCTGTTTGATGAAAGATAAGAGTGAAGTGTTTTATGTGTTTCAAAACTTCCATGAAATGGTTTGTACTCAGTTTACGGCAGTTGTACAAATTCTATATTCTGATAACGGGGAGGGGGAATATATTGACTCTGGTCTTGCCACTTACTTTGCCACTCATGGCATTATTCACCAAACTTCCTGCACTAATACCCCTCAACAAAATGGTGTTGCAAAATGCAAAAATCGCCATATGCTTGATATCACCCGTTGCCTACCCTTTGAAATGTAGGTTCCTCAATCTTATTAGGGGGAAGCGGTTCTCACTGCCACTTATTTGATTAATCGTCTTCCTACCTAAGTCCTTCAAAAACAAACACCTCTTCACATTTTGTTCGGGTCTACCTCTTCTGGGTTTTTCATTTCTCCTCAGACCTTTGGTTGTGTTTTCTTTGTCCATAATCATTCCTCCACTCGTGTTAAATTGGATCCTAAGTCTCTTCAGTGTATTTTTTTGGGTTATTCTGCCACCCAAAAGGGTTATAAGTATTATCATCCTCCCACCCACAAATGGTTTGTCTCCATGGATGTCACTTTCTTTGAGTCTCAGCCTTACTTTTTGACCTCCCCGGTATCACAGTCCTCTCTTTAAGGGGAGCCTTGGTATGAAGACATTCCTGTTCCACTTCCGCCTATGGTTGAACAGATAGAGGATAATGAGCCAGCAGTTGTTGAGGAATAGGAAGCAGGCAAAGTTTATATCAGGGACAAGGACAGACAACAAGTCATTTGTAGCACTTATACCCCTTAAAGCTTTTGGGAACTGTATTTGAATCATTTATTTTATTTTGGGAATCTTTGGTGTTGTTGTATCTTTGTTTTGGAGGAGTATAAATCAATTTAAACTTGTTGGGATTGTTCGTTCATGTTTGTTTACATTGAAAAGTTGTTTACGAACTTAGAAATCTTGTTCTGGGGTCGACACTAATCTTGGTGGTGTCGACACTTGTCTTTTGTTGTTGGCCTCAAGGGTCGACACTAGTTTGGGAAGGGTCGACCCTTGTCTATTGCAAAATCTGGGGTTTGCTTGCTGGAATTTAGTGGCGACACTAGTCTGGGAGGTGTTGACACCTTGTCCTCTGCACACCTTAGTGTCTCAATTTTTCTCCCTAATGGTCAACACCTTTGTCGGAAGGGTCGACACCTGCATGTAATTTTCAGATTTTTAGGTCAGTTTGGGACCTACTTTTGGGGGGTTTTTGACTTGTTCTTTTCATTTGACTGTGGGGCTATTGTTCTATTATTACCTTGCTACTATGAATAGGCTCCAAACATATATTCATTTCACTTTTTCTTCTATTTTCTCTCTCTACATCATGAGTTTCTCTTCTCTCTCTCTCTCAACTCAAACATTTTCACTTAGATCTTTAGATCTACTCACCTAGAGTGATCTTTTCACCTTGGTCCTTTGAGAAAGATTATAGATCTCGTCAAGGGCTTCCTTTTGGTCCGAATAGTTCGTGGATTCGTTGCAGATGATTTTTGGGTTGTCATCTTTTTGCTTCAAGAGATAGGGGTTTCTAGTTCTCCTTCAAAACCCTCATTTATAGATAGATTTATGGTATTTTATTTATATAAATACAAAGTTATATTTTTAAGCATATCATGAATAAATAATAAGATTAGGGGTTTAGGGTCTGAAGAGTTGAGGTTTACTTGTTGGGTTATGATTTTGGGTCATGAATTTGGATGTATAGTTAATAGAAAAGTCGGAATAAAAAAGTGTTTTTGTGAAAGGCTTTAATTTCTCTTAAAAACCCTAGTTTGGCTCATGAAAATGGTTGATGGTTTTGCTTAAATTGAAAGTAGACACATGAAATTGAGGTGTTAAATTACCCATGTACAAGTTTAATTGAAATTTTAAAGTGTTTGAAAATTTATGTAAAAGTTGTGATTAAACTCTTAATGTTGATATTTTAAATTATGTCATAACATGAAACCAAACTTGGGGGAAAGAAATTACTAATGGCATGGATGATATGAGCTTTGTGACGGAATGATGATGTGGAGGTTTAAGTGTAACGACCCAGAAATTCTTTCCTCCGCTCGAGCGGAGGAGTGGCCGCTCGAGCGGACTTTTGGGGTTTCCAGCAATTTTTCAGATGTACTGAGATTAGGAGTTGTGGTTCTCGCCGGCGGGGAGTTTACGCTCGAGCGGACTACTTTGTTGGTCTGCGCGCTCGAGCGCAAGGTTGGGCGCTCGAGCGGGTCGCCTGGGTAAGTTTGATTCTGAAGCATGTGGACTCATTTTTGATGTTCTTCTTAGTGTATTTGCAATGTTCTTACCTTATTTTGGGATATTAATTGAGATGATAAGATGATGGTAAAGTAAGATGGGACTAAAAACTTTAATTGGAATAATTCGTTTGCGACCAACCGTCACTCATTTGCCCTTTTCTTTTTCCCCACTTTGAATTTGGATGTGAGGTTAGAACCATTGGAAAGCTTATTTCCGGGGCTTCAATTTGAACACAAGAACGACCTAAAACGGAGTCCGGATGGGAGAGTTACACCTATTTGAAGTTTTGGAATCTGTGCTGGAACAGGTCCGCTCGAGCGGGAATATGGACGCTCGAGCGGGAATTACGGGACAGCAGCGCTAAAAACGGGATTTTGAGATATTTTTCCACATTTTCTTTCCCCTCTCTTCTTTTCTCTTCTTCTAGGTCTGAAACCCTCCGAAACCCTAGCCTCAAACCCTTGATTCCCTCTATTTTGAACAACAATCCACCATGGTTTGGATGTCAAGGATGAAGAATAAGAAAAGGTCAATGCTTCTAACCGATTAGATCTTGGATTTGCGAAGGTTCCTTCTCAAGCTTGCTCCTTGGTTGATTCTTGAGGTAAGGGTTCTAATATTCTTCAAGATTTACATTAAGAGCTAGAGTGGTAGTAGTTCCATTGTATTAATGTATAAATTGCATTTTTGGAGCAAATAGAGTAACATATAAGATTTGGGAATTTCGGATTTGAAGCATGGAGGGGCCAATTGATGGGTTTAAATGAAGAATTATGAATCCTAGATGTTTAATCAATGGAAAAATTAGAATATAAAGTGTTGGGTTAATAAGTTAATTATTTCTTGAAATTTCAATGTTTTCTTGGAACCCTAGGTTGATTAAGGATGATAACCAAAGAGTTGGTCCAAATCGGAAGTAGAATAATGAAATTGGGATATTGAATTAGGCATATACAAGTTTAATTGGAATTTAGTGATACTTGGAAATTATGTTTAAAATTTACGAATGAACTTTGTTTGAATATTGTGAATTATGTTTTAATGAGAAAGGAAATTGGGAAGAAAGGTTTGTTGATAATGTGGATGAGGTAAACTTGGCTTTGGAATGTTGAATTGGGCCTTAGCAATTTAAATAGAAATATGTGGAATTATATTTGGTGGTATTGAGTTAAATAACGCTAAATAGTGTGGATTATATTAATTGGTGATGACTATGTGAGGTTATGTTGATTATGTTGGGTTGTGTTAAATGTTGTTGAATTGACTTGTGTAGGGTTAACTACAGGGGCGGACCTAGCATCTAACCACTGTGAGTAATAGTACGAAGATGTCCATTTTATTTATCATTGATAGTTATTATCACTAACGTTCTGTTTATTGTAAATATTACACGAACATGTTACACAATTAATTGTGATGATTGAAAGTCAGTGGGAACGTTGAAAGATTGACAAACATCGGTATGATTTTAAATGACTTTATTCCGTCACTAGCAAATAATAATTCTTTATGAGCAAACTATGTCGTTTCTTAATGAGTAAATGGACCTATGTTCGTCCTTAAACCAAGTATCCGTATGAACTGAGATGATTTGTGTATCCTATGGTCTGACAATATTCAGATGACTTTGGAATTGATCTGCTCTGTTTATTTATTCTGTTTATATATTTGACTATTGATCTGTTCCGTTTATGGTTTAGCATGATATGTATTGTTGGTTTTAAAACTTATTACTTTCTGCTATTTCTGTACCCTTACGCTTTATGCGTTCTGTTATCTCTGGGCTGATAAGCCGTTCTGTTATGACTGGGCCGAAAGGCTATTCTGTATCTTTTGGGACGGATGGCTATTTTGTTATTTGAGCATATGAACATCTTGGATCCTTTGTACATCCTAAATTGCTTTGTTAAGGAAACTGGACTCATGATTGTTGAGTTATTTTTATAGAGTGTAATTAAACATATACTTCTGCAGTTATATATTTTATTGTTGGAGTTGAACATTACATGATTTACGTACTATTATTCACTGAGCTTGACTCACTTTATTTTATGTTTCTTTCTGTAGGCACTCAACCTGGAGGTCAACCTTAACCTGTGGCTTCCGTTACCAGTTGCCAAGCCTTGAGTGTCTAAGCTGTTAGGTGTTGACCGTTTAAGTTTTGGAGTTTTGTTAAGCTTTTAATTTGTACCCTAAATGTCTTGAGGCTTGATGTGGATGTAATGTAGATGTATATGTACATAACTATTTTCATATATACGCCACTGTATATTTATCTGCATTATGTTTTGTTTACGGTCCTGGCATAGTAGTGATAGCTCAATGGATATTATTTTTTTTACGCTATTATATGTTATTGAATGCTTCCGTTCAGGCCCCATATGTTATGTATAACAGGTTTAGTGTCTGTTTTCGAATGGGTCATGCCCAAACTTTTAGGGGCGGGTTTGGGGTGTGACAAGTGGTATCAGAGCACGAGTTGCTATCTCACACACGGATCCATTGAGCTGTAGGATGTCTAGAAAAGACTTAGGCCTCATGCATGACATCCTTATTGCATATAAAGAGACTGATAGCAACGGTAAAAGTAATATGTTCACGTTAACGATTATGAATCATGTCTATTGTGCATTCCTTGTATATTATGATTGATTGTTGTGTAGAGTATGGCGGAAATAAGGATAGAGGATTGTCTCGGATTGGTTAGACAAATGAAAAAGGGACATGAGTGGTAAGTTCTGAATTCTTATGCTTTGCCAAGGATGGCTCAGGTTTGCTGTGAAGTAAGTTATTCCGTGCCTATTAGTAATATTTTGATATACGTGAGATGATTATGACCATTTGAAAGGACTCTTGAAATGACTTATGTATCCTGTTGTATGATGTTATTTATATGAATTTGGTACTATTATGTTCTGATTCCGTTTACGTAATATGTTCTGTAAGTAGTTCCGTTTACGACATGACATGTTATAGTATGCAATGTTGATGTAAAACTTATTGATTTCTGGTATGGAACAAAGTGCTACACTTTGGTGGGAGCCATCTCTTGAATCCATACATTATGTAACATTCTGTCTGATAACATTCTGTTTGGGCCGAGGGCCATTCTGTGTAACATTTATTTAGATGAATTGTTTGAACACTAAGCATGGAATACTGCTAATGACTGTTAACGATATTCTGTTTCTGTCAGTTATGTTATGGACATTTATATGAATTGGAATCTAATGAATATAAAATGGTGGAAAGATATATGTACATATTTGTATGTTCTGGATCGAAAGACTGTTCTGATAATTCTGGGCCATCAAGCCGTTCTGTAAAATTTGTAAAATGAGACCAGAGGCCATTCTGAAAGTAAACTAATCCTAAATCAATGTTGAATTTCGTTGAATATACTGTTATTATATATTATGTTTATCATGATATATTTTGTCTTCCTTGTCATGGTACTGTTAAGACCAATGATTTGAAATTTGTTTACGTTAACGATTATGAGCCATGTCTATTATACCTCTCATGTCTATTATACGAAATGATTGATTTTTTTTTGAAAAGCCTGTTTTGATGACCTTATGGTTGTTCCGCTATGATATTCGTTTTGCTTATGATATGACATGATGAGACTTATTGACTTCTGGTGTGGAGCAAAGTGCTGTACGGAACTAAGTGCTACACTCTAGTGGGAGCCACCTCTAGAATCCGTACGAGCCACCTCTTGAGTCCATACACATTTCTGTATATTTCTGATATATCTGTGCCGCAAGGCTACCTGTTGTGGTCTTCGGACCTACCTGTTGTGGTCTTCGGACCTACCCGTTGTGGTCTTCGGACCTACCCGTTGTGGTCTTCGGACCTACCCGTTGTGGTCTTCGGACCTACCCGTTGTGGTCTTCGGACCTACCTGTTGTGGTCTTCGGACCTACCTGATATGATAGTTAGCCATATATGATCTTATGCAAAATTTAAATATGAATATGATTATGAACATGTATCTGAATCTGTTTCAGTTATCATGAATTGCTTAAACACTAAGTATAAAAGATTTAGTTATGATATAGTGATGTCTTTTTGTCATAGTATTGTTTGGACCTATGATTTAAAAAGATATTGTGATGTGTATTTTGATAAGTTGTGTTTTGGATACTAGTTGGACCCATGTAAGAAGTGACTTATTCTATTCTGTTAAGTGCACGATAATGACATGATATGACAAGTACTGCTTCATTTTCTGATACGTTATGTTACGAATTAAGGAATGATGATCCATGTATGTAAAAGTATTAAGGGCCCTTGCCCGGGGGTAAAAAAACCGTGGTATAAGTATGTTACAAAATATCTCTTGCCACCGGCGGTCTTGTACGGGTGGATTAGAATCAAGTATAAGTTCTGATTTTTGTTTCTGATTCAAGTATAACTAAGAATCTGTACGAATATGCTTCTATTTATTTGTTCAATTTATGCTATGTCATAACATGATGTGAACTGTTTTGCACGATCTCGTGGATTCTGGTGGAAACAAAAGGACATGGAAATATTCCTTTTTGTTATTGGGTTAGCAATACCTATTGGACATTTACCTCCTCTTACATGTTTAGACAACTTTGGACAATATTCACTACATGATTACAAATTGATTGACTACCACATTGAATTAATATTAAGAATTCTGAACCTAGATGTCACGAAATCAAATTGCCCCTTTGTTGTACTATTGCGTAAGTTGTTGCTTTTATAGACTCTGGAAGGATGTGATTTTTATGGTTACTGTATACATAATAAGAGTTATAATTATATGAATGAACTTGGTAGAATCTATGTACGAGGACTAGCTGGAAGCTCTATGTATGTTAAGTAACTGGGCCAAATGATTGGTCTCTATTTTCTGCTCGACCGTTTGTTGATCCACTATAATTATAAGTTGTAAAGACGAAACCATGTGAGTGACGTTGTCTCTTCCAGGGAGAAACGGAAGAATTGTTTGAATAGGGAAAGGGGAACTCATTTCGCATAATTGAAAAAGAAATTTGAAACCTTAAAGGTTTAATTATCTGAAATTGATTATGTATCTGTGACCAGCATAATTCTCATGTAATCTTAAGTATGTTTACGAGATTTCCATTTTGGAATGCTTAAACGATTGGATTGTATCCCATATGTTTTATGTATGACTATCTATATACATATCCAAGTCTTCTTACGCCTACAAAGAAATAAGGATTGAAAAGAAAAGAAGTAAGTGAGAAAGTGAAAAGGGTGTCTAGATTTTAAAGTTTATGGTATGTTTGAGCTTTTGATTGACCTCTCTTGAAGTTGAGTAGGAGCCTCTATGTGAGTGTCTTTAAGGAGTAATTGTATGATGGTCCTCACTATTCTATGTTTTTTTTGTGTCAATGAAATAAAGAGTTGGTGATGCCGCTAATTGAAGTGCAATTGAATTTTGGTGATGAACCGTACAATGTGAATTGTCTTTGAAATTGAGAAGTTGTTATAGGCCGTGGGATTATAATTGGTTAGTGTTGTCCTTGCACGTTGAAATTTTGATACGTATATGTTGATCGAATGTATTTGTGATCCTTTTCTATCCCAAGTGTGGATCTAGTTTTGGAACATTACAGGGTGTGTTTTTGTATATGTTTGACCTATTTTCTATTTGGTTTTCTCAAATTTCGAGGACGAAATTTTTGTAAGGAGGGAAGGATGTAACGACCCAGAAATTCTTTCCTCCGCTCGAGCGGAGCAGTGGCCGCTCGAGCGGACTTTTGGGGTTTCCAGCAATTTTTCAGACGGCCTGAGATTCTGGGAGTTGTGGTTCTCCGCTCGAGCGGGGGAGTTTACGCTCGAGCGGACTACTTTGTTGGTCTGCGCGCTCGAGCGCAAGGTTGGGCACTCGAGCGGGTCGCCTGGGTAAGTTTGATTCTGAAGCATGTGGACTCATTTTTTATGTTCTTCTTAGTGTATTTGCAATGTTCTTACCTTATTTTGGGATATTAATTGAGATGATAAGATGATGGTAAAGTAAGATGGGACTAAAAACTTTAATTGGAATAATTCATTTGCGACCAACCGTCACTCATTTGCCCTTTTCGTTTTCCCCACTTTGAATTTGGATGTGAGGTTAGAACCATTGGAAAGCTTATTTCCGGGGCTTCAATTTGAACACAAGAACGACCTAAAACGGAGTCCGGATGGGAGAGTTACACCTATTTGAAGTTTTGGAATCTGTGCTGGAACAGGTCCGCTCGAGCGGGAATATGGACGCTCGAGCGGGAATTACGGGACAGCAGCGCTAAAAACGGGATTTTGAGATATTTTTCCACATTTTCTTTCCCCTCTCTTCTTTTCTCTTCTTCTAGGTCTGAAACCCTCCGAAACCCTAGCCTCAAACCCTTGATTCCCTCTATTTTGAACAACAATCCACCATGGTTTGGATGTCAAGAATGAAGAATAAGAAAAGATCAATGCTTCTAACCGATTAGATCTTGGATTTGCGAAGGTTCCTTCTCAAGCTTGCTCCTTGGTTGATTCTTGAGGTAAAGGTTATAATATTCTTCAAGATTTACATTAAGAGCTAGAGTGGTAGTAGTTCCATTGTATTAATGTATAAATTGCATTTTTGGAGCAAATAGAGTAACTTATAAGATTTGGGAATTTCGGATTTGAAGCATGGAGGGGCCAATTGATGGGTTTAAATGAAGAATTATGAATCCTAGATGTTTAATCAATGGAAAAATTAGAATATAAAGTGTTGGGTTAATAAGTTAATTATTTCTTGAAATTTCAATGTTTTCTTGGAACCCTAGGTTGATTAAGGATGATAACCAAAGAGTTGGTCCAAATCGGAAGTAGAATAATGAAATTGGGATATTGAATTAGGCATATACAAGTTTAATTGGAATTTAGTGATACTTGGAAATTATGTTTAAAATTTACGAATGAACTTTGTTTGAATATTGTGAATTATGTTTTAATGAGAAAGGAAATTGGGAAGAAAGGTTTGTTGATAATGTGGATGAGGTAAACTTGGCTTTGGAATGTTGAATTGGGCCTTAGCAATTTAAATAGAAATATGTGGAATTATATTTGGTGGTATTGAGTTAAATAACGCTAAATAGTGTGGATTATATTAATTGGTGATGACTATGTGAGGTTATGTTGATTATGTTGGGTTGTGTTAAATGTTGTTGAATTGACTTGTGTAGGGTTAACTACAGGGGCGGACCTAGCATCTAACCACTGTGAGTAATAGTACGAAGATGTCCATTTTATTTATCATTGATAGTTATTATCACTAACGTTCTGTTTATTGTAAATATTACACGAACATGTTACACAATTAATTGTGATGATTGAAAGTCAGTGGGAACGTTGAAAGATTGACAAACATCGGTATGATTTTAAATGACTTTATTCCGTCACTAGCAAATAATAATTCTTTATGAGCAAACTATGTCGTTTCTTAATGAGTAAATGGACCTATGTTCGTCCTTAAACCAAGTATCCGTATGAACTGAGATGATTTGTGTATCCTATGGTCTGACAATATTCAGATGACTTTGGAATTGATCTGCTCTGTTTATTTATTCTGTTTATATATTTGACTATTGATCTGTTCCGTTTATGGTTTAGCATGATATGTATTGTTGGTTTTAAAACTTATTACTTTCTGCTATTTACGCACTTTACGCTTTTATGCGTTACATTATCTCTGGCCGATAAGCCGCTCTGTTATGATTTGGGCGAAAAGGCTATTCTGTATCTTTTGGGACGGATGGCTATTTTGTTATTTGAGCATATGAACATCTTGGATCCTTTGTACATCCTAAATTGCTTTGTTAAGGAAACTGGACTCATGATTGTTGAGTTATTTTTATAGAGTGTAATTAAACATATACTTCTGCAGTTATATATTTTATTGTTGGAGTTGAACATTACATGATTTACGTACTATTATTCACTGAGCTTGACTCACTTTATTTTATGTTTCTTTCTGTAGGCACTCAACCTGGAGGTCAACCTTAACCTGTGGCTTCCGTTACCAGTTGCCAAGCCTTGAGTGTCTAAGCTGTTAGGTGTTGACCGTTTAAGTTTTGGAGTTTTGTTAAGCTTTTAATTTGTACCCTAAATGTCTTGAGGCTTGATGTGGATGTAATGTAGATGTATATGTACATAACTATTTTCATATATACGCCACTGTATATTTATCTGCATTATGTTTTGTTTACGGTCCTGGCATAGTAGTGATAGCTCAATGGATATTATTTTTTTTACGCTATTATATGTTATTGAATGCTTCCGTTCAGGCCCCATATGTTATGTATAACAGGTTTAGTGTCTGTTTTCGAATGGGTCATGCCCAAACTTTTAGGGGCGGGTTTGGGGTGTGACATTAAGAGTTGTATTGAATTATGCCGAATTGTATTAAATAGTGTTGAAATGGTTGGGTTGAATTTTGCTGTGTTTTGTTGAATTGTATTGAGTTATGTTAAAATATGTTGAATTGAGTTCGGTTATGTTGTGTTGTGTTGAGTTGAGTGGGGTTATGTTGTGTTGAGTTTGGGCAAGCTCATATACTTATCCCACTCACGTCCAAACATTGCCATTGCCATTGCCATGAGCATGGTGAGCCAGTTTATGCATGCTCCTAGAACTTCCCACTTAGAGGCAATTATGAGAATCTTAAGATACCTGAAGTCTTCTCCTGGAAAGGGTCTCTATTTCTCAAAACATGGCCATCTCAGTGTGGAGGCATTTACTGGTGCAGATTGGGCTGGATCAGTCACTAACAGACAATCAACTTTCGAATACTGCACATTTGTTGGTGGCAACCTAGTCACATGGCAAAGTAAGAAACAGTATGTGGTTGCTAGATCTAGTGCTAAGGTAGAATTTAGGGCTATGGCTCAGGGTGTGTGTGAGTTACTATGGAATAAACTATTCTTGGGAGACTTAAGAATCCATCAGACTGACTCCATGCGACTGTACTGTGACAACAAGGTCGTAATCAACATAGCTCATAATCCAGTTCAATATGATAAAACTAAGTATGTGGAGATTGATAGGCACCTCATAAAGGAAAAACTCACTAGTGCCATCATATGTATTCCTTTTGTGAAGACTGGAGACCAATTAGCCAATGTTCTCACCAAGGGGCTAGGGAGCAAAACATTTCATGGCATTCTCAACAACCTGGGCATGAGAGATATCTTCGCACCAGCTTGAGGGGGAGTGTTAGAATACGAAATAATTGATTGTATTTTATTCTTATTTATTCCCTTGATTGGTGTAATGGGCTGGAGCATATATTATGCCTTATGTCACTCCTATAATTACTCAGTATTATCAATATAAAAGGGAATGAAGTCTAACTCATTCCTTATCTCTTTCTCTTCTCTAAACCTACATGACCTTGTACACCAAGCTCTTTTTACTGACCCGGATGATCAAAGTGGATGGTTTTATCGTCTTTGGCTTCTTGAGCAAACAGTTAAAGTGGAGAATCCTCTGTTGGTTTCTACCTGGCCACCTCATGGTTCTAATCTTAATGAATCAGCAAATGGTTTCCTAGATACTTGTGCTTCGTCTCCTATCACAGGTTTCCATCTTAATAGTCTGATAAATCCACTCATTCTTTATTTTAATGAAGCAGTTGAAGGTGTGAGCTCATATACAATAACTGTGCAATCTGTACATAACACAAATAAAAATTTTATTTGGTCAGTACTCCCAACAAACAACTCTGGGAGTTCCCAAGCTTGGGTAACAAATATAACTTTTCATGAGGAGAATCTCCTTTCTTTACAAACTCATTCGGTAAAGGTTAGCCTTGGACATTCTCACGGAATTGTGTCTTTGAGTGGATTTCACCATAGCCATCCTACTTATTTTGAATTTACAGTTTTAATACAACCTTATGGTTCGCAACATGCTGAAATGAAACGTGCAAAGATTATTTCATGGGGAGATGGAAAATTTTCATGCTGGTGAAACACATCTTCATGAACCAACTCAAAGTAAAATTTTCGATCAACTGAGGAATAATGAGGTGAATGAGTCAACAGCTTCTAAGTGGAGTGCTGAGACTAGCGTTAATGAGATAGCTCTTTTCCAGGAATTGTTGTCAGAGATAAACTGCTATATGGAATTCATTCATGAGTAGCTTTGCAGCATCAAAGCATCTTTATTGTTTGTCCAATGTCCTCTTATTTTCTCCCGCTAGTTATAGTAGTAAAATTGGAAAGCTTATGCTTGCAAGATTGTTGACTGCACATGATGCAATGATGTCATATGATAAACCTCCAGAGACATGCAAGATGGTCCATTCTGAAGAAGTTAAAGAATTGTATAGTGATCTTATGACATTGGACCCACCACATTCTCAATCCTACAAGGATGAATGCAGCTTGGTCGTCTTAAAGCAGGTGAATATCTCTTCTCTTATATATTATTGTTTTGGAAAGCACAGTCCATTCAGGTTCATTTTTTATTGTTGTTGTGGATATATGAGTAGTATCTCTTTAATTTCATGTTCTTCTTGAGGAGAGCTAGAGTTTTGAAACATTGCATTTAGGAGTAAGAACAAGCTGATCTGAGTTGAGCAGAAAACAATGTATTGCGTGTTTGTGCTTAACTTAGCAGGTAAGGAGCAGTGCATGTGCTTGGTTCTAGTTCGGTTGAATTTGTGCTGTTATTGTTTGAGCTCAGTTTAGCCAAAACAGACAAGCTAGTCCAGTTTGTCTCTATTCATTTTGTGAATACCATCAGATATTATTTCCTGATGGTTTTAATATCCTACTGACGTATTGATTACTTGATTAGCCAGCACAGATATCTTATATGAAATTATGCCTCAAAGCTCATTATATAAAGTCAGAAATTAGCTTCAAATATATTAGTAAAACAACAGTTAAAATGAAAATATATTTTTTCAACTTAACAAGCCCAGGTGGCAAAGTCCCATGGAAACAATCTTCTTCAATTGTTCCTATACAAAGGCATGTTGTCACAGCCTTAACCCACACACCCTCTTAGGCTAAAGTCACCTTCAACTTGGATCATATCATTCCTACATACTGCTATGTAAATTGGTCTATGTTACACATGACAAATTGATAAGCCTTTCATCTAACTCTGGACACGTGAGGTTGTCACCACTCATCATGCTTGCACTAAATTAGAAATATGATAACAGCTACTAAATGCCCTCATTTTAAAGAATCTAAATGTTATTAGGTTTGATGGCTTTGCTCAAAATAGTGAAGAGTTTTTCACACTTAAATTGAAAGAAATTGGCTCAGCTCTTGCTTAAGCTTTCACTCATTTTGCTTAAGAACTAGGTCAAATGACCCTTTAGCCATCCAAAGTCCAAATAGTTGTACTTGTATTGCCGTCCTATAACCATGCTGTTTTACATGCTCATTTGAGTAAACAGATGGGCTTGCTTCTTCAATAAGTTCATCTAGTATTCAAAGTAAAACCAAACTTAGTTCAACTATTTAGTGGCTGATTTATTCATATAGTGGGTTTATTATTATTTTTATTGAGATTAGTCTAACTATATAGTTATGTTCATTGGAATTATGAATGTCTTGCATAAGAATCTCTGATAGTTCTTTTCGACACAAACTCAGAGAGATCTCTAGTCAATAATATTAGTAAGAGTTAGTGTTAAAGATTTTCCTTGAACCTCTGATATAGACTACTGATTTTTCTATAACACAGATTCTCATATTTTTTGTGCTTCTGCAGCTAACCTCCAGTCCGGAATCTTTGTTGAGGCATTGCTGTCATTACAGGGACTCAGCATCATCTGGCACCAATAATTATATCTGTTTATGACTCAGTAATCTTTCATTGTCACATATTGGGTCTATTGAGAAATTACTGTAGGTCCAAATGTTAGACCTTAGCCACAACCAACTTAGCTCAATTGAAGGTAAACTACAATTAATTCTTTAAATTTTTCATTGTCACTTGAATCTATTTTTGTGGTTTTGATTTTCAATTCATTGTATTTCTATATCTATCTATCTATCTGTCTGTCTATCTGTCCATCTATATGTGTGTATCATGTCTTCATATATACAATATTATACACATTTGTACAACATCAGTTTATTCCATGGCCATCTTTATTTTGTAAAGTGGTGCCAGTCACAGTCCTGATAATTTCACGATGCATTTTGATGCTTAAAAGGTATTTCTAATGATTATTTAAATGAAAGTAAATGAGTGCTTTTTATCGGTCTTTATGACAGGATTGCAGGCTATGCAGCTTCTTTCTTGCTTGAACCTTAGTAACAACAAAATGGGTAGTTTTTCTGCCCTGGAGCCTTTAAAACTGCTAAAGTCAATGAAAGTGTTGGATATCGCATACAACGAAATCGGTGCACACGCTGTCGACACAAGAAGGTACTTGTGCTCTTCTCCCCTTTCCCATATAGTAGCAAGTGATTGGAATTTTGGTGAATTTGTAATTGGTGGTGTCAATGTGACAAATTACTGGGAAGCGTTTGCAATTTTTAAAGACTTGAAGTTGACACAATTAGACATTATTGTTGTTACTGAAGAAGAGTTTAAGTTGTTTTTGGTTATAGCGATCCTGGTATTCCATTTTACTATTCAGTTGTGTTCCGGACCTTCGCTCCGTGGAATTGGTAGTTGTATCTATCTTATCGTCATCGTTTAATTCCATTTCTTTGAGTTTTAAGATGTGTTGGGCTTGTTTCGAACAGATGGGTGGAGCCATGGTCTAAAACCTTGTTGCTGTATTTTTGGTCGTTCTGCTCGAGCAGGTCTTTGAGCGCTCAAGCGGAGATTGCACACTCCCAGTATTTTGTGCTCTGCAAAACTTCTGCAGGTGTGTTATTTATGCTCGAGTGGGTTTATTGCGTTCGAGCGGGTCGTGCTCAAGCGGGCTTGTTGGTGCTTGAGCGTCTAGTACATTTTTGGTAAAAGTTCTGGGAGGGGGAAAATTGCGCTCGAGCAGCATGGTTTTTCATGCTCAAGCGGGTGTGCTTTATTCCTGTGTCTTGGCGCTCGAGCGGACCTTTTTACGCTCGAGCGTACCATGGTTTTTCTTCTTGACGCTCGAGCGTTGTGTTTTCTGCTTGAGCGAGAATGTCGTATAACAGAGGGCAGCTGGGCATTTTTGAATCATTTTCTACACTTTCTCTCTCTCTCTCTTACTTTCCAAAAAGTTATTTTGAGAGCCTCTCTCTCTAGAAACTCCCACTCCCTTCTTTCTAGGGTTTGATCTAGTTAGAGTGTCTTCCTTCTCTTTGGCCTTTGTAAAAGTTGTGTTGATCGTCGACGGCGTCGTTTTGATCCAAAAAGTTTGGAGTTTGGAGCACTTTGGTTTCGGTCTCTTCTCCATTCGAGCTCTAATTTCGAGGTAGGGATATCCTACTCCTCTTTATGAGCTTTGTCTCAAAATTTTAGAGTTTTGATATGTTGGGGGTTGTTGGGTAATTTTTGGGCCTTTGTGAAATTTTACAAAAGTTGGGGTTTTTAAATATATAAAACCTATATGCATGTTTGGCATGAAAAAGTGGTATTAATGTTGAAACATTGATGAAAATGGAACCCTAAGGGTTGTAATGTTAATTATGGAAAATATCCTAATTACATTGATTAATGGATTGGTATAATTAATTGTAAGAAATGAGGAATTGAACTGAGAATGTAGAGATTGGGAAGGTATGGGATTAAAGGGTGTAGTTGAATCATTTATCGCTCACCTAGTTGAAATGTTGATTGAATATCCATTTTGTGCATTTATTTCCTGTTTAAAAATAATTGCTTTGGGCTATCGGTGGAGGATAGTCTTGATTGTTGTAGACAATGCATGATGATTAGGCAAACGAAAACTAATCAATGGAATGTGTCATAGAATATGACGGTTGGTAGAATACATTAACTTTATGTATTGATTGATTGTATATAGAACCTATGTGTTTATATGCATTATGTGTAGAGGAGGAGATGGGGGGATGTACTCCGCGGTTTAGGGGAAGATGGGGGATGGACCTCTAAACCGGATAGTGTTGGGAGGAGATGGGGGATGAACTCCGTAGACATAGCTCATATGCTTGTCTAGAGAAGTGAGGATACGGCTCATATGCTTATCTTTAAGAAGTGTGGATACAGCTCATATGTTTGTCTAGAGAAGTGTAGATATAGCTCATATGCTTATCTTTGGTAATGTGATATAGTTCATATGCTTATCTATTGGGAAATGGAAAATGAAAAGTGACATAGACTTGTAAGTCATGAAATTGAAATGTGATATAAGTGGACGTATCAGTGTGGCCATCTATCAACTGCTAATCTTTTAGTCATTGTTCATAGTTGGTTTAGTGTATTTCTACTGGGCTGTGGCTCACCCTATATGGGAACATCATTTTCAGGTACAGGTAGCATGCCACATCCAAGGACATAGCTTGGGAGGCTTAGAGGCTGACACACTTTTTGGATGTTTGTTTCTTTTGATGTATTACATGTAAATTCAAGCCTAGGGCTTAATGTGTATATTAGTTATTACTCATTACTTGTAACCAAGTGTTGGCTTGGAAAGTTGTAAGCCCATGGGGCATTTACTTTTGTTATCAACATGCAATACTATTTGTAAGGAATTACTCTGATGAATAGAAGGAGGTTGATCTTTTATATATCAATGCATGTCGATATTGATGGGTTTAATGTTTTTTTTTAGGGCGTTACGACTTGGTATCAGAGCCTACCGGGTTCGAATACTTTGGGTTTGTGGGAAGTGATTAGGATCACAATGGGTTTGTCTCGCTTGATAGAGACTTAGGTGTAGTGTCATATGCTATGTGTTTATGTGATAACATGTTTATCTGATTATTTGGGTATGGGATTTAATTTCTAGGATGTTGATTAGATCCTTGGGTTTCTAGGAGTCTTGTTGGAAAAGCACTTGATCAATGCTATTTCTAACCAGAACTCTAGTAACGCCTCAGGACTATCATTATCCGGGAATGAAATTCGTAAGTGCTTACGTGGAGTGAATTAAAGTTGTCCAAGCATTAGGACGTGAGTGTTTAGTTTCAGCACATTTATGAATGTGGTAATGTTCTGTCTTACCTTCATTAGGATGTCAGGACGAGAAAAAGGTGCTAGGCGTGGCAGGCGTGGTAGGCAGGAAATGCCTTTACCGGATGATATTCCGACAGTACAGGCGGGAGTTGGTCAGGCCAATGTGCCCGAGCCAGCGGGTCAGCAGGCTATGAGTGCCTTAGCCCGAGAGATAGCAAGAGCTTTGGGTATTCTCAGAGCTGGGAATCAAGAAGTTAAGGCAGGGCCTTCCTTCTTGAAGAGGGAATTCTTCCGATCTAACCCGGACGAGTTTATTAGGGATTCGAAAGAGCCACTGAAGGTTGACGAGTGGTTGGAGCGGATGAGTAAGACGTTCGAGATGCTTGGCATCGAGGACGGAGCACTTAAAGTGACTTTGGCATCCTTCCAACTTAAGGGAGATGCGGGTCAATGGTGGAAGTATGAGAAAGGTCGTGTCGGTGGTACATGGGAGGTTTTTGTAGAGGCTTTCCAGGAGAGGTTCTTATCGTCAGCTGTTGGGGAGAAGCTGAGGGATCAGTTTTGCTGGCTTCATCAGCAGGGTTTGTCTGTGGCCGAGTTTGAGGCTATATTTACTAGTTTGTCCAGGTTTTCACCTGAACTTGTGGCGTCCGAGGCACGCCGTTGCTTTGAGTTTGAGCGAAAGTTGAGACGTGGCCTCAAGTTGAGGGTTGGTGGATCTTTCATTCGAGAGTATAGACATCTGGTGGATGCTACAGCTCATATGGAGCTCATGATGCAGGAGGAGGAGGAGGAGAAGCATAGAGGCTCCAAGAGAAGCCAAGAGGGCCAGGGTGATGGCAGGAGACAGAGGTTTCACCGCTCAGCCTCAAGGGGTTTGGCCAGTCGACTTTCCCGATCGAGCACGAGGTCGTGGCAATCGGGGAGTTCTCTCCTGTTACAAGTGTGGTCAGCTAGGCCACAACGCTTCGGTTTGCCCACAGAGGGGTGGAGGTCGGAGGGCTTCTTCTTTTTCAGCTAGACCTCAGGGCCAGAGTCAGGACAGGGGCCAGCCCTTGTCTTGTTATTAGTATGGACAGCCTGGGCACCTGAAGAGGTTTTGCCCAGAGTTGAGTGCCACCTCAGGGGCGTATCGTTCTAGGCAGACGCAGAGTTATCAGCCAGCTCAGTCTGTGCAGGCCTTGAGGGCCAATCCGGGAGCTTCGTCATCCCAGTCTGTGCAGCAGTCGTTTGCTCCTAGTGGTGAGGAGGTATATCAGGGGCCTACAGGGCGCGTGTATGTTGTTACCGCGCAGGACCTAGTACCGGCTCCATCAGTTGTGAGAGGTACCTTTCTGTTTTGCAACTTGGTTGCTAGTGTGTTGATTGATATGAGTGCGTCTCATTCTTTTGTATCTGCTGCATTTGCATCTGTGTTGGAGTTGGAGTTGACATTATTAGCATCTCCTATTTGTGTTGTATCACCTGTTGGGGGTGAATTGATTTTGAAACACGAATGCAGAGGTTGTGATATAGAGGTCGCCGGCCATAGGCTTCCTTTTCCCTTTGTTGTTATGCCCATGAAGGGTTTCGATGTTATTTTGGGTATGGACTGGCTATCGTCATACCAGGCTGTTATTGATTGCTACCGCCAGAGGGTCACGGTTTGTACCTTGAGCGGGGAGTGTTTCCATTTCTTGGGGGATCGGGTTGGTAGTGTGTTGCCACCGATGTATGATCCACGAGGGCAGGGTGAGCTTAGTGGTCTACTTGCTAGCTTTACGAGTGGTGAGTGTGATGAGACCCAGATTGTATTGCCGAGGGTGGTTTGTGAGTATTCGGACATTTTTCCCGAGGATCTCGTTAGTTTGCCACCTCACCGAGAGATAGAGTTCTCTATTGATTTAGTGCCCGTCACGGCGCCGATTTTTATGGCACCTTACCGTTTTGCTCCAGCCAAGTTGAGTGAATTGAAGATTTAGCTCCAGGAATTGGTAGATAGGGGTTTTGTTCGCTCTAGTGTCTCACCGTGGGGAGCACCGGCCCTTTTTGCTAAAAAGAAAGATGGTGCCTTGAGGTTATGTATCGACTAGCGAAAGTTGAATCGGGCTACGGTTAAGAATAAGTACCCTATGCCCTGAATAGACGATTTGTTTGACCAGTTGAACAGTTCCCATTGTTTCTCTAAGATAGACTTGAGATCGGGTTACCACCAGTTGAGGGTCAGGGAGGAGGATATTCTGAAGACGGCATTCCATACGCGTTATGGCCATTATGAGTTTCTGGTGATGCCATTTGGGCATACCAATGCACCGGCAGTCTTTATGGATTTGATGAACTGGATCTTCAGGGAATTCTTAGATCGCTTTGTGGTCGCTTTCGTGGACGACATTCTTATCTATTCGCCTTCTGAGGAGGAGCACGAGAAACACTTGAGAGTGGAGCTAGAATTGCTTAGAGCCCACAGGCTGTATGCCAAGTTTGGGAAGTGTGAGTTCTGGCTACGAGAGGTCAAGTTCTTAGGCCATGTGGTATCCGGGGAAGGGGTGTCTGTTGATACATCCAAGACTGAGGTAGTGCAAGATTGGGCACAACCTAAGAGTGTGTTTGAGATCCGTAGTTTTCTAGGATTAGATGGGTGTTACCGCTGGTTTGTGAAGGATTTCTCCAGGTTAGCTTCACTGTTGACTAGACTGACTCGGAAAGGAGTCAAATTTGTATGGAGTGAGACTTGTGAAAAGTCGTTCCAGGAGTTGAAAGTTTGATTGACCGCCGCTCTGGTCTTGATTATTCCGGAGAGAGGGTTGGGTTATGCAATCTATTGTGATGCCTCACGAGAGGGTTTGGGTTGTGTATTGATGCAAGAGGGGAAAGTGGTAGCTTACGGCTTACGTTAGTTAAAAATACACGAGAAGAATTACCCTACGCATGACCTAGAGTTAGCAGCTGTGATCTTTGCCTTGATGATTTGTAGGCATTATCTTTATGGTGAGAGGTTCGAGGTATTCTCGGATCATAAGAGTCTGAAATATCTGTTTACACAGAAAGACTTGAACTTGAGGCAGAGAAGGTGAATGGAGTTTATTGAGGATTACGAGTTCGAGTTACATTACCATCTGGGGAAGGCCAATGTTGTGGCTGATGCCCTTAGTAGGAAATCCATTAGTGATGTAGCTTGTATAGCCATCCAAGAATGGGTGATGTTGGGTGCACTGGGCGAGTTTGATTTGCATCTAGGCAAATCCGTTGAGGTTGCGGCCTTGTTTTCTGTTGTTGTGCAGCCTACACTTGTGACTCGAGTGTTAGAGGCACAGAGAGGTGACCATGAGGTAGAATCCCTCCGAGAGAAGATCTCCAGTGGGAAGGTTGAGAAGGGTTTATCTATGTATCCCGACCTGAGTGTGAGATACCGAGACCGTCTATTTGTGCCGGAGTCTTGCCGAGAGGAGGTACTCCGAGAGTTTCACCATTCGCGCCTTGCGGTGCATCCGGGAGGTACTAAGATGTATCGGGATTTGGGTCGCCAGTTTTGGTGACGGGGTATGAAGAGAGATGTGGCAGTTTTCATATCGAGGTGCCGTACTTGCCAGGAAGTGAAGGCCGAACATCAGAGGCCAGCGGGTTTGTTGCAACCCTTGCCTATTGCCGAGTGGAAGTGGGAGCATGTCACTATGGACTTTGTTGCAGGTCTTCTGAGGACTCAGCGGGGTAGTGATGCTATTTGGGTAATTGTAGGCCGGTTGACTAAGTCGGCGCACTTTATTCCTATGCGCGTGAGAGATTCGGTGGATCATCTTGCCAACTTGTATATTCGGGACATAGTGAGGTTGCACAGGGTCCCAGTGACGATCGTCTCAGATAGAGATCCTCGTTTTATTGCTAGGTTATGGCAGAGTTTGCAGAGTGCCTTGGGTACTAAGTTGACCTTTAGTACGGCTTATTATCCTCAGACTGACAGGCAGTCCGAGCGTACTACTCAGATCCTTGAGGATATGCTCCAAGGTTGTGTCCTTGACTTTAGTGGGACATGAGAGAGGCACTTACCATTGGCAGAGTTTGCCTACAACAACAGCTTTCAGTCTAGTATCAGTATGGCACCGTTTGAGGCCTTGTATGGCCGACCGTGCAGGTCTCCAGCTTGTTGGGCCGAGGTGGGTGATGCACCTTTGTTGGGTCCGCAGTTGGTTAGGGAAACGACGGAGAAGGCGTGTTATAGCCCAGAGTCGTCAGAAATCTTACGCCGACCGTAGGAGGAGACCTTTGGTGTTTGAGGTAGGTGATCATGTCTTTCTGAAGATATCACCTAGGCGGGGATTGATGAGGTTTGGGAAGAGTGGGAAGTTATCCCCTCGGTTTATTGGTCCTTTTGAAATTCTTGAGAGGATTGGCGAGGTTGCTTATCGTTTAGCTTCGCCGCCACAGTTGTCCGGAGTTCATGACGTGTTTCATGTGAGTATGCTTCGAAAGTACGAGCCGGATCCATCGCATGTATTGGATTGGACTGACTTAGAGGTAGGTGAGGATGCCTCGTATGAGGAGAGGCCGGTTCGGGTCTTGGATAGGCGGGACCAAGTCCTGCGCGGCAAGACCATCCCTTTGGTAAAGGTTTTGTGGAAACATCATGAAGTGGAGGAAGCCACTTGGGAACGCGAGTTGGAAGTCCGCGAAAAATATCCGGACTTGTTTATTGATGTATAATCATGTAATGAGATTTTGTAATATTAATGAACTTTAAGAGCATTAAAAATGTCTTAAGTTGTAAAAAATTGTGAATGTTTGGTTTATGAAAGTATTGTAGAACTTGCCTTGATATGGGAGTTGATTGTAATATTGCATATGTTGGCTATATTATAGAACTGGAGATGTATCATGAATATTGATTATGATGTGAAATTGTGAACCATGTATGTTGGAAATGGTTGGAAATGGAAGAGAAATGCATGTTAATGATGCACTTGTAATATATGTTGTTTTTACATATTGTGAGACACCTCTTAATAAGAGATGAATGACCGGTTATGGGTCGAGCTACTGAATGTTGAAATGTAACATTGTTTAAAATGGGGAAAACTTGTTTTTCAAAAGCTTGCACTTAATTTCGGGGACGAAATTCTTTAAAGGGGGGAGGTTATAGCGATCCCGGTATTCCCTTTTACTGTTCAGTTGTGTTCCGGACCTTCGCTCCATGGAATTGGTAGTTGTATCTATCTTATCATCGTCCTTTAATTCCATTTCTTTGAGTTTTAGGATGTGTTGGGCTTGTTTCGAGCAGGTGGGTGGAGCCTTGGTCTAAAACCTTGTTGTTGTATTTTTGGTCGTTTCGCTCAAGCGGGTCTTTGAGCGCTTGAGCGAAGATTGCACACTCCCAGTATTTTGTGCTCTGCAAAACTTCTGCAGGTGCGTTATTTACGCTCGAGCGGGTTTATTGCGCTCGAGCGGGTCGCGCTCGAGCGGGCTTGTTGGCGCTCGAGCGTCTAGTACATTTTTGGTAAAAGTTCTGGGAGGGGGAAAATTGCGCTCGAGCGGTCTGGTTTTTCACGCTCGAGTGGGTGTGCTTCATTCCTGTGTCTTGGCGCTCGAGCAGACCTTTTTACGCTCGAGCGTACCATGGTTTTTGTTCTTGACACTGGAGCATTGTGTTTTCCGCTCGAGCGGCAATGTCATATAACAGAGGGCAGCTGGGCATTTTTGAATCATTTTCTACACTTTCTCTCTCTCTCTTACTTTCGAAAAAGTTATTTTGAGAGCCTCTCTCTCTAGAAACTCCCTTCTCTCTAGGGTTTGATCTAGTTAGAGTGTCTTCCTTCTCTTCGGCGTTTGTAAAAGTTGTGTTGATCGTCGAGGGCGTCGTTTTGATCTGAAAAGTTTGGAGTTTGGAGCACTTTGGTTTCGGTCTCTTCTCCATTCGAGCTCAAATTTCGAGGTAGGGACATCCTACTCCTCTTTATGAGCTTTGTCTCAAAATTTTAGAGTTTTGATATGTTGGGGGTTGTTGGGTAATTTTTGGGAAAGTTTGGGCCTTTGTGAAATTTTACAAAAGTTGGGGTTTTCAAATATATAAAACCTATATGCATGTTTGGCATGAAAAAGTGGTATTAATGTTGAAACATTGATGAAAATGGAACCCTAAGGGTTGTAATGTTAATTATGAATAATTCCTAATTATACTGATTAATGGATTGGTATAATTAATTGTAAGAAATGAGGAATTGAACTGAGAATGTAGAGATTGGGAAGGTATGGGATTAAAGGGTGTAGTTGAATCATTTATCGTTCACCTAGTTGAAATGTTGATTGAATATCCATTTTGTGCATTTATTTCCTGTTTAGAAATAACTGCTTTGGGCTATCGGTGGAGAATAGTCTTGATTGTTGTAGACAATGCATGATGATTAGGCAAACGAAAACTAATCAATGGAATGTGTCCTTGAATATGACGGTTGGTAGAATACATTAACTTTATGTATTGATTGATTGTGTATAGAACCTATGTGTTTATATGCATTATGTGTAGAGGAGGAGATGGGGGATGTACTCCGCGGTTTAGGGGAAGATGGGGGATAGACCTCTAAACTGGATAGTGTTGGGAGGAGATGGGGGATGAACTCCGTAGATATAGCTCATATGCTTGTCTAGAGAAGTGAGGATATAGCTCATATGCTTATCTTTGAGAAGTGTGGATACAGCTCATGTGCTTATCTAGAGAAGTGTAGATATAGCGCATATGCTTATCTTTGGTAGTGTGATATAGTTCATATGATTATCTATTGAGAAATGGAAAATGAAAAGTGACATAGACTTGTAAGTCATGAAATTGTAATGTGATATAAGTGGACGTATCAGTGTGGCCATCTATCAACTGCTAATCTTTTAGTCATTGTTCATAGTTGGTTTAGTGTATTTCTACTGGGCTGTGGCTCACCCTATATGGGAACATCATTTTGAGGTACAGGTAGCATGCCACCTCCAAAGACATAGCTTGGGAGGCTTAGAGGCTGACACACTTTTTGGATGTTTGTTTCTTTTGATGTATCACATGTAAATTCAAGCCTAGAGCTTAATGTATATATGAGTTAGTACTCATTACTTGTAACCAAGTGTTGGCTTGAAAATTTGTAAGCCCATGGGGCATTTACTTTTGTTGTCAACATGTAATACTGTTTGTAAGGAATTACTCTGATGAATAGAAAGAGGTTGATCTTTTATTTATCAATGCATGTCGATATTGATGGGTTTAATGTTTTTTTTTAGGGCGTTACACTGGTTAAGATATTACCTGCACTTAATTGGCTCGATGGTGTAAAACTGCATTGATTCTACATTCCTTATCCTGTTTCTCATACGGTTAAGTTGTAGCTTGTTCTCATATAATTTACCAAAGAACAGTTGCTGTTTTATAAGATAGTGAACATTTGCTTATAGACACTTTTAACCCCAACTATTTTTCCATATGATGTTTTGGTGATTTTATTAATTTATCAATTGGCCTCTATTTTCCTCATTTAATTATTCTTGGTTTCATATTAAATCAGTGAAATATTTAGCTGAAATATTAATAGAAAAATAAGGAGGAAAGAGAAAAAGAATACGGTTATAGTTTTTATGGATTTAGAAGAAGAAAAAAAGAAAAAAAAAACAAACAAACTTAAGATGGGGTGTGCTTAGAGATATAATATGGTGGGTGTTAGAGAAAAAATATTAACAAAGAGGTTATATTAATGCGATGAAGGGCATGTATAATGGAATTGTGACTAAAATTAATTCACTTGCAAGAGAAACAAATGAAATTCTGATTTTTGAAGATTACACCAAGAGTTAGCCTCAAGTCTGTACCTATTTGCCTTAATTATCGATGAATTGGTTAGACATATTTTAGATGATGTCTTATGATTTATGCTATTTACGGATGTTATTATCATAGTGGACGAAATTAAAAGAGGAATTAACACTAAATTAGAAATTTAGATAGAATAGAAGCACTTGAGTCGTTAACAAACATTTTAAAATAATATTGAAATTTTACACATGGAATATTACTTCAGTAACAGTAGAAATAGAAATAACAGACAAGTTGAGGTTGAAAAGCAGGAGATACCAAAGGGTGAGCAATTTCGTTATGTAGGTTCAATTATTAATAAGAATGGAGTGAGGTTGAAGATGACGCAACCCGTAGAATCAAAGTAGGCTCAAATAATGCTATCTCCATTTGATGCAACCCTCTCCATATGTGTCCAGGTTTCTTTAGTGGACTGGATAACAGTAATTGTGGTCTGAAATGTTGGGCTGTTGCAATTGTGTTAGTTCAATAGCGATCGATGATAGCATTTTGGCTTGAATGAACTTTTCGAAGAGATTAAACAAATGAAAATCAAGAGTACATCGAAGAAACTGATCGAGTCAACAAAACCCAAAATAGCATGGATGTAGTCGAATGTGCAGGCTGCAGTGGCCTCAAGTATCTGAACTGTAAACATTTGGCAATGGAGAAATTGAGAACTTTTATTGTCAAAGTGATGAAGCCATCATGAATCCTCCTGCCACAATGCTGTATGATTGATCTGAACATTTGGATTTCAAATTGTCGATTAGGAGAAGATTAAAAATCATAAGATTGAAAACTAAAATGAGATGCAAGACATGAGAATGACCACTTTTAATTTATTTATTGTGTTTCATTTTTTATTTTGTTTTCTAGGAATCACAGGGTTAATTTTTATAGAAATGAGTCAAAAAGTAGATACCAAATATTTAGACAAATATGAAAAGTGAAACAAATTCAAACTCACCAAATTTATTCTTAAAGTGATATGTGTTTTCTTTCCTCCAAATTCCTTGGACTCACATTCAAAAAAAAGACAAGATAGACACTGAAAAGCATTTCTAGGAGGGCACGAAGGCATACAGCGCTGCTCATCCTCATAACCTTTGACCCTTAAGTATTGAACTCTCCCATTTTGTTCTCTTCTAGGCTCTCTTTTTGGAGTAGATAGTTCAACCTTGTTGGATCAACTTATATTTTTATCATATACAGCAAGGTATATTTATAGGTGTCTTATTGAGTCAACCTTAGAATTCTTGCTCAACACTCATAATTTCTTAAGGTTACGTATTTGCCTTGCTTTAGGATGGTATTAGTCAATAAACAATGGGGCAAATTACGATGGTAGTTCTTGTAGTTTTCTCATTGTGAAATTTTAGTCCTTTTAATTTCAATTGGCTTGATTCTGACCATAAATTTATCACTTTGTCTCAATTTGGTCCAATTGATTTGAATTCTTAGCATTTTTTTTATAGAAAATATGCATTGAATTGTTATGTGTCATATTTTGATGGGTAAAATTATAAACTTACTTGAGTTAATCTCAACCAATTTAGTGATAATTTTTTTATAAAAATACTAACAATATTATCAATTGGACCAAATTGATGCAAAATTTAAAATGAATGGTCAAAATTTAGCTAATTAAAAGTGTAAGGATCTAAATGACACAAGAAATAAAATATAGAGACTACTAGTGTAATTTGGCCTAAACAATAAGCCAACTAACCAAGCATTACGACAAAACCAATAAACTTAGGACTATTGTAAAATAATTTAAGCTTATTTCAATTTAATTGAGGCCAGATTTTAAAAAGTTTGTTAGGCCATCTTCGACT
This sequence comes from Camellia lanceoleosa, assembly GCA_025200525.1. Classification (NCBI taxonomy): domain Eukaryota; kingdom Viridiplantae; phylum Streptophyta; class Magnoliopsida; order Ericales; family Theaceae; genus Camellia; species Camellia lanceoleosa. The sequence goes on from CM045769.1 coordinate 72,830,109, forward strand.
CTTAAATTTTTACTCAAATTTAAGAAAAATGATTCGTCCACATAATTCCCTCCCCAACCCCCCCCCCCCCCCACGCAAATGATGTGACAAGCAAAATTTGAAAAGTTGATCTACATTTAAATATTTCAGATAAACTTAGGTTTGAATGTAAATTTGAGTAAAACTACAATAATGGCAGAGTGGTAAATTTGAAAATTACAAAAAGATCTTGAAAAAAGTTTGAGTATATATTTAAGTCTCCTTTAGTTTGGGTTAAAACATGGGTAAAACTCAATTTCATATAAATTTGAGTCAATGAGTGGAGAGGTGTTTTGCAAGATTTTTATCCAAATTTAAATTTGATAAACCTTGTTTGGTATTCGACTAATATAGTTAAAAAATCATTATAAATTATCATATTACTCTCTCTATTTTTTTTTATAAAAGGTTAAAAAATTAATTAAAATAATCACTTCTCAAACCATAGGGGTTGAAAATGTATTTAGATGGTGGTTTTCAACTTTTGCCTATGTGGGAAGATTTTTTAATTGGAAATTATGGTTTATGGTTCCTATATGAACAGTTCCCCCACTTAAAAAGGACAAAAAAAAAAAAAGAAAAGATAATTACACAATGGGGTGATGGAACCAACTTAACCAATGCAATCATGAAGGCTACATTGGACCCACTCTTCAGAATAAGTAAATCTCGAATTTTAAAAATTGCTTAGAAATCACATATATCGATTAAGATTGAGAAATATATTTGGATTTACAATTCATTGTTAGGGTCTGTCCTTTTTGCCACCAGGGAAAGTCATTCATTTACATGATCACAATTTTTACCATATCATTTGTTACAATTGCCTTGAAATTGTCACAAGTGATGGAACCAACTTAACCAATGCAATCATGATCATGAGATGGTAAACTAAATATCATTAAAAAATAAATAAATGTAGTATTATTGGCCATTCATTAATCATATATATATATATATAAAATAATTGTCATATCTTTTTATTAAAATGTATTTTTTATTATTAATTATTTTTATATTTGCGTATTACTTGTATTAGTTGCGTTCTCCCCCCCCCCCCCCTTCCCTCATAATATTTATCTCAAACTTGTAAGATTACTAGTGACAAACGGAACTTGCCTTTTTTTATTGAACAAATTAAATCAATGGTCTCTAAAATTTTTACATTGAATCAATTCCATAATATCTTAGCAAAACACCATTGAAAAAAAGACTTTTTTCAAAGTACTATAAAAAAAATTTACAAACAATTCCATAAAGAACTTTTTTTTTTTTTTTTTATCGGCAATTCCATAAAAAACTTGGTTAAGTTTTTATTTATTTTAAGGAGGAAAAACTTGGATTAGTTCTATTGCCTAAAATGGTAAATAGTATGCAATAGAGATGAGGAGGTGATGATGAGAAAGATAAATCTCACAATCTACAGCAATTGCAGCCGGATTGTACATAATACCATCAAAACCACACCAAATCGCACCAAGCACACATTATTTTTTTTGCTTATGGCGGGCGGGTTGGGCGGTTGGAGGGTTCAAAGAGGGCGGGTCGGTGTGGGTGGTGGTCCATAAAAGCCTACTCGCCAGTTCAACCAACCTAACCCGCTATTGATTTCATTTTTCTTTCCAGCTAATATATATATATATAGGTTCAATTCCAACCATTGGATTAAATCTATCAAAGTAAATATACAGAGGCTCACACACACACACAATGAATTCTCAATTACACCTAACTCACACCCCAATCCCTCTCTTTCATTCATCGACTGCTATGCGCCTCCCTTGTCGCTCCTCCCCCTTACCTTGTCGATCGTTGCCACTACGCGCCATTAGCCTTGTTGGCACCGCGCCCTTACCGCCGCTCTTCACTCATTGTCATTGCCGCCGTTCGTTCGCTGCCGCCATCTTGCTCTTCTTCGGTACATAGCTCTTGCTCTTTATCCTTTTTCGCTTTTTGTCATCGAGACATGCATCAATGTCTCTAGTTTCAGACATTTTTCTTGAAGCCTTCTTGAATATAGTAGCTCAGAATCTTGGAGAGAGAGAGACAAGAGAAGGGGTAGAAAATTAAGTGCCCACAAATTGACTTGACAGGGTCTTCCCCCAACTAATAAAAATATACATTAATCACCTTCCCCAACCTCTAACTGTTGGTCAATACTTTAATTATTTTTTGGAATACAATTGTCTGTGCTCAATATTATTTTATTGTATTATTTTTTTTAATGATTTTGATGATAGTTTTTTGTTATTTATTTATGTTCAATTGTTATTGTATAATTTGTTTGGATTGTTGAATTTTTAGTTCATTAGTTTGTTAATGTTTAATGTTAAATTAGCTGAATGAACATTGTGGGGGCCGAATATTAAGAGACGTAAAGAGGCCGAATAATTGGACCTGGAGAGTCGAAATATATATATAGCATTCGGCCCCGCCTTATACATACCAATCCTACCCTATTTGGTCAAATAACCAGTTGAGTAAGGGGCCGAGTAAATAGTTATATGGCGAATTGAAAGTGGGCCTGGCCTAGCCTTAAGTCCCAAGAAAGAAAAGATATAAATAGAAGAACATCAGTCAGAGAGAGATATGTGAGAACTAGTATGCTTAAACTTAAAATACAAGCAATCGAGAGTATATACTGACTTATCCGTCGGAGCGCTAATTTCGGCACCCCTAACCGGAGTGTTCATTCTTTCCCAAGTTAATAGCTGAGGATCTCGAGTGCCCCATTAGATCCAAAGAGTATATCCAAATCCACTCCCCCACAATTGGCGCCGTCTGTGGGAATACTCCAACATATCCATGGCGGGCATGACGGAAGATCCTCTGGTAGTTGCTACTGACCTGACATCATGAGATGATATCACTCCGAGCAACATGCTTGGACCAGAGAATATTACCGCATGACGAGCCTTGAACTTCGACTCACCTTCAACTTCAGTGCAGGAGACAATGCAAGTGATCATGGAACAGGCCAAGCAAAACGAACAGAGGTTGGAAAACATTATCGCTGAGAACGAGTGCTTTCGTCAGGATCTGGCCTCGGAAGTGGCAAAGTCCCAACAAGCCACAAGCCAAGATCCGGGACGACCTCTGAGAGAGGATGTTTAACGACCTCGAATTCGGAAACAAGACAGTAATAGTGATTCTGACTCATTATCCCTAGAACCCAAAAAAAATGGATGAGTCAAAACCTCCAGCTCCTCCGAAGAGAGTCCGCATGCATGGAATAAGCGAAGACAACATGGTTCAGACAAAGAGGACCAACATAATCCCTTTGTGCGATGGATCGCAAGGGCCGCACAACCCAAAAAGTTCAAGGCTCCATTGTTCACCCTATATGACGAAAAATCGGATCCCACTGATCACATCCGTCATTATAAACAGGCCATGACGCTGTATGCAGATGACGAGGCTCTCATGTGCTGAATATTTCCGAGCAGTTTGGGACCATTGACCGTCAGATGGTATTATAAGTTGGAGTGGGCTTCGATTAAGAACTTTCACCAACTCCAAAAATCCTTCAGGGCAAGGTTCATCACTAATGAGGTCTAGTCGAAGCAAGTCGATTCTCTGTGGGCAATGCAAATTCAACTGGGGAAAACCCTTTGTGCGTATTCGGCGCGGTATTGGGAATGGCTTAATCTGGTAGATGATGTTCGCAATTTCTCTATGGCCGTTACTGCCTTCAAGATGGGGTTACATCCAGACAGTGCCCTCCGCAACTCTTTGACCAGACGGGCCCCAAAAACGGTCTGGGCGTTAATGAAAAAAGTTGAGGAATACTGGAAAGTAGAAGACGATGCCCTCCGGGTCAAAGACGGGCATAAAGCCACTAAGTCGGCCCCACCTAAAGTCATGCAGCCGATAAATGTTGTACCACCATGGAGCCTTGAATCACAGAATCAGGCTAAGTGAGATAGAAGACGGGATTCACGCCGATCAAACAACCAAGGTCTATGCTGAACTAATGAGCAGCTTTAGGTGGACAGCAGGAGCGCGAGGCGCGCTGACAAGAAATACACAGAATTATCAGAGTCGATCTGTCACGACCCCATCCCGCCCCTAGTAGAATGGTGTCGTGATGGCGAGTAATCCGAGATTACCAAAGGCCAACTGCAAGGATTCACACACAAAAGAGTATACATATGGGGCTAACATGTGCGGAAGCAATGAATTAAATCTAAGTAGTTCATAAGAGCTGTGCATAGATCAAATGAAATGACATACGTCTTAACCATAGTATTACAACTTGGGTACAAGTAAAAATAAAGTACAATATTACATCTTGATCAAAAGGCTTCTCGAGCCGACATATACAAAAGGATTTAACTACGAGTCAAGAAGCATAATCTTCAAGATGTTGCAAAGCACGAATCCAAAAACACATCAGTAAAACACATCTAGGCGTCACCGCCGTCCTGCTCATCACCTACATATATATATATATAGAGAGGGTGAGCTTGGATACTCAGTGAATGGTACAAGTAATAAAAGGTTTGCATGAATTACATCCGAGATCTTTAACAAACAATGCATAATCATAGCTTGCAACAAAACATGGTACGAATCAAGTGCAAATAACAAATCTTTCAATCTTCATCAATCAAGGTCTTTCAAGGCTTTTAAGTTTCAAGGGATGACATTGACAAAGAGTTGTGCTACAAATGCTTATAGTCCCCTAGCACGTACGGACTTTCAAGAGTTGTGCTACAAATGCTTATAGTCCCCTAGCACGTACAGACTTTCAAGAGTTGTGCTACAAATGCTTATAGTCCCCTAGCACGTATGGACTTTCAAGAGTTGTTACAAATGCTTATAGTCCCCTAGCACGTACGAACTTTCAAGAGTTGTTATCCAAATCCAAAGCTAATACTCGATACACCAAGATAAGGATAGTCATTCATGCTTAACAAATACTTTTCAAAACAAAGCAAGGCAAAACTTATAAAAAACATTATAACATAGCTTTATTAAAAATACCACTCACATAGTTCTGCAAACGTCGAGGTTTCAAGCAAGGATCCAAGGCCTACAACACATAACAAGGTCTGCTGAATGTACTTCTCAAAACAAGTCTTACATGTATACAAATGACCTCGACGATCCTTCAAACTGAGTCAAGACAAGGCAAGGCATGCTAAGGTGAAACACTGTTTTACATGTCGGGAAGACATGCTGGGTACCACCAGGTCTTAGCCGAGGTCCCACACCTTCTTGCCGAGGTGTGGTCCCAATGGTCGCATTCAAGGAAATGAAGTCGGGAAAATTTGGGTTTCCCTCTGCTGAAGAACATGAAGAACATGAATATAAAGAACATGAAAAGAAAAATGCTCAATCGAAACTTGTTATTACAAAGTCTGAGATTTCATGCCATGAATTCAAAAACATGGACCTGGGTACCCATACTTGAAGATCTTGTGAAAACAAACACAAAAACATGAATCTTGATGCAAGCTTTCAAATCAAACAAGGCTTTTATTCAAGAAAACATGAACACCAACCTCTCTTTCTAAAACCAACTTTAAATCAATCCATGGCGTACAGAACAGGTTCGATCATGCAATGCAGCTAGATGATCAATAAGAAGAACAAGAGTAGTTTAAGATTCTAACCTCAAAACTCGAATCCAACGGTTGAAACTCCAAAGATCAAGCTTGGAAGTCTACTTCCCCTCTCAAGAACTCCTTCCTAGAGCCTCTCTCTCTAAAAGACAAAGATATGATACCGAAAATGATGTGTTTCACGACAGTCACTGACTTAACCCTTTGCTGGGACACGTGGCATCGGCTGATTGGCTCTCTTCAAAAAGGCGATAGATTGACAAGACAAGACTATGACGAAATGTGTTCAACAAGCTAGACGGTAAGGCACACCGGCAAGTGATGATCTCGGCTATGGACAAAGCTTCGGCAAGTGAGGTGACAAAGACATCGGCTTGGAAGGACAACACTTGGCCTAGCTGTGCCACACCTTGGCCTAGATGTGCCACACGTCGGTCTAGGTTCTACCTATCTAGGAACAAGGTCACTAGGTGTAAGGATAGCATCTCGGCCTAGATAATACACATCTCGACCTTGGTGATGAACACCTCGGCCTAGATGATGACATCTCGGCCAATATGCCAGGGTGAAGGTGGAGGCCAACCAAAGTGGTTTCAAGGTGATCCTAGGTGCAAGAGGTTCAAAGGTGTAACCTAGGCTTAAGATGACGTCGGCTAGACCCACTAGGAAAGGAACAAGGCTAACAAGTAATTTCACATGAGTGCAAAACGAGACAAGAATCTTACCCTAGGTAAAACAACTCAAAATTCACTGATGCAAGCTTTGCAAAACAGAATCATGCAGATGCTCATGCACAAGGCTAAGGCGGGGATGAGGCTCACTACAGGCTACCCTTCTTAAAGAAGTTTGGTCCCCAAACTTAAGTTACCTTGTTCTACGAATAACTCTGGATAACGGAATTTCACTTCTTCTTCCTTTTCCCATGTAGCCTCCTTGCCGTAATGCTCTTTCCATTCAAGCTTTACCATGGGTATCGACTTGCTTCTCAACCGTCTCATTTGTCTGTCAATAATTCTCATCGGCTTCTCCTCGTAGCCTAAATCTTCATTAACCATAATCCCGGAATAATCAATTACATGCAATGGGTCTCGGACATACTTCCTCAACATCGAAACATGAAACACATTGTGGACTTGGCTGAATTCTGGCGGTAGAGCAAGCCTGTAGGCAACGGGGTTAACCCTCTCAAGAATTTCAAACGGCCCAGTGTATCGGGGTGCTAATTTACCCTTCTTCCCAAATCTTGAAACTCCTATCATCGGCGAGATCTTCAAAAATACATGATCCCCAACTTCTAATTCTAACTCCCTTCTCCTCTGGTCGGCATAACTCTTCTATCGACTCTGTGCAGTTTTAATCCTCTATTGAATGAGCTTAATCTTTTCGGTTGTTACTTGTACTAACTCGGGACCAATCAAAGCTTTGTCTCCTACCTCGGTCCAACATATTGGCGATCTGCACTCCCTTCCATATAGAGCTTCATACGGCGCCATGCCAATGCTGGCTTAGCAACTGTTGTTGTATGCGAATTCTACTAATGGCAAATGCAATTCCCAACTTCCCTTGAAATCCAATACACCCAATCTGAGCATATCTTCAAGTGTCTGAATCATTCTTTCTGTTTGCCCATCGGTCTGGGGGTGAAAAGTTGTGCTAAACCTCAACTCGGTTCCCAAGGCTCCTTGCAGACTCTGCCAAAATCTAGAAACGAACTTCGAATCTCGGTCTGACATGATGGACATCGGCACTCCATGAAATCTCACAATCTTGGCCACATACAACGAAGCAAGTCGATCGGCATTAAATGTAGTCTTTACAGGCAAGAAGTGTGCTGACTCAGTTAATCTGTCAACTATAACCCAAATTGAATCCATACCTTTTTGCATCCTCGGCAAACCAACCAAAAAATCCATGGAGATGTGTTCCCATTTCCACTCAGGAATTGACAACGGTTGAAGAAGTCCTATTGGCCTTTGGTGTTCTGCTTTCACTTGTTGACAATACAGATACTGGGATACAAACTCGGCTATTTCTCTTTTCATATTTGGCCACCAAAAAGTCCGCTTCACATCTCGGTACATCTTGGTGCTTCCTGGATGAACGACAAATTTGGAATTATGGGCTTCTTGAAAAATCTTCCTCTTCAACTCTAGGACATCGGCCACGCACAATCTTCCCTCAAACTTCAGCACTTCATTCTCAATGGTGTACCCTGACCTTGGCTTGGTGATAACCTCATCGGCTACTTTCCTGAAGAGTTTATCTTCCATCTGTCTCGCCTTTACTTCCTCAATAATAGTCGGTTCCACTGAAATCATTGCTAGACATTCCAAATTTCCAACTAACTTTCTGCTCAACGCATCGGCTACTGTGTTGGCTTTACCTGGATGATACTGAATTTGCATGTCGTAATCTTTCAACAATTCAAGCCATCTTCTCTGTCTCATATTCAACTCTCTCTGGGTGAACAAGTACTTCAAACTCTGGTGATCTGTGAAAACTCGGCAAGAAGCTCCATACAAGTAATGACGCTAGATCTTCAAAACAAGGACCACGACTGCTAGCTCTAGGTCATGGGTAGGATAATTTTTCTCGTGAGGTTTCAACTGACGAGATGCGTATGCTATAACCTTACCCCCTTGCATCAATACACCGCCCAAACCCTTACGTGAAGCATCACTGTAAATCTAAAATTCCTCATCACTTGATGGAAGTACAAGAACTGGTGCCGTAACTAACCTCGTCTTCAACTCCTGGAAGGCTAATTCTCTATCCTCGGTCCATTCGTACGCCACTCCCTTCTAGGTTAGTTGTGTCAATGGTACTGCAATCCTTGAGAAATCCTTCACAAACTTTCTGTAGTAACCTGCCAAACCCAGAAAACTATGAACCTTGGACACATTGGTCGGCGTCGGCCAATTCACAACGGCTTCAATCTTACTGGGATCAACTGAGATACCCTCTTCATTAATTACATGCCCCAAAAATGAAATGCTGAAAAGCCAGAACTCACACTTGCTCAACTTAGCATACAACTTCCTGTCTCTCAAGATTTGTAGGGCAAGTCTCAGATGATTCTCGTGCTCATTTGTGCTCTTGGAATATATCAATATGTCGTCAATAAAAACAACCACGAACTCATCTAGATACGGCTTAAAGACTCTATTCATCAAATCCATGAATCCTGCAGGCGCATTAGTCACTCCAAAAGGCATTACCAGGAATTCATAGTGACCATATCTTGTTCGAAAAGCAGTCTTCTCAACATCCTCGGCCTTAACTTTCAGCTGATGGTAGCCCGACCTGAGATCAATCTTAGAAAAGACCCATGCCCCTTGTAGTTGATCAAGTAAATCATCAATCCTCGGCAATGGATACTTGTTCTTGATGGTTACCTTGTTCAATTCCCAGTAGTCGATATAGAGACGGAGTGTGCCATCCTTTTTCTTGACAAATAGAACTGGTGCTCCCCACGGTGAAGTGCTCGGCCTAATAAATCCCTTGTCCAACAATTCTTGTAATTGTAGTTTCAGTTCCTTGAGTTTGGCTGGGGCCATTCTATAGGGTGCTTTAGAGATAGGCTTGGTTCCAGACATAACATCAACGGTAAATTCTATTTCTCTATTGACTAAGTGGCCAGGCAAGTCGTTTGGAAAGACGTCAGGGAATTCATTAACAACTGGGATGATGACTAAATTAACATTTCCATTCTGATCACTTAGTACACTACACAGGTAGCCTTGACACCCTTTCTGAACTAGCTCATAGGCTTTCATGGACGAGATCAAATAAGGTGGGGATACTACTCCTTTACCCTGGAATGCAATCTCGGCTTGGTTTGGGGCCTTCAGTGTGACACTCTTAGAAACACAATTAATGGATGCATGATTTGCTGCTAACCAATCCATTCCCAATATGACGTCAAAGTGAGTCATGCTTAATGGCATCAAATCAACTAATAATTCTACACCCTCAATCACAACAGCACACGCCCTATAAACGGATGCAACAGTCATAGTTCTCCCAGATGGAGTAGATACAAATAGCACATAATCAAGGAGTTCTAGTGGTGTATTCAACTTCTCGGCAAATTTAACAGACACAAATGAATGTGTAGAGCCCGAATCAATCAATATGTATGCATCTTGAGAGAAGATTGAGAGTATACCTGACACTACTATCTCAACATTCTGAGTGTCTCCTGGCACCAATGCAAAAACTCTGCCCTGTCTCGTCTGGGCCTTCCCGATGTTATTTCTCTGTGCATAGCCCGAGGTACTCCCATTCTTCCTACCATCACCAGTCTTTGCCCTCGGACAGTCCTTCACGCGATGACCCATTTCGCCACATTCAAAACAGGCTCCTGACGCCCAACAGCAAACTCCGGAATGCGGTTTCCCACAACTTGTACATGTCGGTTTAACATTACCCTCCTGGTTCGAGCTGCTGGAGCCGCCCACATTCACTTTCTTCTTGGCGTTAAACGGAACTCGGCGATTGTCATGGTTCTATCTCTTTCTCTGATTTTTCTCCTGAGTTATGATATCGTTTCAAGTTAGCCTCTGCCAGGATGGCCTTGTCCAACACTCCGGCGTAGGTCGGCATATTGAGCATGTTAACTCGATCCTGAATTGGTCTACGCAGTCCACTTTCGAACTTCCTAGCTTTCCTATATTCATCATCGACCATGTGAGGCGCATACCTCGCCAACTCGGTAAAAGCACGGTTGTATTCTGCCACTGTCCTGCTGCCTTGTGTTAGAGTCTGGAACTCTGTAGTCTTGCGATCTCGAACGCTATGGGGAAAGTGCTTGTTGTAGAACAACTCCAAAAATCCAGCCCAAGTCAACCCTGGGTTACCTTCTCCGATCATCATCCACCATCTTCGAGTGTCGTCGTCTAATGTGAACGTGGCTAATGATACCTTCTGGGCGTCGGTGCTGGGAAAGATCTCGAACAGCTTCTCCATTTCCAAGACCCACGCTTCAGCTTTCATCGGTTCAATACCCCCAGAGAATCTTGGCGTTTTCATCTTCTTAAACTCCCGGATCAAGGCTATGGTGTCGTCCCCATATAAAGCTTGCTGCAGAGGCACTTGGGGTGCTGGAGGGGGTGGAGGTGGGGCTGCATATCGGCCGTTCGTCTGCTCGGCCTGGGTGGAGGTAGTACCAGTATCCTGTTGCCTAGGTTGTCTCAGCTCACGAACCAAACCTTCAACCAACCTTTCCAATCTATCCAATCTGTCTTCGGAATGATCTTGGCCAACTGGAGGTCTACCCCTTCTCATGATGCTAAAGGTATGCAAAATGCGATTCTTAAAACAAGATGAGCAAATAAACATGTATGCAAGTAACAAATGATCATGCCGAGGTGATGCACACCTTGTCAAATAGCAAGCAATATGATGCAATCCTAATATCATTCTAACGGAAATCCTAAGCTCCTTAGGACTCAGAGTGTGTGAATAACGTACTATAAGGAACTTGTGCTCTGATACCAATCTGTCATGACCCCATCCTGCCCCTAGTAGAATGGTGTTGTGATGGCCAGTAATCCGAGATTACGAAAGGCCAACTGCAAGGATTCACACACAAACAGAGACATATGGGGCTAACATGTGCAGAAGCAATGAATTAAATCTAAGTAGTCCATAAGAGCTGCGCATAGATCAAATGAAATGACATACATCTTAACCATAGTATTACAACTTGGGTACAAGTAAAAATAAAGTACAATATTACATCTTGATCAAAAGGCTTCTCAAGCCGACATATACAAAAGGATTTAACTACGAGTCAAGAAGCATAATCTTCAAGATGTTGCAAAGCACGAATCCAAAAACACATTAGTAAAACACATCTAGGCGTCGCCGCCGTCCTGCTCATCACCTACATATATATATAGAGAGGGTGAGCTTGGATACTCAGTGAATGGTACAAGTAATAAAGGGTTTTCATGAATTACATCCGAGATCTTTAACAAACAATGCATAATCATAGCTTGCAACAAAACATGGAATGAATCAAGTGCAATTAACAAATCTTTCAATCTTCATCAATCAAGGCCTTTCAAGGCTTTCAAGTTTCAAGGGATGACATTGACAAAGAGTTGTGCTACAAATGCTTATAGTCCCCTAGTACGTACGGACTTTCAAGAGTTGTGCTACAAATGCTTATAGTCCCCTAGCATGTACGGACTTTCAAGAGTTGTGCTACAAATGCTTATAGTCCCCTAGCACGTACGGACTTTCAAGAGTTGTTATCCAAATCCAAAGCTAATACTCGATACACCAAGATAGGGATAGTCATTCATGCTTAACAAATACTTTTCAAAACAAAGCAAGGCAAAACTTATAAAAAAACATTATAACATAGCTTTATTAAAAATACCACTCACATAGTTCTGCAAACGTCGAGGTTTCAATCAAGGATCCAAGGCCTACAACACATAACAAGGTCTGCTGAATGTACTTCTCAAAACAAGTCTTACATGTATACAAATGACCTCGGCGATCCTTCAAAACTGAGTCAAGACAAGGCAAGGCATGATAAGGTGAAACACTGTTTTACATGTCGGGAAGACATCTTTGGTACCACCAAATGAGTCGAGGTCCCACACCTCCTTGCCGAGGTGTGGTCCCAATGGCCGCATTCAAGGAAATGAAGTCGGGAAAATCTGGGTTTCCCTCTGCTGAAGAACACGAAGAACATGAATATAAAGAACATGAAAAGACAAATGCTCAATCGAAACTCGTTATTACAAAGTCTGAGATTTCATGCCATGAATTCAAAAACATGGAACTGGGTACCCATACTCGAAGATCTTGTGAAAACAAACACAAAAACATGAATCTTGATGCAAGCTTTCGGATCAAACAAGGCTTTTATTCAAGAACACATGAACACCAACCTCTCTTTCTAAAACCAACTTTAATTCAATCCATGGTGTGCAGAACAGGTTCGATCATGCAATGCAGCTAGATGATCAATAAGAACAACAAGAGTAGTTTAAGATTCTAACCTCAAAACTCGAATCTAACGGTTGAAACTCCAAAGATCAAGCTTGGAAGTCTACTTCCCCTCTCAAGAACTCCTTCTTCTTCCTAGAGCCTCTCTCTCTAAAAGACAAAGATATGATACCAAAAATGATGTGTTTCACGACAGTCACTGACTTAACCCTCTGCTGGGACGCGTGGCATCGGCTGATTGGCTCTCTTCAAAAAGGCGATAGATTGACAAGACAAGACTATGACGAAATGTGTTCAACAAGCTTGACGGTAAGGCACACCGGCAAGTGATGATCTCGGCTATGGACAAAGCTTCGGCAAGTGAGGTGACAAAGACATCGGCTTGGAAGGACAACACTTGGCCTAGCTATGCCACACCTTGGCCTAGATGTGCCACACCTCGGTCTAGGTCATACCTATCCAGGAACAAGGTCACTAGGTGTAAGGATAGCATCTCGGCCTAGATAATACACATCTCGGCCTTGGTGATGAACACCTCGGCCTTGGTGATGACATCTCTGCCAATATGCCAGGGTGAAGGTGGTGGCCAACAAAAGTGGTTTCAAGGTGATCTTAGGTGCAAGAGGTTCAAAAGTGTAACCTAGGCTTAAGATGACCTCGGCTAGACCCACCAAGAAAGGAACAAGGCTAACAAGTAATTTCACATGAGTGCAAAACAAGACAAGAACCTTACTCTAGGTAAAACAACTCAAAATTCACTAATGCAAGCTTTGCAAAACAGAATCATGCGGATGCTAATGCACAAGGCTAAGGCGGGGATGAGGGTCACTACATGATCAGTGTGGTTATGGCTAAGGTTCAACACCTTCTGCTATTCGAATGGCCATAAAAATATTGGGACCTGCCGACAGGAGGAAACGGGATAGGCGGTGCGAATATCACAAAGATCACGGTCATGATACAGATAGTTGCTATGCTTTGAAAGATCGCCTTGAGGAGTTGGTATAACACGGTCGGCTCCAACAACACGTCCGAAACAATAACTCAATCAAAACAGTTGCCCTACGACAAGATTCACCTCCGCTCGGCGTCATCCATATGATATACAACCTGCCAACAGCCCCAACCGTGCATGCGATTCAGTCGGATCCAGGCCCCCAAAAGCAAATCACACTAGCAAAATGGCCCCATGCAGCTCCGAATATTCCCTTCGACGATTCTGATTTAATCGGCGTAACACTCCCCCACATTGATCCATTGGTCATCAAAATATGCATAAACCGATTCATCGTTGACCGTGTTCTCATAGACCAGGGGAGTACTTCTGAGGTTATGTATTACAAGACTTTCATCAAACTCGGGTTCTCCGAGTCAAACCTGTCTTCGGCCCCTTATCCACTATTCGGCTTCAACGCTAATCCGGAATACCCGTTGGGCAAAATCACACTACCAGTTTGAGCGGGCTCTCGAACAGTGGATGTGGAATTCTTGGCCGTCAAGCTACCTTCGCTATATAATCTCATCATGGGGTGAACTTGGTTGCATACCATGCAGGCCATGCCAAGCACCTATCATCAACTGCTCCGCTTCCCTACAAAATGTGGCATTGAGCAAATTTGTGGATCCCAGAAATCGGCATAAGCATGTTATCTCCTTGCTACAAAGACACCAAAAGAGTTGGAAGTGAATTCTATTGAGGTGCCGGCTTGAGAGAGCCTCGACGATGTTGGCCGGCTCCTGAGTGAAAAGGCCACGGAAGCCCTAGATCGAGTTGAAATTGACGGAAACCCAGACAGGTTCTTCATGATCGGCGCCTCCCTGAATGAAGCCGACAGGCAGCAGCTAATTTCCTTCTTGCTCGGCAACCTTGATGTATTTGCATGGAGCCGACAGGCAGCACCATGTGAGATGCTGGGTGTGGATCCATCTATTTCGCAGCACCGTTTAAACATTGACCCTAAATGCAAGTTGATTATTCAGAAAAATCGGCGGTCAGCCACAGAGCACACTGTCGCCGTTGTTGAAGAGGTTGACCAGTTGCTCGACGCTGGGGCAATCAGGGAAGTGACCTACCCCACATGGCTCTCAAATACTGTGGTTGTGAAGAAGAAAAATGGGACTTGGCGAGTCTGCGTTGATTTCATAGACCTAAACAAAGCCTGCCCTAAGGATTGTTTTCCCCTCCCCAGAATAGACCAACTTGTAGACGCTATGGCACGTCATCAGCGTATGAGCTTCCTCGATGCCTACAGAGGTTACCATCAAATTGCCATGCATCTGGAGGACCAAGACAAAACTGCATTCCTCACTCCAAGGGGAGCCTATTGCTATAAGGTTATGCCTTTTGGGCTGAAGAATGCAGGGGTAACTTACCAAAGACTAGTCATTACCATGTTCAAGGAGCAACTCGGCCACACTATGGAAATGTACATTGATGATATTGGTGGTCAAGTTCAAAGAAGAGTAAAATCATCTAGCCGATCTGAAAGAAAAATTCAGTATTTTATGCAAATACAGAATGAAGCTAAACGCTTCCAAATGTGCGTTTGGGATCGGCTCTGGCAATTTCTTGGGTTACATTGTCAACCATCGAGGAATCGAAGCCAACCTGAGGCAAATCACAGCAATCCTAGAACTCGGCTCCCCTCGACCAGTAAAGGAGGTTCAAAAGTTGATGGGGATGACCGCCGCACTCAACAGGTTCATTAGTCGTTCCCTGGACCGCTGCCGGCAATTCTTTCACACCCTATGGCAGGGTAAAGCTTTTGAATGGACCTCTAAGTACGAAACCGCTTTCAACAGTCTGAAGACCTATCTCCGATCAATTCCACTATTGACAATACCATCGGTAGGCGACCCACTCATTTTATATCTGGCCGTCTCCGACCGGGCCGTCAGTGCCGTACTGTTAAAGGAAGAGCTTGGGAGCAGCGACCAGTGTATTATGTGAGCAAGGCAATGGTTGACGCCGAAACATGTTACCTTTCATTGGAAAAACTCATCGTAGCCCTCATCATGGCAGCAAGAAAACTGATGCATTACTTTTAGGGGCATACCACTGGGGTACTAACGGACTACCCCCTCCGGGCAGTGCTCTACAGTGCAGAAGCATCATGGCGCATTTCAAAGTGGGCCCTTGAACTCTGCCATTACAATATTCAGTTCCTGCCTAGAACCTCAATCAAAGGGCAAGTGCTTGCCAGCTTTGTGACAGAATTCACTGAGGGTCACGCCGACTTGAAGTTTGAAAAAATTCAACCTAAGCCGAACTGGAGAATTTATGTTGGGGACATTTGGCAGCTGTATTGTGATGGATCATCCAATCAGCGCGACAACGAAGCCGGAGTAGTGATCATGGCTCCCGACGGAGCAATAATTGAGTAGGCTGTCAAACTCGATTTCGAAGCATCGAACAATGAGGCTAAATATGAAGCCCTGCTAACCAGCTTGCGGAATTCTCATCTCCTGGGTGCCCGGTGTTTGCTTATATTTTGTGATTCAAAACTTGTGATCAATTAATTAAATGGGGAGTACGCGGTCAAAAATGACCGTATGGCCGCTTACATGAAAACAAAAAAATCCTTGCTGGCACAATTTGATCATCATGAATTGAACCAAATAACTCGTGATCATAACACAGATGTAGACGCCCTGGCTTGCTTAGCCTCCGCCATTAACTTAGAGATGAAACGGACAATTGAAGTGGGTTTCATCCCTAAGCCGAGCATTGGCCCTTCAGAGGAAGTCCAAATCAACGTCATAGAGTCAGGTCTGAGTTGGATGGACTCTATTGCTGCATTCCTATGTTCCGAATAGCTCCCGTCGGATAAGAAAGAATCGTACATGTTGTGAAACAAAGCTGTGTGGTACTACTTGGATCCACAAGGAAAGCTTTACAAAAAATCCCTTTTCTGGCACATACCTAGAATGCGTTCATCCGGATAAAGTCAAAGAACTCCTGACTGAAATACATGAAGGCAGCTATGGTGCCCATTCTGGTAGGCGCTCTTTCGCCCATCGACCTGTAACACAGTGGTATAATTAGCCAACAATGAGAGCTGATGCCGAATGTTATGTCAAAAAATGTGAACAGTGCCAGAGGTTTTCTCCCTTAACCCATCTGCCTGCTGAAGAGTTAAGATCTATCACCAGCCCCTGGCCGTTCGCACAGTGGGGACTTGATATTGTTGGACCATTGCCGCGGGCCCTGGGAAACAAGCGATACTTGATTGTCACGATAGATTACTTCACAAAATGGGTCGAAGCGGAGGCACTAATGCACATTCGAGATGCTGACGTGAAGCACTTTGTATGGAGAAATATCATAACACGATTCAGCATTCCAAGAGCACTTATCTCAGACAAAGGCACTCAGTTTGATTGTGGCGTCTGCCGAGAGTTGTGCAACAAGTATGGTATCCGGCCTTATTTCTCCACGCGGGCTTACCCGCAAAGTAATGGTCAAGCCGAAGCCTCTAACAAATCCATCCTAGGCGGTATCAAGAAGAGGCTAGAGAAAGCTAAAGGGAAATGGGTCGAAGAATTGCCAAGTGTGTTGTGGGCTCATCGAATTACGCCGAGGCGATCCACTGGGGAAACGCTGTTTGCTTTATGCTTTGGAACCCAGACAATCATTCCCCTGGAGATCGGACTCCCAACCTTGAAATCGAAAGTTTTTGATATGGGCCGAAATGACATAATGCTGGCCTTGGATTTGATTCTGATAGAAAAACGAAGAGACCGTGCCCTTGTATCCATGGCACGATACCAGCAACAGCTTGCTAAGTCGTATCATCAATGTGTACAGCTATGCTGCTATGCCCCAGGAGAATTGGTCCTCAAGATACTACTTTCGGCTGCCAAGAATCCGGCTGACGGAAAACTAGGTCGTAACTGGGACGGCCCCTATCAGATCGATTCAATTGCGGGTATAGGAGCATATCGATTTAATGACATATCTGGGAGGAGCCTGCCATGACCTTGGAATTCCACGCATTTGCATAAATTTTATCATTAACCTAGCATGTGGGTCATGACTTGTTTTATGTATTCGCCATGTACAATTTTCACTTTCATAATCCAACTTTTTGTATCACTCTACGGAATTTTAGTTCGAAGTAAAAAGACTCCAGATTCGGAGCACCCTTCGTGGATATCACGATTGGCCAAGATGAAAAAATCCTCCTAATTCGGAGCCGCATCCGTGCAGGACACGCTTGGGCCAAAAAAGACTCCGGATTCGGAGCGCCCTTCGTGGATATCACGATTGGCCAAGATGAAAAAGCCTCTGAATTCGGAGCCCTATCCGTGCTGGACATGCTTGGGCCAAAAAAGATTCCGATTCGAAGCGCCCTTCATGGATATCACGATTGGCCAAGATGAAAAAGCCTTCAAATTCAGAGCCTCATTGTAGACACCCCATTTTTGACCGTCCTCAAGACTTGGACGTCACCGTCGGAACACTCGGTGATTATCCATGTTTGTGTTCGTTTGGAGTCCCCGGAGTTCTCGGCTCGCGCGCTGTGCCTCAGGACCTCCGAACTCGACCGTTTGTGTTTGGTTTTGCACCAAACACTTGTGTTTTGCCTTTGAGGGGCAGGGAATGCTTTATGAGGCATCCCCACACATCACCGGCTGGGGCTAGAGGCTACTGCCGGTGTAGTTGTCACCGGCACTATATTGTGCCGGCACTATTTGTGCTTGCCGGCACCTGCTTTTAGGCGAAATGACCATTTTGCCTGCCGACCAATGCACTTGCTTGGTGAGATATTTTCTCACATTGTTTGCAACTTGTTTCCTCCATACACGTGTATGGAGGGATGGGCTGCTTAGTGGCCACGCTTGTAACCTTTTGGGCTATAAGAGGGGCGCTCTGCCTCTTGGCTTAAAGGTTGGCAATTTACAGAAGGTTAGCCACTGTTAAAGAGCTGGAGCTCTGGTTTTTAGGGTTAAGTTAGATATACACTTTGTATCTCTCTTTTCTCTTTGAACTCTAGGTGTTTAGTCCATATTATTGCACTAAAGCACCTAGTGTTCCACCTTTCTCTTGGAACCAAGCTCCGGTGAGTTGTTCTTGGAGTTTTTGGTGGTTTTGAGCTCAAGGAGGCAACAACATCAACCTTTGTGAAGGTAGTCAACAAGGGTAAGAAACTTACACTTTATTCCCTTTTTTTGCAACTTGTTTTTACCTAGTTTAAAAACAGTTTTTGGCCTAGTGTTAGGCACATCAAACCTCTGTCTTTGAACCCTCTTTATTGTATATTAAGAGTGCTTTGTGGTTTGAGGAACTTTGACCACCTTTAGGCCTTGAAAAGGCCACTTTTTGTGCCATTTTGGAGAGATCCGAGATTTTGGTCTTGGGATCTCTTCACCACTGAAATCTTGAGGGATTTCAGTGGTGAAGAGCATGCCTTGAAGTCTCAAGAAGGAGAGGGCCACCCCCTCTCCTTGATGTCCTTGAAAAGGACAAGTTTGGCTTCTTGTGAGAGTTCCATGTTTAGTTGTGTATTGAGCATGTTTTGGTTGTTTACCATGCTTATATTGCCATATTATAGCATCTCTTCAAGTGGGTTTTAGTACTCTTTGCATGATTTGCATAGTTGCTTTGTAATGCCTTAATATTGCCTTAACATGACTAGCTTGTTAGCCCTAGCTTTTAGCATGTTTTAGGCTTAGACTTGTGAAGTTTGTAAGCTTATTTTGTCATGCTTTAGCTCTGTCCATGATCATTTTGGTCATTCTTAGCATGCATTTTGTAGCTCCTTTGTATTTGGCTTGTTGGCCTTAAAAGCATGAATGTGTGGTATGCTATTCTAGCTTTGTATTTGATGGATGGGACCATCTTCTAGGCTATTTCAGTCCCCCATACATGCTTATTTGATTGCCTAGCATGCATCTTTAATGCTCTGGTTACATGTGTTGTACATCCCTTTGAAAGTGCATGTGTGCATGCCCTTGATTTCGAGCCTTTTAGATGCTATCTAGGTGTGCCCCTAGCCTTGTTTAGATCTGCATGTAACTGTTTTGAGCCCCCTTGGCCTTGTGAGGGCTTGGTGGGTTCGGCCTTGGTTTAAGCCTTCATGGCTTGTTTCAAGTACTTGGGCCATTTATTGTGTATTTGGCTTGCTTTGTTGCATGTTTTGGCAACATGTTTTGCTTGATTTTCAGAGCTTACAATGCATGCTATTAGTCCGTGTTTGGCCTCTTTAGGAATGCATGAGAGTTGTTTATGAATGCCTAAGTGTTGGACCATAATTGTATGCATGTGGGTGTGCATTCTAGTCTTCATTTTCGAGCATGTTGGCCACTGTTCTTGGGCCTTTTAGAGTTGTCCAATTCATGTGTAAGTCCATTCCTAATTTGCTTTGCATGCTTGTATGTTTACACAACAATATTCTTGCATTGCATTGCCATATTGCACGCTAGAGGACATGCTTAGGGTTGCATTGACATTGTGCATGTTGGACCTCTTGAAGTGAGTTTGATAGAGGTTTGGCACCTTTGTTTGCATTGCATGCATTCGAAATCAAAGTTGCACTCTTGGTTCTTAGGGCCATCACGCATGGAAATCTTGATTGGTGGCAGGGAATCGAACACATGCCCTCTTAAGTTCATAGCATGATTTGGGATGTGTTTGGTGCATATATACCTTGAATTGCATTGCCTTGCCTTTTGTTCCCTCTCTTCTTTGTCGATTCTTGAGTTTTCTTGAGAACAATTTGTGCGAGGCACCTTTTAGTGCCGACCGCGCCTTTGGCGGCCGATAAGAGAATTGATGCCGATGGAAATTCTCCTCAGCCGGTGGCCCTCTGTCTCAGCCGATGATGCTTCTCAGTGCTCTGAGAGGCACTCCTGAAGTTTTAGAATTTTCTGAAAGCGAAAGCGAGGAAACAGAGGCAACTGGTGCGATTCGGAATCGGGCATCTTCATTTGGATTAGCCCTCATCCCGAGGCATTTAATGCTTAATTAGATTAATTAGTCAGATTAATTAATTTGGTTAATTTGTAATAATTAGCTAGTGTAATTAATTATTTATTTGGTTGTGTATATTCTTTTGGTCCCTCGGCGAGGCGCAAGTGTAATAAGTGTGTGAGTGGGTGTATGTCTTCCAACCCCATTTCTTTCTAACCCTTTTATTTACACCTTATGGTAGATTAAGAACCGTCTACTTTAGCATACCTTATGCAATGCATGTGTGCATTCATGCATTTGTTTACATGCACCGGGCTCGGTACATCATACAAACTGCATCGTACTTTCAATTCCAAATTGAATACATGCTATCTGATCGCATTTCACATGCCATGTTTTAGGGTTAGCCGAGCCTACTCTAGATTACATCTATGCCTGTGTTGCATTAGCCACTTAACATGAACTAGGTCATGCATGTTCGCTAACCGGTTTATTGTTTTGGCGAGTCGATGTAAGTGTTTTGCTTTAGCATATCGCACGCGTGTGAATGTTAACATGACAATAGGATTGCCATGTGGCTAAATGCTTATGTGAAATAAACTGTTTGAATGCCTGTGGGTGAAGGGTGGATTGCCTGAGTTAGAACAACTCATTGAAATCCGTATTTTAGCCTACTCACGAGTAGCAATTTCAAACTGTTTTCCAAACAAGACGGATATGCAATGCTTATTTCCAAATTAGGCGATCTAGTCTATACTTTTGTGTTGTGCGCATCACATAGTAATTCTAGGTTAAGAGGAATAAGAGCATAAAGTTTTCAAAATCGGATATCACGGTTAGTAGAGGCGGTCTTGAATAGGCGAAAGAGGTGCTCATAGTGACCTTCCCGATCGTACCCAAGCTCGAGCCAAGACCACTTTGGTGATAGCGGACATGTGGCCTTGACGCAGGAGTCGGGGTTTCTAAATTTCCCAATTTAAAAAATATTTAGGTGGCGACTCATGTCTGCAAGCAGTCCATGTTTGCACTACTTTTCAAAATCTGTTTTCTCAAGCGATTTGCGGATTTGGACTCTTTAGTTGATTTAGAACCATGACACAAAAGGAGTCCGGTATGGCGAGTCCCCCAGCGGCGTCTCTGATTCTGGCGACTCTTTGAGGGATTTTAGAGAAACTTGACTTGAACTCGTGATATCCTATTTTGATTACACTTATGTGTTTCTTTGCATTGCATGTGCATTAGTGCGCCTAGGACACCGTGTTGGCCATCTGCTATTCTGGCGGTTTCTTGAGGCTTGTCTTGTCAAGGCATGTCCGTAAAATTTGACGGTTCTTGAACTCTGCCCGATATGGGAACACAAACCCGGTTTTACGGGCACCCTTTGACCATTAGACCTAGTTGCATAGTCGGATCCATAGTGACCATTCCAAACTAGGACAGTTGCTTACCCGATAGGTTGTTTGAAACATTGCGTCGTAGTAAAACCCTAGCTCCTGACAAAATAGGACAGGGAGACCCTACCCCAACATAGGGGTGTATTGGCTCTCATTTACTTGCTATGTGCTTTTTAGAGTGTATCTCTACAGGGGAATGCATATACCAATTTGCAAATCTGGGCATCCGCCCATGGACACCGATGTCGGTTTGTAGGAATCGATTATATCTGCGGAAATCGATTTGATTTGGGGCGATGACTTGAAGATATTGATAGTAAAAATGCTTGTTCGACTACGCGTGTTTGATCTATTTGAAATTTGAAATCTTTGCTTGTTTTCCGTTTGATTCGATGATTGAAGAGTTGAGTCGAAGCAGTTAGTGTCTTCTCCTCGGCGAGCAGACCGAACATGATCAGAACTTCGGAAGAGATTGTGGTCATAATGACGGCGCCGAGTCAAGGAACCACCCACAAGATGAGGCTCTTGTTGATATGCCACACGCCTAGGTCGCCATTGCACACCCAATCTGGGCCCCTCAGTTCTCAGCTCATGAGCCTACTACATTCGAGTTAATGGGAATGATAGGCGAGCTCAGGTCGTGGCGGATCTCGCTTACGAATGTCAACCTGCCACGGTTGCACCGTATCTTTGAAATTCGAACCCGAGCCTCGTCTTTGGGGCGGATTGTGATCGAGCTCAATCAGTCGGAGATGACCGACACCCACAACAATGATGTACCAGTACTAACCCAAACCTCTCATCAGGCTGAAGCCAGAGGCAAAGACAAAGTAAAGGCCGAGGCCGACCCTGTGGAACAACTGCTGTGGGCAGTCCAGGCTTTGAAAACCAGAGGAATGAGCAAACAACAGATATCCGCGATTATAACCAAAAGTATGGATGACGTTTTCCCCATTTACTTTGAGGCGATTCGATCAATCGAGAACGGGATAGGCCCCGTCATGCCAAGAAGGTTCTTTCCACTCCCAGCCCTGCATCCGGAAAGGATCAAAAATCCAAGACTGCACCCGCTGACCCGTTCGCTAGTGCATCTAGCAAGAGTCCTCAGATTCCGAAGTACTTGCCCCGAGGGCGCAGGGCCTTCCATCCCCTCTACATGCCTTTGTCTAGGGCACTTCTGATTCTAGCCAAAAAGGGGCATCTCACGCCCCTTGATCCTAGGCCGCTCCCCAAACCCCTTCCAGCAGGCCATGATGCCACTCAGTACTGTGCGTACCATCAACAGTCTGGCCACACCACTGATAATTGCTTCCGCCTCCGTCATGAGGTGCGAGTTTGATTGATAACAAGGTTATCCTCCCACCTACCTCGGCCAAATCAGTCATTACAGAGTTCTTGGATTGTGAGGACACAGATACCGAGGACACCGATACTGCGAGTATGTAATTGGGATTCAACTGCCTGCGGGCAATATCTGGTACATTTTTGGATATGGCGTTTGGCGCGCATTTTTGAGCACCTGCCGATGCTAGTTTTGTAGAACCTGACTTGGGTGTCGAGTCAGTCTTTTGATTTGTCTTGAGTCCGTCTCATTGTTTTGAGACAGTCCTTTTTGCTTAAGGGTCTGTCTAATTGTAATGAGTCATTTCCTCTCTTGTATAAGAATACTAGGTGACTTCGGGGTTGTTGCCTCGAGCGCCGTTTTGTTTTGTAATTACTTCTTTCTTTTGCTTTCTTTTGGATCTGTCTCTGCCGTGGAGCCAGTTTACATCTAGGGAACCCGAATGAAAGCTTACTGCTATCGTGATCCGTACTATTTATCTTTGGGCTAGTTGTGCGGAGAATTGAATGGGGTGACAATGCATTCCACCTCTTTTGTGCTTTAAAGATTATTGTTTTGACCTAAGTTTTTCAAAACCTTCTTTGAACACTGCGATGATAAAAACAAAGAGGAAGCAATTCCTCGGGTTTTGCAAAATTTTGATCAATCTGAGAGAAAGAGAGACATACTAAGCCCTTAATGAATGAAATCATGCTTGTCGGCGTGAGTCTTGAGAAGGACCCTAGCTTTGATCCAGATTGGTCCTCTCTGTCTTTCTTGACGATTTGTCGCTTTCTTAAAACTTTCAAAAAATGTTTTCTTGCGTTCTGCGAAGACTTGTGTGGAATCGCTCTTGAGATTGTGCAACTTAGGATCGCTCTCGACCTCGAGACTCCCCACTTTCAAACCTTGAACCGGCATTCGAATGTTCAATTCAACCACAATGTAAGGCCTGTGGCTAGATTTGAAGCGACCCTCTAACATGAGGCACCAAAGTCGATCAAGAAGATCGACCTCATCGGAAAGAAGCTTGAAATCGAAGCACCCCTCGAACTAAGGCAAAAATGTGATATGCTCAAAAGCCAAAAGGTGGATCATAAGAAATCAATACAACGTACTCTCACGGATCTGAGAGGGCTTCAATCTCGGAACCATTTGGCATGGATCGTCACATTTTTACCCTTTGAGAGGCTCATTTGGGCGAAAACCGGAAAAGAGGCGACCCAAAAGTTAGAGCAAAGAAAAGAAAAGAAAAAGAAAAAAAAAAAAAAAGAAAAAAGAAAGAAAAGAAAAAAAGAATGAAAACAAAGAACAAAGCTCGCAAGGTCGAAAACCGCATTGGGCACCTTGGCAAAATTAGAGCCTAAAATAGCGAAGGTTAAAATACGAGTGTACCTTAGCAAGAACTCGTGGGCTTGATTCCCATGTTTGGGATCGTGGCAACTTCATCTTGAAGTCCAGCCCCCAACGCTTCCATAGCGTCTCAGGCCATGTCATGGTTTTGATCACTTTTGCCTACTCCGAATCCAATGTCTTGATTACAGTAACCCGGAGCCGCGTGATTAACTTCCTCCTGAAGCCAAACCACCAACACCTTCCAGGTGACTGTGTCCACATATTGATTCAAACCGTCTTCAACTCCTCCGCGTCCGAGGGTCCGATCGTCATCGACAAAGATTGGCTTACAACATGCCGCGACATCATCCAAACAAGGGGCAACTTTCCGTTGCCCTCCATTGCCACAAGTTGCCCTGAGCTACCGTTCAAACCAGGGGCAACTTTCCGTTGCCTTCCCTCCCCTTTTAAGCCAGGGGCAATTTTCCATTACCTCCGATCCGAGTTTGCATATCTCGAGGGTAAGTTCCGCGCTCGTTGAGCATTGATTGTCTACAAAGCGGTTTTGAAAATTTTCTTGAGGTTGACTTATTGTCTCGCTGTTTCGCTTTCAAAATTGGACCATGTTTGGACCCAAAAGGAGAATTTTCGGTGCTTACGGCTGACTCGCATAATTTTCAAATCAAAAATTGAATAAGTCGTTAATCTAACTCTCATTTTTGGTCAAGCTTTTAGAAAACACAACAAAAATGGTCAAAATGATGAACGAGGGGCAGTGGAGCGGTATCTGTCTCCCCCATCAACACGCATTTGCGGAAAAGACGCTCTATTCGCGAAGGAATAGCCCATGAGCTAACAGCCGGATGTGAATCCGCAACTTCCTATTCATCTCATCCATACAGGGAGGATGCAAAATGAGAGATTGAAGAATAGAGAGTGAGTTGAGAGAAAAGTGAAAAGGGTTTTTGAGAGAAAAGCCGAGCGAGAGCCGAGCGATCTGAGCATTACAAATCGTAAAGGGTGGGTACCCGGAGGCGGCTCCTCGAAATTTGAGGTCTCTTTTAAACACGTCTGTGTGTGGTGTCTTTTGCTTTGTCGGTCTCAATTTTGGCTTTGAATCTTTTCTGAGTGTGTCTCGTTGTGCTTAGGTCGTGTGCCTTTTACTTTCATGTGAGTTCTCCGGTGGTGTCGGTTGTAGGCTCGATACCCAAGTTAAAAAAAAACCTCACTTTACCTCAAAATAAATGCGTACTCGAGAATCTTTGTGCCTTTCTCTACATCCGTGCAAAGTAAGAGAAGGGAGAAAAAGTTTGGAACATCTGAATGTGTTTCAATTGCAACCGTGTCAGTTTTGTGATCTGTCTCATCAGATTGGGGCTTTTTGTTCAGGGTTTGCCATGTGCAGAATGAACCGAATACTGTGTTATGCGCTAAATGCGAATCAATCCCCAGCAGATTAGTCCTTAGCAGAGTATGGGTTGTGAACCCAGTTTGAGCAGTGGTTTGTATGAGCTGTTTTGCTGTTTAGTTGGTTGGTTATTTGATTATTACAGTGCAAGTGTTCAATTGTCAGATAACAGATCAATATCATTTACATTTGAGGTGTAATATGATGCAATGCAGTGCAAAGTATGAGATATCTAAATATAACACTTTTCAGATAAAGAGTTCATTTTATATCATCTCTTTCAAATACATAGTTTGAGAAAAGCAAAAACCTGCCTGTGGCAGTACACAGTACTCTATCTACCAAAAAGAGAAAAGTACAAGAAAAGAAATAAGGAAAAGAAGCAGCAAAAGTCATCATCATCAGCAGTAGGCCTCATGCCTAAGTGCATCCTCGCCCTCTTCTGGCGAAGCACAAAGCGTCGTCGGGCCATCCTTTGTCGGGCCGAAAGCTACTGACCTCCTCGCAAATGACTTCGGTCCCGCCTCCGACTCCCCATCTCTCAGGCTGGGCTCGTGAGCTCCCACATGACCACGTCCCCTCGGGTGCGAGGAAGATCTGCCATCCGGTAGAGGCAGGAGGCCGGTGAGCAGTGTCACCTTGGAGGGATCGGGAAAGGAGGTAATCTGAGAACAAACACATCGAAGCTGAGCGGTTTATCAATGAAGAATCACGATTGTATGAGTGCGGTGTGTGGTGAGCGGTTTATCGATCTGAGAATGCGATGTATGAGTCTGATATGAATGAATCGTGGCGGTTTATCGATCAGAATCACGGTGTATAAGTACAATGTATGGAAGCCGTGAGCAGTTTATCAGATTTTTGTGCATTGAAGCAGACATGCGAAAGCAGTATGATTCGAGGCGTGGTCGATAAAACATACCGGCAAGCCGCCGTCTGTGAAAGCGTCGAAGTCATTGCAGCATCCCTCTCAGGGAGGCATCCAGCTCCACCGACTGACGGGTATACTCGGAGGAGGTCTGCAAAAGTGTTAAATATATCAGTATTCTGTGGGATATCTGAAAGAATTGACATGAAAGGACAATGCAAGATAGAGTGATACATACCGGAGGCAACTCGGGAATGCCGGCCAACTCGTGACCAGCCGGAGGAGGAGCAAAAGGGATCTGGTAGGTCTCCCCGCTCTGCCCCCTATAAGTCAACATAGTAGGCAAAGCGGGCCAGCCCGTCCCTCGTCCCCTCTGCACTCCCCTCCTGCCGCGAGCTCGAGCTCTCTGTGATGGCCCCGCTCCTGCTCCTGCCTCTGCCCGGGCCGCTGGCGCCGCGGGTCTCACTGGATCAGCTCGAGAGCCCCTGCTCAAAGGCCGCATGATGAAGGCCCGGACGTACTCTGAATAGTCGCCCTCGCCCCTGTCAGCGTCAATGTCCACGGCCCAGCCAAGGGTGTAGTCCTCCATCTGCTGGAAGCTGTACCTCTCGGTGTCCCTCATGTGCTCCGGAGGCTGGATCGGAACTATCTGCTCCGGCAATCCAGTCTCAGCGCAGAAGCGCTCACCCAGTACCAGGCCAGACGGGCCCTCGGAGAATCCGGTAGCCGAGGTCTCGGTGGCGGCATACTGTCTCGTATCACGGCGGGAGTGGAGCCACTACCGCTGGTGACTGAAATGAAATCTGATTGATCATCTCGATATAGAAATGTACACATAAGCGAAGCTTCAAAGCGGTGTAAGTAAAACATACCTCGATGGGGTGATAGTGTCGAAGAAAGCAGCGGTAGAAGCTGAAAGTGTCGGTCTCCGGACACATCGCCCGTCAGCGGCGAGAAGAGGGGCGACGAGAGGTCTCCGTCTCGTCTTGGCTCGGTCTGGGAAGTAGGCATACACCCAGTACCAAAAGCAGACGTCGAGCGACTATCGAGATAATGCTGGTGACTGAAATAAATGAGCGCCGTGTGTTGTGTATTGTGTTGGCGGGTGTCTGATGTGAGCGATGTCTGATCGATTAAAAGCAATATGTGTGTGCGTGTATGTGATATCTGACAACGATGTGTGCAGATGTCACAATCTGAAAATGCAAAAGCGAAAAGAAAGAAGACATACCTCGGGCTCTTGAGAGCCCCGAAACAGCGCCATTTGCCACGAGGCGGAGCTCATGTAGCCATAAGGGTGGCGAGCCGCACCACCCGATCCTCTTGCACAATCCGTCGGACGTCCACCAGTGCGCTGAGAAGGCAAAGAGGCACGGTGTTCGCCCGGTCGGCGAATAGGGTGGTCCCTAGCAAAAACATGAGGAAGCCGCGTGCATACCTCTCAGCAACCTCCTGGGTCATCGGAGCCGCGTCCACCAGCATGGTCCGCACTCGAAACTGCACCTCGAACCAGGAATAGCGGACAAACCCTGGGCGAACCAGCGGCGGCGCCTCGCCGAGCAAATAAACCTGAGCGGCGATCCACTCGTCCATGTCTGTGTCAAAGGGGATCGGATCACCCCCCACCCCGATGCCAGTGAGCATCGAGAAGTCGTAAGGGGTCATCGTCATGTCCCCGGTCTCCGATAGATGAAAAGAATCGGTGGTGTCCCACCACCTCTCTGCCAGAGCGGCAAGAAGAGGTCTGCAAGTGGAGAGTCTGGAAAGCCCTCTGCAGAAGGTACCGAAGCCGGCCCGATCCACAATGCGGCTGACGGCGTCGGGCAGCTCGGCATACCAGTCGCGAGCGGTAATGTTCCCATACCCACGAAGAGTATGGACGTCCCCCTGTCGTCGAGAAATTACAAAGCCATATGAAGATATGCAGTTGGTATAAATCTAGTATGCGTGCAGATTATCTTTAAAATTCAAACAGAAACCGGGTGCCGGTGTGCTCATAGTAAACTACAAACCCGTGGTGCGTCAATGTGTTGATGCTCCAGTGTAAACTTAGTGCATGTGTGCACATTTTTCAGAGTCAAGCAGATATCGGGCTTCAGTGTACTGAGGTAGGCTACAGCCTGTGATGTATCAGTGTGCTTTGTGAAGGCTAGCATGCAGATACGGTGCATGTGTGCACATTTTTCAGATTCAAGCAGATATGTCGGGCCCGATTATCGAGGTAGGCTCTGACTGTGATTTATCGGTGTTTTGTGAAGGATAACATCTGATCCGGTGCGTGTGCATTTTTGATTCAAGCGGATAACGGGCCACGGTGTGTTTGGTGAGCTACGGCGATATACGCCCGGCATGTTAGTGGTTCGATTGATTGTAACTCTAGCATGTGTGCAAGTTTTGATTCAAATAAGCGCCTAGTGTTGGCAAATTGGCGATTACAATGTGTGCCGTGTGTTTGGGTGATTCAGACTAGTGCGGTGTGTATGCATGTCGTCGGTCCTAAAAGTGTCGATTATGATTTTGTCTACAATCGACTAAGATGCGATACATGAACTAAGCGATTAAATGGGTTCGATTAGCTATGGCGGTTGACGAAAATCCTACATTGCGGAAAATAAGAGACGAAAGTTACCTCGGCGGCGCCAATGACAAGTGGGAGGCGGCTCAGCGAAGCTCGGGTCCAAAACCTGTCAAAGCAGCAAGTGGCGAGTCCGTCGGGTGGTAGCACGTGGATGCCCGGCGATAGGTCGCCGGATCGAATGGGCGCTTCGCTCGGAGAGGCTTCGACCGGGTCCATCTCATGGTCGGGAGTCGACATGTGGAACCTCGTCGCCATGGTAGTAGTAGCGAAAATGGCAGGAAAATGAAAAAATGGGCGAATACAAAAAGTCAACGAGAAAGTCAACCCCAGAGGGTCGGAAATGGCGGAAGGGTCAGAAAAGACACAAGAATGAAGAGAAAATCGAGGGGAACAAGTCCCGAAAAGGCGAAAATAGCGAAAGGAATACCGAAATGGAGAAATGTTCGGTTCAAAGTGTTCGAAACGCGAAGGTATTCACGAATCGGACGGCGAAAATGACGTAAAACGCGAGAAAATACGAGGATCGAGGGTCGAAAATACTCTAGAGAGAGAGGGTAGGGATTTTCGGCGGCTTGGAAGTGTGAAAAGTAGGGTTTAAAACCCTATTTTATAAAGCCCGGAGCAAAATGGCAAAACTGCCCCCGATCAGTCATTTTTGGCCGGTCGGCACTAGGTTGTGCCGGTCGGCACATTTTTGTGCCGATATATGAGTTCATGCAGCCGGTGGCAGCCGGTGGCCACCCCACCCAGCCGGTGGTGTTCCCAAGGCCATGTTTAGGCAAATTGAGGAGTTTTGGGTCTTCATAGCTCAAGGAAGTGCAAGAAAATGCATCCCTGATGCTCAACCGGCCTCCGTTTCGACTTCAAACTGTGTCTTCTGTGTGTGGCACTCAAGTTCAAGCAGAGATTGTATCCTTTTGTATCCTTTTGTCATTTACAGAGATTCAAAAGTTGCCCCGTGTGCGTTACGCGCATCCATCGCATTTCCCGGCGTATCGTATCACGCCATCTTGCACGTCCCTTGCGACTTGCACCGTTTTGCATTGTCATATGGCACGCATGTCATACTGCCTCATTTTGCATTTCATCTTGAGTCCCGTAAGGTGTGCTACCTCATGTGCTTTGTTTTACATTTCATTTTCCGCACGGGTCTGGCGAGACCTTAAACACGCACGGGTCTGGCGAGACCTTAAACACGCACGGTCTGGCAAGACCTTAAACACACACGGGTCCGGCGGGACCGAAAACACGCACGATCCAGGAGACCTTAAATCCTCGGGAGGTGCAAGACCTTCGGTGCATTAAAGCGTACCTCGTCACATTCATTTCGCATTTCATTGCATCTCGAGGCACGTACGCCTCGTTTTGCACTTCATTTTCCATCAAATGAGGCACGTGTGTCTCATTTCGCATTTCATTGCATCTCGAGGCACATACGCCTCGTTTTGCACTTCATTTTCCATCTTTTGAGGCACGCACGTCTCATGCGCGTCTCATTTGCATTGCATGCACTTGGTCTTGTGTAACAAGAGCCCCGTCGGCGGGACCAAAAACACGCACGGTCTAGGAGACCTTAAATCCTCGGGAGGTGCAAGACCTCCGGTGCATTAAGGTGTGCACCTCACTGCATTTGGCATGCATTCCATCGCATTATTTAGCGCACCTCATCGGTTGCCCCCCGGTCTGGCGAGACCTTAAACACGCACGGTCTAGGAGACCTTAAATCCTCGGGAGGTGCAAGACCTTCGGTGCACTAAAGTTGCCCCTCATTGCATTTGGCATGCATTTCATCGCGCCGTTTGGCGCACCCCCATTACACTTCATTTTCCATCCTTTGAGGCACGCGTACCTCATTGCACTCCATTTTCCATCTTTTGAGACACGCACGTCTCATGCGCGTCTCATTTGCATTGCATGCATTTGAGTACTGTGTAACAGTTGCCCCCCAGGTCCGGCGGGACCAAAAACACGCATGGTCTAGGAGACCTTAAATCCTCGGGAGGCGCAAGACCTTCGATGCATTAGAGTTGCCCCTCATTGCATCTTGCATGCATTTCATAGCGTTGTTTTGCGCATTTCATCGTTGCCCCGTCTGGTCTGGCGAGACCTTAAACACACACGGTCTAGGAGACCTTAAATCCTCTAAAGGTGCAATTCCTTTGGTGTTTGTCGTGCCCGAACGACTTTCGATTGGTCCGTAAAGCCACATGCGTCTGCGGTGAGTTCCTAGAAGACCAACGGGGCGGTGAAAACTAGAGTTGAGCGACTTATGCCTAGAAGCATAAGGTTAAATTTCGAGACTAAAGTCTGGTTTAAATACCGAGGATGCACCCTCGGCTTGAAATCAGATGGTAGCCCCATAGGTTGAGGCGTGTGTCTCGCCTCAATGCAGATCTTGAACCAACCTAGTGTATCGCCCGTTGGTAAGATAGGAAAACCAATCATGACCATTGCATCACATTGCATTTATCATGCATTTCATTGTAAATACTACTGCATATGTCATGCATTTTCAAAAAATTCAAAATTCAAAAAAAAAACATGCATCCCATGCATCATTAATTCTATTGCATATGTCATGCATTTTCAAAATACAAAATTCAAAAAATGCATGTCATGCATCATCATTGTAGTGTAGTGCATATGTCATGCATTTTCTGTAGATATCCATTTCCATTGCGTTATAGCTTGCATGCTTTCCACCGCATCATCTTCCACCTGTGGCTTGCGCCTTTCCTTGTTGAGCTTGGTTTGGTATGTGCCCTTACTTTTCACGTCGAAACACAGTTCTGTATGCAGAAGTTCTGTGCTAGACATGGCTTGTATGCGTACATTCCCTTCCTAGGCAAGACTGGGTTTGGCCCGCGTGCCATATCCATTGTATCTATTCCATCGCATGCATTCCACTGCATCATCTTCCATCCATGGCTTGCGCCTTTCCTTGTTAAGCTTGGTCTAGTATGTGCCCATACTTCTCATGTTGAAGCATAGTTCTGTTCGTGTATCGCGCCTACTCCACGTTGGTATGTTGGTTTGAGGTTGCGGCACCCTTTTCTGTGCTAAACATGGCTTGTACGTGTACATGCCTTTCCTAGGCAAAATACGGTTTGGCCAGCGTGCCATATCCATTGTATCCATTTCCATTACATTGTATTGTAATTATTGCATCCGGCATTAGGATTATTATCCAATCCCCAGTGGATCGTTTCCCCACTTATGTCAATCCACTCAATATCTGTTCTTGTATCCGTGCGTATTGCTCATAGATCGGACATCGTTCTATGGGACACGGGTGTTCGTGCGAATTCCCCATAGATCAGACATCGTTCTATGGGACACGGACTTGTTACTTCCATCAATCTACCTGACATTTGTGTGGTTTCGAACCGCTCGTGATTGAATTATGATTCAATTGCATTGCATATTACATTGCATAGTATTTGCATTGTATATATTTGTTTTGTAGTTTTGCATATCATTTGCATTACATTTAGATTCAATTGCATATCGTTGCATTGTTTTGTGCACTTCATTGCATTGTCATGCATTGTTGCTAACAATATTGTACTTGTTAAGTTCGCTTTCTTTTCAGGCACGATATTGTATGTACGGTTCATTTACCGCTGGCGCAACCAGACGAGCCGCACAGGTATTGTATCCTCCGAGTGAGACGTTTTGAGAATTGCATAATTCTCTTACATCCTTTCTACATTGTGGTGTAGACTGTTGCATGTTAGCTTATAACTGTCGCATGTATGCTTCATTACAGCTTTCTTTGCATGATCATAAGTTATGCTCGGCTTCTTGCATTTTCAGTTGCATTTGCCCCGCCTGGTAGCATATCTTATCGTTGGCATGTGTGCCTCTTGCATGAACTACGCTGGTTTGATTCCCAAAGGGATACGTAGGCAGCTTGCGAGTTCAACCATTTGCGCTTTACATGTTTGTCCAAGTCTTCGGCCTTGTCAAAAATGGGTCGTCTCTGGGCTTTGACATTCACTCCCGTCATGGTTATGACTTTCGAGTTCTGTCAAAGAGGGGCAACTGTAGACACCCCATTTTTGACCGTCCTCAAGACTTGGACGTCACCGTCGGAACACTCGGTGATTATCCATGTTTGTGTTCGTTTGGAGTCCCCGGAGTTCTCGGCTCGCGCGCTGTGCCTCAGGACCTCCGAACTCGACCGTTTGTGTTTGGTTTTGCACCAAACACTTGTGTTTTGCCTTTGAGGCGAGGAATGCTTTATGAGGCATCCCCACACCGGTGGGGCTAGAGGCTACCGGCTGGTGTAGTTGTCACCGGCACTATATTGTGCGGTCGGGACTATTTGTGCCGGTCGGCCTTTGTTTTGGCGAAATGACCATTTTGCCTGCCGACCAATGCACTTGCTTGGTGAGATATTTTCTCACACTGTTTTGCAACTTGTTTCCCCTCCATACACGTGTATGGAGGGATGGGCTTGCTTAGTGGCCAAGCTTGTAAGCTTTTGGCCTATAAGAGGGAAGCTCTCCCTCTTGGCTTAAAGGTTGGCAATTTTCAGAAGGTTAGCCATTGTTAGAGAGCTGGAGCTCTGGTTTTTAGGGTTAAGTTAGATATACACTTTGTATCTCTCTTTTTCTCTTTGAACTCTAGGTGTTTAGTCCATATTATTGCACTAAAGCACCTAGTGTTCCTACTCTCTTAGGAACCTAAGCTCCAGCAGGTTGTTCTTGGAGTTTTTGGTGGTTTTTGAGCACAAGGAGGCAACAACATCAACCTTTGTGAAGGTAGTCAACAAGGGTAAGAAACTTACACTTTATTCCCCTTTTTTGCAACTTGTTTTTACCTAGTTTAAAAACAGTTTTTAGACTAGTGTTAGGCACATCAAACCTCTGTTTTTGAACCCTCTTTATTGTATATTAAGAGTGCTTTGTGGTTTGAGGAACTTTGACCACCTTTAGGCCTTGAAAAGGCCACTTTTGTGCCATTTTGGAGAGATCCGAGATTTTGGTCTTGGGATCTCTTCACCACTGAAATCTTGAGGATTTCGGTGGTGAAGAGCATGCCTGTAAGTCTCAAGAAGGAGAGGGCCACCCCCTCTCCTTGATGTCCTTGAAAAGGACAAGTTTGGCTTCTTGTGAGAGTTCCATGTTTAGTTGTGTATTGAGCATGTTTTGGTTGTTTACCATGCTTATATTGCCATATTATAGCATGTCTTCAAGTGGGTTTTAGTACTCTTTGCATGATTTGCATAGTTGCTTTGTAATGCCTTAATATTGCCTTAACATGACTAGCTTGTTAGCCCTAGCTTTTAGCATGTTTTAGGCTTAGACTTGTGAAGTTTGTAAGCTTATTTTGTCATGCTTTAGCTCTGTCCATGATCATTTTGGTCATTCTTAGCATGCATTTTGTAGCTCCTTTGTATTTGGCTTGTTGGCCTTAAAAGCATGAATGTGTGGTATGCTATTCTAGCTTTGTATTTGATGGATGGGACCATCTTCTAGGCTATTTCAGTCCCCCATACATGCTTATTTGATTGCCTAGCATGCATCTTTAATGCTCTGGTTACATGTGTTGTACATCCCTTTGAAAGTGCATGTGTGCATGCCCTTGATTTCGAGCCTTTTAGATGCTATCTAGGTGTGCCCCTAGCCTTGTTTAGATCTGCATGTAACCTGTTTTGAGCCCCCTTGGCCTTGTGAGGCTTGGTGGGTTCGGCCTTGGTTTAAGCCTTCATGGCTTGTTTCAAGTACTTGGGCCATTTATTGTGTATTTGGCTTGCTTTGTTGCATGTTTTGGCAACATGTTTTGCTTGATTTTCAGAGCTTACAATGCATGCTATTAGTCCGTGTTTGGCCTCTTTAGGAATGCGTGAGAGTTGTTTATGAATGCCTAAGTGTTGGACCATAATTGTATGCATGTGGGTGTGCATTCTAGTCTTCATTTTCGAGCATGTTGGCCACTGTTCTTGGGCCTTTTAGAGTTGTCCAATTCATGTGTA
The DNA here is from genome assembly GCA_025200525.1 of Camellia lanceoleosa. Lineage (NCBI taxonomy): Eukaryota > Viridiplantae > Streptophyta > Magnoliopsida > Ericales > Theaceae > Camellia > Camellia lanceoleosa. The sequence continues at coordinate 72,865,456 of CM045769.1, forward strand.
AGTCCATTCCTAATTTGCTTTGCATGCTTGTATGTTTACACAACAATATTCTTGCATTGCATTGCCATATTGCACGCTGGAGGACATGCTTAGGGTTGCATTGACATTGTGCATGTTGGACCTCTTGAAGTGAGTTTGATAGAGGTTTGGCACCTTTGTTTGCATTGCATGCATTCGAAATCAAAGTTGCACTCTTGGTTCTTAGGGCCATCACGCATGGAAATGCGCGATTGGTGGCCCGGGAATCGAGGCACATGCCCTCTTAAGTTCATAGCATGATTTGGGATGTGTTTGGTGCATATATACCTTGAATTGCATTGCCTTGCCTTTTGTTCCCTCTCATTGCTGTCGATTCGCGGGTTTTCTTGAACAATTTGTGCCGGCCGGCACCTTTTAGTCTTAACCAGCGCCCTTTGGCAAGCGATAAGAATTCAAAGTCGATGGAAATTCTCCTCAGCCGGTGGCCCTCTGTCTCAGCCGATGTTGCTTCTCAGTGCTCTGAGAGGCACTCCTGAAGTTTTGGGGATTTTCTCGAGCGAAGAAGCGAGAGGCAACCGTGCCGGCAGTCGCGATTCGAGCGAATCCGGGCATCTTATTGCAGTTAGCCCTCATCCCGAGGCATTTAATGCTTAATTAGATTAATTAGTCAGATTAATTAATTTGGTTAATTTGTAATAATTAGCTAGTGTAATTAATTATTTATTTGGTTGTGTATATTCTTTTGGTCCCTCCGAGCGAGGGCGCAAGTGTAATAAGTGTGCGTGAGTGGGTGTATGTCTTCCAACCCCCATTTCTTTCTAACCCTTTTATTTACCTGCTTATGGTAGATTAAGGCACGTCTACTTTAGCATACCTTATGCAATGCATGTGTGCATTCATGCATTTGTTTACATGCACCGGGCTCGGTACATCATACAAACTGCATCGTACTTTCAATTCCAAATTGAATACATGCTATCTGATCGCATTTCACATGCCATGTTTTAGGGTTAGCCGAGCCTACTCTAGATTACATCTATGCCTGTGTTGCATTAGCCACTTAACATGAACTAGGTCATGCATGTTCGCTAACCGGTTTATTGTTTTGGCGCGGAGTACGATGTAAGTGTTTTCGCTTTAGCATATCGCACGCGTGTGAATGTTAACATGACAATAGGATTGCCATGTGGCTAAATGCTTATGTGAAATAAACTGTTTGAATGCCTGTGGGTGAAGGGTGGATTGCCTGAGTTAGAACAACTCATTGAAATCTGTATTTTAGCCTACTCACGAGTAGCAATTTCAAACTGTTTTCCAAACAAGACGGATATGCAATGCTTATTTCCAAATTAGGCGATCTAGTCTATACTTTTGTGTTGTGCGCATCACATAGTAATTCTAGGTTAAGAACCGGAATAAGAACGCATAAAGTTTTCAAAATCGGATATCACGGTTAGTAGAGGCCGGTCTTGACGAGGCGAAAGGGGTGCTCATAGTGACCTTCCCGATCGTACCCAAGCTCGAGCCAAGACCACTTTGGTGATGACGGACATGTGGCCTTGACCGAGTCGGGGTTTCCTAAATTTCCCAATTTAAAAAATATTTAGGTGGCGACTCATGTCAAAGATCCATGTTTGGCACTACTTTTCAAAAATCTGTTTTCTCAAACGATTTGCCGGATTTGGACTCTTTGGTTCAGATTTAGAACCGCGACACAAAAGGGAGTCCGAACTGTAGCGAGGTCCCCCGGCGGACGTGCTACACTCATCCGTGCATGTCACGCTTGGGCCGAATGAAACTCTGGATTCGGAGAGCCCTACGTGGATATCAGGATTGGCCAAGATGAAAAAGCCTTCGAATTCGGAGCCCCATTCGTGCATGTCACGTTTGGTCCAAATGAGACTCTGGATTCGGAGCGCCCATCGTGGATATCACGATTGGCCAAGATGAAAAAGCCTCCGGATTCGGAGCCCCATCCGTGCAGGTCACGGTTGGGCCGAATGAGACTCTGGATCCGGAGCGCCCTTTGTGAATCACGATCGGCCAAGATGAAAAAGCCTTCGAATTTAGAACCCCATCTGTGCAGGTCACGGTTGGGTCGAATGAGACTCCGGATCCGGAGCGCCCTTCGTGAATCACGATCGGCCAAGATAAAAAAAAGCCTCCGAATTCAGAGCCCTATCCGTGCAGGTCACGTTTAGGCCGAATGAGATTTTGGATTCGACGCTCCCTTTGTGGATAACAGGATTGGCCAAGATGAAAAAGCCTCCGAATTCGGAGCCCCATCCGTGCATGTCACGTTTGGTCCGAATGAGACTCTGGATTCAGAGCACCCTTCATGGATATCACGATTGTCCAAGATGAAAAGGCCTCCGGATTCAGAGCCCCATCCGTGCAGGTCACGGTTGGGCCGAATGAGACTCTGGATCCGGAGCGCCCTTCATGAATCACGATCGGCCAAGATGAAAAAGCTTTCGAATTCAGAACCCCATCTGTGTAGGTCACGGTTGGGCCGAATGAGACTCTGGATCCGGAGCGCCCTTCGTGAATCACGATCGGCCAAGATAAAAAAAAGCCTCCAAATTTAGATCCCTATCCGTGCAGGTCACCTTTGGGCCGAATGAGATTCTGGATTAGGAGCTCCCTTCGTGGATATCAGGATTGGCCAAGATGAAAAAGCCTCCGAATTCGGAGCGCCATTCGTGCAGGTCACGGTTGGACCGAAGGAGACTCTAGATTCGGAGCACCCTTCGTGAATCACGATCGGCCAAGATGAAAAAGCCTCTGAATTCGGCGCCCCATCCGTGCAAGTCACGGTTGGGCCGAATGAGACTCCAGATCTGGAGTGCCCTTCGTGAATCACGATCGGCCAAGATGAAAAAGCCTCCGAATTCGAAGCCCCATCCGCACAGGTCACGTTTGGGCCAAATGAGATTCCAGATTTGGAGCACCCTTCGTGGATATCACGATTGGCCATGATGAAAAAGGCTCTGAATTCCGAGCCCCATCCGTGCAGGTCACGTTTGGGCCAAATGAGATTCCGGATTCAGAGTGCCCTTCGTGGATATCATGATTGGCCATGATGAAAAAGCCTCCGAATTCAGAGCCCCATCTGTGCAGGTTGCGTTTGGGCTGAATGAGACTCCGGATTCGGAGTGCCCATCCGCGCATGACACACTGGGGCCGAATAATAATCCCACTTCGGCATGCTACTTATGATTTTCATGATTAAAAAGCATGCATTATAAACATAAATTGAAAGATGCACACATTTGAAACAGGGTATTTTATTAAATTAACCAATAAGTACATAATTTGCACCCAATCCGTTGGAGCGTTTACAATATGTTCAATTTTATTCGGCCTCACCCTCATCGTCGCTCTTCTCGATTTTGAAAACGCCAAAGGGAAATTGATGACGTTGGTATAACAGAGACGATGTTTCGATGCCTGCTTCTCGGAAAGCCTCAGCGACTTGGAGAGCCTTAATCCACCCATGCCTGAAACTCCGATTCTCGCATCGGCATACTTCCTCAGCGAGTTTCTCCTTGGTCTTGTCTATCCCAACTTTCCGCCCGTCGTGGAAGCCTTTCTTATAACCACTGGACCTCACAGTCTCTACTGCAAACATGCTTGTCGTTTCTCGATCAGTAATCGCATGGCTTATCAGCCGTTGGGTCACCCTTTTCTCCATGACAGGGTTAGATTGGCCGGCCACACGGGGCTCGACAGTTTTGGCTTTCCTTAGCTAACGCTCTGTCTTCTCCGCGCGAGCCTCCAAGTTTTGAATTCATTCATCCTTCTTCTCTATTTCACGTCGCGCGGTGCGAAGGCGCATGCCGATTTCATAAGCGGTGTACAGCCCTTTCACCGCCCCATGGATACCCTCTCGAAATACTTCGAAATCCTGTCGACCGACCATTAACTGTTGGACTTCTGGTGGAAAAATTTGTCGAGCGAACTCGAATGCCACACCTAGGTCATGAACAATTGAATCTGCTTCCATCATCGGCTTATTCCCCACAAAAATCGCAAAACTCAACGGTCGCGAGGTCGCGTCGGATTCAACTCTCAATTGCGGTCGAGGGGAGCTGCCCCGTTGCTGTCTTTCCCTTCTAGTTGATCTACTGCAGCATGGGGACTAACGTTTTTCCCGTTCCCTCGACGTCCTACTTCCCATGCACATAGGCTCGCCACTAAGATTCATCTCTGTTTCCAGCTCAACCAACGTCCTTCCCTCTCCTCTACTGTTGAAGAATAGCCTACCTGACATTCATAGTATCTAACTTTTCTCAACAGCCTGGTTTAAATTGAGTCTGAACACAATAAAGGGATTTACGGGTGCGAAGAATTCACCCCATTTATTCTCAACGGGTGCAGCGCCGCCGAGGTGATTTCATTAATAATAAACTTCAAAAGCCCGGTGCTGATCTACGTGTGCCTCAGCTACTCCATGAACTAATAGTATTCAGCTTTTCCAGTTCATACATTGGCTGGGGCAAGGGAAGATTTATTAATCTAATCGGCTAAATATCTAAGCTAGATGCCGATCTACGTGTGCCTTAGCCACTCCATGAACTAATAGTATTCGGCCTATCCAATTCATACATTGGCTGGAGCAAGGGCAGATTTATTAATTTGATCGGCCAAATATCTAATCCCGATGCCGATCTACGTGTGCCTCAGCCACTTGAACTAATGGTTGGGGCCAGGGCAAGGGCAAGGGCAGCCGTTTCTGCTCATAACAGATAAGGGCAGATTCGTTAATCTTAACGGCTACAGCCTGGCCAATCGAATCGGCCATATCCCATGGCCTTGCGCCGAAAGGATCATGTGTCTCCGTTCATATGGATGGGTATGGTTGTGAGTTTATTCAACTATTTTGAAAGTCTAACCGCGAGGATACGCCATTATCGTTTTAGCAATATTTAATTTACTCATCTTTTTAAGGGAATGTTTTAGCAATATTTAATTTACTCATCGTTTTAGCAATAGCTAGTAGTAGTTTCACCCAAAATAGTGAAAAGCAAAAATCTTCATTGATAACAACAATTGAGTACAGGCAATAATGCAAAGCAAGGGAAATTTTCATTTATAAAGTGAATACAGATAGTCATCATTTTATACATGAAGATTACCCTGAGTAAATAAAAGTCAATTAAAAAACAAAACATGTTTGCAAGAACATACATTAAAAAAATTCCAAAAACAAAACAAGCATCACCCAAATCAATCTTCGGGGTCCGACTCAAGCGACTTAACGTCCACTTGCTTGTAGGGAATCGGCATGGCCAATGTCACATCAGCGGCAGTAAGGGCTTTGAGCCAGCCTTGCTTGAATCCCCAATTCTCGAATTTGGGGACTTCTTCGACGTAATTTTCAAGGGCGGCGCCCTTCCCAGCCTCGAATACTTTTGAAGCCTCGGAGTCGACTATTTCCTTTGCCTTCTTCGACTCTTCCAATTCGGCCTCCAGCTTGGCAATCGCCTTTTGAGCTAACTTGAGCGCACCTTCGCCCTTGCACTTTCCATCTTTGCCCTCACCGCTTCGAACTCGGCCCTACTCCTCTCATCCTCAACTTTCGATTTTAAATGGCCAATTCGTTTGATGGCATCATGCTGGCGTCGGCTTATCTTGGCTATCCTTCCGACCGTCTGCAAAATAGGAAATTAAAACCAAAACAATATACGCATAAAAGCGAAAGATAGGATCAAGTTATATACCAGAAGAGTCGATTGAGCGGCTAACACTATTTCCAACAGATCCGGCTCCGCCCAGAAAGCTGCCTTATCAACCGACAATGAGACCGACGAAAACATGCTCAACGCCACAGCTAGGTTTTTCATAGCCGACACGTCAGAGCAGATCGGCATGTTTTTTTGTTTTTGGTTGAACGACAAAAGGAACAACCACATCCGACTCCTCTAAGCGCGGCCGTTTGTTAGCGGGGTTTTCTTTAAAGCCGACCTCGACCTCGACCTCGACCTCAGCAGGACGTTTCTTTCCCCTTCGCTCAGCCTCCTGATTTGCCAGCTCTATCGGCTCTGACTCGGCATTTCAGGTTTGTGCTATCACCACCTCGATAACAGGAAGAGAGGGCTCAGCATCGGTGGCGGGTGGCACTTTCGATCGACTGGCCTCTGCTCTCCACCGCGTGGCCATTTTTTCGACGTTCTTCTTTTTGGCAAGTTGTGTGAGTGATAATCCGGCCATGTCGTCAGGGTACGCGCCGGGCAGGTCTTTTAAACTAGTAAAGACGTCGTCAAAGGAAACATCCCCTTGGCCCGAAGTGGACGGAGGGTTGGCTGAATTCAGGCCAGCTTCCTCAAAGGCCAACTTCAAAGCCTCTTCTACTTCGGCTTCGGACTGGTTTGACTCTTCAACGACCTCCTCAGCTACCTCCACCTGCTTCGAGTCGGATCCGTCCAAACCAACTTGCCGCAAGTTTTTGAAGTTGGTTAAAACAAGAGCCGTAAGAGACTCTTTGCCCCTCGAAATTGGGATGTTTTCTGCCGCCGAAAATGTCGTATACGTCAGCCCGTATCGAAGAAGAATGTGGGCCGCCCTCCCTTGTTTCTAAAGGCTTGGACGGCCAAAGTATTTGAGCGCGACTTCAATTTCCGCAAGAATGGCGTCGTCGGTTGAAATCAAAACTTTCTTCAAATCATTTCCTGCACAAGCAAGACCATAAGACCGCAATAATAAAACCCTGTAAATATAAGAAAGATAAACACAAGGAGCTATACGGCCACCTGGTTCGCCCCTCCGTCTAGGAATAGGATCTAGGCGGTCCTCGCCTTCACCGAATTCCCAGTTACCTCGGACAACGACCATGACATCATCGACTCGCTTGCTAGAGTTGGAAAGAATAGTCACTAATTGATGGTCGGTGTCCTTGGCCCTAAGGAAATAGCGCCCATGCCGGCCAGAAGACTTGGCCAAGGCATAACAGTGCCGAATAGCAGGTATGCCGAGATTAATCCTAAGGCGACGGTTTAACTCTATAATCCCCATTACGATTCGAAAAAAGTTTACATTAGGTTAGAAAGGGATTAGACCGCAATGGCGAAGGACAACCCTAAGGAATGGGTGAAGAGAGAAATGGACTCCGCCCTCTGCAAAGTGATAAGAGAGGGAAGACGATTGTGCTTTCATCAACCCTCTCCATATCAAGGGTGTTGTCTGTCACAAGTGACAGACGGACGTCATCCGGGATGGAAAAATGGCGTCGAAAGCCGGAGACTCGATCCGTGGAGAGGAGGTCTTTCAAATGCTTTGCCATTTTCGTCGGCCTATAGGAGTACGCTAAACTGAAAACAAACCAGGAAAAGGGATTCAAAGCAGAGAGGAAGAGAACTTACAAGAGACGGAGAGGACAACGAGGGATAAAAGAAAGTTCCAGAGGTGAGTCGGAAGGAAATCCAAGAGCCTCAAGCGTCCAAAAATGTGTATGTATTCAAAAAGACGACAAAATTTTAAATCACAATAAATGGAAGAAGCGTATGAAGGGGCGGGAAGTTGTAATGATGACTGAAATGCGTGATCTCTAACATCCGCGTTGGAATGAGGTTAGCCGCTAAATTTCGGCTAAGACTTTTTGAGTTCGAAACCAAACACACCAGCTAACTGTTGTTAGTGGAGTGTTTGGGGGCAATTGTGGGGGCCGAATATTAGGAGACGTAAAGATGCCGAATAATTGGACCTGGAGAGTCGAAATATATATATAGCATTCGGCCCCGCCTTATACATACGAATCCTACCATATTCGGCCAAATAACTAGTTGAGTAAGGGGTCGAGTGAAGAGCGGTTTGCAACAAAAGGAGCCGAGTAAATAGTTATACGGCGAATTGAAAGTGGGCCTAGCCCTGAGGCCCAAGAAAGAAAAGATATAAATAGAAGAACATTAGCCAGAGAGAGATATATGAGAACTAGTATGCTTAAACTTAAAATACAAGTAATCGAGAGTATATACTGACTTATCCGTCAGAGCGCTAATTCCGGCACCACCGACCAAAGTGTTCATTCTTTTTCAGGTTAATAGCTGAGGATCTCGAGTGCCCCATTGGATCCAAAGAGTATATCCAAATCCACTCCCCCACAAACATCTATTCTAATTTTGACTATGTTAGTTAATTTATAAATTAGATCTTTTTACTCTTTCATTCAAGTTTTGTAATTTCAATTATGTTTTTTTTATAAACCACCAATCCGTCCGAACCGTGAAGTCAAAACCGCCATTATTTACCAACTGAACCGCCAGTTTTTGATAAGAAAAATGACAATTTCTAATGACACTTTCATCAATCCATCACCTGTCGTACGGTTTATATTTTACTCCTAAACCGCACCGACCTGCACTGCGCACACCACTAAGCAAAAGTAATGGTCTCTGGTCGTGACCTTCTCATCAACGGACACCAGTCAAATTTCACGGCCTTATCCCAACTGGGCCCTACTGTCGAACGAACCCCCTTTTTTTTCCCCCGTCGAACCATCTGTTAAACAAAAACCGTCTCTTCTCTTCTATAATTGAGATCCACATGTGTGTTTATTTGAGTGAGCTAACTCAGTGAGTTGGCTGAATAATGTACAAAATATTAAATTTACAATTTTACCCTTTAAAATAAGGCATGTGACACGCACATGGCCAGTTTCTATCAAAAAAACTTAACTACCATTTTCAATTGGGACAAAAAGAGACGAAATATAAAATTTAGGGTTAAAATCGAGCAATTTGAAAATATAGGGACTAAAATGACACAAAAGCATACCATATGCATTATTTTAAGGGTGAACATCATAGCATCTTCCTTTTCTCTATGTTAATTGTTGGTATGGTGTGTAGGATTGGCTGATACATATTGAAATTGTGATAATTGATTTAGATCCCCTTTGGGTCATTGGACTACAAAAATCAATGTGCAGTTAGGAGCTAATCATCTGCATTTGCATCTGCATATATGGTTTGTCTTGCATAGACAATCTTAAATAAAAAAAATGCTATCCAAAAAAAAAAGTCAACTGCTTTTGATTTTTTTAAATCCTTTTTGGACTTTTTTTTTTTCAAAATTTTCAAAATTTTTGATCTTTTCTAATTTCTCTAGTTGAGTAGAATTCAAGAATGTAACACTTTTAAATTAAAAAAAAAAAAATCATTAAAGATGAAAAAAATCAACAAAAAGTTATTAAAAAAGCCAACCACAAACACTTGTAAATAGGTTAAAACTCAATAGAACAAACAGATAGAGAATAAAAAACACACACACACACACACAAAATCTTTGGCAAGGATTGCAAGTTGAGAAACATACTTGTATATTACTGATGTTACATACTTCTCCTAAAGCATTAAAAGCTTTGACACAAGTACAGATTACTACAATGTGAAGAAAAACATGAATAGTTGAACTTATATGTGAATTTGACTATTGCACAATAGCTCTCTATTTTGATAAGGTTTTTCTTGGTGATACCAATAGCAATCCCAGTCTTTCCCGATTTGGTTGTTGTATCCGGACTTAGGTTCCGTGGATCCTGTATTTGTATATTTGTGGTTGTTGTCCTTTAATTCCCTATTTTTAAGTTATAGGATGTTTTGGGCAGGTTGGTTACAGGTTGGGAGTGTTTGGGAGCAAAGGGTTGCTGCCTAGAATTTGGCCCTTCGCTCGAGCGAGAAGTTTGTTGCTCGAGCGAGCTCTTTGTTTTTGGTCCTTCGCTTGATCCAGGGTTTCTTCGCTCGAGCGAGCAACTGCGTCTGGGTATAGAACCTGAGAGCTGTGTTTCTTGGCTCGAGCGAGCTTTCCTTCGCTCAAGCGAGCGAGGTGTATGTTTTCTAGTTGTTCGCTCAAGCGAGCATTCTATCGCTCGAGCGTGCTTCTGGGTTGCAGACCTGAAGCTTCGAGTTTTTAGCTCAAGCGACTTTCTTTGCTCGAGTGAGTCTTTCTTGTGTCTGGTCACTCGAGTGACCACTCCTTCGCTCGAGCGAGCCTGTTTTATATAAAAACGCAGCAACGATTTTAAACATTTTTTTTCATCCTCTTTTGTTTTAAAAACCCTAGGTCCGTGTTCTCTCTCCCTCCATTCACCTTCTCTCTTAGGTTTCATCTATTTTTAGGGTGTTTCTACCCTAGGTTCTTTATTAAAAAGATAGAGTGGGTTGAGGGCTTTGTTTTAATCTGAACATTTGTGGATTCGGAGCACTTTGGATTTCGAGTCATCTTCGCCATTCGAGTTCTTCACTTCGAGATAGGGATACCCTACTCCATACTATATGTTTTGTCCTAAGTTTTCGCCATTTTGATATGTTTGTGTTGTTTGGTAATTTTGGGAAAAGCCCTAATTGTTGTAATAAATTAAGTTCGTATAAGTAATTTTGTGAAAAATGTGGAATTTGGTTTAATTCATGAAATTGGGGAATTATGAGATTAAATGGTGTAGTTGGATAATTTAATCACTCACCTATGAAAATGTTGAGTTTATATTTGTTGATACATTTATTTCCTGTTTAGAAATAATTGTTTTGGGCTATCGGTGGAGGATAGCCGTGATTGTTGTAGACATTGCATGTTGATTAGGGAAAACTGAAACTAATCACATCGAATAAGTCATTGAATATGACGGTTGAATTAATACAACGAATACGTGTATTGATTGAATATTGTGTATGACAAGTGTTTAATACATTGTATATGCATATTGTTTGGGAGGAGATATGGGATGTACTCCATGGTTTGAGGGAAGATAGGGGATGGACTCTCAAACCTGTTTAGGAGGAGAAAGGAGATGGACTCCATTAGTGCAACAAATATATGTACTTATTGATTTATGTAAGTGTTTCAGTATGAGCCTTAGTCTCATTTGAATTGTTGATATTGGAAGTAATGTTAATGTGAGATGTAGTCTCATTTTGTTGTTTGGCCAGGTTCTGAGCCATGTCTGTATAAATGGAAAGTTGAATAATAACGGAAAGTGAAACATGTCATGGACATTATTGTCATGAAACTGTATAGTGATATAATGGATTTATAAGTGTTAACCATCTATCGAATGCTATTGCTTTAGTCAATTCTTATATTTGGTTTAGTATATTTCTGCTGGGCTGTGGCTCACCCTATACGGGAACATCATTTTCAGGTCCAGGTGATATGCTACCTCTAAGCACTTAGCTTGGGAGGATTTGGAGTTGAAGACTCTGTTTAGTTAGTTGTTATTTGTTTTATTTTGATATTACATGTAAACTCAAGCCAAGGGCTTAATATGTAATTGAGTTAGTACTCAGACTTTTGTGTCCAAGTGTTGGCTTGGAAAGATGTAAGCCCGCAGTGCATTTACTTTCGTTGTTACGTGTAATGTCTTTTAATAAAAATACTCTGATGAATGGATAAATATTTTATTCTCTTATATTAATGCATGTCAATGTTATATATATTACGGGTTTATTTTTAGGGCGTTACAATACCATTACTATATGTATATCATTGTTGAAGCATTTTGCTCAATTCTCAAAATTAAAACTAGAATCTATGACCTTAATTGGCAAAAATCACAGAATTCACCAATAAAAGGAGAATACATGTATATGCAAAACACAGTCTATAGCATATTTTGGACAATACGATAGTTCACAGATCATTTATTTAAGGAAAGACTTACTGTAGAATATTTTACAAAAGGCACAAAATTGTCAAACCTCATCAACATATATAATAGAACTATAGAATTATTAAAACTTGTTTCCTTCCAACAACTCAAGAAAATCCATAGCATGATCTCAATGCTGCTTCCTCTGAGGGTCCTTTCTCCAGCTGAATATAAGACCCTTTAATGACAGCAAAGCATATAACAAGCATAATAGTGGATGTTAACATGGTTTCTCTGAAATAATGCAACAAATGACTCCTAAAAAATTATTTGAGACATGTATTTGCATTATTTGAACTATATAACAACGAACCTGCATTTGTTTCAATGTTTTTAAGCATGTAACAAAGAATTTTGGCGCTTTTGGTAAAGAAATTTGTTGGAAATTAATCTGTACTTTACCATATGATCTTGAATGTAAGACATGTTTTGATGATCATCTGGAAATATCACTACCTCCACTTCAAAATATGAATGGTTATTCTTCAAGTCGTGATGATGTTCCAAAAATCATTTACATGATTAGCATTGTTATGTTAATGATGGTAAGGAATTGAAAAAAAATCGAAAGATTCATGCATGACAAATCATGGGTTATGAAGATGTTGATTTGATGCACACATCGTAATCATGACAAGATATAGAGGTAATATAGGTACGTGATGATAGAGAAAGAGAGAGAGAGAGGGACGAACCAATTGGTTGATAAATTCATCCTCCAAATTTGTCTTTGTTGAACCTCCTCCTTAGCGGAACAAACTTGATTGCTATGTTTATTGATATCCAATTGTAGTTGTTTTCGATGAACTGGAAGTATGCATACCTCCAAGACTTCTTGAAATTCAAAGTGCCACGGACCCCCAAGAACCCAACCAAGAAACCAGGTCCAATGCCAGTGTAGAACCACAAAAAATCAGTTTCATCTGTAACTTTACTCTCATCAACATGTTTGTGATCACCATCAGATGATTTATCATCGAGGCAACTGTTTAGTGGTGCACCACAAAGGCCATTGTTGCCTATAAATGGAAGGATCGTTGAGACTTTGAAGTTGATTTCCCATTGGTATTTGCCCTGACAAATTATTGAATGACATGTTCAAATGGCTTAAGTAGCTTAAACTAGACAAACTTGGAGGAATAGGGCCAAAAAGTTTGTTTCTAGACAAATCAAGTGATTCCAATTGTGTGAAATTTCCAATATTATTAGGGATCCTTCCTTTCAGATGATTTCCAGATAAATTCAAGTTCAACAACCCAAAAAGATCCATTAACTCTTCTAGAATCTCTGCAACAATGCCATTGTTCGAAAGGTCTATAGAGATGAGAAATTTGAGTGTCTTGGTGTATTCCAGTTCTCTTCCTTTCATTGAATCCAACATGTTCTATTGATAATGTTTGTTAATTGATTTATGCTTTCTTGGATTGAACATGTACTTAGGATCTAGTGCAACCATGGCAATGAAGTTGCGAAAACAACGAGGGATATTTCCCGTTGTGTTATTTTGTGCCAAGTTCAACAATTGTAGATTTTGAAGACGACAAAGTTGTGGGGGAATATCACCGTAGAATTTATTCGATTGAAGATTGAGAAATGACAAATGAGTTAGTTTATATCCAATCCAGGGAGGGATAATATCAGTGAATGCATTTCCACCTAGATCAAGTGCATAAAGAAATGTCAAATCTTGTAAGGATAAAGGAAGCTTTCCATGAAATCTATTCTTATGTAAGTGTAAGGATATGAGAAATCTTAGGGAACCTAAAGAACTTGGAATATGACCACATAGGTTGTTGTTCGACAAATCTAGCACTGCCAAGTTATCCAAGTGTTCTAAGCATCGAGGAATTCTTCCTGATAATTGATTTTTTGAGAAATCAATAACTGTTATGTTCGTTGCCTTGCATAAAGATGTTGGAATGCCACCAGTGAAATGGTTATTTGAGAGAGTAAGAATCTGAAATCTCAATTTTTTATTATCATCACTCATATGAATAGGTCCTGAAATAAAGTTGTGCGAAAGATCTAATATCATAGCATTTGAAGGAAGTGATGTTAATGGCCCATTAAATTTGTTAGAACACAATATCAACTCCCTATGATTCTCTGTATAATCACAGTATTTACATTCTTGAAATATTGGCACCTTTCCGCTAATCTGATTGTTGGATAAATCCAAGAATCGAATACCAAAAAAAATATTATGAAACCAATCTTGAATGGTATCTGAGATGCTTGGATTAGACATGACTAAATCTCTAACATTTTTTTGTGTCTTAAGCCACGGAGGAAATTGGGGTCCCACTTTGATGGATGCCATTAGTATGGATGGGAGTTGAAAAGGAGGAACCCATTGGGAGCTCACATTCAGAACTAATAATGAGTTTGGAGACAAGTATAACTCATTTAACCTCTTGAGTTTGGCAAAATGAAGTTCAGATACCATGCCAACAAAAGAATTGTTTGATAAATCTAGCTTTTCTAGTTTTGAAAGTTGTCCAAGACTATTTGGAATGCTCCCATTCAATCGATTATTTCTAGTATTCAACACTCTCAAATATGACAGTCTTCCAATTGATGATGGCAGTAGACCATAAAATGAATTCTTAGAAATATCAAGGTACTCAAGATTCTTGAACTCTCTCAAGTGCTTTGGCAAATGACCACTAAACATGTTTATTTTGAGTTCTAACACCTTTAAATTATTATGGATGCAACCAAATGGACTAACCAAAGTTGAAAGGTTCCCACTAAGCTTGTTATAGGATAAATCAAGTATGCACAAGATGTAGAGGTTTTGCATGGAGTTTGGTATTTCACCTTTGAACTTGTTTCTAGTGAAGTGAAGCTCTATAAGTTGTGTCATATTACCAATCTCACTTGGAATTGGACCTTGAAAACTATTATGATCCAACTTGAGGACTGAAATAGAGTGCAACTTCCCAAAGCAATACGGAATTGAACCATTAAGACTATTAAAACCAAGATCCAAATGGACAAGGCCGGTAAGGTTGCACAAAGAATATAATAACATTGAATTATGGAAATTGTTGTCAGAAAGGTCAAGGAAGGTGAGAGTGGTCGACCTTCCAAGAGCATCAAGAATTAAACTGTTAAAATTATTGGAACTAATATCCATATGGACAAGACTACTCAAGTTACTCAAACAATGCAACATTGAGTTGTCAAAGTCATTAAAAGAAAGGTCAAGGACTGTGAGAAATATCAACCTTTCAAGAGTATCTGGTATTGGACCAACTAAAGCGTTATTGGTAAGGTTGAGATACTGCAATCTTGAAAGATTCCCCAAATGATGAAGAATCATTCCACTGAAAAATTATGACCAAGAGAGGTCAAGGTATCTCAAGCTTGTCAGGAAGCCTAAGAATTCTAGAAATTGCATATCTGAAAAATTGTTCATGCTCAAGTCTATGTAACTCAAATGATTTAAAACGAGTAAAGAAGGACTTATCTCGCCTCTCAATCTGTTCTTGTCAAAATTGGCAGAATGCTGAATAAAATCGCCCTTGTAGGAATCAAAAGGGATTGGATTACGTAGATCAAGCTTCATGACATGGCCTATTTTCCTACTGCAACTGACTCCCTTCCATAGGCAACAATCCTTTCCAACCCACGTGGATAAGCGATTTGCATCATGTTTGAGCTTTCCCCTAAACTCGATAAGAGCTTCTTGCTCGCTCTCTATGCAACTCACATTTGAATTTGTGTTGCTACTACAGAACTCAATTCTTTCAATGAAAAGAAAAGCAAATAACATCAAAAGAGCACTAGAGGTTGTGCCCATGGCTTCTTAGTATGGAAGGTTACTTGGTACGAGTGTTTAAAGATGAGAGTTTAGCTTGTGCATTGCAGTTTTTAAACATGAACATGAGGGAACTCTATTAGAACACTTGATGACTTCAAAAGTCATAGCTCATAAATGGCAATTACTTCTTCTTAGGGGTAGAATTTTTTGAACATTCACATTTCATTGTCATGTTTTTGTACAAGTAGCTGATAAAAATTAAAAAAACTAAAAAGAAAAAGAAAAAGAAAAGAATCTTTTGCAAGTAATCAAGTCTCTTTTAGGAGAGAACAACACTAATTGACTGGAAGAAAACACTTGTTTATAGATAGGTTGATTATAAATTTGAGGAGGAATTTGAGGCAAGTAAAAGATGATGGAAATGTGAAAAAATAGCTTTATTTCATTTACTTTTTATTTTCTACGTAAATTTCTCTCTAAGTTTATGATCAAAATATAACCTAATAGTGCGGAACGTGGGTGGGGAAAAAAAAGTCTTCAATGTTCAAAATTTCAAATAATTATTAATTCACTATTTTTTACATAATTCTAAAATTAGTATTGGTGACCCACAAATTGAACCCCTAAATGATGTGGCAAAAGGGATAGACTCGACACAATTGAATATGTGATAAATTGAAAGTTGACGTATATTATGCCACATCATTATAGATCAAATTGTTGAAACTTTTTTATGGGTCTTAAACATTTACTAATCATTACTTGAGAATAATGTGACAACCTGTATTAAATTTTTAGTTTTTAGACTAAAATAACATATCCCCAAACATGACCTTAATGTGTGCTATATATTGTTTCTTAGTACTATCCTATTTGGTTTAGATTGATTTTCTGAAAATTGAGTTTTTTTTTTTTTTTTTTTTAGTGATTTTTTTAAATATTTTAATTAGTTTTTTTATTTTTTAGATGCACATCAAAAGTAAAATATTTGTAAAAAAATATTAAATTTTTTTTATAAATAAATATACAAGAATACGAAAACGTAATAATTGTTTTTGTATTTTTAAAAATATATATTTTTTATAAATATTATATTTTTTAAGTTTATCTAAATTAGGTGTATCTAAAAAACAAAAAATATATATGTAAAATATTTAAAAAAATATAAAAAATATAATATTATGAAAAATAAAAAAATTAATTTTTAAAAAGTCAGAACAATTCGAGGCCTAAGTCAAGAATATATATATATATATATATAAACACGTGTGTTGTTTAGTAAGTAACAAGTAACATTTTGTTCACAGGTGAGTTTGCAATATCAACAATAAAATTTTAGATATTTTGTTGCATCAATTTATGCCAAGGTTACATATTGTGATTGATATTACGAAATTTTACAATAAAATTATATATTTTGTGATAGGGTGCATATGTATGCACCCCTCAAGGAGTGCACGCCATAACATTTCCCTATATATATAAATACATTTTGGGTTATATTATAAGTGTTTATATTTAACTAAGTGCCCACGTATATTAACGTCTCTGCATAATGTAAATGCGTTGTATTTTTTATTTTATTGTTTGAATCTTGACAAGAGTATCATCAGTGGCGACTAGAAAATTTTTACATATACAGTCACTTTATAAGCTTAAGTTTACAAATTTCAAAAAACAAAAACTTAAACTACGTTACTATCTTTTATTTTGAATTTTTTATTTTTTGTCTTGTTGTCTATAGTGAATTATATATATATATATTAGTTAATTTTTTTAAATGCACTTAAAAAGTAAAATACTTATATGAAAAAAAAAATCTTTATAGAAATCTGGCTTTTTGAAATAAAAATTTCACAAAAGTGTATCTAGATTAACTAAAACAAAAAGTAAAAAATTAAATTAAATTAAAACAATTTACCGAAGGCAAAAGAAACACATAAAATAAAGGAAAATTTATTGGAAAGTCCTAATTTGGGGACTGTTGTACTATTTGGTCCCATGTTTTAAATGGTTGATTGGAGAGTCCTTATTAGGAATAATGTGTGACCAGTAATTCTTTTTCAAATATAGATGGGAGTTATTTAGATAGATATAACCTCAGTAGTTAAGTAGGAAAGTTTTTTTTGGAGAATATATGATCACACGATTTGGAGAGAGGGGAGTGAATTTCCGTTTACAAAGGGTTTGAATGGGGGAATTAGGGTTTTGAATCTTTCTTGTTAACGAGGTGGGTGAGGAGTGTTCTGCAGATGACGTGGACATAGTCGGCCGTGTTCAGGTATGGCACACTTTCAACACACCTTTACGTTTGGTTGCATCATGTGTGGCCATTCATCAACTAGTTGTTTTCTACAATTCAAAATTAATTATTTTCATATGTCAATGGTGAATGCAATGGAAATTACGCCTATTGTAACGCCCCCAAAATAATAACAGAAAACCCATCCATTCATACATACATTGCTACAAGGGATAAACATCTTTACATGTTAATCAACAGAATTAAACGCCCCATGGGCTTACATCTTTCCAAGCTAACACTTGGTTACAAACAGAAGAGTACTAACTCAAATACATGAAAAGCCCTTGGCTTGAAATTACATGTAATTAAAACAAAATACAGTCAAAACCACAATCATCTCTTTCTAGCCTCTCAAGCGATATCCTTGGAGGTGGCATGCTCCTCAGACCAAAAATGGTGTCCCATATAGGGTGAGCCACAGCCCAGTAGAAATACACTAAACCAACTATGAACAATGCCTAAAACATTAGCAATCAACAGATGGCCTACACTTATACATTCTGAGACAACACTTACATTCTTTTACCATTTCAAGACAACCCAAATTTTAAGTACCAATTCACTTTCCATTTCTTCTTCAACAAGAGTTTGAAAACTGCTCAAGATCCGCCCAAACCTTTTCGTTATATCACTAACACATAAACCACTTTCATTCTTTACTTATGACACACATGTTGGTGTTGTATCAACTTAACATAGAAACATTTTCTATACTTCACAATTGATAACGATATACATTTTAGTGCTATATCAAATCAATCCATACACTTCCGATTTCCCAAAACAATAATGATATACATTTTAGTGCTATATCATATCAACAAACAACACTTCAACACATCTCCATGGAAAAGCATATGAGCTATTTCCAATATTTCTCCATGGACAAGCATATAAGCTACATCCAATATTTTCCATGGACAAGCATATGAGCTACATCCAATATTTTCCATGGACAAGCATATGAGCTATATCCAATATTTTTCAATGGCCTAGAGGTACATCCCCATCTTCCCTAGCCATCAGATTAACCCATGTTTAGAGGTACATCCCCATCTTCCCTAAACCGTGAGTACATCCCCTATCTCCTCCCATACACAAACACAAACAATGCATATAAACACATAACCACATACGCATTCAATCAATACATAAAGTTAATGTATTCGATCACTTCATACTCTATGACATTTCCACTGATTAGGTTTAGTTTGCCTAATCAAGATGCATTGTCTACAACAATCAACACTACCCTCCACCGTAGCCAAAGCAGCTTATTTCTAAACAGAAATAAATGCACAAATGGATAATATAACCATATTTCAATCAGTGAGTAATACACGATTCAACTACACCCTTTAACCCCGTGCATTCTCAATTTCCACATATTCAATCCAATTTTATTCTCTTTAATTAATTATATACATTAATTAATTAAACCAATTAGGCAAATTACCATAATTCACAAAACAACCCTAAGGCTCCATTTTCATTTACAATCCGTCATTTACTCCCTTTCCTATGCCAAACATGCATACAGCTCATTTCTAAACAAAACCCCAACTTTTGTAAAATTGCACAAAGGCCCCAATGTTTCTCAAAAATTACATAACAACCCCCAACATATCCAAGTGCTAAAATTTAAAGACAAAGACCATAAGGAGGGTAGGATATCCCTACCTCAAATTCGGAGCCCAAACGGAGATGAAGACCAAAACCCAAAGTGCTCCAAGTCCCAACTTTTTCAGATTAAAACGAAGATCTCACCACCCTCTATCTTATTAACAAAGGACTTAGGTTAGATCCACACTAAAGAGAGATGAAATCCTAGAGAGAATATATGTTTAGAGAGAGAGGAGTCAAGCTAAGGTTCCAAAATGAAAGAAGAAGAAAAAGTGAAGTTCTCCCATTGCCGCCTCTTGATATACACCAAAGCTCGCCGAAGGAAGACCCGGCCGCCGAGCGACTGCATACGAAAAACACCTAACACCGCCAAAGCTCCTCGCCGAGCTAAGAAATCCTCGCCGAGCCAACCATCGACCAGGCTCGCTCGGCGAAGAAAAGCTCGCCGAGCCAAAGAATGTAAGCCTTCAAAGTTGCAATCGCAACTAGACGACGCCGAAGCGACGGATACCGCCGGCGAAGAAACAAAGCTCTCAGTTCGACTTAGACGATCGCTGCCGCTCGGCGACGCCACCCTAGCTCGACCCACGGACATTAAGAAACCACGCCGCTCGGCGACCAACTCTCGCCGGCGAAGGAGCAAAATTCTGGGCACCAACACTTAGCTCCAAACACAACCAAGCCAAAACGAACCCGCCCAACACGTCCTATAACCCAAGTACAAAGTCTAAAAGGACGCAACCAAGGTTCAAACAACCTCTAACACCCACGGACATAAGTCCGAATCACTGTACACCAAGGGGTAAACCCGGGATCGCTATACCTATTGTCAGTATGCATGAACATATATTTGGGGGTTTTGGTTGTTGTTGGGTGGTTGTTGTGTGAACTTGACCCCAAGATTTATGTATGCAGAAAACATGTTTGCAACGGGCTTGTTTATTGTGCGCATGTTAACATCAATTACCGTTCACACGCCACAACTTCTGATTGTCACGTTCTTTAACCCGTTGCATGTATGAACCATGCAAAACATCATACAGTCTTAGCTGGTGTGGTTTGAAAACTTTGTTGGAACACCAAATTTCGAAATGGGTGTAATTGAATGGGTTGGTTCAAAATGTATACGGGCAAACGGGTCACTATGGGCCCCACTACTTGACTTCACACTTAAAAAATGGGCCAAATCACACTCACACGTCATGTTCACATGCACATCTACTTTGCTCATACTTCAAAACATTTAAACAGTATTAGTACGCATTTTTTGGGTAACGTGAAACATAGGCACCCTTACTCCCATAATTACACCAACAATTTTTTTGTAATAGTTTGACCAATTGTAAATTAGTGAACAACCAGTCAAAAGGATTACACTGTTAACAAGAAAACATTTGGAATTATATGGATCACAAGACTGAAATATGGGATTTATTGGTTAATTCCTCTAAAATAAAAAGCCAAAAAATTATTTTCAAAAAATGTTAATCAAGCAAAGTAAATAATGGGTGGTTGTTTTGTTTTTGTTTTTGTTTTTTTTGTTTTTGGTTAAATTACAAACACACCCACCTGAGGTTTATTTAAATTACAAATTACCCCCTGTGGTTCTAGAACTTACATTATGCCCCCTAAGGTTTCTAATTTCATATCCTTTTATTAATAAATCATCAAGCTAATTAACAGTTTTTAATAATATTAAAATTTTATTTCAATTAATAATTCAGATAATTTTAGCATTGTATAGGTAAATAGTTAGACATTTCATTTTTTCAATTAATTCTGTTAAATAAAAAATTCTAACAGGGAGGTATTTGTAATTTTTCAAACCACATGAGGCAATTTCAAGCAAACCTCAAGCGGCGTATTTGTAATTTACCCCCCCTTTTTTTTTTTTTTTTTTTTGAGACATGGGACACATTATATTAATAAACAATAGCATTACATAAGCAAAAACCTAAAAGGCCATCCCAACTAAACAACAAAACAAAAGACAAAAACAAATATGCCAAAAAAACAGTACGAGTTAGGGAAAACCACCGATCTTCTCAAACATGTAGTTTGAAAAAACATGATCTGCTTGAAAGTTCTTCGTCTTCGTCGACATCGTCCCTGTTGCTATTGCCCAACTCTACTGCCACCACTGCCGCCAGACATCGAACACCGCCAGAAGCTGGAGTTGAGAAAGAAATACACCCACAATGGTATGAGAGAAGACTTGAGAGAGGAAAGAACCATTGTAGGTGTCGAAAATCTAAAAATCTATGTCGAAATTAGGCGAGAAAACTCTCATAACTCCTATTTCAGATATATAAAATTCAGATCTACACTTAAAAACTGTAGACCTATACTCTAAGAGTGTAGATCTACATTTTAGAAGTGTAAAATAGGTCACCAGAATGTTGCCGGAGGAACTTGGAGTATCGCCGGAAATCACGTAGAATTGGTGGTTGTTGGTGGGTGAATAATGTGTAAAAATGGTATAAATATTTTATGGTAGGTGGATGGTGGATGGTGGATGGTGGATGGTGAGTGAGAATTGTAGATATATTTTGAAGATTGCCCGGATAGGTGGATGGTTGGTCAAAATTGTAGATATCTCTGCAAGATTTGGTGGGTAGGTGTTGGTGGATTTTATTTTTTAATTTTTCAAGTAGATAGTATTTATTTATTTTTATTTAATAAATATTGTAGTGGCATGTGAATAGTGGGTGATTTAGAATAATTATTTTTAAAAAAATTTTAATTTTTTTTATTTGTCTAATCGTGTAAAATGTAATATATAATTTTTTTTTTAGAAAAAGTTTTAGAAAGATAAAAAAAAATGAAAAATTTAAAAAATTTCCAAAAAACTATATCCAAACACCATCTAAAACATAGGAGAAAAAGTTGGTTGGAATTGCGCCAAAATGACATTGCACCAATGTGGTGACATCGCTATAATTTGGTATTTCGTAACATCAACTCCAACGGTGAACAAGTAAAATACATAGCTAAAGTTATAATTTAGCAACAAATAGTGTAAAATAGCAATATGATAACAATGTTGCTCCAATTGTCAAAGTGCTATTTTTTAGCTTAACCAACTTTTGGGTGGTTGTCCTAGTGATCATCCAAATTAGCAATTTTAACAAACATTCGGTGGTTATTCAGGTGGTCGTCCACAATTTGTTGTCTTTCTGATCTGAGCCAAAATGTTATACTTTGAGGCTCCTATTTTATGTTTGAAAAATGTTTGGTAGGTCAAATTTGTGTGGCCCAAATAGTTTGAATGTATCAAAACGATGTCATTTTACTCCCAAAACAACATCGTTTTGAGACATTTGGGTCATGAAAATTCAAACTACCAAGCATTGTTGTTTATGTTTTTAGTCTTTGAATTTATCATATTTGATACAATAAAATGTTTTTCATCATTTTCAGGTTAATATCACTCCAAAAACAAAAAGATCGCAAAAAAAAAAAAAAATAAAATAAAACAAAAAACAAAAAAAAGTGAAAAGTCCATAACTAAGTGGATTCGCACGAGCAGAATTCACAAATCCGAGAGTGACACTAATTGACTGGTAGAAAACACTTGTTTATATATAGGTTGATTATAAATTTGAGGAGGAATTTGCAGAGGCAAGTAAAAGATAATGGAAATGTGAAAACGAGCTGAAGAGACTGAGTTCTAATGGAAACGGAGGACACAAATCTCCTGTTGAAAGTGCTTTGGTTCCCTATCGCAATCCTCTGGATCTTTATCAGAGTGTGATGGGAACTCTAACTGATTTGATTTCTCAGGTCAGTGAGGTGAACACGAGTCCTGCAATCGAGCAGGTGGCTTCCGTGGCTAATAATTCATCCATGTGTTAGGTCCCCGTTAGTAGCGGCTTAAATGGTGATTGGTTTTGCTAATTTTAAAAAGAAAAAAAAAAGGAAAAAAATAAAAGAAATTTGGGAATTTTGGAATTAACTTTCAATTAGGATGCGGAGAGGTCATTCATTGAAAGTTTTCGTCTGCTCGAAATCTTCTTGTGCTTTGTCAATATTGGTAAAAGTCAGGGAAAAGGATATACATACACTATATTATTATTATAGGTTCATCATATGCTTGAATTCAAACTCGATTATTATTAATAACTATTATTAACAATTCTCATTTGATAGCAGGTTAATGTATTTTTATTTTTAGTTTTTCCCAGATTCTGTTTGGGGAACTCCCTAGGATAATTTTTACATTGTGGGTTCATCATATGCTTGAATTCGAACTTGATTGTTATTAACAACTCTCATTTGATAGCAGGTCAATGTATTTTTATTTTTATTTTTTCCAGATTCTATTTTGGGAACTTCTTGGGATAATTTTGACCTTTCTATTTTGCTCTTGAACTGTATTTTTGGTGTGACAATGTGTGAGGCATAATAAACGAGTCGAATAGTTAATTGTTCAAGTTTGGTTTACTGAATTTTTAAACCGATTTCAAACGAGTTTTTGTGAAATCAAACTCGAGTAGTTTGGTATTTTTATATAATTTTAGGCTTATCAGATTGAACCAAATGAGCAATTGATTGTTAAAGTTCGATTTGAAAAATTTAACGAGTTCTAAAATGTGTTTAAATTGGATTTGTTTACTTAATGAATTGAGCTTGAATGAGTTTTTAACTAGTCGAGATAGAATTATTTGGTTCATTTATCACCTCTATTGATGATGTGTTGTTTTCTTCATTCTGTAAGTGGCTATTTCTCTATTTTGTTAAGTTTTTAAATTTTATTTTTTAAAAAATTATGAACTAATTTGACAAATAAATATATATTTTTAAAATTTTAAAATATTATTTTTGCCCCCCAATATATATATATGAAAATATTGTACTTAATTTTTTTTAGTAGACTAGTTTTTAAAAATTATATAAAAAAAAAGAGACTAAATTATAAATACATCTTGAAGTTTGTTTAAAACACGGATTATCTCATGTAGTGATGGAAATTGTACTCCGTCTCTTCAAGTTTATAATTGTATAACAAATGACACATTTTATTAATAAATTATCAAATCAATTAATTAGTTTTAATGATATCAAAAATATATTTCAATTAACAATTCGAATAATTTTATTGTATAGGACAGCAGTTAAGAATTTGATTTTTTTATTATTAATTTTGTTAAATAAAAAATTATAACCGAGGAAATAGACGTTGCATCTCCTTGCTCAACACAAACATGTTTCCTTACAACCCACTCTTACGCTAATACATGGATCCGCTTCTTTGGCTAAGCAACCACAGGTGCAAACTAACAACCCCTATCCTGTCCAAACCCTCCCTTGCTAACACTTGTACAGACTCTTATTTTCTCGAGCCTCTTCACAGTTACCATGCATACTGGTGTAAACAAGTACTCTTCCTGTCGGAACAAGACTACTTGGCTGACAAATGATATCTTCCAATCAATAGGATTGACTATGCAACCACTAGACAAGAACAACTTGAGAAAAAATTGATCATGAGTTAGACTTCAGTAGTGCATGCCTTCTTTCCTTCCTTCCTTTGGATACAAATGTGAACTGACCCCGCAAAAAGCAACCTATTTAACTTGAAACAAATTCCTAAATGGTATGAAAGGAGTCACAATAATAAACTTCAAATAATTTCTTTGAAACTTTCAAAAATTTCAATGAGAGCTTGAGATGTGACAAGTCGTCCAATAATTTGCCCCAACTCATTTCTTTGATTATGATTTTAATTTGGATTAGCATCATTGCTCATTCCAATTGAGAAATTCATCCTTACATCTTCACCTAATTTTCATGCAAAAATCCTAACATGACCACCTCTCCAAGCCCGATCTCTATTAGCCATCTAGAAAAAATCTAAAGCAATGTAATACTCATTGTAGCACTGGAATGAAGCACTGTTAAGATACAGGTCTTGAACTTCAGCCAAAATTGACCAACAGGCAAGGTTACCACACATTCACTACCAAATCAAGGCATCAGCAGAAAGGCGAAAAGCAACAATATACATTTGGGACAAACGAGTCAATAGATCAACCAATCAACATGAAGGCAACATCAATATCAAGGTCGCAATTAAAATTGAAATGCAACACTCAAGAATCAACACTAGTTTGCAGTACTTCCAAGCCACAAACTTTGAAGTTGAGCTCTAACGTGCATGACAATATGTTTGATGTCCTGTATGAAGATCTCAACTTCTAAAATAATGAACATGTCACGCAATCAGATCCAAACAAAGGCATTGCATGAAAATCTAGAGGTTCGAAAGATGTTAATCGCAGTCAAGAGTTTTGGATTCGAGTCCACATCGCATCTAGGGTTTCAGATTCAAGTTCGAAACTCAACTAAGACTTCGGACTGAAGTTGATTTGATGTCCAAAGATCGGTTTCTCCTCAGGTTTGAGTTTGTGAAGTTCAATTCGAAGTCGAAGCAACCCAGGCTGAAACTCAGATCGCGAAATCAAATGGCTTCCAATGCGAATCAAAGGAGCCAGGTCACAATTGTGAATATTCCAACAAACTTCGAATCGATTTGTTCTATGATTCTGAAATCACAATGTGAACAACAACTTCGATTCGCAATTTGTGTTTGCGATACTGGAAATGAAAGTTCATTTCGCAGCTTCTTGGTCTACTTCAACAAAATCTGAGATTTTCCATGTGCTTCGACCTTGAGAAAAACAAAGACGAAATTGAAATCTGAGATTTCCAGGTGCTGCGAACCAGATGTGAATGAAGAAATTTGTTCAGTTCGCGAACTCAACTTTGATTTCAGAGAGAAAAACTAGTTCGTAATACAAGAAACAAGATCGTGATGGCTTCGGATTACGACTATCAAATCTAGGTTTAGTCTTTGATTGCGAAGTCAAATCTATGGCTTCGGATCAAGTCGATCTGACTTGTGATGGCAACTTTTGGTGAGACGATCTAGGGTTCACACCCAAGAATTAGGGTTTAAATCCAGAACCAGGTATGTTCCTTCTTTTTAAATGAAGAACTATACGTACAATTAGGAATAATTAAAATAGTCACAAAAAGGTAAAATATGTTAAAAAGTTAATAAGATAAATGTCACATTTAAACTATAATTATTTTACTTTTTCTCTTACAAAAGTCAAAAAAGTTAAAAAAAGCTCATCCCAACTCAGGTTTTTTAGCTCTAAGTTGAAATATTCAAAAAACTAAAAAGTCAACTCACATCCTAAACGAACCCTTAGTCTATTTATTATACATCACCTTAGAGCATCTTCAACGGTGTATTTTTTTTTTCTTATATAAAATTTGAATAAAAACTCCATTTGATATCAAATGTTCCAACGAAAGATTTTGAGCTTTCATCAAAACACTGGTTGACCAAGAAAATGTCCGGTCGGTTGATCGACCAATTAATTTTTTCACAAATTTTTTGCCTAAAGGTGGTCATTTCAGGGGATATCTGGTGATAAAAATCCAACGCCTATGAACAGTGATTTGATGAAAACTTCTAGGCATCCTCAATTTAGTGAAAGATTTTCGATATCCTTGATTTGATACTCATATGATAAAACCATTGGAGCAGGGAAAATATTTTAATGTGTTTGGTTTCAGTTTTCTAAATTCAATTTTCAAAAAATTGAGTTATTTGTTTTTCGTGTTTTTTTGTTTTTAGTGAATATTTTTAAAATTTAAGTATCTTTTTTTTTTTTTTACTTTTTTAGACACACCTTACTTTGATGTATCTAAAACTAAAATATTAGTGAAAAATATTTTTAAAAATTAATAAATACACAAAAATATGAAAAATATACTGAATTTTTTTTTTATAAATATTTTTGGCATTTAGTGAACTTTAAAAAAAAATTCACAAAAATTATACTTTTTAACTGTATTTATGTTAGATGTCTCCAAAAATTTAAAAAAAAAATTGCTTAAAATATTAAAAAAATTTAGTGAAAACAAAAAAAATACGAAAAACAAGAAAGTAAATTTTTTTGAAAAGTGTTTTAAAAATACTCGAAACAAACATGGTGATTGTTTTTTCATCAAATTTAAATTTCATGTCAAAATTGATGGACCATTAGAGATGATCTTACATACTAATAAAAGCCAAAAAAATAGAAATATTATAAAAATAAATAAATAAATAAATAAATAAATAAATAAGCGCATTTACACTTTACTTTTAACATCTCATACTTAATTTTTAATTTTTAATTTTTTAATGCAATGTTAGAAGACTCTTGAAAAAAAAATGTATAATTTTATACAAACTAATAATTTTACTAAAAATACAAATGGTCAAATGTGATTGTTGTAAGATATTGGGGTTTAGCCCAATGGTCTAGTAGCCACACCTTAGGCTGTGATGAGGGGGATGTTAGGGGTTCAAGCTGAAGGAATAGCAGTGAACCCTTTTAGTTGTAATTTAACTATACTAAAATATTAACGCTATCTTTTTTAAAAAAAATAATTTGTGATTGTTGTAAGAAAACTATAATACTTGATAAATGCTATTGTCCCATATTTATCAACCATGAAAATTGTCCATAAATAAGTATGTGGTGTAGATGAAGAGTTGTGTTGTGGACCACATCCAGAATTAATCTTATCCACACAATTTGAATCTAGATAAATTCTGTTTGTTTGTTTTTGTTTTTTGGTTTTGTTTTGTTTTGTTTTGTTTTTTTGGAACTATAATGTTGCTCATAATATTTAAACCTCCAATGATATTTGGATATGAATGCTTTTAGTAAAATTATTAGTAAGATTTTACGTAAATGTAGCATTGCTAAAAAAAAATTTTTGAGCTGGTGTATTCAATAATGCTAGGCATCATGAAATAAATATCATGAAAATCTTTCATAAAGATTCTTCACTCTATTGTACATTATGCAATCGCCCTTCACCCTTGAATAGTTTATAGTGTTTATTGTATGTTATGCAACTACCCTTGGATTAATTTCATGAAACTTTGCATGATATTTTTTTCATGATACCTAGCATTACTCTAATACGCTCGGTCCAGGAAGACCAGGGGCATTTGTTTTTTTCAAAGAAAAATTCTAATTTACACCCCTTAAAAAGGGTGTATCATATGTATTCCTAATTATGTCATTTTCTTTTTTAGTTATAATTAATTTTATTCTTTAGTTATGATATTATTTTAGTTACGGCTCATTAATTTTTTTAATTATGTCTTATGGTGTGTTTAGTTATGACATTGCTTTTACTTATAACTCAAAAAGAATGAAATTATGTCATTTTATTTTTAATTAGAGAAAATTTGTAACGCCCTCAAAATTTAACCCATAACACAAAATAATAAGATGCAGTCTTAAGAAAATAAACCACAATTTATTCATCAGAGTATTACTAAATAAGGACATTACATGTAACATCAAAATAAATGTCCTACGGGCTTACAACTTGCCAAGCCAACACTTAGACACAAAATTATGAGTTCTAACTCAAATTCAAATATAGCCCTAGGCTTGAATGTTTACATGTAATTCAAATAACAACAAGTAACTGAAGACAAGGCTTCAAAGTCCGATTCCTTCCAAGCTATGCACTTGGAGGTAGCGAATCACCTGGACCTGAAAATGGTGTTCCCATATAGGGTGAGCCACAGCCCAGTAGAGATATACTAAACCAAATATAAGCATTGAATAAAGCAATAGCATTCAATAGATGGATAACACAAATTATCAGTTTCACTATCCATTAGTTATTCAACTTTTCCTTTTTACCAATATGGCTCAGAACCTGGCCAAACTATAACAGTGAATTTGTATATCACAGTACATTACTTCCAATCTCAACATAATAAATGAGACTCAGGCTCATATCAAAACACTTCATACTTCCGGTTTGATACACATTTTAGTGTTGTATCAGTAAAACACTTCAATATAAATAAGCACACATAAAAGTGATGCTAATGGAGTCCATCCCCTATCTCCTCCCAAACAAAATCTGGTTTAGAGGTCCATCCCCTATCTTCCCCTAAACCGTGGAGTACATCCCCTATCTCCTCCCACACAATACAATGTATGTAAACACATGGCATATACAACACACAATCAATACACATAATGTCTATATTAATCCAACAGTCAAAATTAATGACTTAACCAATGTGATTAGTTTCAGTTATCCCTAATCCATATGCAATGTCTACAACAAGCATGACTATCCTCCACCGATAGTCCAAAACAGTTATTTCTAGACTGGAAATAAATAAATCAACAATTCGATAGACGAGTGAGTTAAATTAACCAACTACCCCATTTAATCAATAAATTCCTCAATTTCATGAATTTAACTAATTTTCCCAATGTTCATTAAATTAAATATACAATTCAATTTATTTAAACAACTAGGGTTTTTCCCAAAATCACCAAAATACCCCCAACATATCAAAATACCAGAACTTAGAACAATACTCATAAATTGGAGTAGGAAATCCCTACCTCAAAGAAATAACCCAAAAGGAGAAGACATAGATGATGACCCAAACTCAAAGTGCTCCAAATCCAAGATTGTTCAGATTAAACTGAAGCCCTCGACCCACTCTATCTTTTTAATAAAGCAACTAAGGTAGGGACACACTCTAAATAGATCAAACCTAAGAGAGAAGGTGAGTTGGGAGAGAGGGAACTCGGAACTAGGGTTTGGAATCAAAAAGAGGATGAAAAACTGATTAAAAACCCGCTGCTGCCTATTTAAACTAGACAGGCTCGCTCGAGCGAAGACTTGGTTGCTCGAGCGACCAGACACAAGAAAACCTCACTCGAGCGAAGAAAAGCTCGCTCGAGCCAAAAACTCGATGCTTCAAGTCTGTAACCCAGAAGCTCGCTCGAGCGACGAAATGCTCGCTCGGGCGAGGAACTCGAAAACATACACCTCGCTCGCTCGAGCGAAGGAAGCTCGCTCGAGCGAAGGAACACAACTCTCAGGTCCTAAGCCCAGACGCAGACTCTCGCTCGAGCGACCAAACCCTGGCTAGAGCGAAGGACAAAAAACAATAGCTTGCTCGAGCGACCAACTCCTCGCTCTAGCGAAGGTCCAAAATTCTGGACAGCAACACTTTGTTTCTAACCCAACCAACCTGTAACAAACCTGCCTATTGCATCCCATAACTCAGAAATAAGAAATTAAAGGACGATAACAACAATTATACAATGATAGGATCTACGGAACTGAAGTCCGGATACAATAATCAAATGGGAAAAGACCGGGGTCGCTATAAAATTAGTGATAAATCTAGTTTAGAGAGGGTCTTAGGCATTAGGTCCAATGTATTTTTTTTATTGGTGAGAGGTCCACCCTTTATGAAATAGTTTGGTGAGAAGTCCTTTTACTTGTTTTGAAAGACATTTTGTTTCCAATTTTACTCATTAATTTACCTATTGACTTTTTCATCTATTGATTTGTCTATCTGTTCAAATTATTTTCTGTTTGTTCAAAATTTTCAAATATCTATTCAAATTTTTATTTTTATGTTCAAATCCTTTAAGTATTTGTTAAATTTTTTTAACTATCTATTCAAAATTTTCCCCTTATCTGCTTAAATATCTATTTAAATTTTATTATCTATCTAATTTTTTCATTTATCTGTTTAAATCTATTTATTCTAATTTTATTATCTGTTCAACAACAATAACAACTCTATCTATTAAAAATCTAACAATAACAAAAAAATATCTCTATTAAAAGTCTATATTTCTTCCTACTATCTATCTGTTCAAATTCAACAACTCAGTCGACATTTTATTGCGAAAAACCACTTACTACCCATTCAAACCAAACATATGGATCTGCAATATGTTTTATCAACAACAACAACAACAACAACAACTACCAAAAAAAAAAAAAAAAAGAGAGAGGAAGATCTAGATGATTGTTGTACACACACACACAAATGATCCTTCACCAGATGAGCTCAAATCTTAAAAAATAAAATAAAATTAAAGATGATGATATCTGATTTCGAAATATATATATATATATATATCTAATTTCAAAAAAAAGAAATTAAAGATGATGATGAGCTCAAAAAAATTATATCTGATTTCGAAATATATATATATATATATAAACATAGATATCAAGGATGCTGAAATAAATTTGAGATCTCAAGGATAATGCAACAAATCCATTTTTGAGATTTGAAGATGATGATGATGACTTATGGTACTCTTTGACTGCACGACGGTGAAATAGAAAGGTGATGAGACGATTTGAGAGTTAATAGGCACAACGGCGCCATTATTTTAGCCGCAACAAAATGATAGTGAATGACGAGATATACGGTTGGCGAGATTATCGTGTAGCGTATCTTGAGTCCCGGCTAGTTGCTTCGACTGCAGGGAAAAGGACGGTGGACTATAGCGAGATCGTCAGAGGAGAAATCTAAGAGAGAGGGTTTGAGACTGTCAGTAGATGAGAGAGAGAGGGAGAGAGGGAGAGAGCGAGATGGTTTGAGAGTTTAGGATCATGGTGTATACTATTATATATATAAGGGTATTTTAGTCATTTCATTTGAGCTTATCCTTTTGGAGAAAGTGTTTCAGTGCCAGGATTTTTAGACAAATAAAATTATAATTAAAATTTTTGAACCGAGTGTCCTTTTGATTCGAAGGTACTATACACACCTTTGAAAAATGTGCACCATAATGTTTCTCTATGTGGAATTTACTATCTAGCCTAGATTTATTAAATAGTTTTTAACTTGCCCCTCTTGGATTTATTCTTCTTTCCTTGCCTATGAAGACAGATCAAAGTATGTAATCTAACCTTTGTTCTCTCATGACTGGCACGCGAGCTTTTAACAGTCCAACACTCTTTGCCACTCTTTCTCTCTCTCTCTCTATATATATATATATATATTGTAACACCCTAAGAAAAAATAGCATTAAACCCATCAATTTAGACATGCATTGATATAAGAGACAAACACCATTCTATTCAACAGAGTAATTCTTTACAAGAAGCATTACATATTAACAACAGAAGTAAATACCCTGTGGGCTTATAGCTTTCCAAGCTAACACTTAGTTACAAAGAGGAGAGTACTAACTCAAACACACATTAAGCACTTGGCTTGAACCTACATGTCACGACCCAAACCCGCCCCTCTGGGTTAAGGCCATAACCGGCCAGTAATCGTGTGATTACGTACGGCCTCAATCCAAATAAATTAAAATCCATCAGAGATGAAGGGGCCAAACAGAAGCAATTTAGAAATTTTGTCCATAGAGCCATGCTTAAATGCACACCATAACATTCCAAACATTTATACGTTAATAACTCACATCCAAATAAGTTACTAATACAAAACACTGTACATACAGGATCATACAGATTTAAGTCAGTCAAACCCGAGTGTAGCAACGCCCGCGAGGGACCTCGGCTACAGCTCGGACTCTTTAAAGTTTGTGTCGGTTCTAAATCTGAACCAAAGAGTCCACCTCTGGCAAATCGTTTTAAGGAAAACAGATTTTTCGAAAAGTAGTGCCAAACATGGATTTGCTTTTGACATGAGTCGCCACCTAAATATTTTTAAAATGGAATTTAGGAAACCCCGACTCGGTCAAGGCCACACGTCCGTCATCACCAAAGTGGTCTTGGCTCGAGCTTGGGTGCGATCGGGAAGGTCATTATGAGCACCCTTTCGCCCGTCCAAGACCGCCTCTACTAACCGTGATATCCGTTTTGAAAACTTTACGCTTTCTTATTCCTTTTACTCACCTAGAATCACTATGTGATGCGCAGAACACAAAAGTATAGACTAGATCGCCTAATTTGGAAATAAACATTGCATATCCGTTTTGTTTTGAAAAACGTGTTAGATTTTGCTACTCGCAAGTAGGCTAAAATACGGATTTCAAGTACTCCCAACTCATACAATGCAATCTCCACCCACAGGCATACAAACAGTTATATCACATAAGCACTTAGCCGCATGGCAATCCTATTGTCATGTTAACATTCACACGCATGCGATATGCTAAAGCGATAAAGGCTTACATCGGACTCCGGGCTAAAAACAAAAACCGGTTAGCAAACGTGCATGACCTAGTTTCATGTTAAGTGGCTAATGCGACGAGCATAGATGTAAGCTAGACTAGGCTCGCTAACCCTAACATGGCATATGAAATGCTACCACATAGCACGTATTCAATTTGGAAATCGAAAGTGCGATGCAGTTTGCGTGATGTGCCGAGCCCAATGTATGCAATACTTATGAATGATGCACGCATGCATTTACATAAGGTATGCTAATTGAAAATGCCCTAATCTACCATCAGAAGCGGTAAATAAAAGGGTTAGAAAGAAGTGGGGATTGGAAGACATACATGCCCACTCACACACACTTATTACATTTTGCCCTCACTCGGAGGGACCTAATAAATAATTACAGAATAAATAAATAATTAACTAAACTAGCTAATTAAATATTACAAATCAACTAAATTAATTAAATCAAATAATTAATCTATTTAGCGATAAATGCCTCGGAGGAAGGGTCGATCACAGCCTTGGACTCGCTTAATCACCTGCTTGCACGCAAGTGTGCTCTGCTTCTCTCGCTCTCTTTCTCTGAAAATTCCAAAACTTCAGGAGTGCCTCTCGAGAGCAGGAAGTATCATCGGCCGAGTCAGGAGCCACCGTCAAGAAGGAATCCACCGCCCTGATTTCATTATCGGCCAGGGCAAATGGCCGGCACTAAAAGTGCCGGTCGGCACAAAGTCCTCGCAGAACTCGCAACTCACGAGCAGAGGGAACAAAAGGCAAGGCAATGCAATTCAAGGTATATATGCACCAAACACATCCCAAATCATGCTATGGACTTAAGAGGGCATGTGCCTCGATTCCCTGCCACCAATCGCAGATTTACGTGATGGCCCTAAGGACCAAGAATGCAACTTTGATTCCAAATGCATGCAATGCAAACAAAGGTGCCAAACCTCTATCAAACTCACTTCAAGAGGCTTGGCATGCACAATGCCAAATGCAACCCTAAGCATGTCATCTAGCATGCAATATGGCGATGCAATGCAAGAATATTGTTGTATGATCATACAAGCATGCAAAGCAAAGTAGGAATGGACTTACACATGTATTGGACAGCTCTAAAAGGCCCAAGAACAAGGGCCAAGATGCCTAAAGATGGGGTCTAAACACACACGCACACATGCACATATTAAGACACCAACACTTGAGCATAATAAACAACATTCAAGTACACTTGAAATGAGTTAAACATGGACTACTAGCATGCAACTTAGGCTCAAATTCATACAAAACACATGGCCAAAACATGCAACAAAGCAAGCCAAACAAAGCATGCAACTAGCCTATGCTTGAGGCAAGCTCAAGAGAGCATTGAACCACATCTATGCAAAGCAAACAAGGCATGCATTGAACAACCTAAATCAGGTTTCTAGCATGTTAAAACAAGGCCAAATGTCCACTTAGATGGCATCTAAGAAGCTTAAGCATGAAGGCATGCAACAAGACCAAAACATGGAGTACTTAACACACACCTTTAAAGCATTAAAGAGGCATGCAAGGCAATCAATCAAACATGTATGAGGGACTGAAATAGCATGGAAGATGGTCCCAACCATCAAAAACAAAGCTAGAATAGCATACCACATATTCATGCTTTTGAGGCCTACAAGCCAAATACAAAGGGGCTACAAAATACATGCTAAGATTGGCCAAAATAGCTATGGACAGAGCTAAAGCATGACAAAATAAGCCTACAAGCTTCACAAATGCAAGCCTAAAACATGCTAGAAATATAGGCTAACAAGCTAGTCATGTTAAGGCAATATTAAGGCATTACAAAGTAACTATGCAAATCATGCAAAGAGTACTAAAACCCACTTGAAAGCATGCTATAATATGACAATATAAGCATGATAAACAACCAAAACATGCTCAATACGCAACTAAACATGGAGCTCTCTTAAGGAGCCAACCTTGTCCTTTTCAGGACATCAAGGAGAGGGGGTGGCCCTCTCCTTCTTGAGACTTCAAGGCATGCTCTTTACCACTGAAATCCCTCAAGATTTCAGTGGTGAAGAGATCCCAAGACCAAAATCTCGGATCTCTCCAAAATGGTACAAAAAGTGCCCTTTTCAAGGCCTAAAGGTGGTCAAAGTTCCTCAAACCACAAAGCACTCTTAATATACAATAAAGAGGACTTGAAAACAGAACTTTTATGTGCCAAACACTAAGCCCAAAAATTGTTTTAAACTAGGTAAAAACAAGTTGCAAAAATGGGGAATAAAGTGTAAGTTTCTTACCCTTGTTGACTACCTTCACAAAGGTTGTTGTGCTTGGTCCCTTGAGCTCCAATCCACCAAGAATCACCTAAACTAACCTCTAGAACCTCGAACCAAGAGAAAGGGACACTAGGTGCTAGTGTGCAAAAGTAAGGCACAAAAAAGCTAGTTAAACAAGGGAATGAGAGAGATATAGAAGTTATATCTATTCTAACCCTAAAACCAGAGCTTGGCTCTCTCTAACAATGGCTAACACTCTGAAATTTTCTAACCCTTAGCCAAGAGGAAGAGCCTTCCTCTTATAGGCCAAAAGCTTACAAGCTTGGCCACTAAGCAGCTCATCCCTCCATACACGTGTATGGAGGAGAAACAAGTTGCATACAACAGGAGAAAATATCTCACACAAGAAGTGCACATGGTCGGCAGGCAAAATGGTCATTTCGCCCAAAAGCGAAGGCCGGGCACAAAGTGCCGACGGCACAATATAGTGCCGGTGACAACTACAGCCACCGGTGGCTCTAGCCCCAAATGGTGTGTGGGGATGCCTCATAAAGCATCCCCGCCTCAAAGGTAATCACGTGTTTGGTGCAAAACCAAACACAACGGTCGAGTTCGGAGGTCCCGAGGCACGCACGAGCCGAGAACTCGAACTCCAAACGAACACACACATGGATGATCACCGAGTGTCCAAGCGGTGACATCCAAGTCTTGAGGACGGTCAAAAATGGGGTGTCTCTGATTTCTCTTGACAGAACTTCGAAAGTCATAACAATGACGGAGTGAATGTCAAAGCCCGCAGACGACCCATTTTTGACAAGGTCAAGACTTGGACAAACATGCAAAGCGCAAATGGTTGAACTCGAAGTCGCCACGTATCCTCAAGGAATCAAACCAAATAGTTCATGCAAGAGGCACACATGCCAACGATAAGATATGCTACCAGAGGCGGGGCAAAATGCAACCTGAAAATGCAAGAAGCCAAGCATAACTTATGATCATGCAAAGAAAGTCAGAATGAGGCACACATGTGACAGCTTATAAGCTAACATGCAACAGCCTACACTACAATGTAGAAAGGATGTAAGAGAATTATGCAATTCTCAAAAGCGTCTCACTCGAGAGAGATACAATACTGTGCGACTCGTCGGTTTCACCTGATAAATGAGTCAGTACATACAATATCGTGCTGGAAAGAAAACAAACTTAACAGTACAATATGATTAGCAACATGCATGTCATATGCAATGTGAATGCTGAATGGTATGCGATATATACAAAACTATGTATAGATAATGCAAATGAAAATGTAGTGCAATTAAAACTAAATGCGAACTACATGCAGGGCAATTGAATCATGATTCAATCATGAGCGGTTCAAAACCTCACAAATGTCAAATAGATTGATGGAGGTAACAAGTCCGTCTCCCATAGATCGATGTCTGATCTATGAGTACTTATACGGACACAAGAACAAGTATTGGGTGGATTGACATGAGTGGGGTGACGACCCGCTGATGAAAGAACAATGATCCTAATGCCGGATGCAACAATTACACTACAACGTAATGGAAATGGGTAAATGATACAATGGATATGGCACACGGGCCAAACCAAATCTTGCCTAGGAAAGGCATGTACACATACAACCCATGTCTAACACAGCAACGGTGCCGCTACCCTCTAGGCTCGGACACAAAAGCTCGACAACCATTGCCCGACACGAAAAATATGGGCACATACCGGACCAAGCTCAACTTGGAAAGGCGCAAGCCATAGATGGAAGGTGATGCAATGGATGCATGCAATGGAATAGATACAATGGATATGGCAGCGGGCCAAACCAAATCTTGCCTAGGAAAGGCATGTACACATACAACCCATGTCTAACACGACAGCGGTGCGCTACCCTCTAGGCTCGGACACAAAAGCTCGACAAGCGTGTTTCCCGACCACGAACAACATGGGCACATACCGGACCAAGCTCGACTTGGAAAGGCGCAAGCCATAGATGGAAGGTGATGCAATGGATGCATGCACTACAATGCAATGGGTATTTCTGAAAATGCATGACATATGCACTATACTACAATGATGCATGACATATGCATTTTTTGTTTTTTGTAATGCAATGCATGACATATGCAATATTTACAATGATGCATGACAATGCATGTTGATGCAATGACTATGATTGCGATTTTCCCTATCTTACCAACCGGGCGATACACTAGGTTGGTTCAGTATCCAGAATTGAGGCGTAGACACGCCGCCTCAACCTATGGGGCTACCATACAGATTTCAAGCCGAGGGTACATCCCCCTGGGTATTTAAACCAGACTTTAGTCTCGGAAATTCCGAACCTTTGCGTTCTAGGCATAAGCCGTTCGAACTCTAGTTTTCACCGTCGTTGATCTTCTAGGAACTCACGCGAGCATAGACAGTGGCTTTACCGGACCACCGAAAGTCGTTCGGACGCGACAAAACGAAGAATTGCACCTTCAGAGGATTTAAGGTCTCCTAGACCGATGCGAGCGTATGCATGACAATGCATGCCGTGTTTTCTTCAAGTCTTGGCCAACGCTAGCGCTTTGAGATGCATGATAATGCAAATGAGCGGGTTTAAGGTCTCGCCGAACCTAGGGGGGGCAACCGATGAGGTGCGCTAAACAATGCGATGGGATGCATGCCAAATGCAATGAGGTGCACAACACAACGCTATGGAATGCATGCCAAATGCAATGAGGTGCTCATGTAATGCACCGGAGGTCTTACACCTCCGAGGACTTAAGGTCTCCTAGACCGTGCGTGTTTAAGGTCTCGCCAGAATCGGGGCAAGCTTTACACAGATTCAAGAGCATCTGCGATGCAAAATGGGGCAATTGAGACGCGTGTCTCAAAAGATGGAAAATGGAGTGCAATGAGGTACACGTGCCTCAAAGGATGGAAAATGAAATGCAAATGAGGGTGCGCTAAACGGTAGCGGCGAAATGCGTGCCAAATGCAATGAGGGCGACTTAACACACGAAGGTCTTGCACCTCCGAGGATTTAAGGTCTCGGGCGGGCGTGTTTAAGGTCTCGCCCGGACCGAAGAACAGCGGTGCAAAGTGCAAATGCACGATAGTGCTTGTAATAAAGCACGGACAATGTAGTCAAGCGAGTTTAAGGTCTCGTCGATCGCATTCTTGGTCCCGCCGACCAGCGTGTTTAAGGTCTCGCCAGATCGCGGCGGAACAATTGTATAATGCGACACCGATCACACGGGATGCGAAAACAATGTGAGTGAAGGAGAAACGAAACAAGAGGCACGCATACCTCATTGGATGGAAAATGAAGTGCAAAAGCAGGCCTACATGCCTCGAGATGCAATGAAATGCGAAATGGGGCACACGCACCTCATTTGATGGAAAATGAAGTGCAAAAGCGAGGCGTCGTGCCTCGAGATGCGATGAAATGCGAAATGAGGTGCGTACCTCATTTGATGGAAAATGAAGTCTTAAACGAGGCGACGTGCCTCGAGATGCGATGAAATGCGAAATGAGGCACACGTACCTCATTTGATGGAAAATGAAGTGCAAAGCGAGGCGTCGTGCCTCGAGATGCGATGAAATGCGAAATGAGGCACACGTGCTCATTTGATGGAAAATGAAGTGCAAAATGAAGCGGTATGACACGCATGCCACATGACAATGCAAAGCGGTGCAAGTCGCGAGAGCGTGCGAGATGGCGCGATACGATCGCGGACAACATGATGGATGCACGTGACACACATGGCAACTTTGGATCTCCGTAGATGACAAAAGGATACAAAAGGATACAATCTTCGCTGAAATTGAGCACCACGCATAGTAGAGACGGTCAAGTCAAAAGCGGAGGCGGTTGAGCATCGGGACGATTTTCTCGTATTTTCTTGAGACTTGAAGACCCAAAGTCGATCATCTAGCCCAAACAAGGCCCAAGGAACACCACCGGTGGGTGGAATGGCCACCGGTGCCACCGGGTGATAAAAACTTCATCGGCACAAAAAGGTGCCGACCAAACAAAAATGTGCCGGCCGCAAAAGTTGTTGATCGGGCGATTCGCCATTTGACCTTGGACTTTATCAAATTCGCCTTGATGCCCTATTTCTTCACTTTTCTTCCCCCGAGATGTCTCTCTCTCTCTCTCTAGCGTCTCTTTCTATCTTCCTTTGCTCATTTCTTTGAGTTTTCGCGCCATTTTAAATGCGTCGGATTCGCGATCTCCTTGGCGTTCGGACATTTTCAACCGAACAAATCTTTGTTTCGGGATTTCCTTTGCTATTTTCACCTTTTCGGGACTCGTTCCCCTTGGTTTCCTCTATATTTCCGTATATTCCCATCTTCCGACCTTCCCGGCCATTTCCGGCCCTCTCGGGGTTGACTTTGCCGGTTGACTTTTCGCATTCCGGCCCGTTTTCCATCTTTCGGCTCATTTTTCACCACCACTACACATGGCGGACGATGTTCCACATGTCGGGACTCCCCCGGATCTTGAGATGGATCCCGGGGTCGAGCTCTTGCCACTGAGCGAGCGCCCCTTCGATCCGGCGACCTATCGCCCGGCTATACACGTGCTACCACCCGACGGACTTCGCCACTTCCGCGGCTTTGAGAGGGCTTTGGACCCGGAGGTTCTGTTGCGCGAGCCGGCCTCCCACTTGTCTTTTGGCGCCTTCGAGGTAACACTCTTGTCTTTTGTCTTCTGCAATGTAGGATTTTCATCAGCGCCATAGCTAATCGAACCTATTAATCGCTTTGATAGTACGATGTCTTGTCAGTAGTTGATTGTAGACAACTTCATAACTGACATCTGCTTAGGACCGGCACATGCACACACACCGCACTAGTCTCAATCACCCAAACACACGGCACATCACATCAGAAATTCATCGACACGGTGCTCATTTGAATCAAAACTTCGCATGCATGCTAGACTTGCACAAAACTACACAAACACGCAGACATATCACACGCTTACACGATCCTCACAGAGCATCGACATATCACGATCGCAACCTATCCTTTGGTACATGAAACCCGATGTCTGCTTGAATCGAAAAATGTGCACACATGCACTAAGTTCACACAGAGCATCAAAACATCTTGACGCATCACGTGCTTTGTAGTTCATCAGCGCTTCGCACCAGATCTTGTTAAAATCTGAAAATTTGCACTCATGCTATTTTCACTCTAAAGTTTTTCATGCCTTTAGAAGAAGAATAAATCAGTGTATTCATCATTGCATAGCTGCACTTTCAAAAGGGGATTCCCATACCATCATGGTATGGGAATGTCGTCGCTTCAGCGCTTGGTATCTGAGCTTCAGGAGGTTCGCTACATCGTGAGCGAGGGGCTTCGGCGTTTCTGCAGGACTTACCGGGCTTTACGCTTGCGGCCTCTTCTTGCATACTGGCGAGAGGTGGTGGGACACCAGATTCGTTTCACTGTCGGCAGGGACATAGCGATGACCCCTTATGACTTCTCGATGCTTACGGCCTCGGGGTGGGGGTGATCCGATCCCCTTGATACGACATGGACGAGTGGATCGCCGCTCGGTCTATTCACTCGGCGCAGCCTCCGCCTCGCTTCGCCCGGCTTTGTCCGCTACTCTTGGTTTGAGGCGGTTTAGGGCCAAAGATGCCCTTGGTGATGCGACTCAGATGACCCCAGAGGCGGTGGATTGGTATGCCGCCGCGGCTTTTCGATGTTTACGCTGACGATTCGACGGCGATTCACCTACAAAGGCGGAATGCCTCCTCGGCAAGACTTGGTGGATGTCGAGACATTTTGCGTTTTGATTGGGGTGGTGCGGCTGGCCACCCTCTATGGCTATATGAGTTCGGTTTCCGGGCGGTGGTATTGCTCGGGGGCTCTTGGCGGGCTTGGGAGGTATGTCTCCTTCTGCTTTACATTTTGCTCTACATACTTTTCAGATTCTACACCTGCTCACCTTTGTAATGTGCACCATATCTGCACATTTACACATATACCTTGTTGTACACGGTTCACACTATACCCTCTGCTCAATACACCGCACAACACATGGCTCTGATATTTCTGCTTTGTTCTACATTACGCTTTATCGATGATGCTCGATATCGGTTTTGCGGTGGGTGTATGCCTACTTTCCAGTGGAGCAGTGCCGGCGGAGACTCCTCGGTCGTCCCTTCTCTCGCCGCTTTGATGGGAGGTGCACACGGCGACCGGGACACCTTGACTTCTTCGGCGTTACTTTGACACCATTACCCTGCGGTATGTTTTACTTGTAGTTCATCCAAGTTTCGTTTTTCCACTTTATTTTTGCAATACCAATAGATAACAAACTGTATTTCGATTTCAGATCACCTGGCAGCCATGGGCTCCTTTGCCTGCGGTGACGAGGATCGACACGCCAAGTCTTGAGGAGACCTCGTTACGGATTCTTTTGGAGGCGATGCATCGGGCTTGGTACTGGGGAGGCGTTTTCTCGCTGACCTTTGGGTTGCTGAGCGAGATAGTCGGTTCACCCTCCGAGCATATGAGGGATCTTGAGAGGTTCACTGTTGACGGATGGTGGACTACACCCTTGGTGGGCGGCTGACGGTTTCAGAGGCGAAGCGACTATTGAGTACGTCCGGACTTTTATCATGCGACCTCGAGTGGTGGCGTCGAGTTGATCCAGAGACTGCGGTGCCAGGCTCAGGCGAAGGTGGGGGACGAGGCGGGACCGTCCTGGCGAGCTCGAGTCGAGGCGAGGGTGCAGAGGGGCGAGGTGCGGTTGGCTGCTGCCTACTATGTTGACGACAGGGCAGCGGAGACCTACCAGATCCTTTGCTCCTCCTCCGGCTGGTCATGAGTTGGCTGGCATTCCTGACTTGCCTCCGGTATGTATCACTTTATTTCTGCATCTTGCATTGTTATTTCACTTCAGTTCATTCAGATATCCCACAGAATACTGATGTATTTAATACTTTTGCAGACTTCTTCCGAGTATACCCGTCAGTCTGTGGAGTTGAATGCCTCCCTGCTGGGGATGCTGCAGCGGACTCTCGACGCCTTGACCGCCTACGGCTTGCCGGTATGTTCTATTGACCACAGTCTCAAATCATATTCTGTTTCACACAATCTGCTATACTGCACAAAAATCTGACAGACTGCTCACGGCTTTCATACACTGTACTCATACACTGCATTCTGTACTGATAAACTGTCCACGGCATTCACACACTGTACTCATACACTGCATCCCACACTGATAGACCGCTCACGGTTTTCTGATGTGTTTACTCTTTGTACTTTCAGCCTCCTTTCCCGATCCCTCCAGTGGGTGGCGCTGTTGCGACTGGGCCTCCCCTTTCGACCCGGGATGGCAGGGCGTTCCCTCGTACTGTGAGGAGGGCATTCTCATGCGGGAGTAGCTCATGGCCGCGATCCAGATGATGAGTCGGAGGAGGAGACAGAGGAGGTGGGGCATCGAGAGGAGAGGCAAAGGCGGCTCGAGCTCGACAAGGATGCTCTCGATGATGCTCTGAGCTTCGCCTGTGAAGAGGGCGAGACGGATCCCCGGAGGCCAGCGATGATGATCACAGACCTGCTTTGTTTTTCTTTTATTTTCATACCTTTTCCTTTTGTAGATAGAGCGCTATGTCTTTGCCTTGAGTGAGTTTTGCTTTCAAAAGCGTAATCGGAAAAGATTATATATAAACAAACTTTTTGTCTAAAAGAGTGTTATATCTGTATGTTTACGTATACGCACATTTCATACTTTGCATCGCATTGCATCATACCACACCTCAAATGTAAATGGCATTGATATCTTGTTTAACAAAACAACCAAGCATTTGCACTGCGATATGAGATAACCAATCAACTAGCGAAATAATTCAAATAAGCCACGGCTCAAATCGAATACCTGACCCATGCCTGCTGGGATTAATCTGCTGAGATTGATGCATTTAGCCCATAATTGAGATTCGGTTCATTCGCACAGACAAACTTTTGAACAAATGACCCTCAATCGTGAGGCGGATCACTGGCGATATGGTCGCGGTTGAAACACCTCGGATGTCTCAAATCTTCCCTTTCCTTTTCTTGCCTTGCGGATGTAGAGAATGGCACGACATCCCGAGTACAAACAAGCGCTTTTTGGAAGAGGATGGGTTTTCAACCGGTATCGAGCCTACCACGGGGCCATGACGAGCAGACTCAAGCGAAGAAACAAAAGGCACACGACCTAGCACAACGAGACACACTCGGAAAAAGACTTTAAAGCGAACATTGAGACCGATAAGTCAAAAGACACGACACCGGACATGTTTTTTTTTTTAATAAAAGACCTCGGGTTTGAGGAGCCAATTCCTCCGGTAGGTTTCCCACCCTTGATTTGTGTGACTCTCACATCACTCGACCCTCGCTCGGTTTTTCTCCCAAAACCCTTCTCTCATTTTTCTCTCAACTTACTCCTCTCTATTCTTTAATCTCTCATTTTGCATCCCTCCCGGGGTAAATGATGATGAATAGGAAATTGCGGCTTCATATCCAACGCCGTTAGCTCGCGGCTATTCATACAGCGAATAGAGTGCCTCTCGGGCAATCCGGTTAACGGGGAAGACAGAGGACTGACTCAATCGTGCCCTAGTTCGTTATTTTGACCATTTTATTTTCTCCTTAAAAGCAGTTTTGATCAAAATGAGAGTCGGATTAACACACTTATTCAATTTTTGATTTGAAAATCATGCGAATCAGGCTGTGAGCACTGAAAATTCTCCTTTTGGGGTCCAAACATGGTCCAATTTTGAAAATGAAACAGTTTTTGAGAAAATAAGTCAACCTCAGCGAAAATTTTTCAAAGACTATTTTTGCAAATAAACGATGCTCAACAAGCATGAAACTTACCCTCGAGACATGCAACCTCGGATCGGAGGCAATGGAAAATTGCCCCTTGCTTGAAGGGGGAATATGGCAACGGAAAGTTGCCCTAGTTTGAATGGTAACTTAGGGCAACTTTTGGACATGGATGGCAATGGGTGGCAACGGAAAGTTGCCCCTTGTTTGGATGATGCCGCGGCATGCTGTGCGTCACTCCTTATTGATGACGACCGGACCCTCGGACGCGGAGAAGTCGAAGATGGCTTGAATCAATATATGGACACAGTCACTTGAAAGGTGTTGGCGGT
Organism: Camellia lanceoleosa; assembly: GCA_025200525.1. NCBI lineage: Eukaryota > Viridiplantae > Streptophyta > Magnoliopsida > Ericales > Theaceae > Camellia > Camellia lanceoleosa. Next base: position 72,910,220 of record CM045769.1, read on the forward strand.
TGGGCTTCAAGAAAATTGATCACGCAATTCCGACCATTGTGGCCGAGGCGGATTAGGAGGAGGCAAGTGACCAAAACCATGACATGGACCGAGACGCTATGAAAGCGTTGAAATTTGGACTTCAGGATGAAGTTGCCTACGTATCCCAAACATGGGAATCAAGCCTTACGTAGTTCCGGTCAAGGTACTCTCGGGTATTTTAACCTTCACTATTTTCAGGCTCTAACTTTTGCCAAGGCGCCCGATGCAGGTTTTCGACCTTGCGAGCTTCTTTTTCTTTCCTTTTCAATTCTTTTTCATTTTTTTTTCTTCTCTTTTTTCTTTTTCTTTTAGGCTCTAACTTTTGCCAAGGCGCCCGATGCGGGTTTTCGACCTTGCGAGCTTCTTTTTCTTCTTCTTTTTTTCCTTTTTTTCTATTCTTTTCATTCCTTTTCATTTTTTCATTTTTTTGCATTTTTTTTTATTTTTATTTTTATATTTTTCTCTTGCTCTAACTTTTGCCTGGGTCGCCCTCCCGGGTTTTCGGCCCAGCGAGCCTCTCAAAGGGTAAAAAGTGTAACAAGTCCATGCCAAATGGTTTTCGAGATTGAAGTCATCTGCATCCAAAAGAGTGGCTGTTGTATCGATTTGCAGAAGAATCCATCTTCGGCTCTTCGAGCACATCGGATATTTTTTTTGCCCCTAGTTCAAAGGGGGGGGCTTCTGATCTAGCTTCCCAAGCCTCTCTTGACGACATCTGATCTTCTTGATTTGACTTTCTTGCCTCTTGTTCGAGGGCTGCTTTGAATCGCCACAGGCCTTCGTGACCGATCGTCTTGAACCGATCCGGGTTTACCTGTGAATGGCCCGAATTACGAGGCGGGAGCGATCCACAGGCTTACGATCTCGAGAGCGATTCCACACAGTCTTCGCATTAATTGTGCAAAATATTTTGTTTTTGAAAGTTTTCAAGGAAGCGACAAACCTCTCGCCTGAAGATAGTGTGGAACCGATGCTGGATTGGACCAGATCCTTCTCGATTACTCACCGACAAGCTGATTTCATTCATTAATGACTTAGCATGCCTCTCTTTCTCTCAAAATGATCAAAGTTTTGCAAAAACCGAGGAATTCCTTCCTCTTCGTTTCACCATTAAGTGTTCAAAAGTTTTGAAAAACTTAAGTCAAAGCAATAATCTTTAAGGCACAAAAGAGCGGAATCTTGCTGTCACCCCATTCAGTTCTCTGGCACAACTAGCCCAACACAGTCAATAAACATGGGAACCACGGTAGCCACTACTGTTTCATTGATTCCCGGATGTAAATTGGCTCCAGAGGCGGACCCAAAAGGAAAGCAAAAGAAGTGATTACAAAACAAAAGCGGTGCTTGAGGCAACAACCCGAAGTCACCTAGCATTCCATACAAGAGGATTGACTCATTACAATTAGACAGACCCTTAAGCAAAAGAACTGTCTCAAAACAATGAGACAAACTTAACAACAAAAGCAATCGACTCGACACCCAAGTCGATTTACAAAACTAGCATTGGCGGGTACTCAAAATTGCGTGCAAACGCTACATCAAAAATGTACCAAATGTTGCCCTTGAGCGATTCATCTTCGATCACATACTCATGATATCTGTGTTTTCGATATCTGTATCCTCGTAGTCCAAGAACTCCGTAGTAATTGACTTGGCGAGGTTGGCGGAAGGATGATCTTATTATCAATCAAGTCTTGTACCTCGTGGCGGAGGCGGAAGCGATTATCGATAGCATGGCGGTGTTGATGATGGTACGCCTGATCTTGAGTGGCATCATGGTCATTGGAAGGGGTTTGGGGAGTGGCCTAGGATCGAGGCGTAAGATGTCCCTTCTTGGCCAAAATCAAAAGTGCCCTAGACAAAGGCATGTAAAGAGGATGGAAGGCCTGCGCCCTCGGCGGTACTTGAGCTGAACACTCTGCTAGATGTCTTGGCGAATGGGTGTGAGTGCGGCCTTGGTTTCGATTCTTTCCGGTGCGAGATTGGGAATGGGAGAAAAGTTGTTTTGGCATGGCCAGGGCTGTCGATTCTCTGATCGACGGGTATGCGCCCTTAGGCGGGTGGGGAAGGCATTCTCCATAGCTTTTGTCATAATCTGCGGATACTGCGCTCATTCATTCCCGCTTTCAAAGCCTCCTCGCCTGACGTTAGCTTGTTCAATGGGGTCGATTATGCGCTTTCATCTTATCTTTTCTTCGCCTCGGCACGATGAGAGGTTTGGGTTGATCTTGGTACATCCTTTGTTGTGGGTGGAGGTCATCTCGATCGATTGAGCTCGATCACAATCCGCCCGATGTCGGAGGCTCTGGGGTTCGAAATTTTCAACATACGGTGCAACCGTGGCGAGGTTGACATTCTATAAGCAAGGTCGCCATAGACCTTTGGAGATCACCTATCATCCCCATTAACTCGAATGTGGTGGGCTCATGAGCTGATAGAACTGGGGAGTCGGTGGTTGTGCGGCGGGTGACTGGGCGGTGCGGCATATCAACAGAAGATCACTGCGTGGGATGGTTTCTGACTCAGCGCCGTCATGACCACAATCTCTTGAGTTCTGCGTCATGTTCATCCGCCTCGGAAGGAGAAGACACTAACTGCATTCGACTCAACTCTCTGAATTTCGAATCAAGCGGAAAAAGCAGACGGTATTTCACTTGACGGATCAAACACAGTGTAGCCGAACAACGGTATTCTGGCGATCCTTTGTTCCCCAGTTCTTGTTCCAAATCAAACCGATTTCACAGATATAATCGATTCTCAAAATCGTCTCGATGCCCTCGGTAGGATCTGAGACTATAGAACGGTATATGCATTCCTGTGAGATACACTCTAAAAGCATATAGCAAGTAAATGAGAGCCAATACACCCTATGTTGGGGTAGGGCTTCCTGTCCTATTTTGTCGAACTAGGGTTTTTACTACGCGCCGGTTTCAAACAACCTAAATCGGGTAAGCAACTTTGTCCTAGTTTGGAATGGTCACTATGGATTCCGACTATGCAACTAGGTCGAATGGTCAAAGGGTGCCCAGTAAAACCGGGTTTGTGTTCTATCTTGGCGAGCATAGCCGTCACTTTACGGACATGCCTTGACAAGACAAGCCTCCGGCAAACCGCTCAGGAATAGCAGATGGCCAACACGGTGTCCTAGGCGCACCCATGCACATGCAATGCAAAGAAACACATAAGTGAAATCAAAACGGATATCACGAGTTCGAGTCAAGCTCTCTAAAATCCCGGCCAGTCGCGAAGCTGTAGCATGAGGACCTCGGCTCTGACTCGGACTCTTTAAAGTTTGTGTCGGTTCTAAATCAACCAAAGAGTCCACCTCGCAAATCGTTTTAAGGAAAAAGATTTTTGAAAAGTAGTGCCAAACATGGTGCTTTGCGGATTCTGAGTCGCCACCTAAATATTTTTAAAATGGGGAATTTAGGAAACCACGACTCGGTCTTAAGGCCACACGTCATCACCAAAGTGGTCTTGGCTCGGGAGCTTGGGTACGATCGGGGAAGGTCAGCTATGAGCACCCCCTTTCGCCCGGTCCGAAGACCGGCCTCTACTAACCGTGATATCCGTTTTTGAAAACTTTACGCGTTTTTATTCCTGTTATTAACCTAGAATCACTATGTGATGCGCAGAACACAAAAGTATAGACTAGATCGCCTAATTTGGAAATAAACATTGCATATCCGTTTTGTTTTGAAAAACGTGTTAGATTTTGCTACTACTTAAGTAGGCTAAAATACGGATTTCAACGAGTACTCCCAACTCATACAATCCAACCTCCACCCACAGGCATACAAACAGTTATATCACATAAGCACTTAGCCGCATGGCAATCCTATTGTCATGTTAACATTCACACGCATGCGATATGCTAAAGCGATAAAGACTTACATCGTACTCGCGCCAAAAACAAAACCGGTTAGCAAACGTGCATGACCTAGTTTCATGTTAAGTGGCTAATGCGACCACGAGCATAGATGTAAGCTAGACTAGGCTCGGCTAACCCTAACATGGCATATGAAATGCTACCACATAGCACGTATTCAATTTGGAAATCGAAAGTGCGATGCGGTTTGCGTGATGTCGAGCCCAATGTATGCAATACTTATGAATGATGCGCATGCATTGCATAAGGTATGCTAATTGAAAATGCCCTAATCTACCATTGTAAGCAGGTAAATAAAAGGGTTAGAAAGAAGTGGGGATTGGAAGACATACATGCCCACTCACACACACTTATTACATTTTTGCCCTCACTCGGAGGGACCGAATAATAATACAGACTGAATAAATAATTAACTAACCTAGCTAATTAATTATTACAAATTCAACTAAATTAATTAAATAAATTAACTAATCTATTTAGCGATAAATGCCTCGGAAGGAGGGTCGACTGTGGCGCTTGGGACTTCGCTCGGACTATCTGGGCAAGTGTGCCTCTGCTTTCCTCTGCTCTCTTTCTCTGAAAATTCCCAAAACTTGAGTGCCTCTCAGAGCCTTTGGGAAGTATCATCGGTGAGTCGAGGAGCCACCTTTGAAGAAGGAATCCACCGCCCTGAATTTCATTATCGGCTGCCAGTGGCAGTCGGCACTAAAAGTGCCGGTCGGCACAAAGTCCTCGAGAACACGCAACTCACGATGAGCAGAGGAACAAAAGGCAAGGCAATGCAATTCAAGGTATATATGCACCAAACACATCCCAAATCATGCTATGGACTTAAGAGGGCATGTGCCTCGATTCCCGGAGCCTGTCGCAAGCATTTCCATGCGTGATGGCCCTAAGGACCAAGAATGCAACTTTGATTTCAAATGCATGCAATGCAAACAAAGGTGCCAAACCTCTATCAAACTCACTTCAAGAGGCTTGGCATGCACAATGCCAAATGCAACCCTAAGCATGTCATCTAGCATGCAATATGGCGATGCAATGCAAGAATATTGTTGTATGAACATACAAGCATGCAAAGCAAAGTAGGAATGGACTTACACTTGAATTGGACAGCTCTAAAAGGCCCAAGAAAGTGGCCAAGATGCCTAAAGATGGGGTCTAAACACACGCACACATGCACATATTAAGACACCAACACTTGAGCATAATAAACAACATTCAAGTACACTTGAAATGAGTTAAACATGGACTACTAGCATGCAACTTAGGCTCTGAAATTCATACAAAACACATGGCCAAAACATGCAACAAAGCAAGCCAAACAAAGCATGCAACTAGCCTATGCTTGAGGCAAGCTCAAGAGAGCATTGAACCACATCTATGCAAAGCAAACAAGGCATGCATTGAACAACCTAAATCAGGTTTCTAGCATGTTAAAACAAGGCCAAATGTCCACTTAGATGGCATCTAAGAAGCTTAAGCATGAAGGCATGCAACAAGACCAAAACATGGAGTACTTAACACACACCTTTAAAGCATTAAAGAGGCATGCAAGGCAATCAATCAAACATGTATGAGGGACTGAAATAGCATGGAAGATGGTCCCAACCATCAAAAACAAAGCTAGAATAGCATACCACATATTCATGCTTTTGAGGCCTACAAGCCAAATACAAAGGGGCTACAAAATACATGCTAAGATTGGCCAAAATAGCTATGGACAGAGCTAAAGCATGACAAAATAAGCCTACAAGCTTCACAAATGCAAGCCTAAAACATGCTAGAAATATAGGCTAACAAGCTAGTCATGTTAAGGCAATATTAAGGCATTACAAAGTAACTATGCAAATCATGCAAAGAGTACTAAAACCCACTTGAAAGCATGCTATAATATGACAATATAAGCATGATAAACAACCAAAACATGCTCAATACGCAACTAAACATGGAGCTCTCTTAAGGAGCCAACCTTGTCCTTTTCAAGGACATCAAGGAGAGGGGGTGGCCCTCTCCTTCTTGAGACTTCAAGGCATGCTCTTTACCACTGAAATCCCTCAAGATTTCAGTGGTGAAGAGATCCCAAGACCAAAATCTCGGATCTCTCCAAAATGGTACAAAAAGTGCCCTTTTCAAGGCCTAAAGGTGGTCAAAGTTCCTCAAACCACAAAGCACTCTTAATATACAATAAAGAGGACTTGAAAACAGAACTTTTATGTGCCAAACACTAAGCCCAAAAATTGTTTTAAACTAGGTAAAAACAAGTTGCAAAAATGGGGAATAAAGTGTAAGTTTCTTACCCTTGTTGACTACCTTCACAAAGGTTGTTGTGCTTGGTCCCTTGAGCTCCAATCCAGTCAAGAATCACCTAAACTAACCTCTAGAACCTCTGAACCAAGAGAAAGGTGGGACACTAGGTGCTAGTGTGCAAAAGTAAGGCACAAAAAACCTAGTTAAACAAGGGAATGAGAGAGATATAGAAGTTATATCTATTCTAACCCTAAAACCAGAGCTTGGCTCTCTCTAACAATGGCTAACACTCTGAAATTTTCTAACCCTTAGCCAAGAGGAAGAGCCTTCCCTCTTATAGGCCAAAAGCTTACAAGCTTGGCCACTAAGCAAGCTCATCCCTCCATACACGTGTATGGAGGAGAAACAAGTTGCATACAGCTGTGAGAAAATATCTCACACAGTAAGTGCAGTGGTCGGGGGCAAAATGGTCATTTCGCCCAAAGCAGTGCCGGCACAAAAAGTGCCGACCGGCACAAAATAGTGCCGGTGACAACTACAGCCCGCCCGTGGACTCTAGCCCCCGCCCGTGGTGTGTGGGGATGCCTCATAAAGCATCCCCTGCCCCTCAAAGGCAAATCACAGGTGTTTGGTGCAAAACCAAACACAAACGGTCGAGTTCGGAGGTCCTGAGGCACGGCACGCGAGCCGAGAACTCTGGGAACTCCAAACGAACACACACATGGATGATCACCGAGTGTCCAAGCGGTGACATCCAAGTCTTGAGGACGGTCAAAAATGGGGTGTCTACACCGAGTCTTATCTATATATACAACAGTAGTCCAATGTATTCGACAACATAACAAAACTATAAACAAGGTTGAAGGCAAAGGCAGTCTCGTGCGTGAGACGTTTGGGCTGACTCCTCAAAACTTAAGTTGTTTCCCACAAGTTCACCGGGGCTGGTTTTGAACGTCCCTTGACTCACCTACGCGTACATGAATGAGCGTGAGCGAATGCCCAGTGAATAATATCAAATGAGGAAGATATATATGTAATCATTGAAACAGTACAGTAAACGGTCTTTGGTCCAATCATTTATGTCCATCGGCCTTTGGCCCACTCATCTATATCCATCAATCATTCATGTCTATCATTCATATCTATCGGCCATCGGCCCAATCATTCATATCAATCGGCGTTCGGCCCAATCATTCATGTCAATCGGCCTTCGGCCCAATCATTCATGTCAATCGCCTTCGGCCCAATCATTCATGTCAATCGGCCTTCGGCCCAATCATTCATGTCAATCGGCCTTTGGCCCAATCATTCATGTCAATCGGCCTTTGGCCCAATCATTCATATCTATCGGCCTTTGGCCCAATCATGTCAATCGGCCTTTGGCCTAATCATTCATATCTATCGGCCTTTGGCCCAATCACGTCAATCGTTGTTTCCCATTCCAATTAATGAATTTATGAAACTACATATTTCAAATATCTTGTTAAAATATTACTCACAGTGATCGGCTTGTGGATTTTCCCCGGAGCTCGACCCTACACATATCATGAACACAAAAGGGTCATCAACAATTCAATCCGTTCATTAATCCACATATTCCTCTATAGGCTTCATTCTTATCTCTTTGGCTTATTTACCATGCTTAACATATGCCTAAGAATGCTTACAAGTGAAAGAGAACGGAAAACGAAACACAGAATGCATGAACACAATTTCAGAAAACAGGGTCCCCGCTCGAGCGTGGGATTCCCCGCTCGAGCGGACCTTTAAGGTCTGCAAAAGTACTGGTTGCATCAAAATCCCGCTCGAGCGGCTCGAGCGTGAACTCTGCCGCTCAAGCGGATTTTCTGTCTACATGGCTCCCCGCTCGAGCGCCAACTTCCCCGCTCGAGCGGACACCATGTCTGCAAGAGATGCTGGGAGCATGAAATTCACGCTCGAGCGGCAGTTTTCCCCACTCGAGCGGACTTCAAATTTCTGGGTTTTCCCGATTTAGTTCTTAAGCTCCATTCCGACTTTTAACCAACAAATCATGCATGATATAGCTCAATTATCACATATAAGTATACTAACAAGGTATAAACACCAAAACACATTATTTTAGAGCTCAATTTCAAAGAGTACACACTTGCATGTCTCAAATTGACACCAAATTCAATTCTATCATACATATTCGTGCATTTCAAGCTCCCATATTCAATTATTCAAACATGCATGCCCATTTTGACTTCATTTCCATTTCAAAAGATGCAAATAGTGCCTATTCCCACAAAGCTCAACAAAACCAAGCTTGCATGCATGATCAAACTGCAAATCTTGTTTAATTGACATGATACATGCTATATTATGCAACTTATGGTAATTCAAAAGCAATCTTATGCATGCATGATCATATCTCATCAAACCAATTTAAATCATGTTCTTGATCACAAAAATACTTTGAGCTCACAAGATTATGAGTTCAATTCATGAATTCACTTACCTAGAGGCTCAATTCTCCCAATTTATGATCAAATCTTGGATTAACCTTCAAATCTCCAAGTTTCAAGACCACAATTGCACAATCTCTCTTTCTCCCTCTCTATGGTCGGCTCTCTCTCAAATTGAGTCTAAGAATCAGCCAAAATAAGCTAAGGGAAAGAAATGAGGTGTAGTGCTCAAATTCATTAAGTCCCACTAAGCCAATATAATAATATTAAACAATTTGAGAACAATGCCATTAAATAAATCAATTTAATCTGACCCGAATTAATTCTCAATTAAATTTCACCGTAGGCTCTAAAAATTATGCTAATCACAATGGCGTAATCCATTTCGGGTTCTGTGGCCGATAAGGCCTCCAATTTAATTTCCAAAGCAGATTATTCAACAGATATTCGTACGGTGAACAGATAGGAATTCAAAACCACATATTTTCACGCAATGGCACACAAAATCATATCAAAACATGCAATCACATACGTATTAGGGACCAATTAACATAACATAGAATAGGGGTATCACATTACATATAATACAACAAAAGATAACAAAATCACAAACGTCCGACTGCCTCTAGCCTCCCAAGCGATGTCCTTGGAGGTGGCATGCTTCATGTACCTGAAAATGGTGTCCCATATAGGGTGAGCCATAGCCCAGTAGAAATATACTAAACCGACTATGAACAATGACTAAAAGATTAGCAGTTGATAGATGGTCAACACTTATACATTCATTTACATCACATTACAATTTCATATTACAATTCACTTTCTATTTCTTTTAACTTTGAGTTTGACAATAAGACTCAGTACTCTGGCCCAAAACATTTGATGAGATTATAGTTCATCACTAGAACACTTTTGAAATTCAAGGTGGATATTTTGGTGTTGTATCAATAACACATAAATTACTTCCATACTTCACAAACGATGATGATATACATTTTAGTGCTATATCAAATCAACAACTTTTCAATAGATAAGCGTATGAGCTATATCAACATTCTAATAGATAACAATATGAGCTATATCAACATTCCAATAGATAAGCATATAAGCTATATCAATACCACAGCAGATAAGCATATGAGCTATATCAACATTCCAATAGATAAGCATATGAGCTATATCAACACTTCAACAGATAAGCATATGAGCTATATCAATACCACAACAGATAAGCATATGAGCTATATCAACATTCCAATAGATAAGCATATGAGCTATATCAACACTTCAACAGATAAGCATATGAGCTATATCAGTACCACAACAGATAAGCATATGAGCTATATCAACACTTTAATGGGAGAGCATATGAGCTGCAACCCTGGGTCCATCCCCCATCTTTCCTTAACCATTAACCAGTTTAGAGGTACATCCCCCATCTTCCCCTAAACCGTGGAGTACATCCCCCATCTCCTCCCATACACAAGTAATGCATATAAACACAGAATCATATACGCAATCAATCAATACATAAAGTTAATGTATTCTATCAACCATCTACACATAATGCATATAAACACATTGGTCACATGCACAATCAACCAATACATAAAGTTAATGTATTCTATCAACCGTCATACTCTATGACACATCCAATTGATTAGTTTTAGTTTGCCTAATCATCATGCATTGTCTACAACAATCAACACTACCCTCCACCGGTAGCCCAAAGCAATTATTTCTAAACAGGAAATAAATGCACAAACGGATAATATATTAACATTTCAACTAGATGAGCATTAAAAGGTCCAACTACACTCTTTAATCCCATACATTCTCAATTTCAACATTCTCGGTTCAATTCCTCATTCCCTTTAATTAATTACATGCATTAATTAAATAACCCAATTAGGGCAAATCACCATAATTCACAAACAACCCTAAGGTTCCATTTCCATCAATGTCCCAACATTAATCTCATTTCTCTATGCCTAACATGCATATAGGTTTATATATTTAAAACCCCAACTTTTGTAAAATTACACAAAGGCCCAAACTTTCTCAAAATTACCCAATAACCCCCAACATATCAAAATACTAAAATTCAAAGACAAAACTCATAAGATAGAGTAGGTTATCCCTACCTCGAATGATGTGACCCAACGAAGGAGATGAAGAAAACGAAAATGCTCCAAATCCCGAAATTTTCAGATTAAAAGATAGCCCTCGACGATCAACACAACCTTTGTAAAGGCCCAAGGCGAGAAAATAACTCCTACTAGATCAATCCTAAGAGAGAAGTTAGGGTTTTAGTGAGAGGAACTCTCAAAATAGCTTTTTGGAAAAGTAAGAGAGAGAAAGGATGTTGAAAAGGGAACAAAAAGGTCGGATCTCAGCTTTATATAAAAGTCTTCCCAATTGAGCGGCAAAAGCCTCGCTCGAGCGTCACTCACAGATCCCCGCTCGAGCGTCCAATCCCCCGCTCGAGCGGCGGATGCACGCTCCCAGAACTTTTGCAGACAGGGTCCCCGCTCGAGCGTCAAACTCCCCGCTCGAGCGTCACACACAACTCCCGCTCGAGCGTCAAAATCGTCGCTCGAGCGTACATCACTGTAGAGGAGATACTGGATCGTTGATTTTCCCGCTCGAGCGCCAAAACCCCCGCTCGAGCGGAGAGGCCAAATTCTGGGCAACGTTTCTAGGTTTCTCAACACAGCCAACCTATTCCCAACTTGCCCAACAAACCAAAACTCAAGAACACAGAGTAGAGAATAGAGACAAGAGTATGACAACAACACATCTACGGAACCGAGTCCGGATACGACAAATAAAGGAAAGGGACAACCCGGATCGCTATATATATCTTCGTCTATATGTATGCTTCGTATTGTATTGTATTGTATTGTATTGAACTTTGTGATCTAAACACTGTTAAGTTTGAGCAATCTTCAATTTGTGTTGTGAATTGTGTATTGTTCAAATTTGACACACGAGCGTAAAATTATGTACTCGAATTGTGTTGTTTTGAACTCTATGATCTCAACGCTGGTCATTTTGTACAATCTTCCATTTGTATTGTGAAGAGAAAATGATTGGAAGCTCTAATGAGCTCCAATGGGAGTGGACCCACTGTGATATGATGTTTTGACCTTGGTTTTATTTTTAAAATTTATTTTTTATTCCTACCACATCATTAGAGCCCAATTAGAGCTTCAAAATTCGAGGGATGTACCATTGATCTTGTCAAAATTGTCAATTGTGTAAATTGTTTAGTAACCTGTTCAAATTTTATACACGATGTAAAATTATTTATTCTTATTGTACTCTATTGAACTATGTGGCTCAAGAAACTTTGAGGCCTAAAGCAACAATTTAAACAAGGCCTTTTATATTTAGTTTTTTAAATAAATAAATAAAAAAATTGTGTGAATAAATTATGCCAAAATCCTTAAACTTTTGGGAAGTAGATTAAAAGTCAATTTTTTTGGCTTTTTTGATTTTTTTTTTAAATACGTGCAAAAAAAAAAAAGAGTAGAGAGGTGACGTGATTTAAAAAAGTCAAAAAGTTGGCGTTTAACCTGGTTTTTATTCTCTTCTTTTATTAGGTCCTAAGCTAATCTTTTGTTCAATTAAAACTTCTAACTTTTCAAATTAGTTCAATACAACATTTTTGTTGCATTCTATTTAATTTTCACCATTAAATATATTACAAGAGACCTAACTAAAACATAAATTTGTAAATTAATTACAAATTTTTTTTAATATAAAAAAAACTATTAAACCGACACTCTTTTCTTCATCAATATTAGATTTATGAGGTTGTTAATGAACTTTTTAAGTCAAATTTCACTTGTTCTTTAGGTGTGGTTTACCTCTTAGCATTTGAAAATAAACAAATAACCGCTGACGATTTGGGGACTAAAATGCACTATCTAGTAACCTATAACTATCTTTATAGGCCTCTTTAATGTCCTTACAAGACATTTACATTATATAGTAATGATGTAACATGATCATTACTCTACCCTTCCCCCCGAGGGCTGCCTCTCTGCTCTGCTCACCTCCTCTATCCCTTCATTGACAGAAAAATGTGTGAAGCATTTGATTTCTATCAAGGAAGGGAAATATGGAGTATGGAGCTGTTGTTGCTTTTGAGTGTGGCATGTGTTAAGCCGAATCTTTGGTAACAAAGCAGTCGAACACATGGCGAATATTGCTCTCATGAAGCTTTAAAAAAGGATTGGGATGGTTTTTCTCTTAATGCAAAGGTGCACCACGGTTGAGGTCTTATAGGCCTCTTTAATGTCCTTATAGGACAATCGACTGTATTGTAATCGTGTAAATAATGATATGATCGGTGAGGCATGCGATTGCATGCATTATTTCCTTATTTCACTATTAGTGAATTGAGGTAAATCCTGCTAAATACTCTTATGAGGCAAGTGTTTCACATTTACTGTTAATTTGAGTGGAATGTCAAACAGTGCATTTTAGTTTACAAAGCACAAGAAACTATGTATTTATTTCTAAATAAGATAAGGCAAACAACATATAAAATAAGAAAGTAGAATTTGTTTTTTTTCTGTACTTAAAAAATAATAATAATAATAATTATGTTAATATAAGAAAATGATTATATTTGATTCGTTGGATGGCCTTTTTTTAATATATAAAACACATAAATAGGTTTTTTGGCATATTGGAAGTTTTGAGACCTTTAATTTTGGGGCCTTTGCACAATTTTGAGTCCTAAAGCACATGCTTTACCAGCCTTATGCTTAAGTCGGCGCTGATGTGATCTAACAAGCACTGATAATTTTGAGCAATCTTGTATTTGTATGTGCAAATTGTTCAGTTACACGAAAGAAGCCCTAGAGGTCAATGCGAAGCTTCTTGAGGCCAATCCTGAGCATCTCACAGCTTGGAATTACAGAAAATTTGCTGTTGGACACATTCTCAGTCATTCTGAAAGTGATACAGAGATTGATCCAGACTCCATTAAATCTATTTGCAGTGAAGAACTGAGAGTTGTACGTTTGTCGGAACCACTCATATGAAAAAATATATCTATTTCTTTTTTCTATCCATGTATTTGATGCTGTTTGGTCGCTAAAAAACTGTAGGAAAAGAAAAAGAAATTCTGCTGAACACAAGTCAACTGTGCCAAATAGGGCTATTTGGTTAAATTGCGTTTAGTGCAAAGTTTGTTTTGAAATTTTAAAATTTTAAATTATGAGATTTTGAAATATTGCGTTGCTTTCTTTTCTTTGGGTTTTTCAGCGGCCAATTGTAATTATGTTGTGTATTGTGTTTGGGTTCAATTTATTTTGATTTTAATGAAAGAACTCAATATATATGCAGACAGAGCGTGCATTGGCAAAGATGTATAGGTCTTATGGTGCCTGGTATCATCATAAATGGGTGCTAAGCAAGGGGCATTCATCTGTAGATCGGGAGTTGCAGCTTCTGGGGGCGTTCCTGAAGAAAGATTCCAAAAATTTCCATGCATGGAATTACTGGAGGTGAAGATTTGGGTTTGATTTACTTTAATATATTGAAGGACTGTATTTTTAAATGATCTAATTTCGTCTTTATTTTCAGATTTGTGGCAGCATTAAAGAACAGATCAGATGAAGAGGAACTACATTTCACAACTGATTTGATAAACGAAAACTTCAGTAACTATTCTTCTTGGCATAATGGTAGGTATGCTTGTATCTCAATGTTATTTTACCATTTGGATCATCATAATTAAAATGGACTAGTGCGAAAAAATGCTTTTTTGTGCCACTGTTTGATTCTCAAAAAATTTTTTTTTTTTTGTGCCTGTTGTTATTGTAGCATTACAATGAGATGTGCCAAAATCTTATTGTTTTATCTGGCTTCATGGTTCAGTTATAATTTGTTATTCACAATGTTTATGATGTATCTTATTAAGTTATCACGGATAATTCTTTAATTGTATAATCCTTAGATTCTTTTGCAAAAATTGCTTTAGGAAAAATGTGTTGGAACTTTGAAATTAGTTCTAGCTTTGGTGCTGTTAGATGCAGAATGTCTAGTGGTAGTATGCATAGTTATATAGAACATACAAAAAAATTTGTGGATTTTCTACAACATAGGGGTTTTTTTATGACATTTTAGTTAAAGATAAAATATTCAAATATCTACTTTAAAACATGTGACTTATTGTTTATGTAATAAAAACATTCAAAATACGTAAAGCATGACAGACTGGGTATAAGTTATCTTGTAATGTGATGCAATGTTGATAAGATATTGATGACATGCAATGTTATATAACACATCCACTTTAAAACATGTAACTTAACTTCTATTGATGGTATATTGTGATGCGAGGTTGCAACATGATGTCTCCCTTCATGCACCTTGTGGAACAGGGGTTATTTTTGGAGAATACTCAATTAGGGAATGATTAGAATATCATCCCCTATTTATATTAATGAATTTAATAATTACAAGGGAGCTATAATGCATAGAATAATTACAAAATACGAGCCCTAACACTCCCCCTCAAGCTGGTGCGAAAATATCTCTCATGCCCAGCTTGCCCAAGATGTCATGAAATGGCTTACTCCCAACTCCCTTGGTGACGATGTCAGCAAGTTGTTCACCAGACTGCACAAAGGGAGTACATATTGTGCCACTAGTGAGTTTCTCCTTAATAAAGTGACAATCAATCTCAACATGCTTTGTCCTGTCATGCTAAACCGGATTGTGAGCGATGTTGATGGCGACCTTATTATCATAGTATAACTGATGGAGTCCGTCTGATCAATACCTAGATCACTCAACAATAACTTGATCTATAAGAGCTCACACACCCTTTGTGCCATAGCTCTAAACTCAGCTTCTGCACTTGACCTGGCAACCACATTCTATTTCTTACTCTTCTAAGTAACTAAGTTGCATCCAACAAAGGTGCAATACCTTGAAGTAGATCTCCTATCAGTCACTGATCCAACTCAATCAGCATCTGTATAGGCTTCCACACGTAGATGACCATACTTTGAAAACTAAATACCCTGACCAGGAGCAGACTTCAAGTACCTCAAAATCCTCATAATAGCCTCAAAGTGAATCTGATGAGGAGCACGCATAAACTGGCTAACCACACTGATAGCAACAACAATATCAGGACGGGAGTGAGAGAGGTAAATGAGCTTACCTACTAATCGCTGATAGATCCCCCTGTCAATAGCTGCTCCTCCTTCATCATTCCCCAGTTTCTGATTGGGTTCCAGTGGAGTGTCGCAGGCCTTGCAGCCAAGCATCCCAGTTTCCTTCAACAGATCAAACACATATTTCCTCTGTGAGATAAATATTCCATCCTTGGAGCGAGCAACTTCAATTCCCAGAAAATACTTTAAGCATCCTAAGTCTTTGATTTCAAACTCACTGGCTAAATATTTCTTCAACAATGGAATTTCATCACTATCATTGCCCGTAAGAACTATGTTATCTACATAAACAATGAGTGCTGTAGTCTTACCAAGTGAAGAATGTTTCACAAACAAGGTGTGATCTGCCTAACTCTGTTTGAAGCCATATTTAAGTATAGCCTAAGTGAATCTCTCAAACCAAGCCCTTGGAGACTGTTTGAGACCATATAATGACTTTCGAAGCCTGCATACTTTACCTTCTGTCTGATGATCCTCAAAACCAGGAGGAATGTCCATATATACCTCTTTTTCAAGGTCACCATGGAGAAAGGAATTCTTTACATCAAATTGATGAAGTGGCCAATCTAAATTAACTGCTAGAGAGAGAAGTACTCTGACTGAATTCATCTTAGTCACAGGTGCAAAGGTCTCCTGATAGTCAACGCCATATGTCTGAGTGAACCCTTTTGCCACAAGTCTCACCTTGTAACGCTCAATAGAACCATCCACTTTGTGTTTCACAGTATACACCCATTTGTATCCCATAGGTCGTTTGCCCTTAGGTAACTCAGTCAATTCCCAAGTGTCATTATTCCTAAGTGCTTTTATTTCATCAATCATGGCAAGTTTCCACTCAGAGGTAGCAAGAGCATCTTGAAAATGGTTAGGAATGCTAACAGAGGAAATATTTGACACAAACACTCTATATGTGGATGACAAATGGGACTAAGACACAAAATTTGAGATAGGATGTTGAGTACAAGATCTCACACCCTTTCTCTTGGCAATAGGAACATCAAGATCAATGGACTCAAGAGATTCAAAGTTACCTGAACTCTCATCAGAAGCAGGAGATGGCAGTGGAGAAGCAGAAGTGGTCTCTTGTATCTAGGTAACTTTATGTCTGTCTTTGTCCCGAACATAAATTTGCCCTTCCCTATCCTTGGTGATACTGGGTTCTGTAGTCCCAGTAGGAAGTGGTGGTGCAAGAACAACTAGTTCTACCATAGGAATCACAGGAAACACTTCACACCAAGGCTCCCCCTAAAGGGAGGACTGGGACACCAGAGAGGACAAAAAATAGGACTGGGACCCAAAGAAGGTGACATCCATGGACACAAACAACTTACGAGAAGGAGGGTGGTAACACTTATGCCCTTTTTGAGTAGGAGAGTACCCAAGGAAAACATATTTGAGGGAACGAGGGTCCAACTTACCACGAGTAGGAGAGTGATTATGGACAAAACAGACACAGCCAAATATTTTTGGAGGAATAGAAAACAAGGATGGGGAACCGAGGAGGACTTGAAGAGGAGCTTGTTTTTGCAAGAACTGAGTAGGAAGACGATTAATAAAATGGGTAGCGGTGAGAACAACGTCACCCCAATAGGATCGAGGCACACTCATAGAAAAACACATGCACTGAGCCATGTCAAGAAGATGGCGATTCTTGCATTCTGCCACCCCATTTTGTTGACGGGTATTGGTGCAGGAGGTTTAATGGATAATGCAATGAGTAGAAAAATATTGCCCTAACCCAGAATCTATACATTCACCTCCATTATCAGAACAAATATTTTGACAGTGGCCCCAAACTGAGTACAAATCATCTTATGAAAATTGCGGAACATAGAGAAAACCTCACTTTTGTCTTTCATGAGATACACCCAAGTAGTACGAGAAAAATCATCAATAAATGTAATAAACCAGCGATGACCTTTCACATACACAACACGAGATGGACCCCAAATATCAGAATGTATCAATGAGAAAGGAACTATACTTTTATTAAAACTGAGAGCAAAAGAAGCTCTGTGTTGTTTTCCAAGCTAACAAGACTCGCAAAGAAATTCAGACACATTATTGTTTGAAAAAAACAGATGGAAATAAATGCTTAAGTAAAGAAAAAGACGGATGCCCAAGACGCCGATGCCACAGCCATATATCATCGCTGGTAGTAGCACCCTTAGTAGAAGAATGAGAAAGTTTGTTCGGTTGATCTAGGAAGTAGAGACCATTTTCTGCACTACCACTGCCAATCGTCCTCCTCGTGACAAGGTCCTGAAAAAGACAATGATCAGGAAAAAATGTCACACTACAATTCAATTCCTTTGTAATACGACTCAAGGATAGCATGTTAACAGAAAAATTAGGAACATGGAGAACAGAAGAGAGAGGTAAAGTAGAAGTGACATGGACCAAACCTTTCCTAGAAATAGAAGAAACAGTACCATCTGCAATCCTAACTTTGTCCTGACTTGAAGAGGGCTTATAGGTAAAGAAAAGGTCAAAGGAACCAGACATACGATCTGAGGCACCAGAATCAACAATCCAGGGCAAAGTCGTATGAGACAAGAAAACACAAGGAGAAGATGCTAAGTTACCTGAGCGGGCAAATGACAAGGAAGATGTACTGAGAGTAGTAGAAGACTGGCGATCCAACAAGTGACGCAGAACATCCTCAAGCTCATGAGTAGTCATGCTAGAGAGACCATCAGAAGCCTGGCCAACAGAAGTAGAAGTAGAATCAAGTGTATCATCGGCACTAGACTGATGAGCCCGAGGATAGGAGCCACGTCCTCTAGACCAGTCTGACCGATCTCCTCTAGAACCAGACTGATCACGTCGATCCCCGGATGGAGTCCCTGAAGCTTCCAACACGTCTACTGAGTATGCCGCGACTTCTTACATCAATCACAGAAGACAGACTCCTTGGTGGCAGACGGAGGGATGGGAGTCAGGCTGAGGCCATCTTTAGAGGTAGACAATAATGCTGAGTGGTCAGTAGAAATAGGGGACATCATAGTAGACCGGCGACTCTCCTCATTTTGTACATAGGCAAATGCCTTCTGAAGTGAAAGAAGAGTGTCCATACTCAGAACCCAACTCTGAACCGGATCATACTCCACGTTAAGGCCGGCCAGAAACTTGAAGACTCTCTCCTGTGCAATGAACTTCTTGTACCCAACTGAATCAGCAGTGCAAACATGCTTATAGTCCTGCATGTGTTCAAGGCGTTTCCAGCTATTAGTAAGGAAGGTGAAGTACTGAAGAACCGTCTGCTCCCCCTGAACAGAGCTCTCAATAGGGCGGCGTAACTCAAATGCCTGTGAGAAATTCTCTTTGTGGGAATAGGTGGTAGCCACAGCATCCCAAACATCTTGGGCAGTCTCTATAGATAAGTTGCCCTCGCCAATGTCTGGTACCATCGAATGAATAAGCCAACTCATAATCAAAGGGTTGGTAATCTCTCATTGGTCATAACCCGAGTCAATTGTGCTAGGTGCCTGTATCCTGCCATCCACATACCCAATCTTCCCTCTGCTCTTCAGAAACATAGTCAAACTCTGCGACAACGTGAGATAATTCTGACCATTAAATAGAAAGGTGGTGATTTTAAGACTAGGGTTGGGGTTTTCAATCATAGTAGTAGGTATAGGAAAACTCTCACTCCTAGGTGTCTTAGAAGTAGTGGATACACCAGTGGAATCTGCCATAGATATTGTACTACGAACCATCAACAAAACTAGTGCGAATCACAAATCCGGAAAGTGGAGGAATACAAACACAATGACCACTAAGAAAATTACAGACTTAAAAACTCATCAACCCTTTTTTCCTTTACTGCATTTTTTTCTTCTTTTACTCTTTTTTTTTGTTTTTTTTTTGAAAATAAATAAATAAATTAAAGAAAAACGAGAGAGGTGAGTTACAGACCACAAACATAGCTTCCAAGTCACGAACAAGTGACGAAGAGAACTCAGAGATACATCTTCATGAAGACGATAGACAGACGATAGGCGACAGGGACAGACCCACCAGTCGGAGGCAACAGGGACAGGCGCACCAGTCAGGGCTGCCTAGGGCTCTCCCAGCCCAGTCGACTATTGCCGTTAGGCCTGCTGGCCTTAGCTTCGCCAGCGACACTCCTAGTTGGGGCTGCCTAGGGCTCTCCCAGCCCAGTTAGCCACTACCGTCAGGCCTCTTGGCCTTAGCTTCGTCGGAAGACGATTGTAGAAGATGACTGTGGAGTGGCGATAGTCCTAAGGGTGTGGCGATGGAAGATGACTGTGTGGTGTCTCTGTGGTGGCTCCAGTGGGTACTGTATGGGTAGAGGAATTTAGGTTTTAGGGTTAGGCTCTGATACCATGTTATTTTTGGATAATACTCAATTAGGGAATGATTAGAATATCATCCCTATTTATATTAAAGAATTTAATAATTACAAGGGAGCCCTAATGCATAGAATAATTACAAAATAAGAGCCCAAATAACAATATTATTCTAACAAAAATATTCATTAATTCTAATCCTTATATCAAAAGTTGATAAGCACTTCACTATTTAAATGGTCATCAGCCTAACAGATTCCAAAAAAGAAACAAATGCTGTTTATTTCAGATTAATCTTCAGTGGCATTTTTCTGTTTGTAATACTATTTAAGCAGCTCTCTATGTGTGTCAATCTAGCATGCGATGTTATATAAAATTGTAGCTTGATTAACTTTCAACTTTGCTTTGAAGTCAAATGATCAATTCTTATACACATTAATGTTATAGTGGAAACTACATGATGAAACACCTGCTACCTTTTGATATTCTATCTATTCTAGCAGGACTAGAAAATTAAGTTTCTTGTCCAATTGTGCCTTTTGTTTTTCTTTTTCAACCTACACAAACATGCTTGTTTCTTTGAGTGCATGTTTTACCTTGTGATGTATCTGTCTATTTCCTTAAACATATTTCTTGTTTTTTATTCTACTTTACCTTACCATAAATGTTCTGCAGTGTAATTCTGTCTCATTTACTGGAGAAAAGGGCTCAAGGATCTTTCTCAAAGGAGAAAGTTTTGACCATGTACACCAAGCTCTTTTTACTGACCTAGATGATCAAAGTGGATTGTTTTATCAGCTTTAGCTTCTTGAGCAAACAGTTAAAGTGGAGAATCCTCTATTGGTTTCTACCTGGCCACCTCATGGTTCTAATCTTAATGTATCAGTAGATGGTTTCCTGGATACTTATGCTTCGTCTCCTGTCACAGGTTTCCATCTTAATAGTGGGATAATTCCACCCATTCTTTGTTTTGATGAAGGAGTTGAAGGTGTGAGTTCATCTACAATAACTGTGCAATCTGTACATAACACAAATAAAGATTTAATTTGGTCACCACTTTCAACAAACAACTCTGGGACTTCCCAAGCTTGGTAACACATTTAACTTTTCATGAGAATGATCTCCATTCTTTACAAACTCATCCTGTATAGGTCAGCCTTGGACATTCTCAGGGAATTGTGTCTCTGAGTGGATTTCACCATAGCCATCCTACTCATTTTTAATTTACAGTTTTAATACAACGTCATGGTTCGCAACATGCTGAAATGAAAAGTGCAGAGATGATTTCATGGGGAGATGAAAATTTTCATACTGGTGAAACACATCTTCTGGAACCAACCCAAATTAAAATTTTCGATCAACTGAGGAATAGTGAGGTGAATGAGTCAACAGCTTCTAAGTGGAGTGCTGAGACTATAGTTAATGAGATAGCTCTTTTAGAATTCTTTGTCATAGATAAACTGGTATGTGGAATTCATTCATGAGTAGCTTTGCAGCATCAAAGCAGCTTTATTGTTTGTCCAATGTCCTCTTATTTTCTCCCGCTGGTTATTGTAGTAAACTTGGAAAGCTTATGCTTGCAAGATTGTTGACTGCACATGATGCAATGATGTCATATGATAAAACTCAGAGACATGCAAGATGGATCATTCTGAAGAAGTTAAAGAATTATATAGTGATCTTATGACATTGGACCCACCACATTCTCAATACTACAAGGATGAATACAGCTTAGTCATGTTAAAGTAGGTGAATATCTCTTCTCTTCTATATTACTGTGTAAGCACAGTCCATTTAGGTTCATTTTTTATTGTTGTGCTGGATGTATGAGTAATATCTCTTTAATACTTCATGTTCTCCTTGAGGAGAGCTAGAGCTTTGAACCATTGCATTTAGGAGTAAGAACAAGCTGATATGAGTTGAGCAGCAAAAAAGGTATTACATGTTTGTGCTTAACTTAGCAGGTACGGAGTAGTGCTTGTGCCTGCTTCTAGTTTGGTTGAATTTGTGCTGTTATTGTTTGAGCTGAGTTTGGCCAAAACAGACAAGCTACTGCAGTTTGTCTCTGCTCATTTTGTGAATACCATCAGATATTATTTCCTAGTGGTTTTAATATCCTATCCTACTGACGTATTGATTACTTGATTGGCCAACACAGATATCTTATATGAAATTATGCGTCAAAGCTCATTATATAAAGTCATAGATAGGCTTAAAATATATTAGTAAAACAACACTTAAAATGAAAAATATTTGTTTTCTACTTAACAGGCCAGGTGGCAAAGTCCCATGGAAACAGTCTTCTTCAATTGTCCCTATACAAAGGCATGTTGTCACAGCCTCAACCCACACACCCTCTTAGGCTAAAGTCACCTTCAACTTGGATCATATCATTCCTACATACTGCTATGTAAATTGGTCTATGTTACACATGACAGATTGATAAGCCTTTCATCTAACTTTGGACACGTGAGGTTGTCACCTGTAACGCCCTCAAAATAAACGCCAAAACCAACCAATGTTAGCATGCTTAGATATAAGAGAATAAGGCATACATATATTCCATCAGAGTATTCATTACAAAAATGTAATACATGTTGACAACAAAAGTAAACGCTCTATAGGCTTACAACTTTCCAAGTCAACACTTGGTTACAAAAATAGAGTGCTAACTCGTACAAAGAAAGCCCTTGGCTTGATATACATGTAATACAATAAAACAACAAAAGGTAGTCTAACAGCCCCAAGCCTTCCAAGCTACGTCCTTGGAGGTGGCATAACACCTGTACCTAAAAATGATGTCCCATATAGGGTGAGCCACAACCCAGTAGAAATACACTAAACCAACTATAATCAATGACTAAAATAATAGCATTCGATAGATGGTCCACACTTATATTCCAACTTATATTGTATTACAGTTTCTTGACAATCATGTCCATGTTACAATTCAGTTTCCATTTCTTATTCAACTTTAAGTTTGAAAACAAGGCTCAGAACCTGGCCAAATAATTTAGTGAGATAATAACTCATCACTAAAATACTTTCGAAATTCATGATGGATACACATTTTGGTGTTGTAACAATAACACATAAAATCACTTCCATACTTCTCCAATGATATACATTTTGGTGTTGTATCAAATAGACATAGAAACACTTCTATACTTCACACATGATACACATTTTGGTGCTGTATCAATGCCAAACAATTTCCGGTTTAGAGGTCCATCTCCTATCTTCCCCTAAACCGTGGAGTACATCCCCTATCTCCTCCTACACAACACAATGTATATAAACACAGATCATATAGATAATCAATCAATTCATAAGGTTAATGTATTATTCCACAGTCATATTCGATGACACCTTCAATTGATTAGTTTTAGTTTGCCTAATCATCATGCATTGTCTACAACAATCAAGACTATCCTCCACCGATAGCCCAAAGCAGTTATTTCTAAACAGAAAATAAATGCACCAAATGGATAAAATGTCAACATTTGCCTAGGTGAGCGATAAAGTAATCCAACTACACCCTTTAATCCCATACTTTTCCAATTTCAATACTTTCTATTCAATTCCTCATTTCCCAAAATTAATTATACAAATTAATTTATCATAACAATTACAGCTTTTTCCCATATTCACGATACTAACCCTAAGGTTCCATTTTCATCAATAATCCAACACCAAGTCCATTTTCCAATGTATTACATACATAAGGGTTTATATGTTTGAAATCTCATCTTTTGAAAATTACACAAAGGCCCCGAACTTTCTCAAAATTACCCAACAACTCCCAACATATCGAAATACCAAAATTTAAAGACAAAGCTCATAAGATGGAGAAGGATATCCCTACCTCGAAGTTAGAGCTCAAATGAAGAGGAAGACCAAAATCAAAGTGCTTCAAACTCTAAACTTTTCGGATCAAAATGTAGCCCTCAACGATCAACACACTTTTTACAAAGACAACAAGGGAGTGAAACACTCTAGCTAGATCAAACCCTAGAGAGAAGAGAGATTCTAGAGAGAGGAGCTCTCAAAATCAATTTTTGGGAAAGTAAGAGAGAGAGTGGAAGTTGAAAAGTGATTTAAAAATGCCCAGCTGCCAACTGATATACGACTCTCCCGCTCGAGCGTAGAACAGGACGCTCGAGCGTCAAGCACAAAAA
Source organism: Camellia lanceoleosa (assembly GCA_025200525.1). Classification (NCBI taxonomy): domain Eukaryota; kingdom Viridiplantae; phylum Streptophyta; class Magnoliopsida; order Ericales; family Theaceae; genus Camellia; species Camellia lanceoleosa. The sequence goes on from CM045769.1 coordinate 72,934,502, forward strand.
ACTGGACCCGCTCGAGTGCAAGAAGGCCCACTCGAGCGCCAAGACACAAAAACAAAACACATCAGCTTGATCGTGAAAGCCAGTCCACTCGAGCGTAGATTACCCCATTCCAAAACTTTTACAGACAAAGCACCACCAGTTCGAGCGCCAAGATACTCGCTCGAGCGTAAGGAAACCCGCTTGAGCTTGAATAACACACCTGCAGAAGTTTTGCAGAGACGTGAAATACTGAGAGTGTCTAAACCTTGCTCAAGCGCAAAGAGACCCGCTCGAGCAGACCACCAAAGAAACGAACTCCGCTCGAGCGCAGAATAATCTGCTCGAGCGTAACACCAAAAATTTGGGCAACAACACTTGAGACCAAAACTCAACCTACCTGTTTGAAACATGCCCAACACATTCTAAAACTCAAACATAGGGAATTAAAGGATGACAAGGAGATATACAACCACCAACTCCATGGAACCAAAGTCCGGAATACAACAAATACAGAAAGGGAAAATCGGAATCGCTATATCACCACTCATCATGCTTGCATCAAATTAGAAATCTGATGATAGCTACTCAATGCCCTCGTATTAAAGAATCTAAATGTTATTAGGTTTGAGGGCTTTACTGAACATAATGAAGAGTTTTTCACACTTAAACTAAAAGAAATTGGCTCAACTCTTGCTTAAGCTTTCACTCATTTTGCTTAAGAACTAGGTCAAATGACCCTTTAGCCATCTAAAGTCCAAATAGTTGTACTTGTATTGCTGTCATATAAACATGCTATTTTACATGCTCATTTAAGTAAACAGATGGGCATGTTTCTTCAATAAGTTCATCTAGAATTCAAAGTAAAACCAAACTTAGTTCAACTACTTAGTGGTTGATCTGTTCATATAGTGGGTTTATTATTATTTTTATTGAGATTAGTCTAACTAACCGTATAGTTATGTTCATTGGAATTATGAATGTCTTGTGTAAGAATCTCTAATAGTTTTTTTCAACACACACCCAGAGAGATCTCTAGTCAATAATATTAGTAAGAGTTTAGTGTTAAAGATTTGCCTTGAACCTTTGATATAGATTACTGATTTTTCTATAACACAGATTCTCATATTTTTTGTGCTTCGCAATTGATCTCCATCGAATCTTTCTTTGAGGCATTCTTTGTCATTACAGGGACTCGGCATCATCAGGCACCAATAATTATATATGTTTATGACTCAGTAATCTTTCAATGTCACATATTGGGTCTATTGAGAAATTACTGTGGGTCCAAATATTAGACCTCAGCCACAACCAACTTAGCTCAATTGAAGGTAAACTACAATTGATTCTTTAAATTTTCGTTGTCACTTGAATATGTTTTTGTGGTTTTGATTTTCAATTCATTGTATTTCTGTATCTATCTATTTATCTATCTATCTATCTATCTGTCTATCTGTCCATCTATATGTGTGTATTATGTCTTCATATATACAATATTATACATAAACACATTTGTACAACATTAGTTTATTCATGGCCATCTTTATTTTGTAAAATTGTACCAGTCAAAGTGTTGATAGTTTCATGGTGCATTTTGATGCTTAAAAGGCATTTCTAATGATTATTTAAATGAAATGGCCATCTATATTTTTTTGTAAAATGGTGCCAGTCAAAGTCTTGATAGTTTCATGGTTCATTTTGATGCTTAAAAGGCATTTCTAATGATTATTTAAATGAAAGTAACTGAGTGCTTTTTATTGGTCTTTATGACAGTATTGCAGGTTATGCAGCTTCTTTCTTGCTTGAACCTTAGTAACAACAAAATGGGTAGTTCTTCTGCCGTAGAGGCTTTAACACTGCTAAAGTCATTGAAAGTGTTGGATATCTCATACAACGAAATCGGTGCACACGTTGTCGACACAAGAAGGTACTTGTGCTCTTCTCCTCTCTCCTATACAGTAGGAAGTGATTGGAATTTTGGTGAATTTGCAATTAGTGGTGTCAATGTGACAAATTACTAGGAAGTGTTTGCAATTTTAAAGACTTGAAGTTGACACAATTAGACATTATTGGGAATGTTGTTGCTGAAGAAGAGTTTAAGTTGTTTCTGGTTAATATATTACCTGCGCTTAAGTGGCTTGATGGTGTAGAATTGCATTGATTTTGCATTCCTTATCCTGTTTCTCATACGGTTAAGTTGTAGTTTTTTTTTCATATAATTTACCAAAGAAAAGTTGCTATTTTATAAGATAGTGAACATTTGCTTATAGACGCTTTACCCCAACTATTTTGCCAGATGGTCTTTTGGTAATTTTATAAATTTATCAATTGATCTCTATTTTCCCCGTTTAATTATTCTTGGTTTCATATTAAATCAGTGAAATATTTAGCTGAAATTTTCATCCACGGTTTTAAGGCAAAGATAACCACTGCTAACTCTAGGTCGTGAGTTGGGTAGTTTCCATCTTAAGTCTTCAACTGACACGAACCATACACCACAACCTTAGCCTCTTACATCAAGACACATCCCAAACCTTCCCTAGAAGCATCATAGTAAATAGTGTAACCCAACCCTCTCTCTGGAATAATCAAAATAGGTGTAGCAGTCTGCCTAGACTTCAACTTTAGGAAAGATTTCTCACATGACTCACTCCAAACGAACTTGACGCCTTTTCTGGTTAGTCTAGTCAGCGGAGAAGTTAGGGTAGAAAAGACTTTCACAAACCGCCTCTAATAACCAGCTAGACCGAAAAAGCTATGAATCTCAAAGGCATTCTTTGGTCACTCTCAATTTTGCATACTATGACCCTATTTCTGGAAATTACCTAACCCAATAACTTCACCTCGAAAAGCCAAAATTCACATTTCCTATACTTTGCATAAAACCAATGTTCCCTAAGCAACTATAAAAAAATACAGAGTTGTCCCTCATGCTCCTCCTCGGAAGGTGAATAAATAAGAATGTCATTCACGAAAACCACTACAAATTTATTGAGATATACTTGGAAGACTTGATTCATTATGTCCATGAAAGTGGTAGGGGCATTGGTCAAGCCAAAAGGCATTACAAGAAATTCATAGTGGCCATATCGAGTATGAAAGGCCATTTTCGGAATATCCTCCTCTTTCACCTGCAACTGATGATAACCCAACCTTAGGTGTACTAACCTGACCCTCGTACATGTTTTTGGTATACCTTCAGTCCCTTATTCTGTGCATTTAAATGCTTACTGCGAAACTTTATGTGAAATTAAATTTAATTAAGTGAATCCTATGATTATGGATGCATATCTGTCTCATAGGAGAAAAACCTGTTACAATTAGAATGTTTGGATCAGAAATTGAGAGCCTTAGAGGCTTGATAATCTGAAATTGATTTTATATTTGAAGTCAGCATGATTTTTAGGTCTTAAAATGATTTTCTGTGAAATTTTGATTAAGAATGATTAAACTGATTGATTTTCTTCTTATTCACCTTATATATATAAATATCAATGCTCTTTAACCATTTGACTTGGGAAATTCATTTCAAAATATCTCCTAGGAGAGAATTAAAGAAGAAGAATAAGGAGAGTTTAACAAGGTAGGGAATTGTGACAAAAATTGTGACGGTTTGTAGAGATTAAACCAAGGTATGTAAACTCCACCTTAAATTAAGCTCTTTCTTGGGTTTGAGTGAGCATGCCCTTTCAATTGGGGGAGCTAGGGGTTATGTTGAAGTTTTGTGGGTGATGATTGTCTAATTGGGAGATTATACTCACCATATGGTTGTCTTGGGAACTAGTTTGAGTTATATGAAGAAATTACACCTTACTTCCTTGTTAATTTCATGTGGATACTCATCTATGCGTTTGGATTATGTGATTAGATGACTATATACATACATATATATATATTTGTATGTGTATAAGTGAACCCAAAAATAATTAGAACTTTGGAAACGATTGTGATTGGTTTGATTATGAACTCAAAGTAATTAAGGACCTAAGTAGATTTGTGATTAATTTTTATGTGATTTTGAGCCTTATTCTTGTGTTAAATTCATCTATTTTGAACCTTGCAAAAAATTGGGATTGCATCTTTGCTTTACAGGTCTTGAGAAGGGTACCGCGTCGTGCCCACTTCCGCACGCAGAGGGGGGATGCGCACTGCCTGCCGTACAAAAAATTTGTTGCTCTGTTTCCTGTATTTGATCCTCTGATATTATTAAAATGATTATTTGATAATCCTAGAGTGGTTGTAAATTCATTCAAAGCCTAATGACTTAGAAAATGATTTAAAAGAAAAAAGGAACTAATGTGTGAATTATATATGTGTGTAAGACACACTCCGGGAGGAACCATCGCTCCGCCATAGCACTGGGAGTAATAGTACTATAGATGTACATTTATTTACCATTAATAATAATTGTTATTAACGTTCTGGTCTCCGCAAGTAAAGACGTTAACATGTATGTTTATTGGGCATTGGTGTGAACTTATGTAAACGTTAAAGGAATCTGCGTACATCTGTAACACTCTGGAATCACTCTGCTCTGTTGATATCTGGGCCAGAGGCCATTCTGCAAACCCTGTTTGGCCTATGGCCAATCTGTAAATTATGTCCGGCCTAAGGCCGTTCTGTATATTTCTAGGCTTAAAGCCATTCTATTTAAAGACTAGGCCCAACGCCGTTCTGGAAATAGTCACAAAATCAGATTAACTATATGCCCTCTGCATCTATATACGCAATGATATTCATTATAAATCAAGCTAATCATTGAATTGTTTACGTACTATTATTCACTGAGCTTCGCTCACTCTATATTATGTCTGTTCTATAGGTAATCAACTTGGAGGTCAGTCTTAACGCCTGATGCTCGTTTCTCTTTTGTCAACCTCAGGGTGTCCAGGCACTTAGATGAAGCCCGTGTGTTTTTGAGAAGCTTGCTAAGCCTTTGGCCTTATACTCTAATTGTCTGTCTACGGTTGAAATGTAAATAACCCTTTGCTTCACCAGTGTTATTGTTATATGCCCAATCATGGGGCTGGATCTGTGTATGTATATGTACATAACAAATTCTCAGATGTATGTCACTGTATGTGTACTTACCTTATGCGATGTTTATGATCCTGGCATATTAGTGGTAGCTCAATGGATGTTAGTTTATGTTTTAAATGCTTCTGTTCAGGCCCATAAGGTATGCATATCGGATTTTATGTCTGTTTCCGAAGTGGCCATGCCCAAACTTTTAGGGGCGGGTTTAGGGGCGTGACATTAGGTCTATCTTTGAAAAACACCGGGAACCTTTAAGTTGCTCCAAAAGATCACCTATTCTAGGCAACAAATATTTATTCTTAGCAGTGACCCTATTCAACTTGTGATAATCAATGCATAATTGCAATGAACCATCATTCTTCTTAGCAAAGAGAGCCGGTACTCCCCATGGAGAAGTACTGAGGCGTATAAAGCCCTTGTCTAATAACTCTTGTAGCTGCTCCTTCAAAACGAGCAATTTTGTCAGTGCAAATCTATAGGGTGACATGGAGATGGGTGATGTACCGGGCACTAAGTCTATAGAAAACTCGACCTCACGATGAGGTGGTAATTCAGAAAGGTCCTTAGAAAAAACATTAGAAAATTTGCAAACCACTCTAGGGAATTCCCTCGAATCCTACTATTCTCATCATCAAATAAGGTTGCAAGAAGAGAGCTACGTTCACCTCGACCACGTGGGTCATACAATGGCAGTAACAATCTATTGGTTCTATTCCCCAGAAAAGAGAAACAATTACCACCCGGTGTGCACACAGTGACTCTCATACAGTAACAGTTTATAACGGCACAGTAGGAGGACAACCAATCCAAGCCAAGGATGACATCAAAACCCGACATATCTAATAACACAAAACTAAAAGGGAGCCAGCAATTAGTGACTTCAATCACACACTCGCAACATCCCTGATTCAAGACAACTTTACCCCCAACAGGTGACTCTACCATGAGCAGAGATTCTAGTTGTTCACTTTCTAACCCTAAAATGGATGCGAATGCGCATGCTATGAATGAGTGTGGTGCTCTAGTGTCTATCAATACATTAGCCCAAGTATTGAAAATAAGATATGCATCTCTCACTACCAACGACCTAGATGACTGCTCGAATGAGGTAATGGCATAAACTCGCCCCTCTGATCCTTGCTTGCTCCTATCTCCCCTTTGAATGTAAGCCGATTGGACTGACTGTGCGGAAGTGGCCACCTGTACCGCCCTAGATGCCTGTCTAGACTGAACTGGCTGATGAGTTTGCCTTTCACTCTGACCTGACTGAAAACCTCCCACTGGTCGGAACCCTAAAGCACTAGTCATCCTGGCTATCTGTGGACAAGGTCCCTTTGTATGACTAGACTGGCCACACTAATAGAAGATCGGTGATTGACCTCCACCCCATGTCTGGCTCTAAGAATGAGCCGAAGTTTGGCGTTGTTGACTACCCCTTTGGGGACACGCAACAGAGTTATGGCCTAGCTCACCACACCGATAACAAGTAGCTCCACTTTGCCCCGTACTATCCGTACTCTTCCCTGGCCTAGGAATCGATGACATGACCTGTAGAGGTGGTGATTGAAAAGACAACAAACTCCTCGACTTTTTGGATGATCTAGTATTGAAAGCCCTTGCCTCTTCTGCCGTCGCCTCTTTTTTTTAGCCTCCAACATTACTTCCACAAGTGCGGCACACTCTACCAACCTATCATAATCACAAATCATATTCCCATCACTTTCATTAAGATCCCTGGCCTCAATCTTTTCTCAAAGTTTAGGCACCGATACTCCTTCGTTACTATGAGGTCAGGTGCAAAACGAGATAGACTAGTAAAGGTATCCTCAAACTCTGCTACAGTAGATTCAAATTGTTCAAGCTCCTCAAATTCCCTCCTTAGATACTCCTTTGTAGTAGGAGAAATGTATTTCTCCTGGAAGGCATATGAAAATGCCTCCCGAGTGTGCTCAATTCAGCCCTTGGTGTACTTCCACTTTGGCTTGCGTTTCCCTTCGACTGGTAGGTGGCAAGTGCTACCTGAATGTCACCCTCACGGATGTCTAAAATCCCGAAAGACTTGGTGATTTGATCTAGCCATTTGTCGGCCTTCAATGGTTCAGCGCTGCCTTAAAATTTGGCGGGGTTAGAGAGGAAAAACTTCTTTAAAAATGAAGTGCTAGACTCTTGCATGCTCGGCTCTAAGAATATCCATGCACTCTCTGAGAGCCCCGAGCATCTCTCGGGCTAACGCCACCATAGCGTCTTGGGCCGATGGAGTGGCCATATTATTTTGACCTAGTCATTCTTCCAGATGTGGGATTTTCGGTTCGGCTAGAATGTCCTGACCGCCTCAGCAAGGTCTACCACGGCCTTTACCACGTCTAGACATCTTATATAAGAGTAGATGTAAAATAGAATTAACTCATAGTTCACATACCAACACACCACCTCACACATTACTCCCAGTTAAGTCTTTATTTCACTCCAAACATATGGGCACACAAACAATTAGAGCACATGCGAGTCATCCTCCTAAGATATCAAAGATTTCCAAGTGGAAGAGGCATTGATCAGGTGCCTTTCCAAAGAGACTTCAATGGTTGTAATGGACTCTAATTATATCCTAGAAACTTGACCTCATACCCAAATAGTCACAGAAGCACGTAAACATCCAAACATGTAAGGCAAAACATCCCATCCTAACATGATAAACCCATTATGGCATGAGCCACATCCCATGAGCTCCAGGTATTCAAACTCGGTTAGCTCTGATACCAGTTTGTAATGCCACCAAATCTGAAACTATAAATTATCCAACACAGCCGAGATGTATATATAATATTCAACTCAAATTCACAATAAATCCCAAATTTTCTCTTTCTCATTGAACTACAATTCCAAGGTTACAAAATATATATTCAAGCTTTCACAATTCAAGAAGATAGAGAAAGTTAAACAAATGCCCCCTGGCTTACAATATTAAATATGTGGCCTTCAATGAACAAAAGGGGCTTAGTTCAACAATTACATTACAAATTCAAAATATCATTGACTTTTAAACAAAAGAGTTGGTCAGCTTCTTTTTCATTGGGGTAGTTGCGGTTCACTAAGTCCTAAAATTTGTTAGATAATAATGAGCAATTGCCCAGTATAGAATATATTTAACCACGTATATAAACATTTGATTTAAATTATGCATAACCATGTTCCTTTACTTATGGACATTAATTTCCCAACCTCATAACCTAATACACATCATTCCATTTAACTCCACATTTCTCAGTCCTCACACGAATGGCAAGTAGGCACCTCAAATATACCACATTTATCGTCATCGCACAATTAGGCATGTGGACACCTCAACATTCCCATATTTGTTGTCCTCACACGACCGGGAAAGTGGACACCTCAATGCCTCACGCGGGTAAAACCATATCACACAACAAGTAACAATCCAAAAACTCAAATTTCATCTCAACATAAGGGATCTCAACACATATCTAATTTACCCATTACCTTTCTTATTACCCACCATGACCCATGAACAACAATTAGGGTTTCACAAGAAATTTAGGGCTTTTCTTTCCATACCTTAGTTTTCCAAAATTATTGATGTGTACATTATTTTTAACTAAGAAATAACCAAATCTCCCACAAATCTTAGGACAAAACTTGTTATCACCATTAGTATATATATATCATCCATTCCAAATCACACATTCATATCATGAGATTAACACATATTCAAACCAAAGCATAGATATACATGGGTAAAAACATTCCTACCTCAAAGGTTGTAAGAGAAGAGACAAAGACCCATGGAGTGAGCTTGCGAAATAACATGATCCAATCGGTTCAATGTGTAGCTTATGGCTAGATTAACAACTTTGATAAAAGGAGAATGATGGATTCTTGCTAAAAATGGGTGAAATATAATGCTTTAATGCTAGGGTTTTCAAAAATAGGTGTTAGAGAGAGAAATGTGTGAAAAAGTGAGCCCAAAAAGTGTTTAGATCGAGTTTTAAAACTGCTGTTCTGAATAGATCACTCGAGCGAACTTTCCACTGCTTGAGCAAAGTGCTCAAAAACAAAGAGACAGCTCGAGCTAACTTTACACCGCTCATGCGGTAAATACAAGCACTCAGAAGTTTTGTGGAGTTACAATGAAAATACTAGGATCCTCATTTCTACGCTCAAGCGACCACAAATACCATTCGAGCGGTCATGCCTGCAACGAGCAAAATACTGGGAGCTTTGCATCACTGTTCGAGCCACAGATTGACTGCTTGAACGGTCTTCTAGAACAGATTGTTACACAATTTGTGTCATGACCCGAACCCGCCCCCGTGGGTTGAGGACATAACCGGCCAGTAATCATGAGATTACCTACGGCCTCAAGCCAAACCATATGTATTTTAACAGAGTTCATGGGGGCCAAACGGAAGCAATTTGAAACTTTGTCCGTAGAGCCGTGCTTATATGCACATCGTTGCATACATTTGTTAATAACTCACGTCAGAAAATGCAATAACATGAAATTCTGTGCAACCAGGATCACTCGAATCTAAGTCAGCCAAACAAAACTATATACAGACACATTCAAAGACTTCGCTAACCTGACAAAATATAAATACATAACGAAAAGGAGAAGACGTGTCTCATGCGTGAGACGCAAGGGCTGACTCCTCAAAACCTTAGTTGTTCCAAACTGACTTCACTGAGGCTGGGTCTGGACCTCCCCTGGCTCACCTACAAACACATGAATGAGCGTGAGCAAAAGCCCAGCAAATAATATCAGATAAAGAAGATACACAAACAATATGTAGAACAACTTGCTTCAAACTGCCTTGGGCCCACTTCATATTTCCATTTATCATGTACATACACAATTTCAGTCAAGTGACTATGGTTCCAACATACTGGCCCTTGGCCCATTTATCTTCCATTCGTGTCAGACTATCATTCATTTTAGACTTATCGTTCTTATCAGACTATCATCTATATCAAACTGGCCTTTAGGCTTTTCAAACTTTCATTCGTGTCAAAACGGCCTCTGGCCCATTCATTCATGTCAATCGGCCCTTGGCCCAATCATTTATCAATAGGCCTTCGGCCCAATCATTTATCAATCGTTGTCCGTCATTCAAACTAATGAACTCACATAACTTTCATAAACAATAGGACAACAACATAGTTAAGATATCTTTTTAAGATATTACTCACAGTGATCGGCTTGTGGATTTGCCCTGGAGCTTGACCCTACACATTTCATGAACACAAAAGGGTCACTAATAGTTCAATCTGTTCTTTACTTCACATGTTCCTCATTAGGCATCATTCTTATCTCTCTAACTCATTTACAATGCTTAACATATGCCTAAGAGTGCTTGCAAGTGAAAGAGAAAGGAAAACAAAACACAGAATGCAAAAACAGATTTTCAGAAAATAGGGTCCACGCTCGAGCGTGGACTTCCCCGCTCGAGTGGACCCTTAAGCCTGCAAAAGTGCTGGTTACCTCAATTTCCTGCTCGAGCGTGAACTCGGCCGCTTGAGCGGACTGCCTGTCTACATAGCTCCCCGCTCGAGCGTCAACTTCCCCGCTCGAGCGGGCACCATGTCTGTCAAAAATGCTGGGAGCACGATTTTCCCGCTCAAGCGGCACTTCCCCCACTCATAGCATTAACAATTACTTAGGAGATAAATTCACTAAGACCACTACTCTCTCCCATTTCCCAAACATACAACATGTGTACCTTTTTCAAAACATATTTTCAAAATGTTCGATTCCCTTCAATTCCTAAAAGACAAGAAGACATTTTAGTTTCTTTAAAACACAATCGTATCTATACATGCAAGCCCTAAATAAAAAGGGAGATAACAAATCTTCATGTATAAAATCAACAAATGAGGCAACCCGGCCTTCCAAAACCGTAATGAACACAATCCATGATGTTCCTAGATATGCAGAAACAACAACCACAAAACTTTGCTCTACTAGCTATGTGCGTAGTAAGCCAAAGATACACCTTTCACAACAGCAAGCCAGTTTACCAGGCGCTAGCTGGAAGGGTATGGTGCCTCTAATTTTTAGCGCAATTAGTTCTCCAGGCGCTAGCTGGAAGGTAACGGTACCTTTGATTTTAAGCGCAGGGTATAACACCAACAATCACAGCACCACAAGGCATAACTAACATGTATATTGCATACACATAAACTATCCAGATACCAGCAATGTGTTAAAGTAGATGAACACATAGGTGTAATGCACACACGACAATTCAACACAACCACGTCATCCTCCATCGATGACCAAGGACAAAACCTCTAGATGCATGCATTTAGTACATCTATTAAAAGACTCAATAATCATGAGATCACAAACCCAATGATGACATTAACATGGTAGTTAAAGATACAACCTTCATATATGTGTGTTCAATACTCAAAATATAACAACCCAATTCTTATACTTATTTTAGAAACACTTTTCCCATTTCACAAAACGAATTCCACTTCCTTTTGTTTTCACAAAACCAACTCCATCTCTTTTGTTTCCACAAAACCGATCCCATTCCTTTTGTTTTCACAAAACCAATTTCAAAGACAATAAAGCCATAACTCATTTTAATCCACTACATTCTTTTCAAAGCCATTCCAAATTAATTATGCAAATTATTTAGGAGATAAATTCACTAAGACCACTACTCTCTCCCATTTCCCAAACATACAACATGTGTACCTTTCTCAAAACATATTTTCAAAATGTTCGATTCCCTTCAATTCCCAACATATATTCTCTAATTAAAATCCCACTTAATTTCGTGTTTCAGAACGGCCTCAGGCCCATGTAAAATAGAACGGCCTTGGGCCCAATAGAATCTAAAACGGCCTTAGGCCCATCATAAAACAAAACGGCCTTGGGCCCATCACATTATAGAACGACCTTAGGCCCATCATAGTAGCAAAACGTTACAGAATGGCCTTAGGCCCAGTACAATAGTAACAGAATGACCTTGGGTCCATACTTCGTATACCAAAGTACAATGTATGTCCAGTGTATTATTTATAACATGAGGTACTCATAAGAGTCCATAAGTTCACAAATGACATATCAACACAAAATGTGACTAAAGCACTACGTTACAATACTATCATTCACAGTGATGTGGGTGGACGCTGATTCCTTCCTGCGGATGCCCTACACAGAGCACATAAAGTGTAAGTACATCACTTTTATTAATTCCTCTTCATTCTTGTTATTCAATTCGCTATGTGTCATGATAACTAAACGCATTAAAGGAACATCAAACAAGTATAATAACAGATTCATAGGGTCAAACAAGACGTAAGAAAATTATAGAATTTCCAGACTTGGGCTGCACATGTGGAAGTCCTTTTTAGCAGAATGCATTCAATTTTCACCCTTGTTTTCCGCACGTGAGGCTGTGAGCCCCGCACATGCGGTTGTACCTCCCGCACATGCGACCATAGGCCCCGCACGTGCTGTCGTTTGCTCTATTTTTAGTCCGAAACTTCAACAACTCAAGGGTATAAGGGGATAGTTTTTATAGCCAAAGTCAAGATAGATTTGCACTAAAACATGACATATAAACACATAAACATGTGATTTAGCTCTTTGGCCCTATACACTTCAAACTTCCATAATTTCCTCACTCTCACTAGGAAGATATACATGCACAATTGCTTAGTTATTCATTGATATGAATTCAAACACATAAAAGAGTGAGATTAGGCAAAGCATAAAGGGAATCAAGTGATTATGTTATTATCTTACACATTCAAGAGGTACATGATCAAGTATCTAATCAAACCCTAGTTATATGGAGGAAGAATACATCAATATAAGCTTAATTCAAATCACTTTAAGAGAAATTGAGAGTGTATCAATAATCTATACTCACCCTTAAGTTGAATTCTTCAATTGCCCTTAGTAAGTTCTCAATCCCCAAATTTGTTGATCTCTTTCTTCTCCCTTTCTTTCTTCTCTAGACTTTTCCACTCAACTTACTTGTGTTAAGAGATGAGTTTAAAGGAGTTATATAACATTTATAGGTCCTTGGCCCTTAACCTTGCCAAACAAGCCTTAATGAATCGTACAAAATAAATTTTCAATTAAACTTCTCAAAAGGCTCTAAAAATTCCTAGCACCATGTTCACATACTTGATTTCAATTTATTGCACCCCTACAGCTGCTAAATTTCCAATTTAACATTTCAATTTTAATAGATATATTTCAATAATTAATAGATAGATAAACAAAATTCAAAATTTCTATATGTAAACATAAATTTGTATGAAATTACACATTAAGCATGTAATTTCTCCTAAAATTAGAGATGTAAAGCACATAAGAGGGTCGGGTTAATACATGCATGGCATTGACCCCGAGGTCACTTGCCATAGACTGAGTATGGATAAGTCGGCTAAACTTATCATCCAGCGAGCAATAAGGCCGACGTTGATGCATATTGAGGCAATAGAAGAGGAAGTGGATAAACTGTTGGAGGCCAGAGCCATTCGAGAGGTAAACTACCCAACTTGGTTGTCAAACACAGTTGTTGTGAAAAAGAAGAATGTGAAGTGGAGGGTCTGCGTGGACTTCACCAACCTAAATAAGGCTTGTCCCAAAGACAGTTTCCCACTACCCAAAATTGATCAATTAGTGGATGCCACTTCAGGGCATGGAAGGATGAGCTTCCTGGATGCTTACAGGGGATACCACCAAATAGCAATATATCCCCCTAATAAGGAGAAGACTGCATTTATCACTCTGAAAGGGCTGTATTACTACAGAGTGATGCCTTTCGGGTTAAAAAATGCAGGACCAACATACCAGAGGTTGGTGACCAAGATGTTTAGACATCTGATTGGCAAAACAGTGGAAGTGTACATTGATGACATGGTCGTGAAGACCAAAGAATCTGATAATCACCTGACCGACCTAAAGGCAGTTTTTGATATCCTTAGGACATATCGGGTCTGACTCAATGCTTCGAAATGCACATTTAGAGTTGGGTCTAGTAAGTTCCTGGGATACTTGGCTACCAGAAGAGGAATTAAGCCAAGCCCAGATCAAATCAAGGCCATCCTGGACTTGAAAAGCTTGACATCAGCAAAACAAGTTCAGATGCTGACTGGAAGGGCCGCAGTCCTAAACAGATTTATAAGCAGAAGTTCAGATAAGTGTAAACCGTTTTTTAGTTTGTTAAAGAAGGCCAAAGATTTTTTGTCGAGGGAAGAGTGCGAAGTCACCTTTGCCGACTTGAAAAAGTACCTGACAATAGCTTCAGTTCTTTCAAATCTAGTACTTAGAGAGGAACTATTCTTATAGTTGGCAGTTTTAGAGCACGCTGTAAGTGTAATGGTAATCAGAGAAGAGAAAGGAGAACAAAGGGCAGTATATTATGTGAGTAAAAACTTAGCAAGTGTAGAGACCAGGTATTTACCCCTGGAAAAATTGACACTAGCCCTAGTGATGGCTTCGAAGAAACTAAATCACTACTTCTAAGCCCGCAAGATTGTGGTGTTGACTGAACATCCCTTGAAGTCCCTGCTGTAGCAAGGAGATCTGACAGGCAGGGTAGCCAGATGGGCAATAGTATTGGGCCAATATGACTTGAAATTTAGGCTAAGAATAGCAATTAAGGGCTAGGTTTTGGCCGACTTTGTGGCCATGTTCACACTTGGTGCCATCCTACGTCGGGCTCCGGTGAGCCACAACTTAGGGTGTCCAAGGGAACAAGAAGCGACCCAGCTATAAATGAAAAACCCCATAGTAGAGAAGAAGAGGGTAAAGAAACCAAAGCCCTGTCACATCTACATCGGCAACTCCTTTCGCCTATTTGTTGACGGAAGTTCAAACCGTCAAGGAGCCGGGCAAGGGCAGTGTTTGTATCACCAGATGGGTGGATGTTAGAACAATCAATTCGTTTAGGGTTTAAGGCCTCAAACAATGAAGTAGAATATGAGGCACTGATCGCAAGGTTGAAGTTAGCAGTAGCAATGGAAGCCGATGAGATGGTAGTCTTCTATGACTCCCAACCTATTGTGAACCAGGCAACAGATGAGTATGCAGCCCGAGATGAAAGAATGATGGCCTATGTTAAAGAAGTGGTTAGACTGTTAGCCTTATTTCAGGATTGCAGACTACAGCAGGTTGGCCAAGATGACAACAGCCATGCCGATGCCTTGGCAAACCTGGCTAGTGCAATAAAATCTGGGAAGGCAAAGACAATAATGGTTGATTATTTATCAGGCCCAAGTGTGGAACCACTAATCACGGAGTATGAAGCAATGTCTGTGGAGATGGCTCCAAGTTGGATGGATGCAATAGTGATGTTACTTAGGGATGGCAAGTTACCAAATGATCGCAAAGAGTTGCACAAGACCAGACTAAAGTCGGCACGGTTTAGCCTAACAGCAGAAGGACATCTCTACAGAAGGTCTTTTACTGGTCCCCTTTTGAGGTGTGTGCATCCCTCCAAGGTTGAAGACTTCTTGTATGAAATACATGTAGGGGTATGTGGCAGCCATGCTGGAGGCAGATCACTTGCTCATAGAGCCATTACTCAGGGGTACTAGTGACCCTATATGCAGAATGATGTTGAAGCCTACGTCAGAAAGTGCGAGAAATGTCAAAGGTCTGCACCTTTGTTACATCAACCAGCAGCAAATTTGAATCTAGTGTCCAGCCCTTGGCCATTTGCCCAATGGGGCATGGATCTTGTTGGACAACTTCCCCAAGCAATTGGACAGAGGAAGTTTTTGCTAGTAGCAACTGATTACTTCACGAAGTGGGTAGAAGTTGAACCCATTGAGAAGATTCAAGACATTGATGTGAAGAACTTCATATGGAAGGACATCATCACCAGGTTTGGAATCACGACGGCAATAATAGCAGACAATGGTACATAATTTGACAATAAGCTAATCAAAAACTTCTGTGTAAAGTACAAAATCAAGAACTACTACTTTACTTCGAGTTTTCCTTAGAGCAATGGCCAAACAGAAGCATCCAATAAGACTATCTTGGATGGGATCAAAAAGAGGCTGGAAGCAGCAAAGGAAAAATGAATGGAAGAGTTACCCAATGTACTCTGGGCTTATCGGACAATGCCGAGAAGATCAACTGGGGAGTCTCCATTTTCCATAGCTTGCGGCACTGAGGCAGGTATCCCACAAGAAGTTGGCATCCCTGGGATCAAAACTCATGGAGTAAAGAATGGGACTAATGAGGCCTTCTTGGCTCGAGATCTAGATCTATTGGAGGAGAAAAGAGAGAGAGAAGCAATTCGGCTGGGGGTATACCAGCAGCAGCTTGCTAGGGCTTACAACAAGAAGGTCAACCCAAAGGAGTTCAAGATTGGGGACCCTGTGCTGAGAAAAGTAGTCGGCAACAAGAAGGATCCTAGAGAGGGGAAGCTTGGCCCAAACTGGGAGGGCCCTTATAAAATCATCTCAGTCGCCGGCAATGTGGCATATCGGCTTGAAGACACTAAGGGCAAAGAGTTGCCAAGACCATAGAACACTTGCAACTTGAAGTTGAATTATACTTGCAGATAATAGAGTTAAACTAAGTTGGTGATGTTTCTGAATGAAACATAACGAACAAATTAGACTTATTATATGGCAGAGTTGAATTATACTTGCATATAATATAGTTGAGCTAAGTCAGCAATGTTTCTGAATAAAACATAACGAGTAACTTAGACTTATTATATGGCGGAGTTGAATTATACTTGCATATAATAGAGTTGAACTAAGTTGGCGATGTTTATGAATGAAACATGACGAATGACATAGACTTGTTATATGGTAGAGTTGAATCATACTTGCATATAACAGAGTTGAACTAAGTTAAATTTGCCTCGGTCTTCTATATCAGTGGAGTTAAACTTAGAATGTAATTAAGCTCATTTCAGTTAGATTAACAGAAGAACCGAGGTTGAAAACACTTCGGCTGGTCTTGGTTTGAATCTGATTTCAGCGAGAGAACATAAACACATGCTTAATGAGAACTTAAATGGAACTTAGGTTCATATTAGGGGACAGGGAGTAGGAATGATAAATAAACTTAAGACCTTGGGACTTGTTGAAGTTTTTAGAAGAATTTACAAGTTGAAGTTAGCCGAGGTAATTATGAATGAAGTGTTCGAGGTATATATTACCCATGGTAACCAACTAGGTTGCCCAAGCTTGGAAAGGGTGAAGTCTTGAAAGAAGATAACGTATGAAGGTAAAGAAGCAATACTGAATAACACTTGTAAAAATATTTTGGTATTTTTAAAGGGTTAGCTGAGGTATGCCAGTAGTTGGCCGAGGAAAACATTCAAGGTTTTATCCAGGGTATTATATCCCGAAGTTACTATGCAGTTAGGGCATACTTCGAAGAAATACAAAAATATTCTAAGTATGAAAGCAGTAAACTTTCATAGAAGAGAAGAAGACATACATTTAACACTTGGAAGAAAAAATAAGACTTGCATTCAGAAAATAAACTTGTTCAGATACAAAGGGGCACATCGGCCAAATGTAAAGCAAACATTGCTCAAACAAAAGATTACAAGTTGTCCAAGAGTAAGGAGGAAAAGTATAAGAAAGAGGAAAATCCTAAGTTCATGTAGTCTGCCTTACCTCGGCAATTGGCATTGTGTTAACCTCGGCAGGCAGCTGGGCAGACCTTTCAGCTTGGACCTCGGTGTCTATTTCACGCAAGGTGTCATCCAGGCTCTTGTTTGCAGTCTCGACCTTTGCCTTGGAAGTGGTCTGTTGGACCTCATCCTCCTTATCCTGAGTCAAGTCTAGGACTTGCTTATTCAGAGTTGGGGATTTGGCCCTGCAGAACCTTCGGCATCGGTTTCTACCTCGGCCTCTTCATCCCCTTCAACATCATCTTCAGATTGGCTTGGAGCGAGAGGGAATGGCATAACAAGTCAGCTTTCATCCTTGAGGGACGAGTCGTCGAGAATAGCAAGTTCCTTCAAAGAAGCCATCCAACCAAGGGTGTAACCCCTATTGCATGCCTCTTTGACTTGTTTCTTGTATTTGTCACGGACATCGGCTACCTCCTTGACGTATGCCTTCTCATCGGCCGCTTTGATCTCGGTTGCCTTTGTAGCTAGTTCTATTTGGAGCTCGGTTTGGGCCTGGGCCTCTTTCTCCTTGGCCTCTTTTACCTCAGCCTGAGCAACTTTGGCAACATTTTCTGCAGCCTCGGCGTAGTCCTCGACTTTCTTCAGGGCCAACTCAGTAGCCTTGACCTAATCCAGAAGACCTCGGATACGGGCATCGGCCTTGTTTAGTGAGGTAAGGAGTTTGGCTGCCTCCTTTGTCTTTTGGGTTAGTTCCTTCTTGAACTCATCGGTCTTGACTACAAGGAAGTGACCCTACTGGATAGCCTGCAAGAGTGCAAAGAAAGTTCGTTAAGTATGAAAACCAGAGTTAAAATTAGATCAAAAATTACAAGTATTGAGACTTACCAAGACACAATGTGTCATGTCCTGAACCCGCCCCCACAGGTTATGGTCACAACCGGCCAGTAATCAAGAGATTACCTATGACCTCAAACCAAATAAAACATATTTGAACAGAGTCAAGCGGCCAAAACGGAAGCAAACTTAAAACTTTTGTCCATAGAGCTGTGCTTACATGGCACATCATAACATTTCACATAAATTCGTTAATAATTCACATAAAAAGGAAGTTAACATATAAGCTTTACACAATAGGATCATTCAAGTCATAGTCGGCCAAACCCAAAAGCTCTTGTACATGGTGAGCTAACATTTTCACCAAAGTAACGACAGAAGGACAAAAGAAACAAACAAGTCTCGTGCGTGAGACGTTTGTGCTGACTCCACAAAACTGTGACTGTTTCTCACTGTAGACACCCCATTTTTGACCGTCCTCAAGACTTGGACGTCACCACTTGAACACTCGGTGATTATCCCTGTTTGTGTTCGTCCTGAGTTCCCGAAGGTTTCGGCAGCGCGCCTTGCCTCGGGATCTCTCGACTTGACTGTTTCGTGTTTGGTTTTGGCACCAAACACTTGTGCTTTTGCTTTGAAGGGCAAGGAATGGCTTTTTGGCCATCCCCACATCTCACCGGCCTCCCCCCTACCTCACCGGCTATGGCTTGGTGCCATCGGCCGTGGTTTCTTGTTATCAACTGCCGGTCGGCACTATATTTGGATGACCGGCACTATGTTCGGCCGGTGACTTTTTTTGCTGGCCGGTGTGACCCCTTTGCACCCTCCAAGCCTGGTGCATGCCAGCTGTGCCAGCTGGAATGCACCACCACACTCCCCCGTGCATAAGTGTGACCACTTTGCACCCTTGTGAGCCTTTGAACCCCCTAACCTTCTAGAAGCTTGAACCCTTTGGCCAGGCTTCTTAGAGAAGCTTCGCCAGCTATCTTGGCTTCCTCTAGAAGCCTAGACTCCTTTGCACCCTTTGCCCCTTTCCTTTGGCTTCTTGGAGAAGCCTAGAACCTTTTGTTTTGCCTATATAAGCCCCCCTCCTCTCCCTTTGGAAGAGGTTAGCCATTTTTGAACAAAAAACCAGAGCTCATATATATCTATACATCTGTGATACACTCCTTTTCTCTATATACCCCCCTCTCTCCCCTTTGTGTGTGTTTTGGTGGCCTAAAAGTGCATTTTGACCTTACTTTTGCACTAACACACCATTACACCTAGCTTCGAGATTGAGAGGCTTTAAGGGTTGTTTCTTGAGCTTTTGAACTGATTTTGATCAGTAAAGGGCGGCTGGACCAACTGTTCTTCAAGGGTTCTTCAAGGGTAATCACTTTGCTTTAGTTTTCCCAAACTTGCACTAGGTTTCTACCTGTCTTGCTTGCTGATTTAGGCTTTGTGCATAACATAAAAAAGGCTTATATTTTCATGCTTAAGAACTTTCATTGACGGTGTTTTGTGGTTTGAGTTCAAACTCACCCTCTTAGGTCTTATTTGGCCTTTTTGGTGCTTCCTTTGTGAGGCTTTGTTTACTTGAGTGTTTGAGTCTTCTCACCACTGAAAATCAGTGGATTTTTAGTGGTAAGGAAGGTGGTTTGAAGTCTCGTATAGGGGAGGGACACCGCTCTCCCCTTTGTCCCTCTTTGACCTTTGTTCTTGGCTCACAAGGTGGCATGTATATCTAGTCTTGTATGGCTTCATTTCAGAGTTTATTTGGGTGTTTTGGAGCATATTTTATCTCTGTCTCGTGAGGGATTGTTGGCCTCTTTCATGCATGATATACTTGCTTTGCATTCCTCTATTTTGCATAGAAATGCATCTTGTGTTTAGGCCATGATTCTTGCATGTGTTAGCCTAACTTCATGAGGGTATTAGCATCATTTCGCCATGATCAAGGTCTGTTGGCCACTGTTTCAGTCAGGCTTGCCATGTTTGGTGTCACCTCTTTGTGTTTTGGCTTGTGAGCCTTGGGTATATTGGCCTCTAGCATGCTTAGCTTAGACCATCCTCATGATTTGACATCATTTAGGATCATATTTCAGTCTATAAATCATGCTTGTATCCTTGCATTCGTTACTCTTCTCGTGCTTTGAAGGTGTGCCCTTTTATGCTTTGAAATGAATATTGTGTATGCCTAAGTATTTGAGCTTTCAAGACTGTCATATCAGTGGGATTTGGAGCCCATTTTTGCATGCTAGAATTCTGTTTTTACCTGTCTAATTCATACCATGTATGGTCATGTTGATGGTAGTAAAGTGCTCTCTTTTGTGCCTTAGCCTTAGGCCCACTAGCTTGCATATTGGCATGAGTGTTAGTCCACCATCTTGGGACACTTTTGGCCACTGTTTTGTGGTGGATTGAGGTCTGCCCCTTATGGTTTAAGTCCACTATTGCATGCTTGTCCCATGTTTGTTGCATATTGGTTTAATAAGGTCTTGTCACATGCTAATCTTTGTGCATGATTATCCATGTCTAGCCTTGCATACTTAACAAGATAGATTGCATTACATTTGGCATGTTTGCATTTTAGTATTGGGTTGCATTGTGGAGCCATGTTTGCATAACATGCATGGCATTACTTGGTTTGGGGTGTCAAGCCAAGTGTGAGGGTTGAGAAGAGTTCATACTGCAAGTGATGCAACTTGTCTCAACTCTCGGTCACCGGGGCCCTTGACCTTGTCATGATAGGGTCTTGGTCTTCATTTGTGTGTTGCATGCATCTTCATTGAATTGCAACCTTGGCCTCTTAGGCCATCATGCATCAAAATGCACAATTGATGTCCCGAGGATCGAGGGCCGTGCTCCCTTAACTCTAATACATGATAGGGAGCATGGCCATGCTTACATTTGTCTGAAATTTCATGCCATGCACTGCCTGTCCTCTGTTGCTATCAAAAGCTATTTTCTACAGGAAGTTTCTGCCGACCGGCAACACTTAGTGCCGACCGGCCATTGGTGAATGGCCGATAACTTCACCAGCTACCAGTGGCTTTTTATCACGGCCGGTGGCCATTTCCTTTAGCCGATTGTGTTATACAGTGTGCACAGAAGACACCCTGGGACTTTGACAGTCTTCAGAAGAGCAAGGCAGTGAAAACAGAGGCAGTAGTGGCATGGTGCGGGCTTTTCGGGTAAGACGGACTGAAGCATGCATCATTCACGCATCCCGAGGCAGGGGCTGTGGCCACCTTTCTTTTTGCATTTATTTGTTAAGTAATTAGAATTTCTGTAATAATTAATTTATTTATTATTCAGACTGTAATATTTATTTGGTCCCTCCGAGTGAGGGCGTATTTGTAATAAGGGTGTGTGAGTGTGTGCATGTCTTCCAATCCCACGTCTTTCTTCCTTTTTATTTACCTGCTTATGATGGTAGGTTAGGGCATATTTAAATTAGCATACCTTATGCTATGCATGCGTGCATCCATACATTTGTCTTGCATGCACCGGGCTCGGCACATCATACTAACTGCATTGTATTTTCAATTCCAAGTTGAGTACTTGCTAGTTGCAGCATTTCACATGCCATGTTTAGGATAGCCGAGCTTGTCTAGATTGCATCCTTGCATGTGTTGCATTAGCCACCTTAACATGAACTAGTATCTTGCATATGATTACTAACTAGTTTCTGTTTTGGCTCGGAGTACTAGGTAAGCTTTTATGCTTTAGCATATCGCATGCGTGTGAATGTTGCCATGATAGCATGATTACCATGAGGCTAGCTGCTTGTGTGATATAACTGCTTGAATGCCTGTGGATGGAGGTTGAATTACCTAAATTGGAATAATGCATTAAAACTGTGAGTTTTAAGCCCACTAGACAGTGGCAAAACCATCTTTTCTAAAAGCCCACTCGAGGGTGGCAAAACCTGCATTTTAGCCTACTTGCGAGTAGCAAACCATTTTCAAAACAAACATGTAATGTTTTGTTCCAATTTCGGCGATTTGGTCTATACTTGTTTGCTGTGCGCATAACATAGTAATTCTAGGCTAATAACCGGAATAAGAATACATAAGGTTTTCAAAATCGGATATCATGGTTAGTAGAGGCCGATCTTCAGATCGGGCGAGAGGGGGTGCTCATAGCTGACCTTCCCCAATCGTACCCAAGTTCCCGAGCCGAGGCAACTTTGGTGATGATGGACACGTGGCCTTTGGCACCGAGTCAGGGTTTCCTAAATTCCCCCATAAAAAATATTTAGGTAGCGACTCTGTATCTGGCAAAGCAGTCCATGTTTGGCACTTCTTTTCAAAAATCTGTTTTTCTCAAAACGATTTGCCAGAGTTGGACTCTTTGGTTCAGATTAAGAACTGCAACAAACAAATAGGGGAGACCGAACTGTAGGGTGAGGCCCTCGCCCGGGGCGCGTCTACAGTTTCTGGTGACTCCGCTGGGGAGTTTAGAGAGCTTCACTCGAACTCGTGATATCCTGTTTTGACTATGCTCATGTGTTTCTTTGCATTGCATGTGCATTGGTGCGCCTAGGACACCGTGTTGGCCATCTACTATTCCTGAGCGGTTTACCGGAGGCTTGTCTTGTCAAGGCATGACCATAAGGCTGACCGGTTGCGGGCTCTGCCAGTATGGGAACACAAACCCCGGTTTTAACGGGGCACCCTTTTTGACCATTCGACCTAGTGCATATTCGGAATCCATAGTGACCATTCCAAACTAGGACAGGTTGCTTACCCGATAATAGGTTGTTTGAAACCGCTACGTGCGTAGTGAAACCCTAGCTCCTGACAAAATAGGACAGGGAAACCCTACCCCAATATAGGGGTGTTTTGGCTCTCTTTGCTTGCTATATGCTTTTAGAGTGCATCTCTACAGCGAATGCATGTATCAGTTTGCAAGTTTGAGTATCGAACCGAGGGCACCAAAGATCGATGTTCGGGAATCAGTTATCTGCGGGTATCAGATTCAGACTTAGGGGCAACGATTCGGAAACAGTGATTTGTGTTTGAGGAATAGTGTATCCAGCTTTTGGCCGTATATTATAATACCCGACCGTGTGTTGTGTGTTTCTTTGTTTTACGCCGTTATGCTGTCCGATTGTCTGTTCATTTATATGCTTTCTTTGTCTTTTTACTAGGTAGTTGAGCACGATTGCTTCTAACCCAGTAGATATTCCTCAAGCACTCTGGATCAGAGGTCGTCGACTCCATCGATCTGAGGATCTGGTAGACGGACAACCAGTGTACCACTCCCTACCCCCAGTTATTAAACGGAGGACAGTCAGGCAGAGGGCATCGGTTCAACAGTCAGTTCAGAGGGTTTTGTCTACCCCACCCGAGTACAAAGAGGATCGAGATTCTTTTCTTCTCTGAAAGGAACATATACCGTAATTGATCGAAACGAGATAGATAGCGATTTAGAGGAGATGGTGCGCCAACTCCAAGAAAGCATGAAAGTGATGCAGCAGGATGCTGTCCGGTAGGCAGAGTTCGCCAAACAATAGGCCACGGTTATGAATGAACAAGCAGAGTTAATTGTGAGGTTACAACAGCAAACCGGGGCATCTGCTTCACATCAAATCCCTTCCCACTAACGGTTCCAATACTCGAAGAAACACCGAATGTCCAAAATATCCAAGAGGATACAGACATTCCAGCGGGGCTAGCACCGCCCCCGATTCCACCACAACAATCCAAAGCGCCCACGCCTATCAATGCACCGGACTCTCCCTTCGAGTTCGAAGTGGATCCCACAGCCTTAAAATTAAGCAAATTGGACAAGATGTTTAAAAAGTCCCAGGGAGTCAAGACCATCCCTGATATCGAAGATGGATACACCGACGCAGCTGTGACGCTGCCTGACAGATTCAAAATGCCGCACATTGATCGATTTGATGGGTTCGGGGACCCCATGGTGCACCTGAGGCTGTTTTCAGATATCCCAAGGCCAATGGGCATCACCAGGTTGCAGAAGCTGTCTCTATTTGGCCAGACCCTGTCGGGTGTAGCGCCCATATGGTATGCCAAATTGGAGGATGACGTCAAGAGAAACAGGGACGAAATGGCAGAGGCCTTCATCTTGCAATACTCATACAACACGCAAATCGAGATTACGACCCGTGATCTCGAGACAACCAGGCAAGAGTCTAAAGAAAGCTTCTCAGAATTTGTGACTAGATGGAGGGCCAAGGCTTCGATGATGACCTTGAGACCCACAGACAAAGACCAGATTCGGATGATTGTGCGCAATCTTCATCCGAAATTGATGCAAAAGATGATCGTACTCCCCTTTCCTACCTTCTCGGACCTGCATGAAATGGGAGTACAGATTGAGGATGCACTAAAACAAGGCTTAATTGATAATGACCGGGAGCAACCCCGCAGAACTTTCAATCGTAACACCAATACAGGCCCGAGTGGCACTACAACTGCCAGGACCTCCGAAGTGAGTATGGTCACCACCAACCCTCCCCCAAGGACTATGGCAGCCACGCCATTTTCCGGTGCATCCGGAAGTCATCCACAAGCAGCCAAATACCCACCTAAAAACACAAGAACCTTCGCTCCACTCTATATGCCCCTGTCCAAAGCTCTGGGGGTTTTGATCAAAAAAGGGCACTTGAAGCCCCTAAAGCCGCGGCCCTTGCCAGAAAAACTCCCCGCTGCCCACAACCCAGCCAAATATTGTGCATTTCACCAACAGCACAGTCATGACACCGACCTGTGCTTCCGATTGCGTCATGAGATTCAAGATCTCATCGATAACGGGGTGATTTTGCCTCCCGAGAAACCCAATATTACTACAAACCCTCTCCCCACACATAACCAAGCTCCACCACCCAAAAGAGTCAACTTCATCCAAGCCAGGGTCATGCCTTACGATCCTAGCGTCTACATCACTCCTTCCCACCTGCCTAAGCCGGAGGTGTTCCTTCCTGACTACACCGATTTTTGCATGATGGACATCTCCATAACCCAACCTAAGCCAGCGGTGGTGGCTGTCGAGGACAGGAGGGAGAAGATTCCAGAGGAGAAGGGGGTTGTTCAACCAGAGTCTGTAGAATCTAGAAGTGGTGTTGAGAAAGCTTATAGTCCAAGTGACTACATTTTGTCGATAGGCCAGGATAGGCCAAGACAGGCCAGATGTGGAACTACCAACAGAGTGAGAGCTGTGTGTGATCCAAAGGGATAGTCTGGGACAGGGAACAGATGATTTAACGGCTGTGGAAGAGGACTTTGTTAGGCTCCAGTTTTACAGTAACCAAGATCCAGGAGACTCAGCCGTCAACTGGTTCGATTACGAGGAATCAACAGAGGCTATGGGATGGTTGGACGATCAACCAGATGTGGTAGAAGGGTTTCAACCGAAACAAGGCCCGGCAGGGGTAAGAATGTCAGTGACAGCCGAAAGGGTTGAAGAACAGGGTGCATTGCCGGAGAGCGCCGGTGTTAAGAATTTCGCTCGGGATTGGAGCGTTTCGAGTACGAGGATTATCGAACAGTCGGCTGCATTGACACAGTCAGAATAGGAAAGATTCGAAGATTCCGAGAGAATCAAGAAAGCAAAAGCCCATCTGGGAACGAAGACTGTTGTGTGCACAGGAACTAAGAATGCTACGAGTATATGGATGGAAGGTGCTGCAAGTACAAGGACAGTCATACCAGAGCCAGACAGATGTTTGTCAGCTGCTGATGGAATGTGGTGGGAAGACGAGGACTTGTGTCTTGCCCACACAGATGAAGATTGGGGGAACAACCAATCCGATGACACTTGGTACCTTGGAGAGGTCGACCATATGACGCGAAGTGGACGGTATTTTAAACCTCCACACCTGGATCAACCAGAGGCGTCTGGAAAAGATAGGGAGGCAGAGAAGCAAAAAGAAAAGCAACTCGAGGATGAGGCCGTATTGAGACAATTGAAAAAGATACGAGCAGACATCTCCATCTGGGGGCTGCTTATGGCTTCTCGAGTACATAGATAGGCTGTCCTTTCAGCCATGGACAAGGCCAAACTCTCGATAGAGACTACACCAGAGTAGTTGGTGGGATTGGTTTTTCCAGGCAGAGCTACCCCGATGCTGACATTTTCCGACAAGGAATTACCGGCCGAGGGGGCAAACCATAACAAGCCACTCTACATCTCTGTGGAGTGTAGGAATAAATGGATACCGGTGGTCCTTGTTGATACAGGGTCCGCCATCAACGTCTGCCCGGCAAGGACAGCCTATGCGATCGGTTTGAAAGTCACGGACTTTGTACCAACAGTCCAGGTCATCCGGGCATATGACAATACAAGTAGAGAAGTGATGGGAACAGTTAAGATTCAAACAAAGGTTGGGCCGGGACAGCATGAGATAGATTTCCATGTCTTAGAGGTGCCTGTGACCTTCAACTTGCTTTTTGGGCGGCCGTGACTGCATCAGGTGAAGGCGATGTCATCCACTTTGCATCAAATGGTGAAATACCCCCATGGGAAGGGAGTAGCCATTGTTTTCAGAAATTCATCGATTCATCCGCCACTGGAGGTATCTACGCCTGTTCTAGAAATCGAGCATGGCATGGAGGATGTGTTCATATCTGGTTTCACCCTGGCCGAGGCTCGGGTTGTACAAAATATCATGGTAGCTAATGAGGGGATATATGTCAGTGCCCAAGCAGTGTATCTCATGAACAAACTCCAACACATCCCCGGGATGGGATTAGGAAGGAGCGGCCGGAAAGGCGTCGCAGCATTGGCCGAAGTGCCACACAACCCTCATACCTTTGGATTGGGTTACCTACCCACCAAAGATGACTGGATAAGGAAGGGGAAAGAAATGGCTGGAAGAGCCAGAGCAAAACAGATGGGAAAACCCTTTGAGTTGATGCACCAGCCCATCCAAGGTACCCTAAACGGACGCTTCGTCCGGGAGGGAGAGGATTTTCCATTTTGTGGTTTTCCGGAGCCGTGGCTGAACGCGGAGAAGAAGCGCGTACCAGGGTTCGAGATTTTCTTCGACCTACAGTTACCTGGGGATGATGTTGCTGGAGAGCAAACAGACCCGATAATTGAGGCAGAATAGAGCAGTGAAATGGAGTCTGAGGACACCGCAGTTGAAATGGGGGTAGCATTGGCATGTCTACTTTCAGATCCTCCAATCAACCATGAGTGCTTGGGGGATAACTTCTCAGTTTCCATGATTGGGGATGAAACGGCTGCGGGCCTACCGTCAACTATTTTGGATGCATCTATCGCACCTTCTCTCGTTTGGCAATACAAAGAGGGATTTCTATCGAGCAGCACCGGGTCAGGTAGTGAGCCGAAATCTGATTCCACCGAGTCTTGTGAGTTGGAATCAGATTCCAGCTCGACTGAGTCTGAGTCCGGTATTCCTGGGGGGTGATAACCCGGATGCCACAATCCTGTCTAGGTTGTCTTTTTCTTTCTCTTTTGAGTCTGTTGTAACAGAAGAATCGGACGGTTTGGAAGTATCTAATGAGAATGAGGTGAATGTGGTTTATGAGTACTTTTCTGTGCCTTTGATTTATTGCTTAAACCAAGATTTTCAAAATTTTGATGAAAACGGCGAGGATGAAATTCCTCTGGTTTTGCAACGCTTAATTGAACTGGAGCAGGAGAGGTTTGTTAAACCATTAATGGATGAAATCACTACTGTGAACGTTGGTACTGAGAAGGACCCGCAGCTGGTCCAGATCGGGTCCACGTTGTCTTCGGAGGAACGCGAGCGCTTAGTCGCTTTATTAAAAGATTTCAAAGATGTTTTCGCGTGGTCCTACGAAGACATGCCTAGAATCGATCCTGAGATTGTACAGCATCCGATCCCTCTTGACCCCGAGGCCCGACCTATCAAACAGAAACTCAGCAGAATTCGCCCAGACTGGGCCATCAAGATTAAGGAAGAGGTCACCAAGCAAATCGACGCTGGCTTCCTGTTGGTATCCGAATACCCGACTTGGCAGGCCAACATTGTTCCAGTGCCAAAGAAAGATGGCAAGATTAGAGTATGCGTGGACTTCAGGGATTTGAACAAAGCCAGTCCGAAGGACGACTTTCCCCTACCATACATGGATGAGCTGGTGGAATTCACAGCGGGGCATGCTTTTCTTCCGTTTATGGATGGCTTCTCAGGCTATAATCAGATAGTGATGGCACCCGAAGACCCGGAGAAGACTGCTTTCACCACCCCGTGGGGGACATACTACTACAGAGTCATGCCGTTTGGGTTGAAGAATGCTGGAGCTACGTATCAACGGGCCGCGACCACAATACTACATGATATAATCCATAAAGAGGTTGAGGTGTACGTGGATGACATGATTGTCAAGTCCAAAGAAAGGGAGGGCCACTACACCACCTTGCAAAAGTTTTTCCAAAGGATCAGAGATTTCCGGTTGCGACTAAATCCTCAGAAGTGTACATTTGGTGTTACAGCGGGAAAGATGTTGGGGTTTCTGATTGCACAAAGGGACATCGAAGTCGACCCTTCCAAAATCAAGGCCATCTTAGAAATGCCACCACCAATGATTGAAAAGGAGGTGCGAGGCTTTCTGGGTAAAGTGCAATTCATAAGACGATTTTTCTCAAAGTTAACCTTGACTTGTGAACCACTTTTTGGTCTCTTTAAGAAAGGAACGAAGTTCCAGTGGGACGGCCGATGCCAAGCTGCTTTCGAACAGATCAAAGAATATTTATAGAATTCGCCCGTGTTGTCACCGCCAGAACCAGGGAAGCCGTTGATATTGTATCTTTCAGTGGCTGAGACTACAATGGGCTGTATGCTCGCGCAAGAATCAGAAGACAAAGTGGAGAGAGCCATCTACTATCTGAGCAAGAAGATTCTAGAGTATGAGACTCGCTGCACACCATTGGAGAAGGCTTGCTTAGCTTTGGTATGGGCTACCAGGAAGCTGCGGCACTACTTGTTAGCTCACTCTGTAATGTTGGTTTCACGACTCGATCCAATCACTTATCTTTTCGAGAAACCAGCACTTACGGGTAGGCTAGCTCGTTGGTTGTTGTTGCTCTCTGAATTCGATCTAAAATATGTGACACGCAAGTCAGTAAAGGGAAGGGCAGTAGCAGAGTTCCTTGCCGACCACCCGGTCGAAGGGGATGAAGCAGTTGAGTACCTATTCCCAGATGAGGCCATTTTGCACATCGATGACGAAACTTGGACGATATACTTTGACGGAGCGTCAAACCAGTATGGGTATGGGATAGGAGTGTTGCTAATAGCACCCGACAATTCCCGTGTTCCCCTAGCATTCAAACTCCGGTTTAAAGTCTCGA
Source organism: Camellia lanceoleosa (assembly GCA_025200525.1). Classification (NCBI taxonomy): domain Eukaryota; kingdom Viridiplantae; phylum Streptophyta; class Magnoliopsida; order Ericales; family Theaceae; genus Camellia; species Camellia lanceoleosa. The sequence continues at coordinate 72,964,237 of CM045769.1, forward strand.
ACAACGAAGCAGAGTATGAGGCATGCATTGCCACTCTAGAAGCAGCCCTAGAACTAGGGGCAAGACGGTTGGACGTCATTGGGGACTCGAACCTTGTTGTGTCTCAAGCAAAAGGAGACTGGAAAGTCAAGGAAGAAAAGATGATGATGTATCACCAGACCTTGGACTTGTTAATTCCTCGGTTTGAGAAGCTAAACTTTACCCATCTACTAAGACAGAACAACAGGTTCATAGATTCTTTAGCAACTCTATCTTCCATGATAGACATCCCGTTCAGAGTCCGGATGCGTCCAGTCATCATTGACCAGAACTTTGTAACAGCCTATGAGTCGATCGCTGCTATAGGAGAGGTTCAGGACGAAAACCCCTGGTATTACGATATTTGGAATTTCTTGGAAAATGAAGCATATCCACCAGGGGCAAATGCCAAGGATAAAAGGGCAATCAGAAGAATGGTCGTTCAGTTCATCATCTGCGGGGGTAAACTGTATAAGAGGGGTCATCTGGGAATGCACAAGCTGTGTGTAGAAACTGAAGAATCGAAGCGCCGGATGGAGGCCATCCATGGAGGAGAATGCAATGCGCACATGAACGGGGTAATGTTGGCTCGGAAGATCCTCCGGCAGGGTTACTATTGGTGCACCATGGAGGAGGATTGTATCGGATTTGTTCAGCGATGCCACAAATGTCAGATCCATGCAAACCGCATTAATATCCCCCCATCGAAGCTGTACAACATGACTTCGTCGTGGCCATTTTCAGTATGGGGAATTGATGTGATTGGGGCTGTTACTCCGAAGGGGTCGAATGGGCATGAGTTCATCTTGGTTGCAATAGATTATTTCACCAAGTGGGTTGAGGCCCAGTCCTATGCGGTGTTGAAGGCTTCACATGTTGCAAAGTTTATCAGAAACAACATCATTTGTCGTTACGGGGTCGCAAACGAGATAATTTCAGATAACGGTTCCCACTTCAAGAAGGAAGTGATTGATTTGTTGGAGAAGTACAACGTAGCTTTCCATAAGTCATCCGTATATCGGCCACAAACCAACGGAGCAGTTGAGGCCGCCAACAAGAATATCAAGCACATACTACAGAAGATGGTGGAAACTCATCGATCGCTGCATAAGCTGCCGCTTGTTTGCGGGGCTACCAGACTTCAATTAGAACTTCAACTGGAGTGACTCCGTATTCATTAGTCTATGGGATGGAGGCCGTTCTACCTTTCGAGATTGAGGTCCCGTCATTGCGAGTGTTGGTCGAGTGTCAGATAGCTGAAGCAGATTGGCAGCAGAGCAGGTTTGTGGAACTTATGCTTTTTGATGAAATGAGACTGAAAGCATTGTACCATGTCCAAAGTTATCAGCGCAGAATTGCCCGGGCTTTCAACAAGAAAGTGAAGTCCAGGAATTTGAAGGAAGGAGATTTGGTGCTCAAGGACAACCGAGCTCTCATCCATGACCCAAGGGGCAAGTTCAGACCCAATTGGACTGGTCCCTATATCATCAAAGCTATTTGGTCAGGTGGAGCTGTGGTTCTAATGGACCTAGATGGCCTGGAGTTCTCCCAACCGATCAATATGGACAAGTTAAAGAAATATTACCCCTGAGAGGCTCGCTAGGCCGAAAACCCGAAAGGGCGACCTAGGCAAAAGTTAGAGCACAAAAAATTAGAAAATATAAAAACCGAGCTCGCAAAGTTGAAAACCCGCAAAGGGCGACCTTGGCAAAAGTTAGAGCGCAAAAGGGGAGTGAAAATACTCGAGTGAACCCAAGCCTGAACTACGTAAGGCTTGATTCCCATCTTTGGGATACGTAGGCAGCTTCATCCCGAAGTTCAGCCATAAACATTTTCCCCGATCAACTTTGTCCATTTGATCATCTCAGTTATCTTTGTCCATCAGCATTCATCGTGATCTCCGGTGCAGTGCTATTCAGACTAGGGGCAACTTTCCGTTGCTAGGAAGTGCCGCAGTTGTTGCAGCTGGGCAATCTTTCATACATGCAAGGTCGCCATCTTTCAGACTAGGAACAACTTTCCAGTTGCTGGGATTCGATGTTGTGCGTCTCAATGATAGATCTCAACCGTGTCCAGTTCTAATCCATATCGAAAATGGTTTTGAAGAGTTTTAATAAAAGTTGACTTTGCTTAAATTAATCTTTTTACAACTAAGACTATTTTTGGACCACAACGGAAAGTTTTCAGTACCACAACCTTCAATTTCATTGATTTCAAAACAGAGTTCTCCTACTCTCACATACAATTGAAGTTGCTTTTTATTACATTCATGAAGAAAACTTGAAAGTACTAATAAAGCAATAAATCCGGGGCATAGTCAAGTCAGGCGTTCTCGCACCTCCCGTAGCCGGTCAGCCTCGATGCCAAGTCAGCCCAATCAGGCCTCTTCATTGAGCCAATCCAAGCACTCATCAGACAAAATGCAATTGAAAGTGGGAGCGGGGGCCAGGAGTTCTCTCGTCCTCCATGCTGTGGTATATCGGGCAAGTTGTGCGCCCCGAATTGGGAATGTAGCCGGATACTCTATCCCCTCTGGCGGGCAAGTCTGATCGTGACGGAACTGGCGCTAGAATCGGAACGGGAAATAGAATACACAGTGAGTCAAGCCGATCAGCTGAATTCCGGGTTGGTGGGTCATGCTATAGCCCATCGCCAGTAGATTGAGCCAAGGGCATCGCCAAGCAATACGGTCTGCGGACAAATTGCACATTCATTCAAACCACCACCCCTCATCAAGGGCATTGACTAGTCGTTGCCGAAAGAAGTAGCTGCGAGCTGAATATGCTGGGCAAGAGTCCACAACCTGCAATTTATCTATCAACCATACCTGGGAAGGGATGAAAAATGAGAGAATAAAGAATAGAGAGGTGTACGATGAGAGAAAAGTGAGAAAAGGGTTTTTGTGAGAAAAACCGAGCTTGAGAGCCGAGTGATGTGAGTAACATATCTATGAGATGGGGTGGGAAACATTACCTACAGCAGTAGTGGACTCCCCGCAAATCTGGTCGTCTCGCAGCGATGGAAAGCATCCAAACCCACCAGCGTCTCAGCCAGAGTCAGGGCAATGCAGCTCTTGCCCTCCTTCAAGCCTTGGACAACCTCGATCAACCGGGCGCTAGATCCCCTAGAGCCTGAGGCAAAAAGAAAATAAGACAACATGCATAAGCAGAGGGCGTGCCTTCGGAAGCCTTGCCAGTGATGGTCATCGCGGTCACCGGTCCCAGAGAAACGGCAAATCAAACTCGGAACGTCTAGCATTCCATCACAAATCAAAGAACGAGCATCGGGTATTGAAAGCCCGCACATTTGTCCTAAGGCTTGGGCATGGCCAAAACGAACTTGAGGCAGAATCTCCTCGCCATGCTCAGATTCCATTAGAGCTTGGAAATCTTCGAAGGTAGGACACACCTCTTGCCCGTTAAAGCTGAAGACGTGTGTCACCGGATTCCAAAACCTCGCCGCGGCATGGAGAAACGGAAAATGCAATGGGGTACGACCCAGAGTGAATAGTGCGTTTATGCCGAAACTCCGAAAATTCAACTTTTCCGAGCCATCCATGTTGTTAATCCAAGTTGTAAGATTTTGGGCAAGAAGCACTTCCATTTGGGTCAAATCAGTGTTGAAATGAAGAAAACCACGAAGCTGAGACCCTTTTGTAGAAGATAAGGTTGAGTGGAGGACAGATGTCAGCATTCTGCTGGTGCTGACAATTCATGATCGACCAGCCAATCATAGTGCCGACCGGCCACCATTTTTGGCTGATGGATCAAGATTCTAGCCGATGGCCACACCTCACGGCTAATGGCCTTCATATTTGGCTGGTGGTCTTCCTCCCTTATTCCCTAAGCTGCCTATGCTGAATGTTGGGGAATTCCAGCACTTCCAGTACTCTCCGGTGATCGATTCTTGCCGAGTCACACGTATTTGCGTATCGAGTTGCTGTACATTTGCTTTTCGAGTTGTATCTCACTCTCTTTAAGTCTTTGATTTGTCTATCAAGTTGTACTCGCACTTGGCTAGCTTGTCGAGTCTTTGTTTTGCTTATCGAGTTGTAATTGGTTCACTACCTGATTATTACAATGCGATGCTTTGTTTTCAAAACACAGTTTCAATTTCATTCACACTGTCATGTGGTGACATGCGGTGAGATGCATAGAGAACACAAATGTAACACATTTTGAACAAAATGGCTGTTTCATTTCCATCATGTGTTTTGCAGAAACACACGCTTCTGAAAAATTAAAAAGGAAAGAAAAGCAAGAGAATAGTGAGGTAGCAAAGTATCGGAAGAGATACCAGCAACCTCCACTTTGCGGTAAGTGCGCATTCCGCACCCTTGTTCGGGTTGATTGGGTGGTTTGACACCTTCATCATTCAAGACAATGCAGGAAAATGCACTTTTGGAACATAAGTGGACCTTCGAGTTGACCTCAGGCCATGACTTTTGTGAGCGATGCTCGGTGCGTGCGGAGGACGTCTCTCCTCGTATCCTTTTCATATCTTGTGAATTGCACCAATCATTCAATGATACTGTGTCGCAGTACTTTGTATCCAATCAATTTTTATACACATTGGGTGCATGCGTGCATTGCTTTACTTACATGTGTTCAAGTTCATTTTTATACATATTGCGTGCATGCGTGCATTGCTTTACTTACATGTGTTCAAGCTCCTTTTCATACACATTGCGTGCATGCGTGCATTGCTTTGCTTACATGTGTTCAAGTTCCTTTTCATACACATTGCGTGCATGTGTGCATTGCTTTACTTACATGTGTTCAAGTTCCTTTTTATACACATTGCGTGCATGCGTGCATTGCTTTACTTACATGTGTTCAAGTTCCTTTTTATACACATTGCGTGCATGCGTGCATTGCTTTACTTACATGTGTTCAAGTTCCCTTTCATACACATTGCGTGCATGCGTGCATTGCTTTACTTACATGTGTTCAAGTTTTTTTTTTATACACATTGCGTGCATGCGTGCATTGCTTTACTTACATGTGTTCAAGTTTCTTTTTATACACATTGCGTGCATGCGTGCATTGCTTTACTTACATGTGTTCAAGTTCCTTTTTATACACATTGCGTGCATGCGTGCATTGCTTTACTTACATGTGTCCAAGTTCCTTTTTATACACATTGCGTGCATGCGTGCATTGGTTTACTTACATGTGTTCAAGTTTCTTTTATACACATTGCTTGCATGCGTGCTTTGCTTTACTTACATGTGTTCAATCTCAAAGTTGAATTTCAAATTTCTATACACATCGCTTGCATGCGTGCATTACTTTGCTAGATTATTCTACACACATCGCATGCGTTGTCACGTTATGCTTCCCTTACATATGTTCAAATTTTCCCATCACACACATTGTACACGTTGTTGCGTGTTCTTTACTTGCGTGTGCTTGTGTTTTCATAGCATTGTTATGATTACTCTAAACAGCATTGTTAAGCATCCCACTTGACTTGCATTGTCACACACTTTCGATTGCATTGTCATGCATATTGCAAACGATATTGTATCTGTTAAAGTTGCTTTCTTTGCAGGCACGATATTGTATGTACGGTTCATTTGAAGCTGGTGCAACCAGACGAACCGGACAGGTATTGTATCCTCCGAGTGAGACGTATCGAGAATTCCATAACTCTCTTACATCCTTTCCGCATTGTAGTGTAGTTTGGAGTATTCTAGCTTAGAACTGTCGCATGTGTGCATCATTACAGCTTTCCCTTGCATGATCATAAGTTATGCTCGGCTTCTTGCATTTTCAGTTGCATTTTGTCCCTGCCTTCGGGCGCATATCTTGTTTGTCTTGCATGCTTTGTCTAAGTCTTTGGCCTTGTCAAAAATGGGTCGTCTCTGGGCTTTGACATTCACTCCCGTTATTGTTATGACTTTCGAGTTCTGTTAAAGAGGGGCAACTATAGACACCCCATTTTTGACCGTCCTCAAGACTTGGACGTCACCGCTTGAACACTCGGTGATTATCCATGTTTGTGTTCGTCCTGAGTTCCCGGAGGTTTTGGCGGCGCGCCTTGCCTCAGGATCTCTCGACTCGACTGTTTCGTGTTTGGTTTTGGCACCAAACACTTGTGCTTTGGCCTTGAAGGGCAGGGAATGGCTTTTTGGCCATCCCTACATCTCACCGGCCTCCCCCCTACCTCACCGGCTGTGGCTTGGTGCCATCGGCCGTGGTTTCTTGTTATCAACTGCCGGTCGGCACTATATTTGGACGACCTGCACTATGTTCGGCCGGTGTGACCCCTTTGCACCCTCCAAGCCTAGTGCATGCCAGCTGTGCCAGCTGGAATACACCATCACACTCCCCCATGCATAAGTGTGACCACTTTGCACCCTTGTGAGCCTTTGAAACCCCTAACCTTCTAGAAACTTGAACCCTTTGGCCAAGCTTCTTGGAGAAGCTTGGCCAGCTGTCTTGGCTTCCTCTAGAAGCTTAGACTCCTTTGCACCCTTTGCCCCTATCCTTTGGCTTCTTGGAGAAGCCTAGAACCTTTTGTTTTGCCTATATAAGCCCCCTTCCTCTCCCTTTGGAAGAGGTTAGCCATTTTTTAACAAAAAACCAGAGCTCATATATATCTATACATCTGTGATACACTCCTTCTCTCTATATTCCCCTCTCTCTCCCCTTTGTGTGTGGTTTGGTGGCCTAAAAATGCATTTTGACCTTACTTTTGCACTAACACACACACCATTACACCTAGCTCCGAGATTGAGAGGCTTTGAGGGTTGTTTCTTGAGCTTTTGAACTGATTTTGATCAGTAAAGGGCGGCTGGACCAACTGTTCTTCAAGGGTTCTTCAAGGGTAATCACTTTTCTTTAGTTTCCCCAAACTCGCACTAGTTTTCTACCTGTCTTACTTGATGATTTAGGCTTTGTGCATAACATAAAAAAGGCTTATATTTTCATGCTTAAGAACTTTCTTTGAGGGTGTTTTGTGGTTTGAGTTCAAACTGACCCTCTTAGGTCTTATTTGGCCTTTTTGGTGCTTCCTTTGTGAGGCTTTGTTTATTTGAGTGTTTGAGTCTTCTCACCACTGAAAATCAGTGGATTTTCAGTGGTGAGGAAGGTGGTTTGAAGTCTCGTATAGGGGAGGGACACCCCTCTCCCCTTTGTCCCTCTTTGACCTTTGTTCTTGGCTCACAAGGTGGCATGTATATCTAGTCTTGTATGGCTTCATTTCAGAGTTTATTTGGGTGTTTTGGAGCATATTTTATCTCTGTCTCATGAGGGATTGTTGGCCTCTTTCATGCATGATGTACTTGCTTTGCATTCCTCTATTTTGTATAGAAATGCATCTTGTGTTTAGGCCATGATTCTTGCATGTGTTAGCCTAACTTCATGAGGGTATTAGCATCATTTCGCCATGATCAAGGTCTGTTGGCCACTGTTTCAGTCATGCTTGCCATGTTTGGCGTCACCTCTTTGTGTTTTGGCTTGTGAGCCTTGGGTATATTGGCCTCTAGCATGCTTAGCTTAGACCATCCTCATGATTTGACATCATTTAGGATCATATTTCAGTCTATAAATTATGCTTGTATGCTTGCATTCATTACTCTTCTCGTGCTTTGAAGGTGTGCCCTTTTATGCTTTGAAATGAATATTGTGTATGCCTAAGTATTTGAGCTTTCAAGACTGTCATATCAGTGGGCTTTGGAGCCCATTTTTGCATGCTAGAATTCTGTTTTTACCTGTCTAATTCATACCATGTATGGTCATGTTAATGGTAGTAAAGTGCTCTCTTTTGTGCCTTAGCCTTAGGCCCACTAGCTTGCATATTGGCATGATTGTTAGTCCACCATCTTGGGACACTTTTGGCCACTGTTTTGGGATGGATTGAGGTCTGCCCCTTATGGTTTAAGTCCACTATTGCATGCTTGTCCCATGTTTGTTGCATATTGGTTTAATAAGGTCTTGTCACATGCTAATCTTTTTGCATGATTATCCATGTCTAGCATCTCATACTTAACAAGATAGATTGCATTACATTTGGCATGTTTGCATTTTAGTATTAGGTTGCATTGTGGAGCCATGTTTACATAACATGTATGGCATTACTTGGCTTGGGGTGTCAAGCCAAGTGTGAGGGTTGAGAAGAGTTCATACTACAAGTGATGCAACTTGTCTCAACTCTCGGTCACTGGGGCCCTTGACCTTGGGATGATAGGGTCTTGGTCTTCATTTGTGTGTTGCATGCATCTTCATTGAATTGCAACCTTGGCCTCTTAGGCCATCATGCATAAAAATACGTAATTGATGGCCCGAGGATCGAGGGTCGTGCTCCCTTGAGTCTAATACATGATAGGGAGCATGGCCATGCTTACATTTGTCTGAAATTTCATGCCATGCACTGCCTGTCCTCTGTTGCTATCAAAAGCTATTTTCTGCAGGAAGTTTCTGCCGACCGGCAACACTTTGTGCCGACCGGCCATTGGTGAATGGACGATAACTTCACCAGCTGCCGGTGGCTTTTTATCACGGCCGGTGGCCATTTCCTTTAGCCGATGGTGTTATATAGTGTGCACAGAAGATACCCTGGGACTTTGACAGTCTTTAGAAGAGCAAGGCAGTGAAAACAGAGGCAGTAGTGGCATGGTGCGTGCTTTCCGGGCAAGACGGACTGAAGCATGCATCATTCACGCATCTCGAGGAGGGGGCTGTGGCCACCTTTCTTTTTGCATTTATTTGTTAAGTAATTAAAATTTCTGTAATAATTAATTTATTTATTATTTGGACTGTAATATTTATTTGGTCCCTCCGAGTGAGGGCGTATTTGTAATAAGGGTGTGTGAGTGTGTGCTTGTCTTCCAATCCCACATCTTTCTTCCTTTTTATTTACCTGCTTATGATGGTAGGTTAGGGCATATTTAAATTAGCATACCTTATGCTATGCATGCGTGCATCCATACATTTGTCTTGCATGCACCGGGCTCGGCACATTATACTAACTGCATTGTATTTTCAATTCCAAGTTGAGTACTTGCTGGTTGCAACATTTCACATGCCATGTTTAGGATAGTCGAGCCTGTCTAGATTGTATCCTTGCATGTGTTGCATTAGCCACCTTAACATGAACTAGGATCATGCATATGATTACTAACTAGTTTCTGTTTTGGCTCGGAGTACTAGGTAAGCTTTTATGCTTTAGCATATCGCATGCGTGTGAATGTTGCCATGATAGCATGATTACCATGAGGCTAGCTGCTTGTGTGATATAACTGCTTGAATGCCTGTGGATGGAGGTTGAATTACCTAAATTGGAATAATGCATTAAAACTGTGAGTTTTAAGCCCACTAGACAGTGGCAAAACCATCTTTTCTAAAAGCCCACTCGAGGGTGGCGAAACCTGCATTTTAGCCTACTTGCGAGTAGCAAACCATTTTCAAAACAAACATGTAATGTTTTGTTCCAATTTAGGCGATTTGGTCTATACTTGTTTGCTGTGCGCATAACATAGTAATTCTAGGCTAATAACCGGAATAAGAATACATAAGGTTTTCAAAATCGGATATCATGGTTAGTAGAGGCCGATCTTCGGATCGGGCGAGAGGGGGTGCTCATAGCTGACCTTCCCCAATCGTACCCAAGTTCCCGAGTCGAGGCAACTTTGGTGATGATGGACACGTGGCCTTTGGAACCGAGTCAGGGTTTCCTAAATTCCCCCATAAAAAATATTCAGGTGGCGACTCTGTATCTGGCAAAGCAGTCCATGTTTGGCACTTCTTTTCAAAAATCTGTTTTTCTCAAAACGATTTGCCAGAGTTAGACTCTTTGGTTCAGATTAAGAACCGCAACAAACAAATAGGGGAGTCCGAACTATAGGGTGAGGCCTTCGCCCGGGGGCGCGTCTACACTCACCTAACTTCACCAATGCTGGGTTTGAATATCTCTTTGCTCACCTACACACACATGAATGAAAGTGAGTGAAAGCCCACTGAATAATATCAACTAAAGAAGGTACATGAATGGAATTCGAAACGGTTATACATATAGCGGACTGCCTTGGGCCCATTTAAGGTTTTCTCTAGTACAATAGGCAGCTTTAAGCCCGAACATATCAAACGGCCCCTGCCCCCACTTTGTCCTTAATAGATGGCCTCGGGCCCAACTCATTCATGTCCAACGGCCTTTGGTCCAATCATTCATGTCCGACGGCCTTTGGCCCAATCATTCATGTATGACGGCCTTTGGCCCAAACAATCATGTCCGACGGCCTTTGGCCCAATTCCATCATATCCAACGGCCTTTGGCCCAATCATATGGCGAACGAATATTTGTCTATAATTCAAATTTACAAACTTATGAAACTCAAATGGAAGTAAGCAATTGGATGAATAGCATTCTTCAAAGTATCTTTACTAAGATATTACTCATAATGTTCTGCCGGTAGATTCATCCTTGTGCTCAACCCTACATAATACATAACACATATTGGGTCACGAACGATTCAATCCGTTCTTAACTTATACAGTCCTCTTAGGCCACTTTCTTATCTTCTTAATCCATTCACAATGCTCAATGCATGCCTAAGAGTGCATAGAAATGAAAGAGAACAGAAAATGAAACACAAAACATCTTTTCAAAATTTGAACAGGTTCCCCGCCGGCGTGGTTTTTGCCGCCGGCGGAGCCCTTTGATGCAAAATTACCGGTTACCTCATTTTTACGCTCGAGCGTGACTTCGGACGCTCGAGCAGAGAGTCAGAATATGTGACTGTCGCTCGAGCGTGGCTCTCCCCCGCTCGAGCGGACATCGCGTTTGCCAAACTTCTGGGAACTAGCATTTCACGCTCGAGTGGCCCTTTCCGCGCTCGAGCGGACATGTCAAATTCTCGAATTTCAAGAATTGTTCTTGAAGTTCAAACTTAACATTCAAAGGCCCAAAACTCATGTTTTTGGTTAAAAAACGTGGGAACACAATATACATCATGAGGATATAAGCAATATGAGGCCAATTGTTCAAAATCATAGTCCATTCATAAAATCATCTTGAGTTCCCTTCATAAGTTCCAAAACCCATGGATTCAACTTCATACAAGCTTCATATCTTCACAAATCCTTCATGCATGTCAATTATTGACTCCAATTCCATTTTAAATGGCACAAATGATGTTCAAAATCATGGAATCTATTAGGAATATGCATGCATGTCTGATTTGGCGCTCAATTCGTCATGTTTCAATAATCAACTTCTAGTTACAACATAAATCCTTAGAATTTAGGTTCATATCATGATAATTCTCACATGCATGTAGTAAGAGACCCTCAAATCAACATGAACTACATGTTTCATGCTCAAATATGCCAATGCATAGCAATTTCTTACATGCATGAACATGCCAACCTCAAATTCACCAAATTCAACACAATTCACATTCTTGATTACAATTTATTTTTGAGTTCACTTAATTACAACTCAAACTCATGAATTCATATCTAATTACTCACCTAGAGGCCCCAACATTCCAATTCCTAGCTTGTTCTTGAACCTAGCCTTTCAAATTCCCAAGCTCTTAGTTCAAATCTCCAATTTGAGCTCACTCTCTCTCCACAATCGGTTCACTCTCTCTCTAGAGTGTAATCTCAGCCAATTTGGAAGAAAATGGGCTCAAAGGAAATAACATGAGGCTATATAGGCCTTTATATAGGATTACCTAATCAAATTTGATTAGGGTTAAATAATAGTGCTTAGTTCAATCAGTTTGAACTAATTAATCCGTTCCGAATCAGTTTTCAATTAAATTTCACCATAGGCTCTAAAAATTATGCTAACCACAATAGCGTAGTCAATTTCAGTTTCTGTGGTCGATAAGATCTTCAATTCTCAGTTTACAATAGTAAGTTGAATAGATTTTCCTACGGTGAACAGATATAAGATAAAAAACACATATAATCATGCAATTATCACTCAAAACCATATCAAGCATATAATCACATTCATAATTAACATCAATTAGCATAACACGGAACATGGTTATCACACAATGTTGCATCATCATCGCGTAATTTTCATACTTCGAAAGCTCGACCATCCAATTGATGTTGGCTGGGAGAAAAACGACAGTGGAAATGGCGACACCGACTTCTAGACTGTCAAGCGCACTGTCCCTGACTAAAAAAGATCGGTCTCCGACCGTAACGGATGGAGTCCAAGGAGCGTCGGCACGAAATCTAGAGGGCTCAGAAGACTCGCCAGACCTCGACTTTTTTGGTTGGGGTTGGTCGGATGGCTCGGCCTCGGCAGGCCTCTTCTTGACAGATTTCTCTACTTCAGCCAATTTTGAAATTGGCACTGTGTCTTCTGACTGCACCTCAGTGGCGCTGGGTTTGGCCTTGGCCCTCTTAACCCTCTTTGCCTTGGGTTTTTGTTGTGTTTGGGAAAGAGAGGAGTGGATTGACACCACGCCTAGGATGTCGGCAAGAAGGTCATTAGGAATGATCTTTGCACGGCCCATTTCTTCGACGGTGGCAGCAACAGTGACCTTGGTGCCAAAACGGATTGTTAGAAGGGCTATAGGAGGATTGGCTAGATCAAAGGCCGATGCTTCAGATTCTTGGCGTCAGCGACTACGTGTTCTACCTGCAGGAGCGGAGAGAGGAGCCCGACGTCGGTGTTGGTGCTAGGATGGAGGAATTAAATGAGGGGCAGAAGTGGATGGCTAGTCAACTAGGTCAGAGGTGGAAGCCTGATCTAGCCTTGGAGATGAGGCTGTTGGAGGAGTTGATGAAGAAGGTGGAGTTTTTCTTTTTTTGGGGACGTTGAGGAGGACTGGGGCCTTGCGTACTTCAATGGGACAATGAAGAAGGTGTACCAGATCCTTGCTTGGCACGTAGTATTGGTAGAAGTCCTTTTCGGGCTAAGGAAGAGCTGCAAAAACACAAAAGAGAGCATTAGAAACTAAAAAATAGTTAAGTAAAGCTATAGAGAAAGGGACTTTGGGAGGGGACTAGGTCCTTACCCTTGTCATCTCTAAAAACTTCACGGCGCAAGAGGAAGAGGTGGAGTTCTTCATCTGGCGCAAACTCCCAATTGCCCGAGACAATTAGGTAGTCATCTATCGTGCCTTTATGAGAATCTGGGATATTGGCTATCAGCTTGTATTGCGTAGATATCGGCTTAAGGTAGTAGGTGTAGCCTTTGGGTGTTTTTAAGCTACACATGGTGTAACAGTATTGGATATCAAAGAGTGTGATTCTAGCATTTTGCCGACATGCCAGTTCGACAATACCATTGATGATCCTAAAGGAGTTAACGACCAGTTGCATGGGATTGAGTTTATAGTAGTAGAGGACTTTCCTAAAGAGGATATCTAGGGGAAACCTAACTCCTCCTTCAACAATAGAGACGACTGGGAAAGGCATGTAGTCTTGGCTAGGCATAATTGAGTCATCCTTCCCAACCAACCTCAGACGGACGTCAGCTGGAATGGAAAACTCTTACCTAAAGTACTCCAGCTTGGCAAGGGTGTCTAATCTCCACCTAAACATTCCCATAATGTCGGCTTAGTGAAGGTTGGTGCAAAATTTCAGGACAGAATATTTGGTATGGATTCAACGACCTCGGCTAAACCCTAAACTGGTATCGGAGCTACTATTTTTCAGATCTAAGGGGAGGTTTGGTTCAGTTTTTCCTAAGCTTTTGGTTTCTAAACAAACCCAAAGCCTATGGTCTATACAACAAAAAATTCGAAGGCAGAAATTGGAAACAAAACAAGAAGACCAGATAAGAAATATAATATAGAGATCCAGATTAAAACAAGAAGCAAGAGCAAGAATCTGAAAGACTGACAGAGTAAATAGAAACAGAGCGAAGTTTATGGCCAAGAAGGAATCAAAGGAAAAATTTAAGAAGCACAAATGCAGAATCCCAAATCCACAAAAACAATAAGTGAGTGTGTGGGGGGGGCAATGTGCGCAAATCACAAATGTGATTGATAGTCAAAAGACACAGTGACAACAAGCAAATGTGATTAGCATTCAAGTGACGAACTTCAACACATAAAGTAGATTCAAGGAATCAACTCATGATACAAACAATGAGTGTGAAATTCAACAAACAACAATGCAGTAAAAAGAGCATATGGCGAGTTCATGAAAGAAACATATTTAGAATAGTGGAAGACTGAGATTTGAAAAGATAGAAATTGAGAACTTACCAAATAAAGCTGAGGAAACGAGGCTGGAAAGAAATTCGCTGGAGTGCAGCGATGGTATTGTCTAGAGCCCTATGACAAAAAGTTCGCCAGAGAAGACAAATGAAACGGTTGCAGAGCTTTGAAGAAACAATAATGGCAGTTTGAGAGTGGAAGTTTAGAGAGAGAAAAATTGCGAAACAAGGGAGATTATTTTTTGCAAAAGTGAATAGACGGAGAGAAAGGAAGAAGTTTTGTCAAAATTATGAAAAAAGCGGCAAACCTTAATGATGTGCCTTGAACGATGTGTCTGTCAGGTGGCGTGCGCAGAAGCGACGTGACTTGATGGCGTGTGTCAAGTACGAAGGACACATGGAGGAAACGGTTGAGAAAATTGTGCGTGACAGCTTGTGCGCAGTCAAAACTCTTGGAGTTCTTGATTTAATGAGGAAAAAACCCTGGCTAAAGGAACGATCTTGGAACTTAAAGAACTTGGTTCTTGGCCATTGATAAAGATGAACAGTTGAGTCCCGGTTGTATGACACCGATGAGACATTATCTCAGTTAGAATGGATAGGTGAATTCTTAGCCAACATAGTACTTGAACAAACGATGTAGATTCCATCACCTCAGGTTGCTGAGGTAACAGAACCTAGGGGTAGTTGTCGGGCCATATTTCTCGAATGGCAGCACGTGGCTTGGTTATGCGCCGAGACGATCTCGGCTAGGCCGAGGTTATCTGCGGGGATATCAGAATTCGAGATGAGTAGATAAGGGACAAGAGTCATAGAATGGGCGAGGATCTCAGTCTGGATAAAGATAAAGCTCTTAGGGAGTTTATCCCTAACTAGCTGAGAGTCCAGAATAGGCATTGAGTCTGAGTCCACTGAAGTGAGGCTTCTACAGGGATCAGGTCAGTGTTGGCTATAAAAGCAGGGCACCCTCGTGGGTCTAAGGTATGTTTTTTGACTGTTGATATATTGTTATTTCTTGTGAGTTATGCAAAATTTGCTATCTTTGAGAGATAATTACTGACTTGATTGTCGGAGTGCCTCTGGGTGGACGAACCACCGTCGGATTCTTATGTTTCTGTGACAGGTTGTTCAGGCTTAATCGATTCTGTCAGTGCTTTCCTGCTGAGTTTTCCTGTTTTGTTGTGTGGTCAAAAATCAACACCCACAATTGCCAAACTTCCAAAAGCATGGATAACTTCTGTCAACGGCCTATTGGCATAATTGACGAGTCATAGGTACTATCTTTTCAATAAGAATACTTGAAAACAAAAGGAATAACAAATGGCATACTACCAAAAAAGTTGCTATTTAAAAGCAACTTTAACTTAGAAGTCAAGAGAGAAGTCAAATAATATTTACCTAAAGAATAGGTAACACAAAACCATTTACTAAGGGCTATTAGTCTTGGGTCTTCCAGGTACCACTCCTCATTTCCCCATTATGCTACCTAATTAGATGCTATAGATTCACCATAAATCTAAAATTGGAATAAAAAAAAATAATACAAGAGATATAATTACTAATTTATTAAATATATGATTTCAAGGTCTAGAGATCAATACAAACAATCAAGAAAACTAATGGGTATAAGGGTAGATTAAACAACGCCCAAATAAAGAACATATATGCATATGATATGCTATCTCTATGTGTGTGTGTGTGTATATTTATGAACAATGCCCAAATAGTATACATTAATATGTGTTTGGGAGGGAAAAGATTAGGTACATACATAATCTTTGACATAGTGCACAAAGTGGTTGCCCCGAGACTTGAACTCATAACATCAATGTTATTAGGCTAAGGTTTTTACCATTGAACCAATAGTCACCCCTATGTGTGTGTGTATATATATGTATATCTTAAATATACAGATATGAGAATGTAACATTTCTCATAGGAAAGTAAGTTTCCAGTAAACCAAAAATGGGTAAATAACAAGTATTATCATTGAATCTCTAAACAATGTTCAAGAGTATCATTATCAAAGGGTTCATTAAAACCACAATACATATACACACAAGGAAATGTTTTTCTAGATAACAATTTTTTAAGAATTCATCAAGAAAATTGGTTGCACCTGTCTTCAGCTAGCCTAAGTTGAAAGAAAAGAATTCATCAAAAAAAAATTATTTGTACTTTTTGGAAAATTTTGATAAAAATCTAATTTAATTGAACAAGAGTGTTAAGATGAGTTGGGTTTTCCCATATCACACTAATCTTGCAAACAACTTTCAAAAAGAAAATTTCATATCAGGAAGTACTAAACAATCCAAGAAGGCTCTTTTGATTCTAACATATTAATCAGAAGCTCAAACAAGGTCTACAATTTCTTACATATCTATTGATTTTCATAACATAATCATATGATCAAAACAAGACCCAGATAAATTATTCTATCAAACAACACCGTTCAAGCTCGATCCACAGATCATTTGAAGATAAGTAAATACACCAATTAGATTATATTATTTTATTAAAAATTTTCTTTTACACATTATTATGTTAAAATTAGTGTTTGTTTTATATGTCAAGATTTTTTATTTTATTTTACTTGTGTCTAATAAAAATTTGGATTTGCCAAACTTTCAAAAAAATAAAAAATAAAAAAATTCTAAAACTTATTTTGTACCTTAAAAACAGAGAAAATTTATTTTATCTAAAAATTTACATTGTAAAAAAAAAACTCTTTAGTTTTTTCTCCTTATGTGGCACTTTTAGATTTTCTCAAAAAAGCTTATGCTGGGTCGCCTTTGTGTTTAATCAGCATGTAGACATATAATGCTATAGCAAAGAGAAAGCAATTAAACAAATGTGAATATGACTAAAAATCGAGGTTAATTTTGAATGAGAACGAAACTTAATATCAGCTATTCATTTTTTAGGGTTAGGGTTTTGAAATCAAAGCCCTATCTTGGATGGTTACTATAGCGATCCAGGTTTTACCCCGATCTTTATCGTATTCCGAACTTGGGTTCCGTGGTTGTTTATTGTTGTCTGTGTCTCATTTTCATCCTTTACATCCTTGTATTTGAGTTTTGGGATGTGTTAGGTGAATTTGGAACAGGTTGGTTGTGAGTTGGAACAAATGGTTACTATCTAGATTTTTGCTTCTTTGCTCGAGCGAGGCTTTTGTCGCTCGAGCAAGCCTTGGGTGTTGTCTATTCGTTCGAGCGAGAACTCTTACGCTCGAGCGTGCGTCTACGTAGCAGACTTGAAGCTTCTTATTGTGCGCTCAAGTGACACTTCTTGCGCTCGAGCGAGGTTTTTGTTGTGTCTGGTCGCTCGAGCGACAAGTCCTTCGCTCGAGCGAGCATCAAATATATAAGTTGGCAGCAGCATGATTTTATATCACTTGTTGACTTCCTTCTTCCTTCAAAACCCTAAATTGACACACGCACTCTCTCTCTCTCTCTCTCTCTCTCTCTCTCTCTCTCTCTACAAATACACCTTGTTCTAGAGGTTCTCTACCCTAGTCCCTCTGTAAAAGGGCTTGAGCTTCGCGTGGGTTACGTTTTGATCCGAAAAAGTGTGGGTTTGGAGCATCTTGAGTTTCTTCCTGTTCTCCTTTGAGCTTCTCCATTTGAGGTAGGGACAGTCTACTCCTTCATATGAGTTTTAACATAAATTTTAGTCATTTTGTATAAATGGTGAGATTTGGCAAGTTTGGGGAAAGTTTGGAGTTGAACTTGAAATTATAAAAGAGGGGTTTCCCTATCTAGAGCTCCATCTGCGTATGAGGGGTCTTGAAATGGATTATTTATGTATTATGGGTGAATTTGGCCTTGGGTTCAATATTTGGAAAATGGGAGGATATGCGCTAATTTTGATTAAATAGATTATTTCGTTTAAATAATGAAATTAATTGTGGAATTATGAAATTGGAGAGGATTGTGATTAAGGGGTGTAGTTGGTTTGATAAATCACTCACCTAAGGAGATTGTGATAATTTATCTGTTTGATAAATTTATTATCTGCTTAGAAATATCTATTTTGGACTATCGGTGGATGATAGCCATGATTGTTGTAGAAACTGCATGATGATTAGGTGAATTAAAACTAATCACTTGGATAATGTCATTGAACATGATGGTTGGGTATAAACATTGAATATGTGGTTAAATTGGTCATTGCATATAGCAGCTTGTTAAATGCATTGCATATGTATCTTTGTCTGGGAGGAGATAAGGGATGGACTCCATTGATAACTAAGTTGGCCAGATTGTCCATGGTGAAAGTCCCGAAATCTATATATTTATGGGTGCCGGTTCCCTCGGACATAGTTCCGTAAAATGGCAAGGGATGGAAATGCATGAATGATGTCATTATTGAAGTGTTGTTAAATGAGTTATAGTCTCATTTTATGTTATTTATAGAATAATGAATTGAATATGGGCAAATAAATGGGAATGGAATGAAACATGGATGTGGATGTTGATTGGTTACGGAAGAGATGTAAGTTGGGTTATAAGTCTTAAACATTTATCGGATGCTAATATTTTAGTTATTTCTCATATAATGTTTAGCATATCTCTACTGGTCTTTGGCTCACCCTACTTGGGACACCATTTTCAGGTACAGGTGATATGCCGCCTCCAAGGTCGTAGCTTGGGAGGTCTCGGGGCTGAAGTCTCTGTTTTAGTTGTTTTATTCTGTGTTATATGTTTTTATTTCTAAGCCGAGGGCTTTAACTTGTAAAGGGCCTTAGACCCTCTTTTGTTGTAACCAAGTGTTGACTTGGAAAGTTGTAAGCCCGTAGGGCATCTACTTTTGTTGTTAACACGCAACACCTTTTGTAAAGAACACTCTGATGAATGTAAATAAAATGTTTCTTTCATTATTTATGGATCTTGTGCATGACTGCTTTATGTATTATCTTGAGGGCGTTATAACTTGGTATCAGAGCGCACCGGGTTTGAATACTTTGGATACGTGGGAAGTGGTTATTACCACAATGGGTTTGTCTCGCTTGTATGATAACATGTTTACGTGACTATATGGGTATGGGATTTAGTTTCTAGGATGTTGATCGGGTCTATGGGTTTCTGGGAGTTCTGTTGGAAAGGCACTTGATCATCGCCGTTTCTTATTGGAACTCTAGCAACGCCACGGGACGATCATTATCCAGAAATGAAATTCGTATGTGCTTATGTGATTATATGCTTACATGGAGTGAATTACAGTTGTCCATTGTATTAGGACGCGAGTGAGATAGCTTCGACACATTTGTGAATGTGCTAATTTTTTTTGTTACCTTTATTAGGATGTTAGGACGAGGTCGTGGTGGTAGACGTGGAAGCCGTGATAGGCATGAGGTGCCTATACCGGATGAGATTCCGGCACAGGAAGAGGGAGTTGGTCAGGCCAATGTGGCTGAGCCGGTTGGTCTGCACGCCATGGGCGCCTTAGCCCGCAAAATGGCAGGAGCATTGAGAGAATCTATGGGCATTCTCAGAGCTGAGAATCAAGCCTAGGCCCATATAGCTCAAGCAGGGTCTTCTTTTATGAAGAGAGAGTTCTTCCGGTTGAATCCGGATGAGTTTTTAGGTGATCCTAAGGAGCCACTGAAGGCTGATGAGTGGCTTGAGCAGATGACGAAGACGTTTGAGATGCTTGGCATTGAAGATGGGGGCTTAAAGGTGACCTTGGTGTCTTTCCAGTCGAAGGGAGATACGGGTCAGTGGTGAAAGTTCACACGAGGGTGTATTGGAGGGACTTGGGAGGCCTTTCTTGACGCCTTCCAAGAGAAGTTTTTGCCTCCCACTATTAGGGAGAAGTTGAGGGATCAGTTCTGTCAGCTCAAGCAGCTAAATACACCAGTGGCTGAGTTTGAAGCCACTTTTACTAGCTTATCGAGGTTTGCACCAGAATTAGTGGTGATCGAGAAGCGTCGGTGTTTGGAGTTTGAGAAGAAATTGAGGATCAGACTCATGTTTCGAGTGGCCGAGTCCATGATTAGGGAGTATGGGCGCCTGGTGCAGGCTGCAACCCATCTCGAGACCATTATGTATACGGAGGAGGAGAGGATGAGGGGCTCTAGGAGGAGTTAGGATGGTCACGGGGATAGTAAGAGACAGAGGGGTTCTAACCCTCAACAGTCCCAGGAAGTGCTTTCTTGATCTACCTTTCCAGTGCCGAGTTCAGGTTTTGGGAGAGGCGGTCAGGGAGACGTTACTTCTTTCAAATGTGGTATGTTGAGCCACAAGTCTCCAGCTTGCCTGCAGAGAGGAGGAGGGCAGCGGCTAGCATCTTCTTCGACCTGCTCTCAGGGCCAGAGTAAGGGCAGAGGCCAGCCACTCACTTGTTATCAGTGTGAGCAGGCGGGGCACCGGAAGAGGTTTTGCCTATATTTGTGTGGCACACCTGGTGCGTCTGGTTCGAGGCAGACACAGAGCCACCAGCCAGCTCAATCAGTTCAAGCCTCGAGGGCCAATCAGGGAGCCTATTCGGCTCAATCCGTGCAGCAGTCATATGCTCCGAGAGGTGAGCAGGTAGATTAATAACCTTCAGGGCGCGTATATGTTGTTACAACGCCAGATGTTGTACCGGCTCCATAAGTAGTGAGAGGTACCTTTTTGTTTTGCAACTCGGTTGCTAATGTGTTAATTGATACGGGTGCATCCCACTCTTTTATATCTGCTACATTTGCATCTGTTTTAGGGTTGGAGTAGGCACAGTTAGCATCTCCTATTTGCGTTGTGTCACCTGTTGGGGGTGAGATGGTTTTGAAACAGGGGTGTCGGGGATGTGATATAGAGGTCGCCGATCGTCGGCTTCCCTTCTCTTTTGTGTTGATGGATATGTCTCGGTTTGATGTGATTTTGGGTATGGACTGGTTATTGTCATACCAGGCTGTTATAGATTGTTACCGCCAGAGGGTTACTGTATGTACCTTGAGCAGGGATTACTTTCATTTCTTAGGGGATCGGGTGGGTAGAGTCTGGGGAGTCGCTCGTGTAGATGGCCAGAAGAAAAAATGCCGAGAAGATGGTGGCCCGAAGGAGGTCCGAAGCTGCCAGGTCTGAATCCCCACCACTTGCTGCTATTGGGGCTGAGTCTTCTCTTCCTGCTCTTGTTGAGGAAACGGAGCAAATTGCTATGGCCGAAACGAAGCAAATTGTCATTAATCAATAGGACAATCTTGTGGCCGAACAGAGGGGAGAGAAATGCCCCACTAGGCACGAAGTCGACTCATCTGAAAACCTAACTGATAAACGGCTGCGCATAGAAGAGTTGCAGGACTTAGTTGCACCGTTTATCATACAACCTAGAATAAAGAACATGTCAGTTGCTTCCGATGCTTCGGCTTTCAAGGATGCCGCCGTGGCCTTAAGCGTGGCCTCGTCGATTTCTCTACTGATTGACAAAGCAACGTTCCGTGTAGAGCCGGATGTAATGTCGATAGCATTAGCCGCTCAATCAGCAATATTGGTACATAACTTGAAAATTTATTTTGATCCTTTTTATGCCAACTATCTTATTAATCTTTTTTTTACAGGCGACGGGCAAGATTGCAGAAATTGGCTTCCATCATTATGATGTTATCGAGCAAATCGTCTTGCTTAAAGCCGAAGTCAAAACTAAAAAGGGTGAGGCTAAAGAGGCCTCTCTTAGAGCCAAATCCGAGGCTAGCAAAGCGGCGAAAGAGCGAGCGAGGGCCAATGCTGAGGAAGAGAAGGCCAATTGCTCCAATCAACTCAGGCTGGCCACCGAAGAAAGGGCGAACGCGAGTGATGATGTGCTCAAGTTGGCCAAGGAGGTGATTGCCAAACTGGAGGCCGATTTGGAAGAATCGAAGAAAGCAAAAGAAATCGCCAACTCCGAGATCTCCGAGGTGTTCCAAGCGGGAGAAAATGCCGCCTTAGAAAAATACGTGGAGGAAGTACCTAAATTCAAAAATCAGGGCTTTAAACATGGCTGGCTCAAAGCCCTGGTTGCCGCTAATGTGACATTGGAGCAGCCAATTCCATACGAGTAGCTAGAGGTCGAGCCACTGGAGTCTGACCCTGAAGAATGAGTAGTGTCAATGTAATTTTTCTTTTTGTTTGGTATTTTCTGTACATAGTTTTTGTAGATTTTTTCTTATTTATTTTTTTTAGAAGTTAAATATAGTGCAATTTTCATGTGTAAAATGATGACTGTTTGTACTCAATTTATTAATTAAAACTGCCTTTTTGTCTGCCTTCTACATGTGCTAATTAATAGCTAAGTAGGGTGATGTAACTTAATTTGGCGTATGTCTTTTGCATGTGCTAATTAATAGCTAAGGGTGATGTAACTTAATTCGGCGATAAAATTAATGGCCAAGTGAGAGATGTAGCACAATTCGACTATAACATAATCTGCCGAATTCAATGTACGGCTCAATGCCAAACTCAACTGGCCAAGTGGGGCTATGTATTCATATGGCCAAGTCATTTCAAAGCCAAATAATCATGTCTTGTGTCAATTTGAACATCGAAGAGCCGAATAACACATACAGCTTGCAATGTCACATTGCATAAAAATCTGTCGATCAGATGGGGCATTGTTAATATATTTATCAATAGAGGCCGAATAGATTACCTAATCTACCCTTGCCCCAGCTGATTAATGAACAGGACCATCGAATATGTGTAGTTCATGGATTGAGTGGGGCATAGTAATGTGTCAATGCACTGCAAGTGGGCCGAATAGATTAATGAATCTGCCCTTGCCCCAGCTGATTAATGAACAAGACCGCTGAATATTTGCAGTTCATGGAATGGGTGGGGCACAGTAATTTGTCAGCGCAATGCACTGCAAATGGGCCGAATAGATTAATGAATCTTTGCCGAATATTTGCAGTTTACAGTAACTTGTCGATGCAATACATTGAAACGATCGCTTTGGGAATGCTGCACCCGTAATTAATAAGCGGAGTGGAGGCTAGCTACACGTGGGTTCTGTGCTATGTTCAAATTCAATAGACTACGAGAGTGAAAAGAGCATTGTGTCAAACTGAGGAAATTTGGATGTCAAGAAGAATATTCTTCAACAGTAGAGGGGAGGGTAGAACACTAGCTGAACTGGAGTTAGAGATGAATCGAGGTGGCAAACCTACGTGAACGGGAAACAGGACGTCGGAGAAGGTGAGAGGCGTTGCTCCCCCCATCGTCGAAGTAGGTCTCCAAGAGGGGCGGGGTAGAGAGGTCACCTAGGAAGGAGAGGCAGCAACGATGGAGCTCACCCCGTTCGGGAAATGAAACCAGTAGGCCACCACACCTGTTGAGTTTTTTGGTCTTCGTTGGGAATAAACTGATGACTAAAGCGGACTCGATTATTCGCGATTCAAATGTGGCGGTCGAGTTTGCTCGACAGATTTTTCCGCCCAAAGTCCAGCAATTAATGTTCGGTCGGCCTGATTACGAAGTTTTTCCGTTCCATGGAGTGGTAAAGGGACTATCGACATGCATCTCCGTGTCGCGTGAAGAGAGATAAAACAGAAAGACGGCCGCATTCGGAGCTTGGAAGAGCACGCAGAGAAAGTCGAGAACGAGTTAAAAAAAGTTAAGGCTTCCGAAATGTAGTCAGCGAGTCTAATGAACCCAATTGTGGCAGAAAGAGTAAACCAGCGTCTTCTGGATCATGCGATTGCCGACTGAGAAACGGTGAGCATGTTCATAAGAGAAGCAATAAGAACAAAGGCCTATAAACAAGGTTTTCACGACGGCCGAAAAATTGGTATTGAAAAGACAAAGGAAAAATGAGCTGAGGATGTATGTCGGTGCGAAAATCATGGATTTAAGCATGGATTGATTAAGGCGCTACAGGCCGCAGGTATCGATTTGGCATCACCTCTGTATCAGAATTACAAATTTCCTTTCGAAGCTTACGACGCTGAGAAATCTGACGATGAAGAGGGTGCCGAATAGAGTTAGATATCAAAACAAATTATTGTACTTTTGGATTCGTGAAAAGCCATGTATTTTTGTTTACTTAATGAAATAAATATTTGCTATATTGTTTTGATTAATGTTTGTATCTGCTTGTAACAATCATATATTAATCCATGCCATTCTATTGCCAAATTCGGTCTTTCCAAATTTAGAGGATTACTCGGCTGTTCATGCTTATAAATGATGGGTGCTCTTAATTTTTGGCCCAAACGTGATATCCACAAAGGGCGCTTCGAATTTGGAGTCTTATTGTGTCGGCCAATCGTGATATCCACGAAGGGAGCTCCGAATTCAGAGGATTATTCGGCCCAAACTTGACATCCACGAATGGGGCTCTGAATTTGGAGTCTTATTATGTCAGCCAATCGTGATATCCACGAAGGGAGCTCCGAATTTGGAGGATTATTCAGCCCAAACGTGACATCCACGAATGGGGCTCCGAATTCGGAGTATTACTGTGTTGACCAATCGTGATATCCTTGAAGGGCGCTCTGGATTCAGAGTCGTATTCGGCCCAACGTGATATCCACGAAGGGTGCTTCAAATTTCGAGTCTTATTCGGCCTAAACGTGATATCCACAAAGGCCGCTCCGAATTCAGAGTCTTATTATGTTGGCCAATCATGATATCCACAAAGGGCGCTTTGAATTCAGAGGACTATTCAACGTAAACGTGATATCCACGAAGGGCGCTCCGAATTTAGAGTCTTATTGTGTTGGCCAATCGTGATATCCACGAAGGGCGCTCCGAATTCGAAGTCTTATTGTGTTGGCCGATCATGATATCCAGAAGGCCGCTCCGAATTCGGAGGCATATTCGGCCCAAACGTGATGTCCACGAAGGGCACTCCGCATTCCAAGTCTTATTGTGTTGGCCAATCGTGATATCCACGAAGGGCGCTCCGAATTCGAAGGCTTATCTGGCCCAAACGTGATATCCACGAAGGGCACTCCAAATTCGGAGTCTTATTGTGTTGGCTGATCGTGATATCCACGAAGGGTGCTCTGAATTCAGAGGCTTATTCGACCCAAACATGATGTCCATGAAGGGCGCTCCGCATTCAGAGTCTTGTTGTGTTCGCCGATCGTGAAATCCACGAAGGGTGCTCCGAATTTGGAGGCTTATTCGGCCCAAACGTGATGTCCATGAAGGGCGCTCCACATTCGGAGTCTTATATTCATTATTAAACCATTATTAATGAGATTGCGATAACAAAGGGCATTGTACTGGGAAATTGAAAGATATATACATAACATATCAACAAAAATTCAAAACAAACTAGAAAGCCGTACAAGTTAGCTTAGTGATAAAATTTGCTCAAATGTATGGAATTCCAAGGGTGTTGCAAACTTCTCCCATCCATGTCTTTGAGCCGATACACCCCAGTTCTGGCAATTGAATCAACCTGATAAGGGCCGTCCCAGTTGGGGCCTAATTTTCCATCTGTCGGATTCTTAGTAGCGTGAAGCACTTTCTTGAGGACCAATTCTCCAGGTGTATAACGATGCAACTGCACGCGCTGATTATATGATTTAGTGAGTTGTTGCTGATATCGCGCCATGCACCAAGGGCACGGTCTCAGCGTTCTTCAATCAGAGTCAGGTCCAAGGCCAACATCATGTCATTACGGCCCACGTTGATGACCTTGGATTTCAGCGTGGGTAGACCAATCTCCAAGGGGATAATATTGCATGGGTTCTAAAGCACAAAACGAACGGCGTTTCCCCAGCAAATTGCCTTGGAGTAGTGCGATGAGCCCACATCATACTGGGCAACTCTTCGACCCATCTACCTTTGGCTTTTTCCAACCTTTTCTTGATATCGTCCAAGATGACTTTATTGGAGGCCTCTGCCTAACCATTGCTTTGTGGATATGCTGGCGAGGAAAAGTAAGGCTAGATACCATACGTGTTGCATAATTCTCGGTAGACGCCACAATCAAATTGGGTGCCGTTGTCTAAGACAAGTGCTCTTGGTATGCCGATTTGTGTTATGATGTTCTTTCATACAAAACGCTTAACATCGACATCTCGAATATGTGTTAAGGCCTTTGCTTTAACCCATTTTGTAAAATAATCTGTTGAGACAATCAGGAATCACTTGTTCCTTGGAGCTCGAGGTAATGGTCGGACGATATTGAGTCCTCATTGAGCTCATGGCCAAGGACTAGTGATAGAGTTTTATTCCTCGGTAGGTAGATGAGTTAAAGGGGAAAACTTCTGGCATTGTTCACATTTCTTGACATAATTCTCGGTAATTGTTTGTATGGTCGGCCAATAATACCCCTGTGTTACGGCTTGGTGGGCCAATGAGCATTCTTCAGAATGGGCACCGCAACTGCCTTCACGTATTTTGGTTGAGAGTTCCTCAACTTTATCTGGGTGAACACATTCTAAGTACGGCACATAAAGGGATTTTTTTTAGACCTTTCCATGCCGATCCAAGTAGTATTGCAGGGCTTTGTTTCGCAGTTTGTGGGCTTCTTTCTTGTCCATTGGGAGTTATTCTAAGGAAAGGAATGCAACGATAAGGTCCATCCAACTTGGTCCTGGTTCAATGATGTTAATTTGAACTAGTTCAGAAGAGGTAACGCTTGGCTCAGGGATGAATCCTAGCTCGATTGTCCATTTGATTTTCTGAATTGATGGCAAAGGCTAGGCAAGCGAGGGCATCCACATGCATGTTCTGATCCTGGGTTATTTGATTCAATTCGTGGTGGTCGAAATTCACGAGCAAGGAATTCGCCGTTTTCATGTAGGCTGCCATGCATTCATTTTTAGCTGCATACTCCCCTTTCAACTGGTTGATGACTAGTTTCAAGTCATAGAAAACAAACAACCACCGCGCACCGAGGTGAAGTGCGTTCTGAAGGCCGGTTAGCAATGCTTCATATTCGGCCTCATTATTTAATGCATCAAAGCCCAGTTTGACCGCTTGCTCAATTATTTCCCCTTCTGGGGTCATGGTTACTATGCCTGCCCCACTGCCACATTGGTTGGATGACCCGTCACAGTACATCTGCCAAATGTGTCCAACATATATTCTTCAGTTGAGTTTAGGTTGCACTTGACCAAACTTGAAGTCGGGAAGGCATCCCGTGAATTCGGCTACAAAGTTAGCGAGCACTTGCCCCTTGATGGCAATTCTAGGAAAAAACTGGATATCATACTGGCCAAGTTCCAAAGCACATTTCGAAACGCGCCCTGATACTTCTACGCTAGCGAGCGCCGACCAGAGGGGATAATCCGTTAGTACACTTATGGTGTGCCCCCCGAAAGTAATGTATCAATTTTCTTGTAGCCATAACGAGAGCAAGGATAAGCTTTTCCAGTGGTAGATAACGTGTTTTGGTGTCAGCCATTGCTTTGCTTACATAGTAAACTGGTCGTTGCTCCCCGAGTTCCCCCCTTAAAAGCACGGTGCTAACCGCCCGGTCAGATACCACCAGATACAAAATGAGTGGGTCGCCTGCCGAAGGGGTTGCCAAGAGTGGTACTGATCATAGATAAGTTTTCGAGCCGTCCAAAGCTGCCTGGCACTTGGGGGTCCATTCGAAAGCTTTGCCTTGCCGAAATGTGTGAAAGAATTGTTGGCAGCGATCTGTAGAACGACTGATAAACCTATTGAGCGCGGCGGCCATTCCCATCAACTTCTAAAGCTCTTTGACCGACTGAGGAGAACCAAGTTTTGGAATTGCTGTGATCTACTCAAGTTGGTCTCTATTCTGCGGTGGTTGACAATGTAGCTGAGGAATTTGCCGGATCTGATGTTGAATGCACACTTTGAGGCGTTCAATTTCATTTTGTACTTTCGAAGAATGCCAAATGTATCTTCCAAATCGGCTAAATGGGCATGCTTTTCCTTAGATTTGACCACCATGTCATCGATGTATACTTCCATGGTGCGGCCGAGCTATTCCTTGAACATGGTAGTAACTAATCTCTGGTAAGTTGCCCCCACATTCTTCATCCCAAAAGGCATGACCTTGTAGCAATAGGTTCCTCTTAGGGTGAGGAATGCAGTCTTTTCTTAATCCTTCGGATGCATGGCAATTTGATGATAGCCTCTGTAGGCGTCCAAGAAGCTCATGCATTGATGATGTGCTGTTGCATCTACGAGTTGGTCTATTCTGGGGAGGGGAAAACAATCCTTGGGACAAGCTTTGTTTAAATCTATGAAATCCATACAAACATGCCCAGATCCATTCTTCTTCTTTACAACCACAATATTGGACAAACATGTAGGATAGGTTACCTCGTGAATTGCCCGGCATCAAGCAATCAGTCAACTTCTTCAACAACGGCCGAAGCATGCTCCGCAGCTGACCGCTGACTTTTCTAAATGATTGGCTTACAATTCAGATCAACATTTAAGCGGTGCTGGGCCATAGATGGATCCACCCCTGGCATCTCGTATGGTGTCCACACGAACACATCGAGGTTGCCGAGTAAGAAGGATACAAGCGCATGCCTGTCAACCTCGCTTAAGGAAGTGCCGATCATGAAGAACTTGTCAGGACTCCCATTAATTTTGACCCAATCTAGGTCTTCAGTTCCTTTTCACTGGGAATCTTCCTAATGTCCTTAAGGCTCTCCCGATCCGGTACTTCAATCGAATTCACTTCCAGTTCTTTTGGTCTCTTTGCAATAGCAACAAGGTAGCATGCCTGTGTCGATTTCTGAGAACCTCGAATTTGTTCAATGCCATACTCAGTCAGAAAACGAAGTAATTGATGGTAGGTGCTCGGCATAGTTTGCATGGTATGCAACCAAGTTCTTTCCATGATGAGGTTGTATGGTGACGGAAGTTTCACAACCAGAAATTCTACATCTACAGATCTGGTGCTCGCCGAACTAGTAGTGTAATCTTGCCCAAACGATACTCGGGGTTAGCGTTGAAGCCGAATAATGGGTAATGAACCAGTGACAAATCCGAGTCAGTGAAGCCGAGTTTAACAAACGTTTTGTAATGCATTACTTCCAATGTGCTTCCCTGATCAATGAGAACACATTCAATGGTGAATATGTTCATGCGTAACTCAATGACAAGGGGGTCGGTGTAGGGGAGAGTTACTCTAACTAAGTCGGTGTCGTCGAAACTAATTCTCCTAGTTTCAGGGGACCGTTTTGCTGGTGTGACTGGCCTATGCAAGCTAGGTTGCAAATGAATTGTACGTACCTCCGCTGACGACGACAGGCTGTATATCATGTGAATTACACCCAGTAGAGGTGAATCCAGCCGTAGGGCTACCGTGTTCCATGGATTATTCTTTCGGACACGCTGCGTCAGCCTACCGTCTTGTACCAGCTCCTCCAGGTGGTGCTTCAATGCATAACAACTATTGGTGTCATGACCATGGTCCTTGTGATACTCGCACCGCTTGTCCCTTCTCCTTGTATCGGGAGGTCCCATCATTTTGGGTGGCATTTAAAGAACGGAAGGTGTTGAACTTTCGAAAAAATCTTTCTGATCGGCTCCGCTAACTCCGTGTACTTATTGTACGAGTGTTTTGTGCGCCTTCTATCCACTTGATATTGTTCATTTGATATGTGTGAACACTGATCGCTTGATCGGCGCGAGTCACGCCTTTTGTCTCGTTTAGCCCGATTCCGTAGTTCGGGGCTCCTTGATGGAACGATGCTTATCAGCTGAATGATTCCAGACGAAGACGTCTTAATGGCTTTCTGTCCGGCTTTGACCCGCAGGGCATCGTCTTCCACCTTGCAATATTCTTCGACTTTCTTTATCAACGCCCAAACTGTTTTGGGGGGTCGTCTGGTCAACGAACTGCAGAGGGAACTATCAGGATGTAATCCCATTTTAAAGGCAGTGATGGCCATGGAGTCATTGCAGGCATCATCTACCATGTTAAAACATTCCTAATTGCGTGTCGAATATTCATGAAGGGTTTCTTCTGGTTTAATTTGCATTTCCCAGAGAGAATCGGCTTGCTTTGGCTGGATTTCATTGGTGATAAACCTTACCCTAAAGGATTTTTGGAGTTGATATAGCGATCACGAGTTTACCCCTTGCTGTACAGTGATCCGGGCATGTGTCCGTGGATGTTGGTAGCTGATTATTTTCTTGTTTACATCCTTTACTACCTTGTATTTGAGTTATAGGATGTGTTGGTGTAGACACCCCATTTTTGACCGTCCTCAAGACTTGGACATCACCGCTTGAACACCCGGTGATTATCCATGTTTGTGTTCGCTTGAGTTCCTGAGGTCCATTGCAAGGCCGTGCCTCAGGATCTCTTAACCGGTTTGTTCTGTGCTTGGTTTTTCACCAAGACTTGTGTGTGTTTGCATTTGAGGGTAGGGGAAGGCTTGTTAGCCATCCCTAGAACCCACCGGCTGCCCCACACCTCCACCGGCTCTCCCCAGTAGCCATCGGCACTTTTTTATCCAAATTCTTGGCCGATCGGCACTTTATGATGCCGGCCGGCATACTTTTGTGCCGGTGATTGTTTTTGCCAGCCGGTGACCCTTCTGAACCCCTCTGAGGATGGTGCATGCCAGCTGTGCCAGCTGGATTACACCATCACTCCTCCCCGTGCATAACATTGCACCCTTTGCCCTTTTGAACCCCCTTGAACCTTCTAGAAGCTTGAACCCTTGGCCAAGCTTCTTGGAGAAGCTTGGCCAGCTGTCTTGGCTTCCCTTGGAAGCTAGAAACCCTTTGCACCCTTTGAACCTTTTTGGTCTTGCTTAGCCATTAAGTTTAGAGCCTTTGGTTGCCTATTTAAGCACCATTCATCTCCTTTGCTCAAGGGTTAGAGATTTTAGGTCAAGAACCAGAGAATATACATACATTCTCTGATATATATCCATATATATCTATATCTCCCCTCCTCTCCTCTTGTGTGTGTGTTTTAGGCCCTAAATAGTGTGTTTTACCTCACTTTTGCACCATTACACACACTATTACACCTAGCTCCGAGATTGGAAGACTTGGAGGTTTGTTTTGAGTGATTTTGGACTGGTTTTGATCACTTGGAGAGGGCTGGACCACCTGTTCTTCATTGGTTCTTCAAGGGTGAGCTTTTTGCTTTAGATTCCCCATTCTTGCAACTCATTTCTACCCTCTTTACTTTGTGTTTTTGGATTTGTGTTTGACATAAAAAAGTCTTGTTTTTACTTGTTCTTGAACTTTCATTAAGGTCATTTTATGGTTTGAGTTAAGACTCATCACTTTAAGTCTTGTTTGGCCCTCTTTGGTGCCTTTTTCTTAGGCCTTCTTGTTTTGGTGTTCTTGGATCTTCTCACCACTGAAAACCAGTGGGTTTTCAGTGGTGAGGATGATATTTTCGAGTCTCATTTAAGGGAGAGACACCCCTCTCCCTTTGGTCCTTTGGTGGGCCTTTGTTTTGGCTCATAGCATAGCATGTGTGCATGTTTGCATTTGGCTTCATTTCAAGGCTTTTGGGGCTGTTTTAGGTCATGTTTGATCTCTGTTTTTTGTTGGAATTGTAGCCTCTGACATGCTTCTCATACCTCCTTTGAAATGCTCTCTTGTATGCCATATTTTGAGGTTATGACTCTTGCATGTTTTGGCTTAGTTTCATGAAGATATTAGTATTGTTTTGCCATGTAATAGGCTGAGCCACTGCTTTGGACACCCTTGGTATGCTTGATGTGCATGTCTTGCATTTTAGGCTTGTAAGCCTTGCTTGTATGGAGCTCTAGCATGTATAGTTTGTTTTGATCTAATGATTTGGCATCATTATAGGTGGTATTTCAGTCCCTATTTCATGTTCAAATACCTCCATTTATCATCTCCTTCATGCTTTAGAATGTTGGTCTTTTATGCCTTAAAAAGAGCATTGTGCATGCTTCCATGATTAGTGTATTTTTGGGGGTGCCATGAGGGGATTTGGGTGTCATTCCACATGCTTAAAATCTGTTTTTTTTGTTTGTTGAATGCATGCCATGAGTGGTTGTATAAATGATGTCAAATTACTCTCTTTGGTGTCCTAGACTTGGGCCCATTGAATAGCATGCTTGTGAGGCATTTTGATCATGTTGAGAGGCTTGTTTTGCCACTGTTTTTTTGGAAGTTTGAGGGCTGCCCTCTATGGCTTAAGTCCATTGTTGCATGCTTATTCCATGATTGTTGCTTGCTTGGTCAATGTAGTCTTGAATGCATGTTTGTTAGTCCCATCTTTAATTGGCCCATCTTGCATGCCATTTGTATCCTACATACTTTAGCTCTTTGCATGCTTAATATGATAGGTTGCATTGCATTTGAGCCTTGCTTGCACACTTGCATCTCATAGCTTGGTTTGGGGTTGTCAAGCCAAGCCTAGGATTGAGGGGAGTTCACATTTCAAGTGGTGTAACTCATCTCAATCCTTGGTCATTAAGGCCCTTGATTTCCACATGATAGGGACTTAATATTCATTTGTTGTGTTGCATGCATATTTACATTAAAATGAGCAATCTTCGTTCCTTAGGCTATCATGCATCAAATGCCCAATTGATAGCCCTAGAACCAAGAGCCACACCCCCTTGAGTCCCTTAACATGATAGGAGGTGTTGGACATGCTCACATTTGCCCAAAAACCATGCCTATGCATTGTCATTCATGTCATCTGCCATCTGCAGTGCAGAACTTTCACGACCGTGAAAATAGTGCCGACCGGCACTGTTTTTGTGCCGAT
The DNA here is from genome assembly GCA_025200525.1 of Camellia lanceoleosa. NCBI lineage: Eukaryota > Viridiplantae > Streptophyta > Magnoliopsida > Ericales > Theaceae > Camellia > Camellia lanceoleosa. Next base: position 72,997,006 of record CM045769.1, read on the forward strand.
AATTACCAAATGCAGCCGGTGGCCACTATAAGAAGCCGATGACTACACTGCCTAGCCGGTGGGACATTTCAGACCACTTGGGAGGTATTCCAGAATTTTGGGAATTTTTGGAGAGGTGGGACAGTAAAAACAGAAGCTGCAATGCCATGGCATAGGTTTTCCGGGCGAGTCGCGACGAGCACGCATCATTCGCGCATTCCGAGGCAGGGCTGAGGCTCCATTTGTTTTATTTGTTTAATTTAATTTTGGTAATTAGAATTTGTAATAATTTATTTATTCATTTCTTTTTTCGGTCTGTATTATTTATTTATTCGGTCCCTCCGAGTGAGGGCAAAAATGTAATAAGTGTGGGTGAGTGTGATGCATGTCTTCCAACCCCCGCTTCTTTCTAACCCTTTTATTTACCCGCCTGGTAGATTAGGGCATTTTAAATTAGCATACCTTATGCAATGCATGCGTGCATCCATGCATTTGTTTACATGCACCGGGCTCGGTACATCATACAAACTGCATTGCAATTTTCAAATTCCAAAATTGAATACGTGCTATGTGATAGCATTTCATATGCCATGCTTAGGATAGCCGAGCCTGTCTAACTGCATTTTTGCCTGTGTTGCATTAGTCATTCAACATGAACTAGGTCATGCATTGTTTTGCTAACTAGTTTACTGTTTTGGCATGGAGTACGAGGTGAGCTTTTATGCTTTAGCATACCGCATGCGTGTGAGTGTTGCCATGACAGTAGGATTGCCATGCGGCTAAATGCTTACATGATAAACTGTATGAATGCCTGTGGGTGGAGGTTGGATTGCTTGAGTTGGGAGTACTCCTTGAAATCCGTATTTTAGCCTACTTACGAGTAGCAAAATCTAACACGTTTTTCGAGACAAAACGGATACGCAATGTTTATTTCCAAATTAGGCGATCTAGTCTATACTTGTTTGCTGTGCGCATAACATAGTAATTCTAGGCTAATAATTGGAATAAGAACACATAAGGTTTTCAAAAAAGGATATCACGGTTAGTAGAGGCCGGTCTTCAGACCGGGCGAAAGGGGGTGCTCATAGCTGACCTTCCCCGATCGTACCCAAGCTCCCGAGCCAAGACACTTTGGTGATGACGGACATGTGGCCTTCGGCACTGAGTCAGGGTTTCCTAAATTTCCCAAAAATAAAATATTTAGGTGGCGACTCAGAATCCGCAAAGCAAATCCATGTTTGGCACTACTTTTTCAAAATCTGTTTTTCTTCAAAACGATTTGCCAGAGGTGGACTCTTTGGTTCAGATTAAGAACCGACACAAAAATCCGAGTCCTGCGAACTGTTAGATGGCAAGCCCCACGGGGGCGCGTCTACACTTTCTGGCGACTCTGCTGGGGATTTTAGAGAGTTTGACTCGAACTCGTGATATCCTGTTTTGACTACACTTATGTGTTTCTTTGCATTGCATGTGCATTGGTGCGCCTAGGACACTGTGTTGGTCATCTGCTATTCCTGAAGTTTCTTTGTCGGAGGCTTGTCTTGTCAAGGCATGTCCATAAGGTCGACTTATGGGCTCTCGCCAAGATGGGAACACAAACCCCGGTTTTACCGGCACCCTTTTGACCATTCGACCTAGTGCATACGGAATCCATAGTGACCATTCCAAACTAGGATAGGTTGCTTACCCGATATAGGTTGTTTGAAACCACTACGTGCGTAGTGAAACCCTAGCTCGACAAAATAGGACAGGAAACCCTACCCCAACATAGGGGTGTTTTGGTTCTCATTTATCTGCTATGTGCTTTAGAGTGTAACTCGCAGGAACGCATGATCGCTTTGCAAGTTTAAAGTATCGTGCCCGAGGGCATCAAGTCGTTGTTTTGAGAATCGCTTGTCCGTGGGTATCGATTCGTGCCTAGGGGCAATGGTTCATGATCAATGATCAAGATCTCAGGATGATGAATTGAGTTCGCGTATTACCCAACCGTGTGTTGCTTATTTTATCGTTATGTCAGTCCGATTTTCTCGCTTATTTATACGCTTTATTTATCTTTTATTAGGTAGTTGAGCACGATTGCTACCGACCCGATAGATATCCCCAAGCACTCGGGTCGAGGTCACGACTCTTCGATCCGAGGATCCGATAGACGGACAACCAGCAGTACTACTCACTACCCCTTACTAAACGGAGGTCGAAGAAGGCAGAGGACATCAAGACAAATACCAGAGAGCTTTGTCTACCCCACCTGTGTTCAGTAGGGATCGGAATTCTGTGTCACCAACAGAGAGAGAGTATATACCAGTAACCCAACCAGAGCAGGATAGTATGGCTAGTTTGGAGGAGATGGTGCGCCACCTTCAAGAGAGCATGAAAGCAATGCAGCAGGACGCCGTCCGTCAGGCAGATTTTGCTGCCAGCAACAAAGCCACGCTAGAGAGAACAGCAGACAATTGCCAGCCGAACAAAGAAATCGGGCATCTGCCAGATCAAGTTCCTCCCCCACTAGGAGCTCCTAATGTCGGGGAGACACCAATGTTCGGGACTGACATGAATCGTCATAGGACCACCCCCACCTCCGGTCCTACCTCAAATTCAACCCCAACTATCAAAAACACCCACCAATCTACCGGACTCTCCCTTTGAGTTCGAGACTGATCCCACCGCACTCAAATTGAGCAAGCTAGAAAAGTTGTTCAAGAGGTCCCAAGGAACCAAGACTATCCCCGACATTGAAGATGGTTACACTGACGCAGCTGTGATGCTGCCCGACAGATTTAAAATGCCTCACATTGATCGATTTGATGGGTCTGAGGACCCCATGGTACATTTAAGGCTGTTTTCAGACGTTCTAAGGCCGATGGGCCTCAGTAGGCTCTAGAAGTTATCTTTATTTGGTCGGACCTTATCAGGTGTGGCATCTGCCTGGTACGCTAAATTGGAAGACGACGTCAAGAGAAATTGGGACGAAATGGCTGAGGCCTTCATCGCGCAGTATTCATACAACACGCAGATTGAAATTACGACCCGCGATCTTGAAACAACTAGGCAGGAGCCTAAGGAGAGTTTTTCGGAGTTCGTGACTAGGTGGAGGGCCAAGGCTTCAATGATGACCTTGAGGCCTACGGACAAGGACCAGATTCGGATGATTGTGCGCAATCTACAACCAAGGTTGATGCAAAAGATGATAGTAGTTCCATTTCCTACTTTTTCTGACCTACATGAAATGGGGGTGCAGATTGAAGATGCTTTGAGGCAAGGCTGGATTGACAATGACCGGGAGCAACCCCGAAGAGCCTTCAATCGTAATAGCAATGCAGGCCCGAGTGGCGTTACAACTGCAAGAACCCAGGAAGTAAGCATGGTCACCACCAACCCCTCACAAAGAAACACAGCAGCCTCACCATTTTCCGGTGCGTCCGGAAGCAACCCACAAACAACCAAATACCCACCCAGAAATACCAGGACCTTCGCTCCACTCTATATGCCCCTATCCAAAGCTCTGGGGGTGTTGATCAAGAAAGGGCACCTGAAGCCCCTGGAGCCGAGGCCCCTACCAGAAAAACTTCCTCCTAACCATAACCCTACCAACATCATGCGTTTCACCAAAGAAGACGGTCAATTACACCGACTACCTAAGGTTACGCCATGAAATTCAAGACCTTATCGATAACGGGTAATCTTACCTCCGAAAAACCCAATGTTACTACCAATCCCTCCCCATACACAACCAAAGCTCCACCACCCAAAAGGCTCAATTTCATTCATCACGACCCTAGCATCTACATCACACCTACCCACCTGCCTAAGCCAGAGGTGTTCCTCCCCGATTGCATCGATTTGTGCATGATGGACATCTCCTCGACCCAACCTAAGCCAATGGTGGTGACCACCAAGAACAATAAAAGGGGAATTCCAAAGGAGGAGCAGGTTATTGAATCAGAGTCTGTGGAATCTGGGAGTCGCAATGGGAAAACATACAGTCCGAGTGACTACATTTCATCAATGGGTCAAGATGGGCCCGGAGTGGAATTGCCAACAGAAGAAGAATTATGTGTGATTCAAGGAGATAGCCTAGAACAGGGAACAGATGATGTAGCGGCCACGGGGGAGTACTTCGCCGACCTCCAATTCTATGACGATCAATACCCAGAGGATGTGGCAATCGCCTGGTTTGATCATGAAGATTCAGTAGAAGCCACTGGGTGGTTGGACGACCAACCCGATGTAGTAGAAGAATTTCAGGCAGAGCAAAGTTCCGCGGGAATGAGAATATCAGTGACGACCGGAAGGGTCGAAGAACAGAGTACATCGCCGGAGGGCGCCGGTATCAAGAATTTCGCCCAAGATTGGAACATTTTGAGTACAGAGATGGCCGAACAGTCAGTTGTATCGAAACAAGTGAATTGTGGGGATTCCGAGAGGATCAGAAAGGCAAAAGCCCATGTGGGAGTGGAAACTGCTGTGTGCACAGGAACCGAAAATGCTGCGAGCATGTGGGTGAAAAGTGCTGCGAGCGCAAAAACAGTCACACCTGAGCCGGACAGATGTCTGTCGGTCGCCGAGGGAATGTGGTGGGAAGATGAAGACTTATGTCTTGCCCACACGGACGAGGATTGGGGGAACAACCAACCCGACAACACTTGGTACCTTGGAGAGGTCGACCACATGACAAGGAGTGGGCGATATTTCAAACCTCCGCACTTAGATCAACCAGAGGCCTCAGGGAAGGACAGAGAGGCTGAGAAGCAAAAGGAGAAGCAGCTCGAAGAGGAAGCTGTACTCAAACAGCTTAAAAAGATACAAGCAGATATCTCTATTTGGGGACTACTCATGGCTTCACGAGTACACAGGGAGGCTGTTTTATCAGCCATGGACAAGGCAAAGCTTTCAATAGAAACAACAGCAGAACAGCTAGTGGGGTTAGTCTTTCCGGGAGGAGCTACCCCGATGCTGACATTTGCTGATAAGGAATTACCGCCTGAGGGCACAAATCACAATAAGCCACTCTACATTTCCGTAGAATGCAGGGATAAATGGATACCGGTAGTCCTAGTTGATACAGGATCTGCCATCAACGTCTGCCCTGCAAGGACAGCTTACGCAATTGGTCTGAAAGTCGCAGACTTTGTACCAACAAATTCAGTCATCGTAAGCATATGACAATACAAGCCGAGAAGTGATGGGAACCGTTAAAATCCAGACTAAGGTTGGGCCGGGACAGCAGGAGATAGATTTTCATGTCTTAGAAGTGCCGGCAACTTTCAATCTGTTGTTATGGCGGCCGTGGCTGCATCAGGTGAAGGCAGTATCATCCACTTTGCATCAGATGGTGAATACCCCTACGGAAAGGGAGTAGCCATCGTTTTCGGGAATTCATCAATTCATCCGCCACCGGAAGTATCCACGCCTGTTCTGGAGATAGAGCATGGCCTGGAGGACATATTCATATCAGGTTTTACCTTGGCTGAGGCTCAGGTTGTACAGAATATCATGGCCGCTAATGAAGGGATATATGTTAGCGCCCAAGCAGTGTACCTCATGAACAAACTCCAATACATCCCCGGGATGGGATTAGGGAAGAGCGGCCGTAAGGGCATTGCAGCGCTGGCCGAAGTGCCGCATAATCCCCATACCTTTGGCTTGGGTTACCTGCCCACCAAGGAAGATTGGGTAAGAAAAGGAAAAGAGATGGCTGGAAGAGCCAAAGCAAAACAGATGGGGAAATCCTTTGAATTGATACATCGCCCCATTCGGGGTACCCTGAACGGACGTTTCGTCCGGGAGGGGGAAGATTTTCCATTCTGTGGTTTTCCGGAGCCATGGATGAATAAAGAGAAGAAGCGCAGGCCGGGGTTTGAAATTTTCTTCGACTTGCAGTTATCTGGGGATGATGTTGTCAAGAGCGCATGACCTGACAGCTTGAGGCCGAACATAGCAAGGAATTGAAGTCTCGGACACGTAGTTTGAAATGGGGGTAGTAATCGGCGTGTCTACTTTCGATCCTTTGATCGATCGGTTGTGTAGGGGATGACTCCTCGGTGTCCATGATCGGAGATGAAATGGTCATGGGCCTACAATCGCCTATTTTGGATGCGTCCATCGCACCTCTCTCACCGGCAAGATGAGGAGGGATTTTATCAAAGACCGGTCAGTAGTGAGCCTAATCGATTCCACCGAAGTCTTGTGAGTCGGAATCAGTTCCAAATTGCCCGAGTCTGAGTCCGGTATTCTGGGGTGATAACCCGGATGCCAAATTGTCGCCTGTGTCTTTTTCTTTCTCTTTTGAGTCTGTTGTAACAGAAGAATCGGACGGTTTGGAAGTATCTAATGAGAATGAGGTAACTGTGGTTTCCGAGTACTTTTCCGTGCCTTTGGTTTATTGCTTAAATCAGGACTTTCAAAATTTTGATGAAAACGACGAGGACGAAATTCCTCCGGTTTTGCAACGACTAATTGAACAAGAGCAGGAGAGGTTTGTTAAACCCTTAATTGATGAAATCAATACTGTGAATATTGGTACTGAGAAGGACCCGCGGCTGGTCCAGATCGGGTCCACGTTGTCTTCAGAGGAACGCGAGCGCTTAGTCGCTTTGTTAAAAGATTTCAAAGATGTTTTCGCGTGGTCCTACGAAGACATGCCTGGAATCGATCCTGAGATTGTACAAAGACCGGATCCTCTTGACCCGAGGCCCGACTCACAAACAAGCTCAAGGATTCGCCCGACCGCCATTAAGATCAAGGAAGAGGTCACTAAGATTGACGCAGCCTCGCCGGTATCCGAATACCCGACTTGGTTGGCCAACATTGTTCCAAAGGTCAAGAAGGATGGCGTAATCCGTATGTGGATTTCAAAGATTTAAATAGAGCCATCCAAGGATGACTTTCCTTGCCACATATTGACGAGTTGGTAGATTTCACAATGGGCATGCTTTGCTTTCGCTCATGGATGGCTTTTCGTGTTATAATCGATAGTAATGGCACCAAGACCGGAGAAGATCGCTTACACCCCGTAAGTACATATTGTTACAGAGTAATGCCGTTTGGGTTGAAGAATGCTGGGGCTACATATCAACGGGCTGCAACCACGATATTACATGACATGATCCATAAAGAGGTCGAGGTGTATGTAGACGACATGATTGTCAAGTCCAAAGAAAGAGAAGGCCACTACACTGCCTTGCAAAAGTTTTTTCAAAGGATCAGAGAATTTCGGCTGCGGTTGAACCCTCAGAAATGTACGTTTGGTGTTACAAATGAAAAATGCCGATTCTGACACAAAGGGGCATCGAAGTCGACCCTTCCAAAATCAAGGCCATCTTAGAAATGCCACCACCAATGACTGAAAAGGAGGTGCGAGGCTTTCTGGGTAAAGTGCAATTCATAAGACGATTTATCTCTAAACTAACCTTGACTTGTGAACCACTTTTTGGTCTCCTGAAGAAAGGAACGAAGTTCCGTTGGGACGGCCGATGCCAAGCTGCGTTTGAACAGATTAAAGAGTATCTACAGAATCCGCCCGTGTTGTCACCACCAAAGCCAGGAAAACCGTTGATACTGTACTTGTCAGTGACTGAGACTACAATGGGCTGTATGCTCGCACAAGAGTCGGAAGATAAAGTGGAAAGGGCCATCTACTATCTGAGCAAGAAGATGCTGGATTACGAGACCCGCTACACTCCGCTGGAGAAGGCCTGTTTAGCCTTAGTATGGGCTACTAGGAAGCTGCGGCACTACCTGTTAGCTCACTCTGTAATGTTGGTTTCACGACTTGATCCCATCAAATATCTTTTCGAGAAACCAGCACTTACGGGTAGGCTAGCTCGTTGGTTACCGCTGTTTCCTAATTTGACCTCAAGTATGTAACGCGCAAGTCCGTAAAAGGGAGAGCAGTGGCAGAGTTCCTTGCCGACCACCCGGTTGAAGGGGATGAAGCGGTTGAGTACCTATTCCCAGATGAAGATATTCTGCACATCGACGATGAAACTTGGACGATGTATTTTGACGGAGCGTCAAATCAATATGGGTACGGGATAGGAGTACTGCTGATAGCGCCTGACGACTCCCGTATCCCCTTAGCATTCAAGCTCCGGTTCAAAGTCTCGAACAATGAGGCAGAGTATGAGGCATGCATTGCCGGTCTGGAAGCGGCCCTAGAACTAGGGGCAAGGCGTTTGGACGTTATTGGAGATTCGAACCTGGTTGTGTCTCAGGCGAAAGGAGACTGGAAAGTCAAGGAGGAAAAGATGATAATTTACCACCAGACCCTGGACTTGTTAATTCCTCGGTTTGAAAAGCTAAGTTTCACTCACCTAGTAAGAGAAAACAACAGGTTCGCAGATTCATTAGCAACTCTATCTTCTATGATAGACATCCCGGCAGGAGTCCGGATGCGTCCAGTAATCATTGATCAAAAGTTTGCGCCAGCATATGAGTCAATCTCTGCCATAGATGAAGTGCAAGATAACAACCCTTGGTATTACGACATATGGAACTTCTTGGAGAAGGAGACATATCCACTAGGGGCAAATGCCAAGGATAAAAGGGCAATTAGAAGAATGGCTGTTCAGTTTATCATCTGCGGGGGTAAATTGTACAAAAGAGGTCATCTGGGAATGCACAAGCTGTGTGTGGAAGCTGAAGAATCGAAGCGCCTGATGGAGGCCATACATGGAGGAGAATGTGGTGCGCATGTGAATGGGGTAATGCTGGCAAGAAAGATCCTCAGACAAGGCTACTACTGGTCTACCATGGAGGAAGATTGTATCAGCTTTGTTCGGCGATGCCACAAATGTCAGATCCATGCAAACCGCATGAATATCCCGCCGTCAAAACTGTATAACATGACATCACCATGGCCGTTCTCAGTATGGGGAATCGATGTGATCGGAGCTGTTACTCCGAAGGGGTCGAATGGACATGAGTATATCTTGGTAGCAATAGATTACTTTACAAAATGGGTCGAGGCCCAGTCCTATGCAGTGTTAAAGGCTTCACATGTCGCGAAGTTTATCAGAAACAACATTATCTGCCGGTATGGAGTCCCGAATGAGATCATTTCGGACAATGGTTCTCACTTCAAGAAGGAAGTGATTGATTTGTTGGAGAAGTATAATGTCGCTTTTCATAAGTCGTCCACGTATCGGCCGCAGACCAACGGAGCAGTTGAGGCCGCCAACAAAAACATCAAACACATACTGCAGAAGATGGTAGAAACCTATCGGGATTGGCCAGATAAGTTGCCGTTCGCTCTGTGGGGCTACCGGACTTCAATCAGAACTTCGACTGGAGCAACTCCTTATTCACTGGTTTATGGGATGGAAGCCGTCCTACCAATTGAGATTGAGGTTCCGTCATTGCGAGTATTGGCTGAGTGTCAGATAGCTGAGGCGGACTGGCAGCAGAGTAGGTTCGAGGAACTCATGCTCTTCGATGAAAGAAGATTGAAAGCACTGTACCACGTCCAAGGTTATCAGCGCAGAATCGCCCGGGCTTTTAACAAGAAGGTTAAGTCCAGAAATTTGAAGGAAGGAGATTTGGTGCTCAAAGACAACCGAGCTCCCATCCACGACCCAAGGGGCAAGTTCAGACCCAATTGGACTGGTCCCTATATCATCAAGTCTATCTGGTCAGGTGGAGCTGTGGTTCTGATGGACCAAGATGGCCTAGAGTTCTCCCAACCGATCAACATGGATAAGCTGAAGAAATATCACCCCTGAGAGGCTCGCTAGGCCGAAAACCCGAAAGGGCGACCTAGGCAAAATTCAGAGCACAAAAAATTAGAAAATATAAAACCGAGCTCAAGAAGGTTGAAAACCCGCAAAGGGCGGCCTTGGCAAAAGTTAGAGCGCAAAAGGAGAGTGAAAATACTCGAGTGAACCCAAGCCCGAACTACGAAGGCTTGATTCCCATCATTGGGATACGAGGCGCCTTCATCCCAAGTTCACCATAAACATTTTCCCCGATCAGCTTTGTCCATTTGATCATCTTGGTCATCTTTGTCCATCAGCATTCATCGCAATCTCCGGTGCAGTGCTATTCAGACTAGGGGCAACTTTCCGTTGCCATGCAGTGTCGCGGTACTATTCAAACTAGGGGCAATTTTCCAATTGCAGGAATCCGGGGTTGTGCACCTCAGTGACAGATCTCAGGCGTGTCCAGTTCTGATCCATATCGAAAATGGTTTTGAAAAGTTTTAATGAAAATGACTTTGTTCAAATAAATCTTTTTACAACTAAGACCACTTCTAGACCAAAAACGGAAATTTTTCAGTACCACAACCTTCAATTTCACTGATTTCAAACAGAGTTCTCTTGCTCTTGTATACAATTGAAGTTGCTTTTTATTACATTCATAAAGAAAACTTGAAAGTACTAATAAAGCAATAAATCCGGGGCATGGTCAAGTCAAATGTCCTCGCGCCTCCCGAGCCGGGTCGAAGCCTCTGACGCCAAAGTAGGCCCTTCCTGTGCCTCTTCATTAAGCCAATCCAAGCACTCATCAGACAAAGTGCAACTGAAAGTGGGAGCGGGGCCAGAGTTCTTCGCCCTCCATGTCAGGCATACCGCCAATCAGGCGCCTAACCGAAATGCAAATGGTACTCTATCCTTCCTATGACAGTCCGATCATGACTAAACCGGCGCAGGATGCGGAATGGGAAATAGAAGACACAGTGAGTCAAGCCAATCAATTGGATCCCAGGTTGACGGGTCATGCTGTAACTCATCATCGGAAGATTGAGCCAAGGGCACCGCCAAGCAATACGATCTGCGGATAAACTACACATCCATTCAAACCACCAACCCTCATCAAGGGCGTCAACCAGGCGTTGTCTGAAGAAATAGCCGCGAGCTGAATATGCGGGACAAGAGTCCACGACCTTCAATTTATCCATTAACCACACCTGGGGAGGGATGAAAAATGAGAGAATAAAGAATAGAGAGATGTATGATGAGAGAAAAGTGAGAAAAGGGTTTTGTGAGAAAAACCGAGCCTGAGGGCCGAGTGGTGTGAGCAAATATAAAATGTGAGATGAGGTGGGAAACATTACCTGCAGTAATAGTGGACTCCCTGCTAATCTGATCGTCTTTCGACGATAAAAGGCATCTAAGCCCAGCAATGTCTCGGCCAGAACCATGGCCATGCAGCTTTTGCCCTCCTTCAAGCCTTGGGCGACTTCAATCAACCGGACACTGGTTCCTCCCGACCCGGAGACGAACAGAAAATGGGATAGTATGCATAGACAAAGGGCGTGCCGCCAAAAACCTTGCCAACGATGGTCGCCACGATCACCGGTCTCAGAAAAACGACAGACCAAGCTGGGAACATCTAATGTCCCGTCACAAATCAAAGAACGAGCCTCGGGTATTGAGAGCCCACACATTTGTCCTAAGGCTTGAGCATGGCCAAAACGAAGTTGAGGGAGAATCTCCTCATCGCGGTCAGATTCCATTAAAGCTTGAAAATCTTCGAAGGTGGGGCACACCTCTTGCCCGCTAAAGCTAAAGACATGTGTTACCGGGTTCCAAAACCGTGCCGCGGCATGGAGGAATGGAAAATGCAGCGGAGTACGACGCAAAGTGAATAGTGCGTTTATGCCAAAAGCCCGGAAATTCAGCTTTTCCGAGCCATCCAAGTTGTTAATCCAAGTTGCAAGATTTTGGGCAAGAAATGCTTCCATTTGGGGCAAATCAGTGTTGAAATGAAGAGAACTACGAAGTTAAGATCCTTTTGAAGAGGATAGAGTTGAGTGGAGGACACATGTCAACATTCTGGTCAGTGCAGATACACAATGACCGGCAGTATATAGTGCCGACCGGCCATAATTTTGTGCCGACCGGCCAAATTATGTGCCGATGACAATTCTCCTCGGCCGATGACCTTTGTGTCTAGCCGATGGTTTTCCCCCTGTGTTTCTTAAGCTTTTTATGCTGAATATTGGGGAATTCCACCACTTCCAGCACTCACCGGTGATTTGATTCCCGCCGAGTCACGCGTATTTGTTTATCGAGTTGTTGTATGTTTGCTTATCGAGTTGTATGTCACTCTCTTTAAGTCTTTGCTTTGTCTATCAAGTTGTACTTGCACTTGGCTAGTCTGTCGAGTCTTTGTTTTGCTTATCGAGTTGTAAGTTGGTTCACTACCTGGTTATTACGATGCGATGCTTTGTTTTCAAACAACAGTTTCAATTTCATTCACATCGTCATGTGATGCCTTGCGATGCGATGCACATAAGTGCAATACCCTTTTGAGCGAATAGCTGTTTCATTTTCGTCATGTGTTTTTGTAAAAACTCGCAATTTCAAAAAGAATATAAAACCTGCCTGAGGCAGTGCAATGTGCTTAAACAACTAATGAAAAGGAATGTAAAGCAATCTTTGGGTTGATACCAGAACCTCCTTCGTAGTCGAACACCTCCCGCCGTGCGTTCGGTTGGTGCATTCTGACACCTTCATCATTCAAGAGCAGTGCGGGAAAGTGCACTTCTGAAATGTTAATGGATCTTCGAGTTGATTTCAAGCCATGACTTTTGTGAGCGATGCTCGGAACATATGAAGGATGTCCCTTCTCGTATCCTTTTATATCTTGTGATTTTCAAAAGAAATTGTTTCAATTATACTGTGTTGCAGTACGCTGCGTTTCAATATCATGTTTTATCATGATTCAATTATCTTTATACACATTGCATTGTATGCGTGCTTTGCTTTACTGACATGTGTTCAATTACCCTTTTATACACATTGCATTGTATGCGTGCTTTGCTTTACTGACATGTGTTCAATTGCCTTTTATACACATTGCATTGTATGCGTGCTTTGCTTTACTGACATGTGTTCAATTACCCTTTTATACACATTGCATTGTATGCGTGCTTTGCTTTACTGACATGTGTTCAATTGCCCTTTATACACATTGCATTGTATGCGTGCTTTGCTTTACTGACATGTGTTCAATTACCTTCTTATACACATTGCATTGTATGCGTGCTTTGCTTTACTGACATGTGTTCAATTACATCTTTTACACATTGCATTGTATGCGTGCTTTGCTTTACTGACATGTGTTCAATTACCTTCTTATACACATTGCATTGTATGCGTGCTTTGCTTTACTGACATGTGTTCAATTACCTTCTTATACACATTGCATTGTATGCGTGCTTTGCTTTACTGACATTTGTTCAATTGCCCTTTTACACATTGCATTGTATGCGTGCTTTGCTTTACTGACATGTGTTCAATTACCTTCTTATACACATTGCATTGTATGCGTGCTTTGCTTTACTGACATGTGTTCAATTACATCTTTTACACATTGCATTGTATGCGTGCTTTGCTTTACTGACATGTGTTCAATTACATCTTTTACACATTGCATTGTATGCGTGCTTTGCTTTACTTACATGTGTTCAATTACAAATTTTCTATACACACTGAATGCGTTGTCACGCACTTTCGATTGCATTGTCATGAATATTGCTAACAGTGTCATACCTGTTAAGTTTGTTTTCTTTTCAGGCACGATATTGTATGTACGGCTCATTTGAGGCCGGTGAAACCGGACGAACCGCACAGGTATTGTATCTCCCGGGTTGAGACGTATTGAGAATTGCATAATTCTCTTACATTCTTTCTACATTGTAGTGTAGACTGTTGCATGTTAGCTTATAACTGTCGCATGTGTGCTTCATTACAGCTTTCTTTGCATGATCATAAGTTATGCTAGGCTTCTTGCATTTTCAGTTGCATTTTGCCCCTGCCCTCGGGCGCATATCTTGTTTGCCTTGTATGCTTGTCCAAGTCTTCGGCCTTGTCAAAGATGGGTCGTCTCTGGGCTTTGACATTCACTCACGTCATTGTTATGACTTCCGAGTTCTGTCAAAGAGGGGCAACTGTAGACACCCCATTTTTTACCGTCCTCAAGACTTGGACATCACCGCTTGAACACCCGGTGATTATCCATGTTTGTCTTCGTTTTGAGTTCCCGGAGGTCCCGACTGCGCGCCGTGCCTCAGGATCTCTTAACCAGTTTGTTCTGTGCTTGGTTTTTCACCAAGACTTGTGTGTGTTTGCATTTGAGGGTAGGGGAAGGCTTGTTAGCCATCCCTAGAACCCACCGGCTGCCCCACACCTCCACCGGCTCTCCCCAGTAGCCATCGGCACTTTTTTATCCAAATTCTTGGCCGATCGGCACTTTATGATGCCGGCCGGCATACTTTTGTGCCGGTGATTGTTTTTGCCGGCCGGTGACCCTTCTGAACCCCTCTGAGGATGGTGCATGCCAGCTGTGCCAGCTGGATTACACCATCACTCCTCCCCGTGCATAACATTGCACCCTTTGCCCTTTTGAACCCTCTTGAACCTTCTAGAAGCTTGAACCCTTGGCCAAGCTTCTTGGAGAAGCTTGGCCAGCTGTCTTGGCTTCCCTTGGAAGCTAGAAACCCTTTGCACCCTTTGAACCTTTTTGGTCTTGCTTAGCCATTAAGTTTAGAGCCTTTGGTTGCCTATTTAAGCACCATTCATCTCCTTTGCTCAAGGGTTAGAGATTTTAGGTCAAGAACCAGAGAATATACATACATTCTCTGATATATATCCATATATATCTATATCTCCCCTCCTCTCCTCTTGTGTGTGTGTTTTAGGCCCTAAATAGTGTGTTTTACCTCACTTTTGCACCATTACACACACTATTACACCTAGCTCCGAGATTGGAAGACTTGAAGGTTTGTTTTGAGTGATTTTGGACTGGTTTTGATCACTTGGAGAGGGCTGGACCACCTGTTCTTCATTGGTTCTTCAAGGGTGAGCTTTTTGCTTTAGATTCCCCATTCTTGCAACTCATTTCTACCCTCTTTACTTTGTGTTTTTGGATTTGTGTTTGACATAAAAAAGTCTTGTTTTTACTTGTTCTTGAACTTTCATTAAGGTCATTTTATGGTTTGAGTTAAGACTCATCACTTTAAGTCTTGTTTGGCCCTCTTTGGTGCCTTTTTCTTAGGCCTTCTTGTTTTGGTGTTCTTGGATCTTCTCACCACTGAAAACCAGTGGGTTTTCAGTGGTGAGGATGATATTTTCGAGTCTCATTTAAGGGAGAGACACCCCTCTCCCTTTGGTCCTTTGGTGGGCCTTTGTTTTGGCTCATAGCATAGCATGTGTGCATGTTTGCATTTGGCTTCATTTCAAGGCTTTTGGGGCTGTTTTAGGTCATGTTTGATCTCTGTTTTTGGTTGGAATTTTAGCCTCTAACATGCTTCTCATACCTCCTTTGAAATGCTCTCTTGTATGCCATATTTTGAGGTTATGACTCTTGCATGTTTTGGCTTAGTTTCATGAAGATATTAGTATTGTTTTGCCATGTAATAGGGCTGTGAGCCACTGTTTTGGACACCCTTGGTATGCTTGATGTGCATGTCTTGCATTTTAGGCTTGTAAGCCTTGCTTGTATGGAGCTCTAGCATGTATAGTTTGTTTTGATCTAATGATTTGGCATCATTATAGGTGGTATTTTAGTCCCTATTTCATGTTCAAATACCTCCATTTATCATCTCCTTCATGCTTTAGAATGTTGGTCTTTTATGCCTTAAAAAGAGCATTGTGCATGCTTCCATGATTAGTGTATTTTTGGGGGTGCCATGAGGGGATTTGGGTGTCATTCCACATGCTTAAAATCTGTTTTTTTTGTTTGTTGAATGCATGCCATGAGTGGTTGTATAAATGATGTCAAATTACTCTCTTTGGTGTCCTAGACTTGGGCCCATTGAATAGCATGCTTGTGAGGCATTTTGATCATGTTGAGAGGCTTGTTTTGCCACTGTTTTTTTGGAAGTTTGAGGGCTGCCCTCTATGGCTTAAGTCCATTGTTGCATGCTTATTCCATGATTGTTGCTTGCTTGGTCAATGTAGTCTTGAATGCATGTTTGTTAGTCCCATCTTTAATTGGCCCATCTTGCATGCCATTTGTATCCTACATACTTTAGCTCTTTGCATGCTTAATATGATAGGTTGCATTGCATTTGAGCCTTGCTTGCACACTTGCATCTCATAGCTTGGTTTGGGGTTGTCAAGTTAGCCTAGGATTGAGGGGAGTTCACATTTCAAGTGGTGTAACTCATCTCAATCCTTGGTCATTAAGGCCCTTGATTTCCACATGATAGGGACTTAATATTCATTTGTTGTGTTGCATGCATATTTACATTAAAATGAGCAATCTTGGTTCCTTAGGCTATCATGCATCAAATGCACAATTGATAGCCCTAGAACCAAGAGCCACACCCCCTTGAGTCCCTTAACATGATAGGAGGTGTTGGACATGCTCACATTTGCCCAAAAACCATGCCTCAGCATTGCTGTCTGTCATTCTTCTCGCCATCTGTCAGTGCAGAACTTTTTCACGACCGGCGTAAAATAGTGCCGACCGCACTGCTTTTTGTGCCGATAATTACTAAATGCAATGGTGGCCACTATAAGAAGCCGATGACTACACTGCCTAGCCGGTGGGACATTTCAGACCACTTGGGAGGTATTCCAGAATTTTGGGAATTTTTGGAGAGGTGGGACAGTAAAAACAGAAGCTGCAATGCCATGGCATAGGTTTTCCGGGCGAGTCGCGACGAGCACGCATCATTCGCGCATTCCGAGGCAGGGCTGAGGCTCCATTTGTTTTATTTGTTTAATTTAATTTTGGTAATTAGAATTTGTAATAATTTATTTATTCATTTCTTTTTTCGGTCTGTATTATTTATTTATTCGGTCCCTCCGAGTGAGGGCAAAAATGTAATAAGTGTGGGTGAGTGTGATGCATGTCTTCCAACCCCCGCTTCTTTCTAACCCTTTTATTTACCCGCTTTCAGTGGTAGATTAGGGCATTTTAAATTAGCATACCTTATGCAATGCATGCGTGCATCCATGCATTTGTTTACATGCACCGGGCTCGGTACATCATACAAACTGCATTGCAATTTTCAAATTCCAAAATTGAATACGCATATGTGATAGCATTTCATATGCCATGCTTAGGATAGCCGAGCCTGCCTAATCGCATTTTTGCCTGAGTTGCATTAGTCATTCAACATGAACTAGGTCATGCATTGTTTTGCTAACTAGTTTACTGTTTTGGCATGGAGTACGAGGTGAGCTTTTATGCTTTAGCATACCGCATGCGTGTGAGTGTTGCCATGACAGTAGGATTGCCATGCTAAATGCTTACATGATAAACCGTATGAATGCCTGGGTGGAGGTTGGATTGCTTGAGTTGGGAGTACTCCTTGAACTGTGATTTTAGCCTACTTACGAGTAGCAAAATCTAACACGTTTTTCGAGACAAAACGGATACGCAATGTTTATTTCCAAATTAGGTGATCTAGTCTATACTTGTTTGCTGTGCGCATAACATAGTAATTCTAGGCTAATAATTGGAATAAGAACACATAAGGTTTTCAAAAAAGGATATCACGGTTAGTAGAGGCTTTCTTCGCAAGGCGAAAGGGGTCCTCATAGCTGACCTTCCCCGATCGTACCCAAGCTCCCGAGCCAAGACACTTTGGTGATGACGGACATGTGGCCTTCGGCACTGAGTCAGGGTTTCCTAAATTTCCCAAAAATAAAATATTTAGGTGGCGACTCTGTAATCTGGCAAAGCAGTCCATGTTTGGCACTACTTTTTCAAAATCTGTTTTTCTTCAAAACAATTTGCCAGAGGTGGACTCTTTGGTTCAGATTAAGAACCGACACAAAAATCCGAGTCCTGCGAACTGTTAGATGGCAAGCCCCACGGGGGCGCGTCTACAGTTGGGCAGGTTTGTTACAGGTTGGTTGTGTTTGGGAGCCAAGTGTTGCTGCCCAGATTTTTGGTCCTTCGCTCGAGCGAGGAGTTGGTCGCTCGAGCGAGCGTTGAGTTTTGTGTCTGGTGGGTCGAGCAAGAGTGGCTTCGCTCGAGCGAGCGATTGCACCTGGTTCTCGACCGGAGAGTTGTGATTTTTGGCTCGAGCGAGCCTTTCCTTCGCTCAAGCGAGACCTGTGTTTTAGACCCTTCGCTCGAGCCAGGGTTTCTTCGCTCGAGCGAACGTTTGTGTCTGGTACTGGACCTGAACACTGGAATTCTTGGCTCGAGCGAGCTGGTTCGTTCTTCGCTCGAGCGAGCTGTTCGCCGCTCGAGCGAGCTTCTGGGTTGTTGGCTCGAGCAAGGCTGTCTTGGCTCGAGCGAGTGTTTCCTGTGTCTGGTCGCTCGAGTGAGCAGGCCTTTGCTTGAGCGAGCCTGTCTTTATCAGCGGGCAGCAGCGATTTCAAAATCACTTTTTCATCCCCTTTTCATTTCTAAACCCTAGAAACCGAGACTCTCTCTCTCTAAAAGCACTCTCTCTCTTAGATTTGATCTACCTAGGGTGATTTCCTACCCTAAGTCCTTTGTTAAAAAGTTAGAGGTTGTCGAGGGCTTCGTTTTAATCGGAAAAAGTTTGGATTTGGAGCACGTGGGTCGTTAGGTCTTCAACTCCTTTTTGGCTCAAACTTCAAGGTAGGGATACCCTACTCCTCTTTATGGATTTTGTCTTTAAATTTTAGCATTTTGATATGTTGGGGATAGTTGTGTAATTTGGAGAAAGTTTGGGACTTTTATGTAATTTTATAAAAGTTGAGGTTTTGTTTAAAATTAACCTATATGCATGTTTAGCATAGAGAAATGAGATTATTGTAGAATCATTGTTAAAAATGGAACCTTAAGGGTTGAAATGTTAATTATGGAAAATGCCTTAATTACATTGATTAATTAATTGGTATAATTAATTGTGAGAAATGAAAAATCGAAATGGAAATGTTGAGATTGGAAGAATATGGAATAGAAGGGTGTAGTTGAATTACGTATTACTCACCGAATTGAAATGTTGATGTATTATCCATTTGTTGCATTTATTTTCTGTATAGAGATAACTGCTTTGGGCTATCGGTGGAGGATAGTCGTGATTGTTGTAGACAATGCATGATGATTAGGCAAACTGAAACTAATCACTAGAATGTGTCATTGATTATGACTGTTGAAAGAATACATTAAATTTATGTATTGATGGATTGATGTGTATAATAATTGTTTATATGCATTGTGTGTGTGTTGGAGGAGATAGGGGATGTACTCCATGGTTTAGGGGAAGATAGGGGATGGATCTCTAAACCGGATGTTGTTTGGGAGAAGATAGGGGATGGACTCCATAGATAGAGCTCATATGCTTATCTAGAAATGTGTTGACAGAGCTCATATGCTTGTCTTGGGAGTATGATATAGCTCATATGCTTATCTTTGGAAGTATGATATAGCTAGTATGCTTATCTGTGGAAGTAATGATATAACTACTGTGTTTATCTGTGATGGAATGGAAAGTGGTTAATATGAGTTATTGTCTCATATGAGTTGTTTGGCCAGGTTCTGAGCCATGGATTATGAATTGAGAATTGAAAAGAAATGGAAAATGAAATGAACATAGACCTTAAGGTCTTGGAATTGTAATGTGTTATGAAAGAATGTAAAAGTGTTGACCATCTATCAACTGTTAATCTTTTAGTCATTATTCATAACTGGTTTAGTATATCTCTACTGGGCTGTGGCTCACCCTTTATGGGAACATCATTTTCAAGTACAGGTAGCATGCCACCTCCAAGGTCATAGCTTGGGAAGCCAGAGGCGGACACACTTTTGTTGTCGCATTTCATTTTGATGTATTACATGTAGATTTAAGCCAAGGGCTTTATGTGTAATTGAGCTAGTGCTCCTTTTGTTGTCACCAAGTGTTAACTTGGAAAGCTGTAAGCCCGTAGGGCATTTTCTTTTGTTGCTAACATGTAATACCTTTTGTAATGAATTATTCAGATAAATAGAAGAATATGGACTTTTATTATGTCAATGCATGTCTCTTTTGATGGGTTTAATGTTATTAATTTGAGGGCGTGACAGTTGATGGAAGCTTTTTATCGATACCGGCTCCAGCTTATAGTACCATCTGGCGGCCAGTGGTCCAGACTGCTTGGAAAAATTCAACACATAAGGGCTTCATCGTCAACATGTAGTGTCATCGCTTGTTTATGATGATAAATATGGTCAGTGGGTTCTGATTTTCTGTTATACAGGGTGAATGATGGTGTTTTGAACTTCTTGGGTAGCACAGCCCTTGCAATACGTCACACAAAAGGGCCATGCTTGTCTTCTTCAACCAAATCATCACTTCTTTTCCCTCGCCTGTGCCATACATATGGACTTCCTTCGGATGAGCTAGATACGTCGACTTACCCCTTTTTTCTGGGTTCCTGGGATGGTGAGTCAGAATCACTGTCATTATCATGTTTTCGAAGTCGACGTCGTCGATCATCCTTCTTTCCTGGGGGTCGACCCCGGTCATGGCATGCGGTCTGCTGGGATTTTGCTAGTTCTAGGGCCAATTCTTGGCGCAGGTGCTCGTTCTCAGCCATCATGTTTTCTAGACATTGTTCATTTTGCTTTTCTTGATCCATGATTGTCTGCATTGTCTCTTGCACCAAAGTTGAGGGTGAGGTCTGAGCTATTGAGTCAAAGTTCAAGGCCCGTCGTACGGTGATATTCTCCAGTCCAAGCATGTTTCTTGGAGTGATGTCGTCTCTTACTGGAGGATCATCTGTTACGCCCGCCATGGATGTGCTTGAGTATTCCCACAGACGACAACAATTGTGGAGAAGTGGTTTGGAAATACTCCAGGATCCAGTCAAATGTCCTTGATCCTCTAGCTGCTACCTGAAAAAGGGATGAACACTCCGGTCGAGGGTGCCAGAATTAGCACTCCGAAGGACAAGTTAGTATGCACTCAAGTTTACTTCCCTCTCAAGTTATTTCTTCGCTTGTCTATTCTCACATACCTCTCTTTGGTTGACGTTCCTCTTTTAATATTACCCTTTGGGCCCAAGGATCGGGCCCACTCTTAATCTCGCCCTTGATTGCTTATTCGACCTTCAGGTTGCGTGTTGGTTTCCATTCGGCTCCTCATATGGCCAATCTGTATATTCGACTTCAAGAGCCCTTAAACTATAGCCGAATTGACCTCAGCCAGATGTCTTCAAATATCTTGGCCTTTCTCAATATATCATTATTCGGCCCACATAGATTCTAATTTTGAAAATTATTTGTTGATTTGTCCAAACTTAATTAATCTTGATGGTTATTTTCAAAATTTAGAATAAAAGTTTAATTTATTGAAAATACATCATTTGTTAATTTTGATATTATTTATGATGGTTTGTATAAATTAAAATTTAATGATTTCTCAAAATTTTAATTTATCTTGCATCATTATGTTGGTCCTAAAAATAGCTTTGATAAATGAAAACACCTCAAACTTGTAGCATAAAAGATTGTACTATATTTTTTGAAAAAAAAAAAGTTATAATGACTAGTAAAGATGAGATTCTTTTGAATTTAGATTTTATTACATTTAGTGGGAGTGTGGGTTGCATTAAGGATAAGCAATTCAATCACATTAAGTAACGTGCCACAAGATATAAAGGGTTTCTTTATATTACCTAAATAGACATTAATGTGCCCTTTTGACACTTCATGTTGGTAAATAAAGTTATTTTACCACTTTTATAGATAAATTTTCACTTTATCATTTTGTTTATTTTTTGCATAATAGATCTCCAGTAGATGGACACATTGATGTGTACATTATTAAGGAAGAAAAGCAATTAAACAAAAATGTGAAAAACATAAAGATAGTGCAAAGTACAAGTCTATTTGCTAAAATCTATGAAAGGCATAATGCCTCAGCAAAATGATGTAGCTGAGAAACATTATTATACTCTAATGAATATGACTAAGAGTATGTTAAATAATTTCTAAATACCCATAATATTATGGATGTATGTCGTTATGATTTATTGTTTTTATATAGAGTATGGTTGCTAGTAAGGCAGTTTCAAACGCTTACTTTGAACTGCGAACATGAAGGAAACCGAACTTAAGACACCTGCATGTTTGAGGTTGTCTACAAAATTATAATTATTGATCCACATGAAAAGAAATTGGATTTTAGAATAATCAGTGGTTATTTTGTTGATTATCTTGAAAATTCAAAGGTTATTAGTTTTACTATCTTGGTCATAGTACAAGAATTGTAGAAACCAATAATATCAAATTTAATAAGAATGGTGAAATCAGTGGGAGTGACAAATCATGAAATATGATTATTCAATAAGTTTGGGTACAAGTATCATTACCTATAATTTGAAGGAAATTGTTGTTCCTATAGTTGTTAAACAACTTAATGTTTTGGAACAACAAATGAATAAGCAATTACTCCATAATATAATTATCACCAATGAAAAGTTGTAGAAGAACCATAAGAAATAATATTAAGATCTCATAGGTAAAGAGATGTGTCATTTCAAATGATTATGTGGTATATCTATAACAATTTTATTATAATATTGGGATAAGTAAAGACTAGGTTTTATTGTCACAAGCTGTAGAAAGTATTGATTCTACTAAATGAATTGATGTCATTAATGATGAGTTGAAATCAATGGACCACAATGAAATTTGGGATTTCATTAAATTACCTAAGGATACAAAAATATTTATTGTTCTAAGGGCAATATAAAATGATATAATGCTAGATATGTGGCCAAAGATTTTACTCAGAAAATAGACATTGATTACAACGTGATATTCTTTTTTCACTTGTATCTTAAAGGGCTGATTTAGAATCATTATGGCATTAGTAACTCATTATGATATTGAATTGCATTAAATGTATGTGAAAATTAATTTTTTGAAAGAGAATTTTGTGTAGATCAACTCAAAGGTTTCTCTATTGAGAAAAATTAAAATGTGACTTGCAAACTTAATAAACCCATTTATGGACTTAAACAAGCTTTCTAAAAATTGTATTTTAAGTTTTATGATACTATTTTTCTTTTGGATTTAAAGAAAACATTTTTGATTACTGTACATAACCAAAGATCAGTGGGAGCAAGTTTATATTTACGATTTTGTATGTTGATGATATTTTTCTTGTCAATAATATACGTGATTTATTGCACGAGTTAAGAAACTTATTTTTAAGAATTTTAAAATGAAATATATTAGTAAGACAATCTATGTGATAGAAATTGAAATATGTCTAAATGAATCACATGAATTGTTAAGATTGTCTCATAATGAATATATTAAAAGTACTGTAGAGATTCACAATGAATGAATATTCACATAAAGTTATCCATGTTCCGAAAGGAAATAAGTCTGGTCTTTTGCAAAATTTTTATAAAATCAATTGGAATGTAAACGATTCTTTATACATTTATTGTAAGAAGCTTAATGCTTAAATAAGGAAGTGATAAGGTAATCATAAGGAATAAAAGATTACTTGCTCACATTTATGAGGTCTGGTAATCTTGAATTGATTGGCTACTTAGATTCAGACTTTAGATGATATATTGATAGTAGAAAATGCACTTTTGGTTCTTTGTTTCTATTATGTGGATGAGCAATATTAAGAAAAGTGTAAAACAAACTATCATAAGTATCCTCTATGAAAGTTGAATTTGTGGTGTACTTTGAGACCACAATTCATGAATTGTTATTGCGAAACTTTATCTCAGGACTTGGGATTGTCGACTTTTATTGCCAAGTCATTGAGAATTTATTGTGATAATTTCGCAATTGTTTTATTTTCTTAGAATGACATATATTCTAATGATGCTAAAAACATAGAATTGAAAGACTTTGTCGTTAAAAAAGAATTTCATAAACATAAAGTGTCAATAGAACACTTAAGTATATAACTTTTAAGTGCAGATCTATTGATGAAGGGATTACTCTCAAAGAAAATTAAGAAACTTGTGAATTGGGTTTTGAATGTAATCCATAACAGTTGTTTATGATTAATTGTGTTTATGATATATTTCATGTTATGAAATGAGTACGTTCATATATGAGAATGAATGAAGGACAACGGTAATAGTCTTTCATAAAAGACATTATCGTTGGACCTCTTTATACTATTCACTTAAAGGGCTATGTTAAACTAGTTGCTAGTGTTGTAGTATATGGAAGGGACTATATCGCACTATTGGTGTAGAACCGCCATGACTCATATTGGTGAACTATTTAATTATAGCATTATGATGATGACCAAATTAAAGGTAATATTGAATATGGTTTATTGCATGCCTAATGTTAATCATGTTAAATCTTGACGTAAGTTCTCATATGGGCTAAATGGGAGAATATAAGACTAAATTATTTATTTAGTCATCATATTGACCCACATGATATGGTAACATGAATTAGAAATTTGGCAGGATTATGATTCCATATTTTTTGCTGCAATTAATTGGTAAATAAAGAATAGTGTTTTCCAAATATCTTACTTTGATGGAAAGTGGAATCATTGTTGAATAAGGAAATTGGTCATCTCTCTACCTATAAAAGGACATTCAGACTACCCATCAAATTAATTCTAAATTCAATGCATTTTAAAGAGGGTCAAGAGAGAGAAACCTTTTTCCATTAATATTATTATTAGGTTTGTGTTCAATCAAATTTGGGTCACTTGAAGGTTTCGCATAACTGATCCAGGTATGTTATTTATTTTCCGCATTATGTTATTATTTATGAAAATCGTGATAGTTCGGGATTTTGGATTATGAAAGTTGTTATATGCATAGCACCATAATTTTTTTTTTACAAAGAGTCCCTAGATTAACCAGCACAAAATCCCTGAATTAGCATCCTGCAGACACCCCATTTTTGACCGTCCTCAAGACTTGGACGTCATCATTTGAATACTCGATGATCATCCATGTTTGTGTTCGTTTTGAATGTCCGAAATTCTTGGTGGAGTGCCTTGCCTTTGAGCCTTTGAAACTTGTCTATTTTGTTCTTGGTTGTAGACCAAGAACTTGTAGCTGTGCTTCTAGGGGAAGAGGGTGACCCATCGGCCAGCCCTATAACCCATCGGCCAGGGCTTGTGCCCACCGGCCATCAGTGGTGGCCGATCGGCCACCAATGATGGCCGGCGGGCATTTTTCTCCTTTTTCAGATATTTGTTTGCTAGCTGTGCCACCCCACCACCTGCAAAGTACCGAGCCTGGGGCCGAAGAGTCTTTACCCCACTCCATATGACTTTGTCTAAAGCCCTAGGAGTCTTAATCAGAAAAGGGGTGTGCAACAGATGGCCCGACCCGCTACACCCGTCCAACCTGGCTCGACCCGCCGAGTTTTGGGTGGATGCGTGACATGTGACGGACGGATACGGGTCCATATTTTTCATTTTCTCGGGTTGGGGTTGGGTCACGGGTAAACCGCCAAGTTTATCTGTTCACCCGACACGCCCGCCCCTCACTTATTTTCCCCCTTTTCCCCCCTGTGTTGCCTCCTTTTTTTCATTTCACGTTTTGTAGCCCTAGGTTCTTCAACGTGTCTGTCTCTCTTAACTCTCTCTCTCACTTGAACAAAGGTGAGCGACGAGTGGTAATCGGCGACAATGGTGGCTAGCGATGATCGGCGATTGGCAACAATAACAGCGAGCAGCGATCGAAACATCGATTTGAAGGTATTCTTCTCCTCTCTTCTTCTCTTCTCTTTTTTTCTCTTCTTCTCTTTGGTCATGGATCTTCTCTTCTCTACCTTTGTTCTGTGAGTGTGCTCTGTGTTTTCTCCTCTCTTTGATATTCTTTGGTAATGTTTTTTTTTTGGTTGATTTCAGATTCATGAATAAAATGTTAGAGGTAGATTGATGATTTTGTTTGTCTTTTGAGATTTAGGGATAAAAGGGGCAATTCTGGGACGTCGTTGGAGCTTCCATGGATGTCTCTTAGCTCCTTGATTCGACTGGAAAAAAAAAAGGGGGGAAAAATATATACATATTTATTTATATAAATACCACAATATACATACATAATATATATATATATAGAGAGAGAGAGTATGAAGGACCTCCGAATGGTGTCAAGGTCTACGGTGTTTGAATAGTGAAGTGTTTCCATCGCGTCTGCCATTTTCTCGGCACTTTTTCTCGTTTTCTTTTTCGTTTTCTTGGGAATTCTCTCCTCTCTCTGTGTCTATGGACTTGTTTGGTTTGTTTTTCAGAAAAAAATTTGGGAAAAATTCTCTACAAACAAATTTTCAAGAGTAATCAAACTAAATAAATTTTTCCAAAAAAAAATCTCAAAATTTTGTTTAGTTACCTACTTTCCAAAATCACTCTCTCTCTCTCTCACACATCAAATCAATCACTTTTTTTAAAACTCTCTCTCCAAAACAATTTTGCAAAACTATTTCTGCAAAAAAGTAAACCAAATAAGTTTTCGTACTTTTATCTCAAAAACTACTTTACAAACACAAACCAAACATGTATTTCTGATCTCCCACCTTTGGTACCCCAACCCAAAATATGGAAGGATGTTCAAAACGAAGCGTAGAATGGGTTTAGATCGGCCTAGAAATTTAATAGGGAGCCCAATAAATAGATAGTATTTGAACAACCACTTAAGTTATTTTAATGATTGTTTGGAATTGATTTTTTTAATTTTTAGTAAAAAGAATTTTTAAAAAAATCAAAGTTTTTAAAATTTTTGTGTTGTGCTTGACTAAGAGAATCATAAAAGTAAAAAATAAATTGAAAAGAAATTGAAAAAGTCCATTAAAGATAATATACAAAATTAAAATTTAAAAAAATCAAATCGTTTGAATTTTGTTATTTTTAATATTTAATGATTTTTTAAAAATTTCTTTTACTACTTTTTAAATTCTTTTATACTAAACGGGATGGAAAAGTAAAAAACATTAAGGCTTAGTTTCACATGTTTAAAAAAAGTCAAAAAGTCACTATCTTATTTAAGTCACATCATCTTATTTAAGTCACATACTACAGGAAATTCGTTTTTTAGCGGTGTTTTAAAAACGCCGCGAAAAGCCTGAAAAACGCCGTAATATCTTATAGTGACGTGTAAAATTTTCGCCGCTGATAGGGCCGCCGCAATAGCTACACAACGTTTGAAAAACGTCACTAAAAACATTATACGGCGTTTCTTAAAATGCCGCAAAATCTTTGACGACCGTCTCACCTTCCATCCCCAATTAACGTGTGACGTGGAATGACGTCATTTAGTGGCGTTTTTTCCAAAAATGCCACTATTTTTTAATTTTTTTATTCCCTACACCAATTAAATGTGTGACGTCACAATGACGTCATTTTGTGACGTTTTTTCAGAAAACGCCACCTTTTTTTTTTCATCACACATTATCCATCCATAAATTTAGAAAATGTGCTATAGGAATAGTGGGGAGAGTAGATTGATTGGCGGTGGTGTTTTGATGGGTAGAGAGTTCTCCCATCATTTGTGATACAACCGATGGTACCAGTGTGGGCAAGGACATAAGATTATCCGTGCTTAACAGTAATAATCAGTAGAATAACAAATAAAAAATGCCTCCTGTCATAGAACCTATTACAAACCTATTTCCATTCTCAGTTATATTTCTGTGTGAATCCAACACAGGCACATAGACAAACACATTGTTTTCTATGGCAAGTTAAAGAAGCAAACATGGATAACAACTGCATGTCTGCATTTTAGAAAACTGCTTCATCAACACCCCACGTCTATGTTGAAGTCTGACACTTACATAAGCAAAGCCAATGCACATAGATTAAAACCATCAACTGCATCAAACCTATACAGTAGCCCCTACAAAATGTTTGATCAAAACAACGGGTGTTGCACGAGGGCAGTATGGTATTGATGGTGAACTTGTATCGCCAAAATCCTATGCACAACCACGCCATGATGCCATGACAGACCAAAAAAACGAGGAAAAAGAAAACAGAACGAAGCAAAGGCAGTATAGAAACAAGAAGTTCATGCCAAAGTAAAAGAAAAATTTAGTACGGGAATCCAACAAAGGGAACAATATAACATGAAAACTGCAATGAAGAAAAATGAGTCTTACAAGGAGGCATTAGAGAACGGACAAAAATTGAACCAAAACACAAGTCACAAATTAGATACTTTATATATGGCGAAAGTACTAAATATGCATTTTCTCTAGGTTTTATCCGATATTTTGACCCGTGGCATAAAAGTGACAATATGTAACAAATTTCAGAGTGTAGGACTAAAATATCGCAAATATTTCTAACTTGTACCTAGATGGCCAACAAACTTACTTGCACTAAATTCAACTCCTGTTCATTTTGCAAACGGGCCAATCTTGCAGGTGACTTCCACAGGAGTACTAATGTGTCAAAGACAATACGATTACTCTGTAACCAGCCAGGTATCAATTTGACCAAAGTTTTATCAAGAGCAAGTCCCTGAAAATATGCATCTGATGTTGCACCAGGGTTTACTGTAGACACCACATTTTTGACCGTCCTCAAGACTTGGACGTCACCGTTGGAACACTCGGTGATTATCCATATTTGTGTTCGTTTGGAGTTCCCGGAGTTCTCGACTACGCGCCGTGCCTCAGGATCTCCGAACTCGATCATTTTGTGTCTGGTTTTGCACCAAACACTTGTGTTTTGCCTTGGGAGGGCAGGGAATGCCTTGTGAGGCATCCCCACACACCACCGGCACTAGCTAGAGGCCACTGGCTGGTGTTTATTGTTATCGGCACTGTATTGTGCCGACCGGCACTAAATTTTGTCAAAATGACATTTTTGCCGGCCGGGCACTGTGCACTTGCTTTCTGAGATATTTTCAGATAGCTGTTTGCATTTTGTCTCCCCTCCATACACGTGTATGGAGGGGATGAGGCTTTGGTTTGCTTAGCTTGTAAGCTTTGCAAGCTTTACTTGCCTATAAGAGGACCACTCCTCTTCTTGGCTTAGGGTTACAAAAAGTTGAGAGCTTTAGACATTGTTAGAGAGTTAGAGCTCTGGTTTTTAGGGTTAGAATAGATATACACCCTATCTCTCTCTTTCCCTTTGTGTTCTAGGTGCATAAGTTCACACTTTTGCACATAAACACCTACTCTTCCACCTTTTCTTGGTGTACTCAAAGATCAGAGCTTAATCTTGGAGTTCTTGGCTGGTTTGGAGCTCAAGGAAGCCAACACATCATCTTTGTTGAAGAGGCTTCAAGGGTAAGACACTACACTCTCTTTTTACCCCATTTTTGTACCTCTTTTCTACTTGCTTTTAAACTATTTTTGAGCTTAGTGTTTGGCACATAAAAGTTCTGTTTTTTGACCCTCTTTATTGTATATTAAGAGTGTTTTGTGGTTTGGGGAAGTTTGACCCCCTTTAGGCCTTGAAAAGGCCCCTATTTTGTGCTATTTTGGAGAGATCCGAGATTTTTGTGCTTGGGCCTCTCCACCACTGAAATCTTGAGGGATTTCAGTGGTGGAGATGGTGCCATAAAGTCTCCAAAAGGGGAGGGTCACCCCCTTCCCTTGTTGTCCTTGAAAAGGACCTATTTTGTTTCCTTAAGGAGCACCATGCTTGAGTGTGTGTTGAGCATGTATTAACTGAATTTCATGCTTATATTGCCATGATATAACATGTTTCTAAGTTGGTTTTAGCACCCCTTGCATGCTTTGCATAGTTGCTTTGTAATGCCTCTTTATTGTCTTAACATGCCTAGGTTGTGTGCCTTAATTTCTAGCATGTTTTAGGCTTGCATTTGTGAAGTTTTTGTGCTTATATTATCATGTTTTAGGTCTGTCCATAAATGTTTTGGTCAATCTTAGCATGTTTAAAATAGCCCCTTTGCATTTGGCTTGTTGGCCTTGAGAGCATAAATGTCTAGCATGCCTTGCTTGCTTTATCTTTGATGGTTTGGAACCATTTGGCATGCTATTTCAGTCCTTCATACATGTTTGTTTGATTGCTTAGCATGCCTCTTTAATGCTTTGAGAGTATGTGTTAAATGCTTCATGTGTTTGGTCATGTTGCGGGCCTTTGATTTCAAGCCTCTTAGATGCCATCTAAGTAGCCATTCGGCTTTGTTTTCACCGGTTTAAACTCTGTTTTAGGTTGTTCAATGCATGCCATGTGTGGTTATGCTAAGTGTGGTTCAACCCTCATTGACTTGCCTTAAGCTTTGGGCCATTTGCATGCTTTGTTTGGTATGCTTTATTGCATGATTTGGCACCATGTTTTGGCATGATTTCAGAGTATTCGTTGCATACTAATTGCCCTTGTTTAGCTTCTTTCAAGTGTGCATGAGAGTTGCTTTTGTATGCCTAAGTATTGAGCCTTAACACTTTCATGTGTGTATGTGTTTAGTCTCCATTTGTAGGCATTTTGGCCACTGATTTTTAGGCCTTTTGGAGTTGTCTAGATCATGCTTGTCCACCCCATTGTTTGGTATATATGCTTCCTTGCTTAAGTTATGTACTTAGCATGCTTTGGTTGCTTGCATTGTCCATATTGCATATTAGTTTGACATGCTTAGGACTTCATCACATTGACATGCATGCCAAGCCTCTTGAAGCGAGTTTGATAGAGGTTTGGCACCCTTGCTTGCTTGTTTGCATTGCATGCATTTGAAATCAAAATTGCATTCTTGGTTCTTAGGACCATCATGCATGGAAATGCGCGATTGGTGGTCCGGGAATCGAGGCACACCCCCCCTTGGGTCAAAAACATGGTAGGGAGTGTGTTTGATGCATACATGCTTTGAATTACATTGCCATGCAAGTTTTGTCCTCTCTTTCTTGTGAGTTGCGGTTTTTTGTTGCATTTTTTGTGCCGACCTTTAGTTTAGTGCCGACGTGATCAATTGGCGGTGGTTGGTTGAATTCAATACCGGTGACCACACCCTTCAGCCGGTGATGCTCTACCCCAGCCGGTGGTGATCTCCAGTGTTCTGAGAAGTACCCCTGGGACTTTGGAAGTCTTCAGAGGAGGATAGCAGGGAAAACAGAGGCACACTTGCATGGTAGTGCGATTCTGAGCGAGTCCCGGGCACGCGCATGCATTGGGCCCTCATCCCGAGGCAATTTACTGCTTTGATTAGATTAATTATTTGTTTAATTAATTTAGTGAATTTGTAATAATTAATTAGCTTGCGTAGTTAATTATTTATTCGGACTGTATTATTATTCGGACCCTCCGAGTGAGGGCAAAAATGTAATAAGTGTGTGTGAGTGGGTGTATGTCTTCCAATCCCCATTTCTTTCTATCCCTTTTATTTACCTGCTTACGATGGTAGATTAGGGCATACTTATTTTAGCATACCTTATGCTATGCATGCGTGCATTCATGCATTTGTTTACATGCACCGGGCTCGGTACATCATACAAACTGCATAAGTATTTTCAATTCCAAATTGAATACGTGCTATGTGATAGCATTTCACATGCCATTTTAGGGTTAGCCGAGCCTACTCTAGATTGCATTTATGCCTGTGCTGCATTAGCCACTTAACATAAACTAGGTCATGCATGTTTGCTAACCGGGTTATTGTTTTTGGCACGGAGTACGATGTAAGTCTTTACGCTTTAGCATATCGCATGCGTGTGATTGTTAACATGACAGTATGCTTGCCATGCGGCTAAATGCTTACATGATAAATTGCTTGAATGCCTGTGGGTGGAGGTTGGATTGCTTGAGTTGGGAGTACTCATTGAAATCCGCATTTTAGCCTACTTGCGAGTAGCAAAAACCAACACGTTTTTCGAGACAAAACGGATATGCAATGTTTATTTCCAAAATTAGGCAATCTGGTCTATACTTTTGTGTTGTGCGCATCACATAGTAAATTCTAGGCTAATAACCGGAATAAGAATGCATAAAGTTTTCAAAATTGGATATCATGGTTAGTAGAGGCCGGTCTTGGACGAAGCGAAAGAGGTGCTCATAGTGACCTTCCCGATCGTACCTAAGCTCGAGCCAAGTCACTTTGGTGATGACGGACACGTATTTCAGACCGAGTCAGGGTTTCCTAAATCCCCCATTTTAAAAATATTTAGGTGGCGACTCTGTATCTGGCAAAGCAGTCCATGTTTGGCACTTCTTTCAAAAAATTGTTTTCTCAAACGATTTGCCAGAGTTGGACTCTTTGGTTCAGATTACGAACCGCAACAAAAGGGAGTCCGAACTGTAGTAGAACCCCAATAATGAACCAGAACAGGAGGGACTCGCACTCATCGCCCGGGATGCGTTCGGGGATGTCTACAGTTACCAAGTTTGAATTAGAGCTCTCAGGTAGAGGAGAAACAAGGCAAACTTCCTCACCCACTAAAGTTGCTGGTGGAGTTAAGGATCCTTGAGCCATTGAAGTATCTGATTTTGGTACAAATTCAGGGAAGGCGCATGCAAGTATCTTCTCTGGTGACTGTAGAGGCGCCCCGTGGGCCTCATGCTACAGTTCGGACTCGATTTGTGTCACAGTTCTTAATCTGAACCAAAGAGTCCAAATCCGGCAAATCGTTTTGAGAAAACAGATTTTTGAAAGAAGTGCCAAACATGGACTGCTTTGCGTCTGCTACAGTTCGGACTCAAATTGTCACGGTTCTTAATCTGAACCAAAGAGTCTAAATCCGGCAAATCGTTTTGAGAAAACAGATTTTTGAAAGAAGTGCCAAACATGGACTGCTTTACCAGATACAGAGTCGCCATCTAAATATTTTATTTTGGGAAATTTAGGAAACCCTGACTCGGTGCCAAAGGCGACGTGTCCGTCATCACCAAAGTTACTTTGGCTCGGGAACTTGGGTACGATTGGGGAAGGTCAGCTATGATCACCCCCTCTCGCCCGATCCGAAGATCGGCCTCTACTAACCATGATATCCAATTTTGAAAACGTTTATGTGTTCCTATTCCGGTTATTAGCCTAGAATTACCATGTTATGCGCACAGCAAACAAGTATAGACCAAATCGCCTAATTTGGAAATAAGCATTGCATATCTGTTTGTTTTTGGAAAACGCTTTGGAATTTGCTACTCGCAAGTAGGCTAAAACACGGATTTCAATGAGTTATTCCAACTCAAACAATCCAACCTTCACCTACAGGCATTCAGGCAGTTATATCACATAAGCATCTAGCCACATAGTAAGCATGCTGTCATGGCAACACTCACATGCATGCAAGGATGCTAAAGTATAAAAGCTCACCTAGTACTCCAAGCCAAGACAGAAACTAGTTAGCAATCATATGCATGATCCTAGTTCAAGTTTAAAATGGCTAATGCAACACATGCAAAGATGCAATTTAGACAGGCTCGGTTATCCTAAACATGGCATGTGAAATGCAACAGATAACACGTATTCAATTTGGAATTGAAATACAATGCAGTTATCGTGATGCGTCGAGCCCGGTGCATGCAAGACAAATGTATGAATGCACGCATGCATAGCATAAGGTATGCTAATTTAAATATGGCCTAGTCTACCATCATAAGCGGGTAAATAAAAGGGAAGAAAGAAGCGGGGATTGGAAGACATGCACACACTCACACACACTTATTACACAATTGCCCTCGCTCGGAGGGTCCGAATAAATATTACAGCCCAAAAGAATAATACTGAACTAATTATAACAGAATTTCTAATTTAATTAATAAATCAAATGAAAAAGGTAAAAGGCCGCAGCCCCGCCTCGGAATGCGCGAATGATGCATGCTCGGATTCATCTTGCCAGGAAAAGTCCGTACCATACCACTGCTACCTCTGTTTACACTGCCCTGCTTCTTTGAAAACTGCCAAAGTCCTGGGACAGGTTCCCTACACACTTTAGAACATCATCGGCTGAAGGGAATGCCCACCGGCCATGTAACGTATCCATCGGCTGGGGTTTCATGTTATCGGCCACCAATCCATGGCCGGTCGGCACTCTATACTGCCGGTCGGCCAAAACTCCCTGCATAAACTGGTTTTTGACAACAATAAGGGCAGACAGTGTATGGCATGGAATTTCAAGAAAATGTATGCATGGCCACACCCCCTATCATGCAATGGACTCAAGGGAGCATGGCCCTCGACCCTCGGGCTATCAATTGTGCATTTTGATGCATGATGGCCTAAGGAACCAAGGTTGCAATTCAATGAAAATGCATGCAACATACAAATGAATACCAAGACTCTATCATGTCAAAGTCAAGGGCCTCGGTGACCAAGAGTTGAGACATGTTACATCACGTGTAGTATGAACACTTCTCACCCCTCACACTAGGTCTGACACCCCAAACCAAGCAATGCAATGCATTTTATGCAAACATGGCTCAATTGTACAACATAGGATTAAGATGTAAGGCATGCCAAATGCAATGCAACATGTCATGGCAAGTATGGAAAAGAACTAGCATGTGACAACACATCATGAATCAAACATGCAACAAAACATGTGACAAATAAGCAATGGTGGACTTAAACCATGAAGGGGTAGACCTCAGCCCACCCCCCAAAACAGTGGCCAAAAGCATCCCAAATGGTGGTCAAAATGCACAACAAACATGTAAGTCAAAGAGGCCCAAAGCTAAGGTATAACAAAAGGGCATTCAACTACCACTACCCCAAGCAAACATGGCATGACCATACAATCAAAAACAAAATTTTAACATGCAAAATAAGCCCCAAATACCCCTTATATGGCAGCCCCAAAGCCTCAAACATAGGACTATGCACAATGACCTATTCCTAGTCATGAAAGGCCAACTCTTCAAGGCATGAATGAGATGATAAATGGAGACATGTAAGCCTGGTATAGGGACTGAAATAGCATGTTAAATGATTCCAAATCATTGAAATAGCCTAACCAATGCATGTTTATGATTCACACATTCAAGGCTCACAAGCAAAAATGTGAAGCAAGTATACCAAACATGCTAAATAAGACCAAATCAGTGGCCAACAGACCTTAAGCATGATAAAATATGGCCAAGAACTTCACAAAGTAAAGCCAAGATATGAGAGCATGATAGTCAAAAGTCATGATGCATTTCTAGGCACAAACAAGGGAATGCAAAGCAAGTATGTTAAGCATACGAAGGGCCACAAATCCGACCAAAAATAGAGATAACATGTGACCTAGAGACGCCCAAAAACCTCTGAAATAGGACCAAAATCAGTCAAGCATGCATGTTGCCCTTTAAGCCAAAACAAGGATAAAAGAGGGACAAAGGGGAGAGGGGTGTCCCTCCCCTATACAAGACTTCAAACCCTCTTCTTTACCACTGAAAATCTGCTAAATTTCAGTGGTGAAAAGAACAAAACACTCAAGCAAATCAAACCTAACAATGGAAGCACCAAAAGGGCCAAATAAGGCCTGAGAGGGTGAGTTCAACCTCAAACCACGAAATGACCTTAATGAAGTATTTAAAGCATGCAAATGTAAGGCTTTTTGTAGTTATACACCAAGCTCAAATCAGTAAGCAAGATAGATAAAAAAAACTAGTGCAAGTTTGGGGGATTTAAAGCAAAAGGATTACCTTTGAAGAACAGCCCAAGAACAGCCAACTCAGCCCTCTTCTTCGGGTCAAAACCAGTCCAAAAACTCAAGAATGAACCCTCCAAGCCTCGCAAAGTCGAAGTAAGGTGTAATGGTGTGTGTCTTAGTGCAAAACTAAGGTAGAAACACACTTTTAGGCCACAAAACACACACAAAAGGGGAGAGAGAGGGAGATATAGAGAGAGAATATGTTTGACAGATATATATATGTATATCTCTGGTTTTCTTGCTCAAAAACTCCAACCTTAGACAAAGGAGCAAGAAGGGCTCTTATATAAGCAAAGAAAAGGCTCTAAGCTTCTCAAGGAAGCGAAATGAAAAGGGGCAAAGGGTGCAAATGGTTTGTGGCTTCTTGAAGAAGCTGGGACAGGTGGCCAAGCTTCCCCAAGAAGCTTGGCCAATGGTTCATCCTTCTAGAAGGAACTAGGGGGTTCAAAGGCTCAAAACAACCACAACCTACACAGGGAGGAGTGATGGTGCAACCCAGCTGGCACAACTGGCATGCACCATGCCTCAAGGGTGCAAAGGGGTCACACCGGCCAGCAAAAGAGGTCACTGGCCAAACAAAGTGCCGGTCGGCCAAATATAATGCCGACCGGCCATTGGTATTAAGAAACCACGGCCGGTGGCA
Source organism: Camellia lanceoleosa (assembly GCA_025200525.1). Lineage (NCBI taxonomy): Eukaryota > Viridiplantae > Streptophyta > Magnoliopsida > Ericales > Theaceae > Camellia > Camellia lanceoleosa. The sequence continues at coordinate 73,033,025 of CM045769.1, forward strand.
CCAATAAACGGCCGGTGAGGTGAGGGGACAGCCGGTGGGGTGTGGGGATGGCCAAAAGGCCATTCCCTACTCTCCAAGGCAAAAACACAAGTGTTGCCAAACCAAACACGAAACAGTCAAGTCAAGAGATCCTGAGGCAAGGCTCGCAGCCGAGACCTCCGGGAACTCAAGACGAGCACAGACAAGGATGATCACCGAGTGTTCAAGCGGTGACGTCCAAGTCTTGAGGACAGTCAAAAATGGGGTGTCTCTGATTGCCCCTCTTGATGTAACTCTAAGGCATAACAATGACGGGAGTGAATGTCAAAGCCCAGAGACGACCCATTTTTGACAAGGTCGAAGACTTAGACAAAGCATGCAAGACAAACAAGATATGCACCCGAAGGCGGGGGCAAAATGCAACTAAAAATGCAAGAAGCCGAACATAACTTATGATCATGCAAAGAAAGCTATAATGAAGCACACATGCGACAGTTTTAAGCTAGCATTGACCAAACTACACTACAATGCAGAAAGGATGTAAGAGAATTATGCAATTCTCGATACGTCTCACTCGGAGAATACAATACCTGTGCGGTTCGTCTGGTTGCACCAGCCTCAAATGAACCGTACATACAATATCGTGCCTGCAAAGAAAGCAAGCTTAACAGGTACAATATTGTTAGCAACATGTATATTGATGCAATTGAAAATGCGTGACAATGCAAGGCAAGTGGAAAGCATAACAATGCTGTGAAGGCTCAAACACATGTGAGTAAAGAGCACGCGGCAACGTGCACAATGTGTATAAAATGGAACTTGAACACATGTAAGTAAAGCAACGCACGTATGCCTGCGATGTGTATAGAGAGAACTTGAACACATACAAGTAAAGCTATGCACGCATGCACGCAATGTGCACGAGAAGAATTGAACACATATAAGTAAAGCTTATGCACGCATGCACGCAATGTGTGTGAGAAGAATTGAACACATATAAGTAAAGCTTATGCACGCATGCACGCAATGTGTATAAAGAGAAGTTGAACACATGTAAGTAAAGCCATGCACGCATACACACAATGTGTATAAAGAGAAGTTGAACACATGTAAGTAAAGCTATGCACGTAAGAAGTTGAACAGATGTAAGCAAAGCTATGCACGCATGCATGCAATGTGTATAAAGAGAAGTTGAATACATGTAAGCAAAGCTATGCACGCATGCACACAATGTGTATAAAGAGAAGTTGAACACATGTAAGTAAAGCTATGCACGTATGTACGCAATGTGTATAAAGAGAAGTTGAACACATGTAAGTAAAGCTATGCACGCATGCACGTAATGTGTATAAAGAGAAGTTGAACACATGTAAGTAAAGCTATGCACGCATGCAAGCAATGTGTATAAAGAGAAGTTGAACACAAGTAAGTAAAGCTATGCACGCATGCACGCAATGTGTACAAAGAGAAGTTGAAAAGATAAGTTATTCATGATATTCAAATGCAAAGTACTGCAACGCAGCGTAACTGAAATGATTTGTAGAGTTCGCAAGATGTGAAAAGGATACGAGAAGGGACGTTTTTCATATGCGTCGAGCATCGCTCACAGAAGTCATGGCCTAAGATCAACTCGAAGGCCTACTCATGTTCAAAAAGTGTACTTTCCCGCACTATCTTGGGAAATGGAGGTGCCAAACCGTATGAGCGATCCGAATGAGGGCGCAAGAGGTGCATCGACCGAAAGGGGGGGTTACCGGTGTCCATTCTGATGCCTACCTGCCCTGCGCTTCTTTTGCTTTACTTTACTTTTTTACTGGTAGTTTAAGCACATTGCACTGCCTTAAGCAGGTTCTTTTTCAAAAACGTGTATTTTTGTAAAACGCATGAGGGGAATGAAACAGCTATTTTGTTCAAAAGGTGTTGCATTTGCGCCTTCTATGCATCACATCACAAGGTATCACACAACAATGTGAACGAGATTGAAACTGCGTTTGAAAACAGAGCATTCACATCATAATAATCAGGTAGTGAACCGATTACAACTCGATAAGCAAAACAAGGAGACTCGATATAACCAACCGAGCGCGAATACAACTCGATAGATGAATATTCAAAGACTTAAAGAGAGCGAAATACAACTCGATAAGCAAAAAGTTCAACAACTCAATAAGCAAATAGACGTGGCTCCGCAAGAACCGCTCATCGGAGGGCATTGGAAGTGGTGGCATTCCTTAATTTCCAGCATAAACAGCTCAAAGAACCAGGAGGGAGACCACCGGCCAAAGATAAAGGCCATCGGCCATAAGAACTTGTCACCGACCGAGAGTGGTGGCCGGTCGGCACTAAATTTGTCCGGCCGGCCATGAATTTCAGGGACCGCCAGAACCTTGACACCTGTCCTCCACTCCTATCTTATCTTCTGTGAAAGGCCTCAGCTTCATAGTTCTCCTCATTTCAACACTGATTTGCTCCAAATGGAAGTGTTTCTTGCCCAAAATCTTACAACTTGGATTAACAACTTGGATGCCTCGAAAAAGCTGAATTTCTGGGGCTTCGGCATAAACGCACTATTCAGTCTGAGTCGTACTCCGCTGCACCTTCCGTTTCTCCATGCGGCGACGAGGTTTTGGAATTCGGTGACACGCGTCTTCAGCTTTGGCGGACAAGAGGTGTGTCCTACCTTCGAAGATTTTCAAGCCCTAATGGAATCTGAGCGCAACGAGGAGATTCTCCCCCAGTTCAACTTTGGTCATGCTCAAACCTTAGGGCGAATGTGCGGACTCACTAGGCACGACGCTCAATCTTTGATTTGTGACAGAATGCTGGATATTCCGAGTTTCATTCATGGGTTTTTTGATACCGATGACCGCGGCGACCTCTATTGGCAAGGCTTCCGGTGACATGCCCTCTGTTTGTGCATGTTGTCTCATTTTCTGTTTGTCTCAGGCTCCGGAGGATCTAGTGTCCGGTTGATTGAGGTTGCCCAAGGCTTGAAACAAGGCAAGAGCTGTGTCGCCATGACTCTGGCTGAGACATTCATAGGCTTGGACACCTTTCATCGCCGTGAGACGACCAGATTTGCGGGGAGTCCACTACTGCTGCAGGTAATGTTTCCCACCCCATCTTACATATGTATTGCTCACACCACTCGGCCCTCAAGCTCAGTTTTTCTTACAAAACCCTATTCTCACTTTTCTCTCATCGTACATCTCTCTATTCTTTATTCTCTGATTTTTCATCCCTTCCCAGGTGTGGTTGATGGACAAGTTACAGGTTGTGGACTCTTTCCCAGCATATTCAGCTCGTGGCTACTTCTTCCGGCAACGTTTAGTCAATGCCCTTGATGAGGGATGGTGGTTAGATTGGATGGGTAACTTGTCCGCAGACCGTATTGCTTGGCGGTGCCCTTGGCTCAATCTACTGGCAATGAGTTACAGCATGACCCGCCAACCTGAGATTCAACTGATTGGCATGACCCATTGTGTCTTCTATTTTCCATTTCGATTCCAGTGCCAGTTTGGCCATGATCAAACTTGTCCAGCCGAGGGGATAGAGTACCCGGCTACATTCCCGATTTGAGGCCCATAACTTGCCCGGTATGCCACATCATGGAGGACTAGAGAGCTCTTGGCCCCCGCTCCCACTTTCAGCTATACTTTGTCTGACGAATGCTTGGATTAGCTCAATGAAGAGGCACAGATCGGGCCCAGCTTGGCATCAGAGGCTTCGACTAGCTCTGGAAGGGGGCGCAGGAACACCTGACTTGACTATGCCCCGGATTTATTGCTTCATTAGCACTTTCAAGTTTTATTTATAAATGTAATAAAAAGCAACTTCGATTATATGCAAGAGCAGGAGAACTTTGCTTTGAAATCAATGAAAATGAAGGTTGTGGTACTGAAAATTTTCCACTTTGGTCCAGAAATGGTCTTAGTTGTAAAAAGATTAATTTGAACAAAGTCAACTTTTATTAAAACTTTTCAAAATCATTTTCAATATGGATCAGAACTGGACATGCCCGAGATCTGTCACTGAGATGCACAACCCTGGATCTCCGCAATTGGAAAGTTGCCCCTAGTCTGAAGAGCACCACGGCACTGCATGGCAACGGAAAGTTGCCCCTAGTCTGAACAGCACTACACCGGAGATTACAATCGAAGCTCTTGAATGCTGATAGACAAAGATGACCGAGATGATCAAATGGACAGAGTTGATCGGGGAAAAGTTTATGGCTGAACTTCAAGATCAAGTTGCCTACGTATCCCAAAGATGGGAATCAAGCCTTACGTAGTTCAAGCTTAGGTTCACTCGGGTATTTTCACTCTCCTTTTACGCTCTAACTTTTGCCAAGGCCGCCCTTTGCAGGTTTTCAACCTTGCGAGCTCAGTTTTTATATTTTCCAATTTTTTTATGCTCTAACTTTTGCCTAGGTCGCCCTTTCGGGTTTTCGGCCTAGCGAGCCTCTTAGGGGTAATATTTCTTCAACTTGTTCATGTTGATCAGTTGGGAGAACTCTAGGCCATCTAGATCCATCAGAACCACAGCTCCACTCGACCAGATTGACTTGATGATGTAGGGACCAATCCAATTGGGTCTGAACTTGCCCCTTGGGTCATGGATGGGAGCTCGGTTGTCCTTGAGCACCAAATCTCCTTCCTTCAAATTCCTAGACTTAACTTTCTTGTTGAAAGCTGCAATTTCTACCGATAACCTTGAACATGATCTGATGCTTTCAATCTTCTCTCATCAAAAGCATGAGTTCCTCAAACTCGCTCACGCTAACTGCTTTGCTATTTGACATTCAGCCAATACTCGCAATGACGGAACCTCAATCTCAATAGGTAGAACGGCTTCCATCCCATAGACTAATGAATACGGAGTCGCTCCAGTAGAAGTTCTTATCGAAATCCGGTAGCCCCATAGAGCAAATGGCAGCTTATCTGGCCAATCCCGGTAGGTTTCCACCATCTTCTGCAATATGTGTTTGATATTCTTGTTGGCGGCCTCAACTGCTCCATTGGTTTGCGGCCGGTATGTGGATGACTTATGAAAAGCCACGTTGTATTTTTCCAACAAGTCAATCACTTCCTTCTTGAAGTGGGAACCATTGTCTGAAATAATCTCGTTTGGGACTCCATAACGACAGATAATGTTGTTCCTGATGAACTTTGCGACGTGTGACACCTTTAATATTACATAAGATTGGGCCTCGACCCACTTTGTGAAGTAATCTATCGCGACAAGGATAAACTCATGCCCATTCGACCCCTTCGAAGTGACAGCCCCGATCACATCAATTCTCCAAACTGAAAATGGCCATGGCAAAGTCATGTTGTACAGCTTCGACGGCGGGATATTCATGCGGTTTGCATGGATCTGACACTTGTGACATTGCCGAACAAAATCGATACAATCCTCCTCCATGGTGGACCAATAGTAACCCTGTCTGAGGATCTTCCGTGCTAACATTACCCCGTTCATGTGTGCACCGCATTCTCCTCCATGGATAGCCTCCATTAGACGCTTCGATTCTCTGGCTTCAACACACAGCTTGTGCATTCCCAGATGACCTCTCTTATACAGCTTACCTCCACAGATGATGAACTGAACGACCATTCTTCTGATTGCTCTTTTATCCTTGGCATTTGCCCCTTGCGAATATGCTTCCTTTTCCAAGAAATTCCAAATGTCGTAATACCAGGGGTTTTCGTCCTGAACCTCATCTATAGCAGCAATCGACTCATAGGCTGGCACAAATTTCTGATCAATGATAACTAGACGCATCCAGACTCCAGACGGGATGTCTATCATGGAAGATAGAGTTGCTAGTGAATCTGCGAACCTGTTGTTCTCTCTTACTAGATCAGTGAAAGTTAGCTTCTCAAACCAAGGAATTAACAAATCCAAGGTCTGGTGGTAAATTATCATCTTTTCTTCTTTGAGTTTCCAGTCTCCTTTTGCTTGAGACACAACAAGGTTTGAATCCCCGATGACGTCCAATCGTCTTGCCCCTAGTTCTAGGGCTGCTTCTAGGCCGGCAATGCATGCCTCATATTCTGCTTCGTTGTTCGAGACTTTGAATCGGAGTTTGAAGGCTAGCGGGATACGGGAATTATCATGTGCTATCAGCAACACTCCTATCCCATACCCGTATTGGTTTGACGCTCCGTCAAAGTACATTGTCCAAAATTCGTCGTCGATATGCAAAATGGCTTCATCTGGGAATAAGTACTCAACTGCTTCACCCCCCTCCACTGGATGGTCGGCTAAGAATTCTGCTACCGCTCTTCCTTTGACTAACTTGCGCGTCATATATTCTAGATCAAATTCGGAGAGCAACAGCAACCAACGAGCTAGCCTACCCATAAGTGCTGGTTTCTCAAAAAGATATTTGATGGGATCGAGTCGTGAAACCAACATTACGGAGTGAGCTAACAGGTAGTGCCACAGCTTCCTGGTAGCCCATACAAAAGCTAAACAAGCCTTCTCCAATGGTGTGTAGTGAGTCTCATACTCTAGCATTTTCTTGTTCAGATAGTAGATGGCTCTCTCCACTCTGTCCTCTGACTCCTGCGCGAGCATACAGCCCATTGTGGTCTCAGTTACTGATAGGTACAATATCAACGACTTCCCTGGTTCTGGCGGTGACAACACGGGTGGGTTCTGTAAATATTCTTTGATCTGTTCAAAAGTAGCTTGGCATCAGCCGTCCCACTGGAATTTCTTTCCTTTCTTAAGGAGACCAAAAAGTGGTTCACAAGTCATGGTTAATTTTGAGATAAACCGTCTTATGAATTGCACTTTACCTAGAAAGCCTCGCACCTCCTTTTCAGTCCTCGGTGGTGGCATTTCTAAGATGGCCTTGATTTTGGAAGGGTCGACTTCGATGCCCCTTTATGTAATTAGGAATCCCAGCATCTTTCCCGCTGTAACACCAAATGTACATTTCTGAGGATTTAGCCACAGCCGGAATTCTCTGATCCTTTGAAAGAACTTTTGCAAGGCGGTGTAGTGGCCCTCTCTTTCTTTGGACTTGACAATCATATCGTCCACATACACCTCAACCTCTTTGTGGATCATGTCGTGCAATATTGTAGTCGCAGCCCGTTGATACGTAGTTCCAGCATTCTTCAACCTAAACGGCATCACTCTGTAGCAGTAAGTCCCCCACGGGGTGGTGAAAGCGGTCTTCTCCCGGTCTTCAGGTGCCATCACTATCTGATTGTAGCCTGAGAAGCCATCCATGAACGAGAGCAAAGCATGCCCTGCTGTAAAATCCACTGACTCATCAATATGCGACAAGGGAAAGTCGTCCTTCGGACTAGCTCTGTTCAAATCCCTAAAATCCACGCATACTCGAATCTTGGCATCCTTCTTCGGCACTGGAACAATGTTGGCCAACCAAGTCGGGTATTCAGATACTAACAAAAAGCCTGCGTCAATTTGCTTGGTGACCTCTTCCTTAATCTTAAGAGCCCAGTCTGGGCGGATCCTCCTGAGTTTTTGTTTGATAGGTCGGGCCTCGGGGTCAAGAGGGATCCGGTGCTGTACAATCTCAGAATCGATTCCAGGCATGTCTTCGTAGGACCACGCAAAAACATCTTTGAAATCTTTTAATAAAGCGACTAAGCGCTCGCGTTCCTCCGAAGACAACGCGGACCCGATCTGACCAACATGGGTCCTTCTCGACTAACATTCACAGTAGTGATTTCATCCATTAAGGGTTTAACAAATCTTTCCTGCTCTTGATCAATTAATCGTTGCAAAACCGGAGGAATTTCTTCCTCGTCGTTTTCATCAAAATTTTGAAAGTCCTTATTTAAGCAATAAATCAAAGGCACAGAAAAGTACTCAGAAACCACATCCACATCATTCTCGTTAAATACTTCCAAGCCATCCGATTCTTCTGTTACAACAGACTCAAAAGAGAAAGAAAATGACGACCTAGACAGGACTGTGGCATCCGGGTTATCACCCCCAGGAATACCGGACTCAGACTCAGTCGAGCTGGAACCTGATTCCGACTCACAAGACTCGGTGGAATCAGATTCCGGCTCACTACCTGACCCGGTGCTGCTTGACAAAAACCCCTCTTCATATTGCCAAATAAGATAAGGTGCGATGGATTCATCCAAAATAGTCGATGGCAAGCCCGCAGCCGTTTCATTCCCAATCACGTACACCGAGGAGTCATCCCCCAAGCACTTTTGGTCGATCGGAGGATCTGAAAGTAGACATGCCAATGCTACCCCCATTTCAATTTCAGTGCCTTCGGAATCCACTTCCTTACACTGCTCAATCTCAGCTGATGGGTCTGTCTGCCCTTCGGCGACGTCATCCCCAGATATTTGCAGGTCGAAGAAGATCTCGAAACCCGGCACGCGTTTCTTCTCCATGTTCAGCCACGGCTCTAGGAAGCCACAAAACGGAAAATCCTCCCCCTCCCGGACGAAACGTCCGTTTAGGGTACCCCGAATAGGCCTATGTATCAACTTAAAAGGCCTCCCAGCCTGCTTTGCTCTGGCTCTTCCAGCCATTTCTTTTCCCTTCCTTATCCAATCCTCTTTGGTGGGTAGATAACCCAATCCAAAGGTATGAGGGTTGTGCGGCACTTCGGCCGATGCTGCGACGCCTTTCCGGCCGCTCCTTCCCAATTCCATCCTGGGGATGTGTTGGAGCTTGTTCATGAGATACACTGCTTGGGCACTGACATATATCCCCTCGTTAGCAGCCATGATATTCTGTACAACCTGAGCCTCAGCTAGGGTAAAACCTGATATGAACACATCCTCCATGCCATGCTCGATTTCTAGAATAGGCGTGGATACCTCCGGTGGTGGATGGATTGATGAATTCTCAAAAACAATAGCTACCCCTTTCCCGTGAGGGTACTTCAACATCTGATGCAAGGTGGAAGAGACTGCCTTGACCTGGTGCAACAACGGTCGCCCCAAAAGTAGGTTAAAGGTTGCGGGAACGTCCAAGACATGGAATTCAATATTGTGTTGTCCTGGACCAACCTGGGTCTGAATCTTGATAATCCCCATCACTTCCCTAGTGGTGTTATCATAGGCTCTGATCACTTGAGTAGTTGGTACGAAGTTTGCGGGCTTCAACCCGATTGCATATGCCGTCCTCGACGGGCATACATTAATAGCGGAACCCGTATCAACGAGAACCACTAGTACCCATTTTCCTCTACATTCCACCGAGATGTAGAGAGGTTTGTTGTGATTTATACCCTCAGGCAGTAGCTCTTTGTTAGAAAAGGTCAACATCGGGGAACCTCCTCCCGGAAAAACCAATCCAACCAACTGCTCCAGCGTAGTCTCTATCGAGAGTTTGGCCTTGTCCATGGCTGAAAGGACAGCCTGTCTGTGTACTCGAGAAGCCATAAGCAGTCCCCAAATGGAGATGTCTACTTGTATCTTTTTCAACTGTCTCAATACGGCCTCATCCTTGAGTTGCTTTTCTTTTTGCTTCTCTCCTTCCCTGTCTTTTCCAGACACCTCTGGTTGATCTAGGTGTGGAGGCTTGAAATACCGTCCACTCCTAGTCATGTGATCGACTTCGCCAACATACCAGGTATCATCTGGTTGGTTGCTTCCCCAATCTTTGTCTGTGTGGGCAAGACATAGATCATCGTCCTCCCACCACATTCCATCTGCGGTGACAGCACTGTCCGCCTCGACATGATCAAGTTATCATACTTGCGTTTTCTATCCCTATGCTTCCAAAGATTCTCTATTTCGTGCTCATGGCGGCCTCTCGATCCCCACATGGGGCTTTACCTTCCTGACTCTCTCGAAATCTGCAAACTTTTCCTGTTCTGACTGTGTTAATATAGCTGGCTGTTCGATAATCCCTGTAGTCAAGATGCTCCAATCCTGAGCGAAATTCTTTATACCGGCGCTCTCCGGCTTCAATCGACTTACGCCATTCTCGCTTACCGCTCCATTCTAGTTAGAGCTCTTCCACCATATCCGGTTGATCGTCTAGCCATCCAGTGGCCTCTGTCAATTCCTCATAATTGAACCAGTTAACTGCTGAGTCTTCTGGATCTTGGTCACTGTAAAACTGGAGATTGGCAAGGTCCTCTTCCATAACCGTCACATTATCTGTCCCCTGCTCGAATCCATCCCGAATCATACACAGTTCTGCTCTTTCTGGTAATTCTATACTTGGTTCATGCTGACCTGTCAATACGATGTAATCACTCGGATCGTAGGCTTCCTCAGCGAAATTCCCAGATTGCTCAAACCCCGACTCAACGGTTCCATCCTCCTTCGCAAACTCCCCTGTACCCTCTTCAATGGCCACCACCACTGGCTCAGGTTGGGTTGTAGAGATGTCCAGCATGCACAAAAAGTCAGTGAAGTCGAGAAGGAACACCTCCGCCTTAGGTAGATGGGAAGGAGTAATGTAGATGCTAGGATCGTAAGACACGACCCCAGTCTGGATACAATTGATTCTTTTGGGAGGTGGAGCTTGGTTGTGTGTAGGGAGCGGGTTGGTTGTAACATTAGGTTTCTCGGGAGGCATAATCACCCCGTTATCGATGAGATCTTGAATCTCATGACGTAATCGGTAACACAGGCCGGTATCGTGACCGTGCTATTGGTGAAATGCGCAATACTTGGCTGGATTATGGGTAGGGGGAAGTTTTTCCAGTAATGGCCGCGGCTCCAGGGGCTTCAAGTGCCCTTTTCTGATCAAAACCCCCAGAGCTTTAGACAAGGGCATATATAGCAGAGCGAAGGTTCTTGTATTTTTGGGTGGGTATTTGGCTGTTTGTGGATGGCTTCCGGACGCGTCAGAAAATGGCGTGGCTGCGTAGCGCCGCTCGGGCCTGTATTAGTGTTGCGGTTGAAAGTTCTTCGGGGTTGCTCCCGGTCATTATCAATTAAGCCTTGCTTCAAAGCATCCTTAATCTGTACCCCCATTTCATGTAGGTCAGCAAAAGTAGGAAAGGGGAGTACAATCATCTTCTGCATCAACTTCGGTTGCAGATTGCGCACAATCATTCGAATCTGATCTTTGTCTGTAGGCCTCAAGGTCATCATCGAAGCCTTGGCCCTCCATCTGGTTACAAATTCTGAGAAGCTCTCTTTAGGCTCTTGCCTTGTTGTCTCGAGATCACGGGTTGTAATCTCGATTTGTGTATTGTATGAGTATTGCAAGATGAAGGCCTCAGCCATTTCGTCCTAGTTTCTCTTGACGTCATTTTCTAATTTGGCATACCATATGGCCGCCACACCCGACAGGGTCCGGCCAAACAAAGACAACTTCTGTAGTCTTGTGAGGCCCATTGGCCTTAGAACATCTGAAAACAATCTTAGGTGCACCATGGGGTCCCCCGGATCCATCAAACCGGTCGATATGAGGCATTTTGAATCTGTCAGGCAACGTCACAGCTGCGTCCGTATATCCATCTTCAATGTCAGGGATGGTCTTGACTCCTTGGGATCTTTTGAACAGCTTTTCAAGTTTACTCAGCTTTAGCGCTGTGGGATCCATCTCAAACTCAAAGGGAGAGTCCGACAGGTTGGTGGGTGTTTTGGACAACTGGGGTTGGATTTGGGGTAGGGTCGGGGGTGGAGGTGGTCCTGTGGGAATGTCTGTATCATTCTGAACATTAGCTGTCTCCCCGAGGGTTGGAACTCCTGGCGAGGGAGGGACTTGTTGCGAAGCAGATGCTCCGGTTTGTTGCTGTAACCTCACGATTAACTCTGCTTGTTCATTCATGACCATGGCCTGCTGCTTGGCGAACTCTGCCTGTCGGACAGCATCCTGCTGCATCATTTTCATGTTCTCTTGAAGTTGGCGCACCACCTCCTCTAAACTAGCCATACTATTCTGATCTGATTGTATTACTGGTATATATTCCCTCTCTGTGGGTGAAACAGAACCCTGATCCCTACTGTACTCAGGTGGGGTAGATAAGGCCCTCTGAACTGACTACTGGAGTGATGTCCTCTACTTAACTGCCCTCAGTTTAGTAACCGGGGGTAAAGAATGGTACACTGGTTGTCCGTCTACCAGATCCTCGGATCGATGGAGTCAGCGACCACTAGTCCAGAGTACTTGGGGAATGTCTACCGGGTTGGAAGCAATCGTGCTAAACTACCCTAGCAAAAAGATAAAATAAAGAAATAAATAACCAGACAAACAGACAGCAAAACGACGTAAAATTAATACACACAACACACAGTCGGGTATTTATAACACACAGTTGGTAAGCCGAATACACTGTTTCTCGATACTGATTATTGTCCCCAAATCACTATTCCGAAAATTGAACCTGATACCCCCAGATAACTGATTTCTCAATAACACTGATACTAGTGCCCTCGGGCCTGATACTCAAACTTGCAAACTGACATGCGCGTTCCCTGTAGAGATACACTCTAAAAGCACATAGCAGATAAGTGAGAGCCAAAACACCCCTATGTTGGGGTAGGGTTTCCCTGTCCTATTTTGTCAGGAGCTAGGGTTTCACTACGCACGCAGCGGTTTCAAACAACCTATATTGGGTAAGCAACCTGTCCTAGTTTGGAATGGTCACTATGGATTTCGATATGCACTAGGTCGAATGGTCGAAAAGGGTGCCCCGGTAAAACCAGGGTTTGTGTTCCCATGCTGTCAGAGCCCACAACCGGCCAGGCTTATGGTCATGCCTTGACAAGACAAGCCTCCAGCAAACCGTTCAGGAATGGCAGATGGCAAACACGGTGTCCTAGGCGCACCAATGCAAATGCAATGCAAAGAAACACACAAGTGTAGTCAAAATAGGATATCACGAGTTCGAGTGAAGCTCTCAAACTCCCCAGCAGAGTCGCCAAGTGAGACGCTGCGGGCCTCATGCTACGATTCGGACTCAAATTGTCACGGTTCTTAATCAACCAAAGAGTCCAACCGAAAATCGTTTTGAGAAAACAGATTTTTGAAAGAAGTGCCAAACATGGACTGCTTTGCCAGATACAGAGTCGCCACCTAAATATTTTATTTTGGGAAATTTAGGAAACCCTGACTCGGTGCCAAAGGCCACGTGTCCGTCATCACCAAAGTTACTTCGGCTCAGGAAATTGGGTACGATTGGGGAAGGTCAGTTATGAGCATCCCCTCTCGCCCGATCCGAAGATCGGCCTCTACTAACCATGATATCCAATTTTGAAAACGTTTATGTGCTCTTATTCCAGTTATTAGCCTAGAATTACTATGTTATGCGCACAGCAAACAAGTATAGACCAAATTGCCTAATTTGGAAATAAGCATTGCATATCCGTTTGTTTTTGGAAAACGCTTTGGAATTTGCTAATCGCAAGTAGGCTAAAACACGGATTTCAATGAGTTATTCCAACTCAAACAATCCAACCTTCACCCACAGGCATTCAGGCAGTTATATCACATAAGCATCTAGCCACATGGTAAGCATGCTGTCATGGCAACACTCACACGCATGCAAGGATGCTAAAGCATAAAAGCTCACCTAGTACTCCAAACCAAGACAGAAACTAGTTAGCAATCATATGCATGATCCTAGTTCATGTTTAAAATGGCTAATGCAACACATGCAAAGATGCAATCTAGACAGGTTCGGCTATCCTAAACATGGCATGTGAAATGCAACAGATAACACGTATTCAATTTGGAATTGAAATACAATGCAGTTATCGTGATGCGCCGAGCCCGGTGCATGCAAGACAAATGTATGAATGCACGCATGCATGGCATAAGGTATGCTAATTTAAATATGCCCTAGTCTACCATCATAAGCGGGTAAATAAAAGGGAAGAAAGAAGCGGGGATTAGAAGACATGCACACACTCACACACACTTATTACACAATTGCCCTCGCTCGGAGGGTCCGAATAAATATTACAGCCCAAAAGAATAATACTGAACTAATTATTACAGAATTTCTAATTTAATTAATAAATCAAATGCAAAAGGGAAAACGCCGCAGCCCCGCCTCGGAATGCGCGAATGATGCATGCTCGGATTCATCTTGCCTGGAAAAGCCCGTACCATACCACTGCTGCCTCTGTTTACACTACCCTGCTTCTCTGAAAACTGCCAAAGTCCTGGGACAGGTTCCCTTCACACTTTAGAACATCATCGGCTGAAGGGAATGCCCACCGGCCATGTAATATATCCATCGGCTGGGGTTTCATGTTATCGGCCACCAATCCATGGCCGGTTGGCACTCTATACTGCCGGTCGGCCAAAACTCCCTGCAGAAATTGGTTTTTGACAGCAATAAGGGCAGACAGTGTATGGCATGGAATTTCAAGCAAATGTATGCATGGCCACACCCCCTATCATGCAATGGACTCAAGGGAGCATGGCCCTCGACCCTCGGGCCATCAATTGTGCATTTTGATGCATGATGGCCTAAGGAACCAAGGTTGCAATTCAATGAAAATGCATGCAACATACAAATGAATACCAAGACTCTATCATGTCAAAGTCAAGGGCCTCGGTGACCAAGAGTTGAGACGTGTTACATCACGTGTAGTATGAACACTTCTCACCCCTCACACTTGGTTTGACACCCCAAACCAAGCAATGCAATGCATGTTATGCAAACATGGCTCAATTGTACAACATAGGATTAAGATGTAAGGCATGCCAAATGCAATGCAACATGTCATGGCAAGTATGCAAAAGAACTAGCATGTGACAACACATCATGAATCAAACATGCAACAAACATGTGACAAATAAGCAATGGTGGACTTAAACCATGAAGGGGTAGACCTCAGCCCACCCCCCAAAGTAGTGGCCAAAAGCATCCCAAATGGTGGTCAAATTGCACAACAAACATGCAAGTCAAAGAGGCCCAAAGCTAAGGTATAACAAAGGGGCATTCTACTACCACTACCCCAAGCAAACATGGCATGAACCATACAACCAAAAATAGAATTTTAACATGCAAAATAAGCCCCAAATACCCCTTATATGGGAGCCCCAAAGCCTCAAACATAGGACTATGCATAATGACCTATTCCTAGTCATGAAAGGCCAACTCTTCAAGGCATGAATGAGATGATAAATGGAGACATGTAAGCATGGTATAGGGACTGAAATAGCATGTTAAATGATTCCAAATCATTGAAATAGCCTAACCAATGCATGTTTATGATTCACACATTCAAGGCTCACAAGCCAAAATGTGAAGCAAGTATACCAAACATGCTAAACAAGACCAAATCAGTGGCCAACAGACCTTAAGCATGATAAAATATGGCCAAGAACTTCACAAAGTGAAGCGAAGATATGAGAGCATGATAGTCAAAAGTCATGATGCATTTCTAGGCACAAACAAGGGAATGCAAAGCAAGTATGTTAAGCATGCGAAGGGCCACAAATCCGACCAAAAACAGAGATAACATGTGACCTAGAGACACCCAAAAACCTCTGACGATTGTCTCTAGGAGGAAGAAGGGCTCTTATATAAGCAAACAAAAGGCTCTAAGCTTCTCAGGGAAGCTAAATGAAAAGGGGCAAAGGGTGCAAATGGTTTGTGGCTTCTTGAAGAAGCTGGGACAGCTGGCCAAGCTTCCCCAAAAAGCTTGGCCAAGGGTTCATCCTTCTAGAAGGAACTAGGGGGTTCAAAGGCTCAAAACAACCACAACCTGCACAGGGAGGAGTGATGGTGCAACCCAGCTGGCACTGCTGGCATGCACCATGCCTCAAGGGTGCAAAGGGGTCACACCGGCCAGCAAAAGAGGTCACCGGCCAAACAAAGTGCCGGTCGGCATTAAACAAAGTGCCGGTCGGCATTAAACAAAGTGCCGGTCGGCCAAATATAATGCCGACCGGCCATTGGTATTAAGAAACCACGGCCGGTGGCACCAATAAACGACCGGTGAGGTGAGGGGACAGCCGGTGGGGTGTCGGGAGGGCCAAAAGGCCATTCCCTGCTCTCCAAGGCAAAAACACAAGTGTTTGGCGCCAAACCAAACACGGAACAGTCGAGTCAAGAGATCCTGAGGCAAGGCGCGCAGCCGAGACCTCCGGGAACTCAAGACTAACACAGACAAGGATGATCACCGAGTGTTCAAGCGGTGACGTCCAAGTCTTGAGGACGGTCAAAAATGAGGTGTCTACAGTGACTTAGCAAGTTTTTCTCTCAAGGGTTGGCCAGCATCTAATCTAATTATGTACATAAACCTGGATTTTGATGCCAATAATTTAAAACAATGAAAGAAAACAAAAACAGGATAAACTGATCAGTTGACCAAGTAAATTACTGATTAATTTTTCCTATCATTATATAAACCAAAAAAGTCACGCTAGTGGGGGGAGTAATAAATGTCAAAATTATTATAATCTCAATGTAATCTTTTCACATGTTCTTACACATTTATATATTTTAATATATTTTTTTAAACTTCCAAACTGATATACCCAATTAAACAGAACTGGACTAACTTTCTTATTTAAAAAAGAGGATTTTACACAGATTTACTTATTTTCCCTTTCTATCACAATGTCTGATACGGAACAGAATGGTTAATATAGGGTTAATCTCTAAGCCCGTACCGAATTGAGACTAATTTATTACTAGATTTGAGAGAGGTGTTAATACCTTAGTCATGGATGGATCTCTAAGAATGTTGAGTTGGCCTCTCCAACATTCCGAAATGGATTTCAAACAAATGTTAATGGACCCATATTTTTAGATTCATAAATTCATTTACAATAATGTGGCCTATTAGATTGATTAATCCGGAAAACTAATCTCACCGCTCTCTTATGGAGATCTCAACCTTGTATGGACTGACCCCAAGAAATTGTTTGCACATAAAAAGTTATGAACTTGAGACTTTAAGAGCACACCTCAAAACCTGAGACCAGCCCCTTGAGTCAAATTAAAAATTGACACCTACCATATCATATCATTGGGCTAAATTGTGGGAGCTTCTTGGGGAATCTCAGACATTTTCTTAAAACTTAAAAAGAAAGGCAGGAGTCATGATGCCTAATTCAAAATACATGTTTACCTTGCTCATATATCTAGTGGTTGATCCAGGGTTGCAAAATGCTGGAAATGTCTTGTGAAGAACATGACAAACTGGCTGCTAGAAGTCAATTTCTCACTCACACAATTGCCAGGTATTACAATGTTTCCCCCCACCTACTCACCTATGAACAAACTGCAGAAAAAGTTAGTCTTGGGACTTCAAATTTCATTGTTTGGCAGGGTCTTATCGGAAATGAAGGTCGAGTCTACACCTATCGACACCAAGAGCTTTCAGACACTTGTTCAATTGGTAAAAGTTCAATGCTTCATACCTTTCCACTTTGTTTTCCTTTATTCAACTTCATCTTCTTGCTCCAAGGATGAAGGAAAAGATTCTATTTTCCTTTTCCTTTTCCTATATCTTCTGGGCAACCTAACAAAGTCCAAATTATGATGAAGAACACTAACATGGGATTATTGGCAGAAAGAAACCACAATGAATAACAGCTTGATTGATCACATTGGGCTATTCATCCATAATAAGTATGCCCAAGAAGAGGTATGGAGATGATTCTTATGTTCTAACAATTAATTTAAATTATGAAATTAATGGTGTATAGATACTTTGTTGAAGAGACTAAAGGTTGAAATTATAAATCGTGTTACAGGTGAAAAACCTAGAAGTGGCTCTTGAGAAGGTTAAACAGAATTTCTTAGATAGGATGAACGATGAGCTGGATCCGAGTGTCTCTAAACACTAACGAGGAAACACTGAGCAAACAAATTGTTACGACAATGATTCAACTCATGTCCTGTCTTCGTTTTTTAATATATGTACTCTTTTTAATATGTCTTGTTAAGATGTTGTTCACACTTTTTCAAACAATTTAATGTCCTGAAGTCAATAATAGGAATTAGTGTATAAATATGGTAATTGATTCAATCAAGTTTTCACATAATGAAGTATTCTTTCTTTGGGACAGTTCCATTCTAAAATGTAACGAGTAGCAGTTGGCTAACCCAAAGGATAGTTGAATGGATTGGATCCCACTTAGATATGGAATTGGTTCACCAATATTAGCAACTTAATCATAAAATTTTAAATATACCACTTAAAAACGAAGGTTAAGTGTGCATAATGAAAGAAATTGCAGAGATATTTAAGTTCACCACAAAAGTGGACACAATGGTCCAAAGTTATTGCGATGAAATTTTCTATATTGGAGCAGCACTGTTTTGGAGCAGTTTAGCTCCCTTTTTTGTATTTTGCATACTTGGTATTCCATCTGCAACAAATAACTATAACTTCACTTGTATACAGAAAGATACCCAACACAACTGATAAAAGAACAAGTTCTCACTACTACATGAACACCCACACATACCAATATATCTTAGTAGTGTTCTATTTCATTTCTATAACACCATTTTTGTTATGTCATGAACACCCACACATGCTTGGCATCAATCAATAGTGTTGAATACTATTATGTCATCCTATTGTGATCTATTATAAATTGTATTTGCACAAACACAAGAAAATATCACAATTACTTTTAAAGTAATTTAAAAGTAACACAGTTTAGGTTACGATCATTGTCATTACACACTATATTCTGTTTAATCAAAAAGAGTAATAGAAATAATCATGAATGTGATTGCAAAAACCCACCTGTCTGGCCCTTGAAAACTTTTGAGAGACACCTGCAAACAATAAATTACATTATTATAAACTCACTTTAAAGCATAATGATCCCAAATGGACAATAAAAAGTAAGGAAGAGGAAATCTCCAAATGCAGACAAACAAGCTTTGGGATAGCTCTTTCGCATCTTCTTTTGAATTTCAAGTGGGTGCACCAAACCTTAAACTAAGTAAATATGTCAGCCAGATCGTTGACAAGATTAGAACCAAACAAAGTAAACAGACCTAATTTGATGATGCTGAGCACTGAGGGGTACTGATAAGCATATAACAAGAAGAACCTTTCCCCACCCAGTTTCCATGAATTTCTAAAGACTTAAAGGAGGGAAAGGTAGGCTTCAAATATCTAGAAGAATAATTCAATAATTTACTCTGTTTGTTACATCAAACTATCTGTCATTTGAATATCAAGATGCCCTGAAAAAGAATTGTATTGATGAGTAAAAACACACATTATTAATGCATACACCCATTATTAAGGTATAGTATACAGTTTCAAGTACTTCAAGACATTCTACTACCTTATTATTATGTATATCACACTCTTCACTTTTGCTGGAGCATGCTAAGTTAGGGACCAGTACTTACAAGGACTTGTAGATCAATAAAGCTTAAGAGTTTAAAAATACTGTTATAATTATCTTTACATGGGTTTTTTTTCAGCATAACGATAGAATAATCTGGTGCCAATAAAAGTGAAGTGAAAATGTAGTCTACCAATAAAACTTTCAGACAAAGGCCAAGTAAGAAAATAATTTCACTAACCAAGTACTCAAAATTATGAAGTTAAACGGTAAATTTTTCCTGATTGAATTTTAGAATGATGAGGTTAGTCTGTAAGCAGAGGATATAATCATTAATCATTGGAACCTCACATTTTCTTGTTTCTCTTGCTAATTATGAAAGGTTGTGTTTGGATAAGGATTTCAGATTAGATTGGTGCAAGGAAAGGAAGAAGGGAAAAGTGAATGAAATGAAAGCTAAATTTTTTCACTTTTTCTTTCCCTTTACAAATCCCACTTCAAATCCTTGATCCAATCACAACACAAATACTTCACAACGTACTTTGATATCTATGATGTTTAAGTGGCTAGCTTTGATTAGGGTTCCTGTTCATTTGAAGACAGTAGACACCTGCAGTTCTTGGATGCGTGGAGGCATTCCAACTTGGTCAGAGTGAATCTGAAAGTACTATCTTAGCAAATCTCATTCCAATAGAGATTCTGCATCCAGTTATTAGATCATATATGCTGTTTTTAGCTTGGATATAGAATATTATATGATTGTAAATATGGCATCTACATTTGCATTCCTCATTATATTTATAGGTTGCAGGTTCTGTTTGAATTTTGAACTGTACTTCTTCTTTATCCTTCTAGACTAGGAGCTGCTCTCTTTTTTGATTGGCAGTTTATGGTGCTACATTCACACCATGACCCGAGAAGCCATGGCAAAAGAGGGCTACAATCTAAATGACTAAAAAAGAAAATAGAGCTTGCCAATCAGGCATCTATCCTTGCAAGAATTGCTTTATCTTTAGAGAAATTAGCATCATCAGCTTCTGAACAACTGGATCTATCTGATATGAAGATTGTGCTGTAGTCATAAAGTTTTGGAGAAGAGTCAGAGTCTTCATAATCAGATTTGGATGAAGCATCTGAAGTAGTTTCGACCACCAGACATGACTAAAGATCATTCAGCTAGCCCCAAACTTCATAATTTTGGTCAAATGTTTGACAAGAAAGTCTCTCTCTCTCTCTCTCTCAAAAGACTCAAAACAAATACCCATTGAACCCTCTGTATTTTTTCTTACGGGTTGTTCGAATAAATGATCAATGATGAATAACAGTTACGAATATTGAATAATGATAAATATAATTATCAAACTTTTCTTTAATTTTTTTTTTCTTTTCCATCTGTTCTTTTCTGTTTTAAATACTCCCGCACAATATTAAACCCACCCACAAATAATGGAAAGACTGTTCTTCGTGTTACATGTGATCTTTATTAATTTGTTCTATGTTATATAGACAACATTTTACACTTCGGCTTATCCAAAGAACCAACACAAAGAATGAACATCAATATCAGAGAAAGCATATAGATCTCAAATAGATTTGAAAAATTAGAGATCTGAGTTCATACAAAACAAATGCATATATAGTAAAAACTTACAGATCTAAGTTCGAGTAGTTTGGCAAGACAGAAAGAAGCAACCGATTGAGATGCGAGATCTAATAAAAACATAATAGAGATGCAAGATAGGAGTATGAATGTATACACTCTTCAACTCAAAAAAAAAAAAAAAAAAAAGAAGAAAAGAAACAACTAAACAAATTGAAACTCACAAAATTGAGAACCAAACTTCAAAATCTACAATCCAAGTTGTGGCCTTCAAATCATCGCCGGATCTGAAATCGAGCAAGAGAGAGAGTTTTCGAAGTCGAGTGAGAGAGTGTGTTGTTTGAATTTGAACCACAAATCTGCTGGCCGCAAATCTAAGACTGAGAGCCGCAAATCTGGAGGAGTAGACTGAGAACTTTAATCACTCAGATTCAAATCTCCAAATCTTCAAATCTTCGACAATCAACAGCAAATCGCAAATCTGGAGCGAGAGAGTGCGTCTTTTGATTTTACTCAGAATTTGAGCTCGATAGAGAGAGAGAGAGAGAGAGAGAGAGAGAGAGAGAGAGAGAGAAATCACAGATTTAGGGCTTTAGGATGTGGTAACGGCGTCAGCCAACTAACACTGGAAGGCACTGTTTAAATGAAATACAATACAGCGTTTTAAAAACGTTGTTTTGATTGAAAAAGAGCGGCGTTTTCATAAACGTCATAAAAAAAAAACGTTGCCATATCCCCTTTTTCCTATAGTGACATCACCTCTCTAACACATCACTTCAAACCCAACCCAACCCAACCCAACCCAACCCAAACCCAATTCATATTTCATAAAAAGTCAAAAAGTGCACTTATTTAGGACATTCCAAACAAAATTTGAAAGACAAAAAATTACTAAAGACAAAAATTTTTAAAAATTTTGAATTTTTTAGTTAGATGCCAATGAGGGCTTATATAGGGATTTAAAAAGGAAAAAAAAATTAAAAAAAAAAACTTATAATTTAAATTCCTACCTAGAAAATAATATAAGCATCTGCTTGTACTGAAATCAGTTACTGAAACAATTTCAAACTTTTTTTTTTTTGGTTTAGAGTGTAACGTGATGAGGAAGGCTATTAAGTAATAGACCATTAATCTGATAAATTGGTCGACTCCAGGGATCTAGTTGATCTGAAAGAACTAAGAAAAAGAGTATTTTTGAGGTTTCTTATGTGCTTTTGAGCACTTTCAAGTTGTTTAATAAATGTATGAAAACAGAACAAGTATGATGATTTTTTCATACATCTTACATCATGGGTAATGGACTCAAATTTAGACCAAATGCAAAGATTCTACTAAACTGGACTATGGGGTGTTTTGAGAAAATGGTTAAAAATTGACTTTTGATTTTTAATTAAGTTTTTTGACTTTTTTGAAAAGTGATTTGAAAATTTGGTAAAAAGCTGCTTTTTTACTTTTTGGATTAATATTTGTTTATGAAGCGGTGTTATATACACCAATTAGTATACTAACTAGTGTACGAACGCTAGTTAGCCTTTATTATTGACTCTACTCATTATACAAATTACAAAGGCCATGGCTTCTGTCCAATCCGGGATCGGACTGGACCGTGCTGTTGGGCCCGTGGGGGCCCACCACGGGTCCCGTTTTGATAATCCGAACCGTTCAATGTGTAGAACTCGTCAAGTACTATATGCCTGTAAAAAATCACGTTGATCGAATATCGATAGCTATGTGAACAAAACAGTTTTTTATCAACCGTTAATTTTTTCACCGTCCATTTTTTTTAATACAAAACTGATTTGATCACATAACTATCAATATCTAATCAACGTGATTTTTTACAGGCATATAGTAATCGACGAGTTCTACACATTGAACGGTTCAGATTTTCAAAACGGGACCCATAGTAGGCCCAATTACAAATATTAAAAAATATTTTAAATTATGTCACATCATCAATTGATATACTATTTAGTACACTAATTGATACATATAACATTACTCTTTTTTATGATGTCACATCACAATAAAATGACCAAAATATCCCATCTAACTTAAGAAATTTACATTTTGTCCTAGCCCTCAAGGTGTAAACATGGACAATAGTTACGGAATTTCAAAACTTGCTTTTTGGTCACTTTCCAAATGACTAAAAACGCAGCTTTGGCATTTTGGGAGACTGCAAAATGCAGCTTTTTGCTGAGGTTCCCGAAAGAGCACTATATCCGTAGTTTCCTTTTCTATGATCACAATGAGGCACCTAACTTTGTGCCCCGACAAACAATTGTCCAAACTGATTAAGGTTTACTAGGTTTTTAAACACATTTCATAAATTACAGTACAATAAATATATACCAAGTCATGAACATGAGCACTCAAAGCGACCATTAGGACTACAACCTTTATACTAAGCCAAAAAAACAAAATTATTCTTAAATCTCAATCAAATAAAGGGCTATAACTCAAGTCCAAAATTCAAAGACCCATTCTATCAACCTATCTATATGTATATACATCAAACTTATTATGCTCCCGGCACACAATTTCTACCGTAAGTCCCTAAACCTATTAGAGGACCCCTCCCCACATTTTTTCCACCTCTTTCTCATATCTCTCCCCTCCCTCTTCCATCACTCTTCCGTCCTCTGATCCTCCCCCTCTCAAACCACCCTAAAAAAATCTCATAGGCATTCTTGATTTGGAATTGGTCAACCAGCCCAACCAGCTAGATCGGAACAGCCCAAATTACTCAGCACCCAAAATAAAGGTGTCCATCTTAGAAGTTTGCCAAAAGCCCCAAAAAGGTTAGGGCTACCCCTATCTTGTACGCGAATCTAGTGCAACCTCAATAAAAAAATACCAGTTCAATGCAAACTGATTTCCCTACAAATTTTATTCCATGAGAATGCCCAGCTTCAGAACCCTGTCAGACTATATATTCAACTGATAGCACTGGCACAATATTCATGAAATTTAAATTCGTAAAACCAACACTTGATGAAATTGGCTTTTAAAAGCCCCCTTCAGAACCATGACCCTCCTATTTCATAATGCAGTCAATGCATTACCATAGCAGGACAAAGCCATGTTTAACAAACAAATTTCAGTTGAAATGAAGAGCATCACAAGTTAAAGATGTATTGTTAGCTAATTTAAGAGGTTTGAATAGAAGAAGCCTTTGCTAACAAAAGCAACTACAGCCTCAAAAACTGTGGATGTAGAGACTCGAAAGCCAACTTGTCCAGACCAATTGAAATTTTTTTAAAAAAAGACGACAGTCTATGCTGAAATCTCTTTCCCAATAAACATGATTATCACAACCAAAACCAGACAAATGGGTCAAAAAGTCTAGTTACTTCTTCATGCCCAATTGCTTTTTCTTTCCCCAATGTGAAGCAAAAATGTTAGTAGTTTACTTCCCAACAATAGCATCCTAAGAATAAAAGCTCATACCACCTGCCAAAAAAAGAAACAACCAATGAGGCCAAAAAAAAACCAACAGAATGGAAGGGATAAAACAAGAAATTAACTCTCATTTCCAAAATAATTAGCCTGGAGTGAAATGAGAAATTAACACACAAACATTGTTGGAAAAGGCATATCTCAATTGTTGGAGTGAAATGGCATAATCATGATCTACTTCCAAATATATAAGAGAGAGAAAGACAGTAAACTCACAAAACTTGGCACCAAAGGATATGAGCCTCCTTTAGTCACTGGAGGGAAGGTAGATCCTGAAGGTGTCTTTCACTTTCATCTTTCGCCTACAGGTTGGGCGTTTGTTTTGAACTACTATTGCCGCATTAATGCACATTTTACAGAAAATGTGACTCACTTGGTTGATGTTTCTTCAAGAAATAGGCCCTTGCAAACTGGCCAACTGAAGCAGGGAGCCTTTGGTGGGGGAACACTCTGGGACATTCCTGGAGCTTCAACAACATTTTTACCCTACCATTGGACAATCCAATGTTATCCAGTGGTTGCAGATATAGCGTTAGAGATTCCCAAACACTCGCAAAACACAATAATAAAGGCCAAGATATGCAATAAGTATTCTAGCTTTTGATTTTTCGTCAAATGAAACAAAAGCGATGCTTCACCGTTGTGGATATTTTAGAAGGACACAAAACCAAATCATGTCTGTCTGCTTCAATAATACAAATATGTAATGACAAATTTGTAGCAATCTAACCTCCACATCTAGCATGCTTAAACAATAATAGCAATTAAAAAAAAGAACAGGAAAATATCTTAGGAAATGAGTAGGGCTAAGGTAGAGTACATTTCTTGATATGCATGTATTGATACATAGAACATTAATATTGTCCTTAAAGAAAGCTTCCTAGGAAAATATCTTAGGAAACAACACCATTGCCAATTAGCATAAGGTTGCAGAATATTGCAGATTTGATTCCACATGTGGGGTTTGACTGTAGCTAAACTTCAATTTTTGGACTATAAATAAATCTGTTATATTGCTATGCTCATTTTTATATACAGAATAACTACTTTTTATGCAATTAACCTTTTCCAAAAATAAAAATTCCTTCATGTTGTGCAAGAACATACTCTGAAGCACCTTAATATTACGCATGACAAGGAATGAGATATTTCAACTAGCAAGATCCAAAAATTGCAGATCTTGATTTGGATTTGGTTTTCAAGGTGGATATTTATTGTTTGCAAATTTTGGCATTCCAGTAAGTGCTCCTTATGGACACAATTTGTTTAGCAATAGGATCATTTGGTTCATACACAATGAACAAAATCTCATTTCACCTTTTCAAGTAAAAGAAAACGTTTTCCCCTTGCAGCATTTGATGCAAAACATCAATAAATGAACGAAATTCCAGTATATCCACTGAAAAATTTGGAAACACAAAAATAAAAAAAAAAATAAAAAAAAAAGAGCTGCATCAACACAAATTAAGAAATTTTAAAAAAAGTCATTTTCGATTTCCCATTCCTTCTAAAAGTCAAGAGAATATTGGTTTGAAAATGAAGGAAACATCTCAAACATTAAAACATGTTTGCACTTGCCATTTTATGATGTTCTATAAAAAGGTAAAAGCTTTATGAAGGGACTACAATTTATTCTAAAGGTAAAAAACTTTATAAAAAGGACTACAGTTTATTCTATAGAAGTTTTACCCAAAAGGGAGCAATTTTTACACATAAGCACTTAAATAGCAGGTCCACCTCATTAATCAATTTTTCCCTCTATCCTGAAATACTTCACAAGACATGCATGAAAAACCTTTTCAAATGGATTCCAGAAGATATGTGAAAAGAACTAGTATGGGTATCATCTTGCAGTGGATCAGTGCACTCCTTTTTGGAGTTAGGGGTGGTCCACCCTCTTTTGTAGCTTGTTTGCTAAGTGTTGTGCCATCTTTTAAAGCTTTTAAAACAACTCTTTTTTGGCCTTTTAACCACTAAATTCCAAGGGAATTTTAGTGCTAAAAACTTGGTTTTGAGGCCCAAAATAGGAGGGGGTGGCCTCCCCTCCTTGTGTCTTGTTTGCAAGTGTAGATGGCCTAACATGTGAGCATGTATTTCTGCCTTTTTGTAGCTTAATTCAAGCATGTTTTAGGCTCTATTTTGACATGTTTTAACTCTATTTTTTGCTAGTTAAGTCACTTGTTGCTTGCTTCTTGCACTTGTAGTGCAATTATGCTTACTAGCCTAGCATGCCTAATGAGTTAGCCTATCATTCTAGCATGTGTTAGCTTGACCCCAGCACATTTTTGTTAATGTTTTGGCATGCTTTAACTCTGTTTTGAGTGGTCTTGGTCATATGAGCCATGTATTGTATAGCTATAGTGCAAGTGCCTTCACTAGCTTAGTGTTTCAAGGACTCTAACATGCTTTGCATGAGATGATTGCATGTTATAGCATCATTTTGCATGTGATTTCAGTGCATTTAGCTCTGTCACACTCTCACTTATTTCACTCTTTCATTGCTTTTGAGAGTTGTGCTTTGAGTCCCGTTTGCGGGCAAACATGCGAGCATGTTTTTCTTCTTGCCTTTTATGCTTCAATCTCAGCATGTTTTAGCCATTGTTTTGGCATGTTTAAGCTCTTTCTAGAGCTAGTTTGGTCATTTAAACTCGATATTGCATGCCTCTAGTGTAATGATCTTCACTAGTTTAATGCTTTTGGCTTTTGAACATGTCTTGCATGTGTTGCTTGCATGATTTAGCACCATTTTTCATGCCATTTCAGCACTGAAAAGTCTGCAACCTCCCTTTATTCTTCATTTTTCAAATGCTTTGAAAATGGTCTTGAGCCCCTTGTTGGCTTGAGCATGAAATTGAGGCATTCGTGCCTAATGGTTTTAGTCCTCTCTTGAGGATTTCTACTAACCAACAGCATGAGACCTTTTTCATGCTCAAGGCATTTGTGGCTTAGGCCATCTTTCTAATTAGAGGACTTTTGCATTGGACTTAATTGGTTAAATGACTAACCGGTAATGCAAAATGTGTAAACAAGAATTGGACAAGTAAAACATGGTCAAGATAAGCATGTTGTCATTGCATTGCATGTGTTCAATTGGACGTTATGTTGAACACAAGGTAGATTGGTCCATTTCATACTCAAAGTGATGAAATGAGCCAATCTCCTTTGTCTCCATTGCCTTTGATCACTCATGACAAGGTGGTGGTCTAGAGTCTTGTTTTGTGCATTTATTGAAAGTGTATGTCTTGGATCTTTGGCCATCATGCATTGAAAATGCTTGATTGGTGGCTTTGGATCCAAGAAGTGCTACTTCTTTGATGTTTTGAGATAGTAAGGAAGGGCACAGTACACACATGTCCCTGGAAAACCCTCCATTTTCCTTGGTTTTGTGCTCTGTTACAGTATGGTGATTCAGCACACCAGTGGCCGGTAGTGCCCCACTGATGGCCTACACTGCTTCATCCTTGGCCGGCAGTGCACATCTCTAGCCGGCAAGCCACTGGTGCAATCCTCAACATTGGTTTGGTAAGGTGGAGCAGAAAGTTCTTGGAATGACCCTGCAAACAAAGCCTCTCAAAAGCAAACCGGAGAGCTTTTCGGGGCGAAAACCAAATGCATGCATCTTCTACTTCCCGGAGCAGAGTAGTAGCAGCATAGTCTAAAATGTTAATAACCCGACCCTCTATATGTTTTCTGGTATGCTTTCGGTTTCTTACTATGTGCATTTATCTGTGTAATGTGAAATTTCATGTGGAAATAAGTTTAATTGTGTGAATCTTATGATTACAGATATATATCTGTTCATCTATGAGAAATATCTGTTACAATCGGGATGTTTGGATCAGAAATTGAAAGCCTTTGAGGCTTGATAATCTGAAATCGACTGTATAATTATGATAAACATGATTTTTAGATCATAATATGAATTTGTGTAAAAATTTAATTCAGAATGATTAAACTGATTAAATTTATTTTTTTTAGTCAACTTTTGTATAACTCTTCTAAACTTATAACTTGGAAAGGCTTACATGTAAAAAAAATATCTCCTGAGAGAGAGAGAGAGAGAGAGAGAGAGAGAGAGAAGAAAGGGTTAGATAAGAAGAACTAAGGAAGTAAGCTTCAACAAGAGAGAACATTGGAGAATTAAGAAGGATTTTAGTGATTTGAGCTCAAGGTAGTTTACTCCATCAACAATAATCCCTTATTTGGACTTGAATATGGATTTCTTTGTGTTTATATGGTTAGGGTTTGTAATTGAAGCCATGTGAATAATAATTGATTAATTGTAAAGATGTTGTATCATTTTGACCATTTTAAGTTAAATTGAGCTTTATGGAGATGAATTACATTCTATTCCTTCATTTTCATGCTTGAACTTGTTATGTATTTAGATGATTATATATTTGGGAAACTAAATATGGTTAGAACTCAAAGTGGTTAAATTGTGTTTATGAGTGTAAAGCTTTTAAGGATCAAATTAAGTTTGTGAATTATGTTTATGGTAATAATATATCCTAAAAATTACATTGTCGTATCTATTTCTACTCTTCCATGTGTTGGCTTTGTTGAATTGTATCTTGGTTCGGACTGCAAAACAGGGATAACCGCCACACGTGCAGGGCTCACAGCCGCATGTGCGGGAAGCATCACCACACGTGCGGGGCTCACAACAAACATGCGGAAAACAGGGAAAATTGGGGCTGAAGGCACTACAATATATGCACGTGCGGGGCGCATGTGTGGCCACCTTCCCACACGTGCGGCGAAGGGCCTCCACACGTGCAGCCCATGGGGAAAAAATATGTGTCCTCTGTTTCGTCTGTTTGACCCTCTGGGATTGCTAAAATATGTGTTCGATGCTTTTAAAATGCTTGTTAATTCACTGAGATTTAACAAATTAGATCTTGATTACGAAAGAAAAAGTACTAACTTGTGAGTTGTATATACATATAGATCGCATACCTGAAGGGATTATCACTCCGCCACAGCACTGTGAGTAATAGTACTGTAGCAATATATTCTGTTTACTATTAATGATTATTATTAATGTTCTGTTATTCGTAAATTGCCTATGTCTCCGCATGATAAACAATTGGAGAAGTTATGTTCAGTATGGAATAATGATGTCCTCAAGAACTTGAAATCATTCTTCTTTGTTAGCAATGGGCCCGAGGCCGTTCTGTTATCAGCCACTGAATGTGGACAACTCTAGAACTGAGGGAGGTGATGATATACCGATGTCTCACCGACCCTAATCTGATTTGAATTGCTTATAATTCATGGCCTACGGCCAAGGGAGGTAGTGTACATGCCGATGTTCTACCTACCCTCCAATGTGTGAATAGCTGTTGATCTGTGGGCCCGAGGCCGTTCTGTATAATACTGGGCTTAAGGTCGTTTTGTAACTATTGGGCCCAAGGTCGTTTTCGAAATGTTTATAGAATAAGATTAAACATGTAATCTGTACATTTACGTGTAATGTAATTCATAATTGTCATTTGACATTTTCTACACACTAATATTCACTGAGCTTTGCTCACTCCATGTTATGTCTGCTCTGTAGGCAATCAGCTCGGAGGTCAACCCTAGCCCAACTATAGCAGTTTTCTTTTGTCAACCCCGCCGTGCCCATGAAGTAGATGAAGCTTATTCATTTTTGTGGAGTACCTTGTATAGCTCATAGCATCGGCCTAACCTTTTGTTGAATCTTGATAATCTTGTATTTCCTCCACATCCTTGGTGCTTTTGTTATACCCCCGGTTACGGGGTTGGGACTATATATACATGCATATCTGTGCGTAGTCACTACTTCTGTATATGTCTCATTATGAGTGTGTTATATGTGAATGTTGTGATCCTAGCATGTAGGTGTTGGCTCAATGGATGTTTATCTAAAATTGATATTTGCTTCCATTCAGGCCCCAAGTTATACAGTTATCATGTTTAGGAACTGTTTTGGGTTGGTTATGCCCAAACTTTTAGGGTCGAGTTTTGGGGTGTGGCAAAAAGTGTTTAGTGATTTGGGTTAAACCTAGGTTTTGGTGTTGAAATGTAAAAGAGGGGTTTTTCAAATAAATTTTTGAGAAGGATTGTGGCTGTGTATGTATTGTTGGATATTGTTGGATATTGTTGGAATTTTCTCTTTCTAATGTGATTTTGAAAAAATAAAGAAGGTTTTGATGAAAAATCATTGAAAGGATATGAAAAAATGATGTCTGTTGATGATGAGAGTAGAGTTAGATATTTATTATCACTGTCATTTCAAAATTTTGGGATTTTATCTATTGTTAAAAAAATTATATGTTGAGTAGAAATATCTGTTCTGGGCTATCAGTAGATGATAGCTTTGATTGTTGTAGAAATTGCATGAAGATTAAGTTAAATTGAAACTAATTTCTTTTACATCTTGCATCGAGCATTGCTTCATACTTGAACATTGAAAATGTATTATTTGTACGAAAAAGGGGTGTATACCTTGGTGAATCTGGTTAGGGGTGTGGTTGTGGTTTATATTGTTGGCCTGTGTGTCCTTGGTGAAAGTCCAAAAACTTGCACGGTTATGTGTTGATCCTTCCAGTTAGTACCGGTAAAATAGCTTTGGTAGTGCTTGTATAGCCTATTGGTAGACATGTACCTAGAGATTCCTAGTGTTTTGTATCCACTACTGTATTTTCTGATATAAAAGTATATTTTCATGAATTGAAATGTATTAATAAAGGTATTGCATTGTTTTGAGATGGAAAAGTATAATACTAAGTTCCATACATTGTGTTAAAATATATCTACTGGGTTTTTAACTCACCCTATGTGGAAAACAACTTTTAAGTACTGATAATATGTCTCCACTAAAGACTTAACTTGGGAGGACCGTGGAGTTGAAGGCTCATTTTTGTTTCTTGTTATAATTATTTTGTACAAGCCTTGGGTTTTAACTGTATTGAGTTGAACTCACTTTTGTTGTACCCAAGTATTGTTTTAGAAATACGTAGCCATTAGAGCATTAACTTATCTGTATAACTTTTTTATTTCAATTTACTCATATATGTCATGTACTATAGATTCAGGATTTAGGATTCATAAATATATACTCGCATATGTCATCTTTTGTACAGTCGAAGAATAAAAATGAAAGGTTATTATTTCACCTATTACGTTTTCTTTTTATTATCATGAGATGGGTTGTTATTATTATTTTGGGGTGTTACACTCACAACCCAAGTTCTTCTGTGTTTTCTTTATTTTGCTTGTCACCCTTTAAGTGAATCAAATTATTCCTTAATTACAAGCAGTTAATTGGTCTGGGACGCCATGATCATATCATCTCAAATGTTTTCCTCTCAATTTATTTTTATTTAGTGTTCCCTATTTTATTTTGTTTTTCTAACGAATTCATTTCTTAATTTATTTATTTTTTCTTGTACAAACATTCATTTGTACTAAAATTCTCATTTAAGCTACACTTGTTTTCTGAATATGTTTTTTTTTTTTAAAAAAAAAATTAATTGCACAATATTCAGTACCATAGAGGCGGACCAATATGTGGATCCAACAAATTATATTTGGAAATTGGACATTAAAATGATATCTATCATATGATCCTATCAAGTTATGTGCATCTCCTCATTAAAATGAGTTCAATTTTGAGGCAACAACATTATAGATTCTGACAAAAATAATTTTATATAATTTTTATACAACATTACCGCTCAAAAAATATAGAAAGAAGCCACTAGATATTGAGCACTATCAAAGAAAGCTAGTATGTATTAAGGTCTCATTTCGAAAATGTCGGCACCGTAAAATATTATTATTATTATTATTATTATTATTATTATTATTAAGATATGTGGCATCCTCTTATTTATTTGAAAGTTAAAAAAAGTTATAGAGATGATGAAGAACATGAAGGATAAAGTGGATGAGTAAAAGGACACATGGCAAGACAATGATGAAGATGGGAGAAATGGGTAGTTACTAAGTAGTTATTGCGGTATTTTTTTCCTCTATAAATAGTCATTAATGGCTACGTTGTAAAGGATCCAAAACTAAAATTAAAGACAATTGATTTCTATTTTTCTTGTCATTTATATTTTCTGCATTTTATTTTACGTACTTCTTTTTTGAAACATTTATTTTCAGCATTTCATTTTCAAAGTATTTTATACACTTCCTTTTCAAAGCATAGGAGTAGAGGTAAGTAATTATTACTTTGATTGTTCACTCAATCATCTTTCTCAGTCTCTCTCTTTCTTCTCTTAATTTTTCTTTTCTTTACACTCGGCAATTTTGAAGACCTCTTTGTTGAGGCAAAAGAATCGTCAACGCAATCACTTGATAATTGGCTTAAATTTAATCTGTAAGGATTTTTCAATCATTGCCGGCACGCTCTTATTTATGATATTTTCCTTCGTAAAAAAATAAGTCAACAATTTTTTGCATGCCCAGTGAAACATCAAGTGTAAGAAATGAAAGATGAATTGGATTCGCTCATTTCAAAAGCCTAGATGAAATCTATTGGCGTAAACAAAAAATTTTGGATCTTCAAGAAGAGATCCATTTTCTTGATGAAATAAACTTTCATCCCTTACAATATTATTTGGTGGAAGAAAAAGGATACTATTTAATTGGAGAAATTCATCAACTTGATATGGAAAATCGCCAATGGAATGATGAGTTGTCAACTCTCACTACCAAGTCTTTAACTGAGGCTTTAATAGCTGGAATTGGTGAATTTTTTTAGAATTTTTCCATGATTGAAAATAGCAAAAGCAAAGAGTTGAGTTCATCAAATGGCTCGGGGAGTCAAAAAAATTCATTTGTAAAAACCCAATTTATGAAAATAACATGGCTAAAAAGCATGTTGTTGAGCCAAGCATGGTTAAAAATAATATTTCATATAAGACTCGAGGTGTTGAAAACTCTATTCTTAGAGAGTCAAACCATGGACATAAGATGTCTATGAAAGATTTTCATAAGTCATTAATGGCGAAAATAGAGCAACCCATTAGACTGAGAAATGACGAAACTCACATGGAAGATTTTCATCATCCATTAATGGATAAAATAGAAGAACAATCCCATTTGTCAATAAATAATGAAAGGTATTTGGCCAAAGAATGTATTCTCATACCAAACATGGCTAAGAATGATGAACAATTTAATGTTCGTGAATCTGAATTTTTCGAAATTATTCAAAATGTCAAGTTGTTTGAATTTTTAAGGCCATCTTGTACTATGGTTTTTGGTGTTCAAAATATTTTTGGATTTGTGGTTCACATCAAAATTTAATTTTGATGGAATGACTAATAAAACAATCATCTTTAAGCATTGTTTTGATGAGTTTGATGCACTAAAGAACAACTTAGCCATTTGAAATGTTGAACTTGGCTAGGAAAAGCTTATGCATTTAAATCAGTGGTTGAGAATGACTTATCTTTTCAAATTGATAGCCAATTTTTATTTTATTTATTTATTTTTTTTAAGGCACAAAAATGACAGTATGTGTGCTTGGTTCGACCCTTCAAAAATTCAAGTAAATATCATTTTTAAGGGCCGCGGGGGTAATGTTGACACCGTAAAAAATTATTATTATTATTATTATTATTATTATTATTATTATTATTATTATTATTATTATTATTATTATTGTTATTGTTATTGTTATTGTTATTGTTATTGTTATTGTTATTGTTATTGTTATTTTCAAGACATGTGGTATCCTCTTATTTATTTGGAAGTTAAAAGAAGTTATAGAGATGATGGAGAATATGAAGGACAAAGTGGATGAGTGGAATGACACATAACAAGACAAGGATGAAGATGTGAGAAATGGATAGTTACTAAGTAGTTATTACTGTATTTTTTTTTCTACTATAAATAGTCATTAATGACTACATTGTAAAGAATCCAAAACTAAAATAAAAAATAATTAATTTCTATTTTTCTTGTCATTTATATTTCCTGCATTTTATTTTACGTACTTCTTTTTCAAAACATTTATTTTCAGCATTTCTTTTTCGAAGCATTTTATGCACTTCCTTTTCAAAGCATAGGAGTAGAGGTAAGTAATTATTAATTTGATTGTTCACTCAATCATCTTTCTCGGTCTCCCTCTTTTTTCTTTTAATTTTTCTTTTCTTTACACTTGGTAATTTTGAAGACCTCTTTGTTAAAGCAAAAGAACAGTCAACGCTATCACTTGATAATTGGCTTGAATTTAATCTGTAAGAATTTTTCATTCTTAACTGGCACGCTCGCATTCATGATATTTTCTTTCATAGGAAAAATAAATCAACATAAATAGATTATTTTAATAATTTTTTAATTTTTTATTTAAAATATGAGGTGAAAAACTTAATATGTTTAAAATGATTTTTGATTTTTTACAAAAAAAAATATGTAAAAAATTTTTAAAATTTTTTAAATTTTTTTTAAACTTTTTAATATAAATTACTGACTTTTTAATTTTTAATAATTTTTTATTTTTAAATTAAAATATTAAATTATCAAACTAGACTTACGTCATGTTGAATAGTTTCGTCTTCTACTTTTTTTCCATCTATTTTGACTTACATGTGCCCTTTTTTTTTTTTTTTTTTTGGAACAACATGTGCTCATACATCCTTTCTAGACATTAGTCCCCAATTGTGACAGCTCTCTGTACCAAACAATTAACTTATCAAACTTTTTGATCCCGTGGTTTCTTTGTCTACCCTTGGTGGGAGTTTTTTTCCACAAACTCTGCATTCCTTTAAAAACTAATTCTCTTAGGTTAGGTTTGGTTTAGTAGATTTGAAAAAAACGTTAAAAAAATATATATATGATTTTTTTTTTCTTTTTAAATCTATTCACAAATCTCCTAACCAAACACAGCATAATCAATTTTAATTTTTTTTCTCAGCTCTTATTATTTCGTGAAGTCATATTTTTAAAATAGGATTTCAATTAGTTTGTCACAATTTTTTTTATACCTTTTTTCGAAATACAATTTCAACTTTAGGGTCATATTTTAAAAACATGAATTCAAGAAACAAAGTGAGTTCAAGAAATAACTTTAAAATTGATTTCATTTAGAAAAATTTTAATTGTTCTACTTAATTTTCAAAAACTATTTTCTAACTTTTTTTTTCCTCTTATCTTTAAGGATTTTCTTTAAAAATTTATACGCATGTACTTTACATTAGAATGCATCTGGAAAAAAATTTTTTTGACTAAAATATAAAATATATATATATATATATAAGTTCATCAAAGGGAAAAACAGACATAAAAACTTGTTCATATAGTTATTTTGATTTTTTTTTGTTTTTTGTTAGTGATATCACAAAGTGAATGGCCTATGGGCCTGTTTGTTTTCCTCCACAACAGTCCAGGGTAGACCATGAATGATGAACAGTCGAGGGCGAACTCAGGATTCGTCGATAGGATAAGCTAATATTAAAATAAAATTATACAATATATTTTAAGAATAACAACATAAGAAACAAAAGAATTTAATATAATTTAGATTATGTAACATGCCCGGCGGGTACCTGTGCGCGTTAAACAGTTCGGACTCCCAAGATCTCTTTGATCTAGTCTCACAAGTGCAATGTGAAACGTAGATGAGAGTTCAAATTTGACAACTTTTATTAAAAATCCATTTTATTGCAATTTTGTCAAAAATTGACTGCGTCATCAGATCTTAGAGTCGCCGCCTAATATTTTGGGAAATTCGGAAACCATGACTCGGTGCCAAAGCCATTGTTCGTCGTAACCAAGGATGCTTGGCTCGGAACCTTAGGCACGAGAGTGGAAGGTCAATAATGCTTGGCTCGGAACCCTAAACCCTACACTAATTAATTAATTCTAAAATGCTAATTAACTCAACTAATTAAATACACTAATGGAGTTCTGTGTGTGCTGTGTGCATGTGCAAGTGTGCGTGTGTGTATGGCTGTGTGTGTGTCTTGTGTGTGTGAATGCTGAGAGAGAGAGAGGTTGATGCCGAGTAGCCAACAGGTTTGAGGAATGGGTCTGTTTTTTTGTGGTGTTGGTGGCTATTTTAAAGGTCGGAGAAAGAGAACTCCGAGGAGGGCAGAACTCCGCCGGCCGTGGTGGTGGGTCGGCTGAAGAGTGGTGGTGGGTTTGGTGTATGGTGTGTTGGACAATCTTCACTGTATTTAGAAGATTTAATTCTATTGTGTACACAACAACAATTAGAATTTAAATAAATAAAGAAAAGGAGGGAATTTGTTTGATTACAAAAATCAAACTCGAAATAATAAATAAATAAATAAAAACAGATTTTATTTTGTTACAAAAACAAAATTAAAATATGATTTAAATAAATAACAACACAAAAAATAATTAAATAACTTACTTGATTTAATTTCTTCGATTTATAATCTGATCAAGTCCAGTGTTTGACACTGTGTCCTTAAGATAGATTCGTCCTCTCCACGTCTATCTCCCAGGATGAAATGATCTATCAACGAATAAAAGCAACACTACAATTTATTCGTTCGTCGAACACACTAAGTGTTTATACTCTTTCTAACAAGAACTTAATGCAAAAATGAAGAACAAACTTATAGCAAAAGATGGAGTACGAAAATTGGAGTGAAAATCCAAATGGGAGGCTTAGTGGCTCTTGGTTTTGAATTGAATAGGTACTGTACCTATTCAATTTGAATTAAACAGATACAAACTGTTTAGGCACTGTTTGGTTTGAAATTTAAACAGAATTAAAGCTGTTGGGTTCAAAAAATGGGAAGGGCCCTATTTGGATGTACAGAAAAAACCAGATTCAAATGTTTTTGGTCCAAAAAGATTAGTATTGGGCCGAACAAGCCCAACCCAACCCGCCCGATCGGACGGACGGACGGACAGCGGCGGCACGCACGCGTGTGGTGATTTTTGAGTCCAACGGGTCTATCCCATTTTGCCCATAACCTCTCCCTCTAAAACACTTGGGTGCCCCTTGGGGTACACCCCAAGTATCAAACCCATGCCTTATAAACCTTTTCAAAACCTTCCATCAAATCAATGTGAGACAAGTCTTATTCTAACCTTTAAGGAATTTCCACCAAAACTCCATTTCCATAGAGCATATTTTGGCTTCAATTTCCCATTCACTCGGTAATGGTTTTGAGCAACCAAATATACCACGTGAATCACAACGCGGCATAGAACGCGTTACCACTTTGACCCGTGTAAATCGATACACAGGGCCCACCTAAAACTTAGACCAAACTTAGGAAAAAATTCTGATTTTACCTAGAATTTTATAACCATTTCCAACATGGTGGTGGTCCATGGTTTCTGGGTTTGTCTCCTCGAGCAACAGCGATTGACAACAACTCAAGCTAATCGTTCCAGAGAGAGAGAAAACAAGTGTAGTGAATTGAATATTTTCATGGCCCCTAGAGAGAGAGCACATGCAGCCGAATGAGAGAGAGAGCTTGGTGTCTTTGTTTGAGAGAGCTATTGAGCCAGCCCCTCAGAGAGAGAGATTTCCTTGTTTGTTTCTTCACTCAAAACTGCCGAGAGAACCAAAGAGTAGATGCGTGTGTGTATGTGTGTGATCTCTTCATCTCCGAACCAATTCATGCCAGAGAGAGAGAGAGAGATCATGCATCTCTTGTGTGTGTCTTTCCAAACCGAGAGAGTGAGAGAGAGGATAGATGCATGTGGGTTGATGATCCGTGAGGGAGAGAGAGCAAAACAGCTAAGGAGTTGCAGCTATGGAGGGAGGAGGGTGAGAGGATGTTGGGAGTGTGATGGGTTGATGGAGTTCAGTCCCCTTGGGACTCCATGCTTGTCACCATCTCTAAGAAGTTCAACTGTGAGAGAGGAGAGTGGTTCACAAACCAGAGAGAGAGAGGTGTATGGTCCCTATGTGGAGTCAACATTCCCTCCTTATACTTCCTCCTTGTATTTTTTACTTGTAGGGTCATTAGACTCACTTTTAGGCTTAATTTTGATAATTTGAACCATTCATATTTTAAGATTTGTTCAGTATATCATATCTATAAAAAAATCAAGTTGATCGGATATCAGAAAGCATGTGTTCGGAAAACTGTTTATTAATTTTTTTAAAAAAATAGTTTTTAGTTCGATTTTTCAGAGCACATGCTTTCTGATATCTGATCAATTTGATTTTTTACAGGTATGATATACTGAACAAATCTTAAAATATGAACGGTTCAAATTATCAAAATTAAACTTAAAAGTGAATCCAATAACCCTACAAGTAAGAAATGATGCAAGGAGGGATCCTTGCTCCCCTATGTGCGGCTGTTACCGTGTGTTCTTTTATGGACCACCGAGAGGGAGAGATTAAAGTGCTGTGTGTGTAGAGCACCAGAAGTGTTTGATTTTTAATTCCCTCCGCCAAACCGTCCCACGACCATTCTAAAGGCATCTCCTATGCAATACTCTCCCTAAGAGGATGAAAATAATGTTTTTTATTCAAAAAGTAAATATAGAGGAAGTCACTATTCATTCAAACTCCAACCACAATCCTTCATTTCCTTCATTCAAACTTATTCAAAAAGTAATTTTTATTCATTAATAAATATTTAATTTTAAAATTTTTATAAAATATATTTAATATTATACTCATTTTAAAGGTATGATTTTATACTTTTTAATGATGTCAATTTTATAAAAATTAAATTTACAAATTAAAAGTTATTTGCAATATAATAAGAAATACAAAAGTGAATAGTGTTTTGGAGGAGCCTTCCTTTTTTCATCCTCCCTTCAAATATGAAGGATGAACTCATGCTCCTCCCAAATGAAGATGAGTTTAGAGGGTGGGTTGGAGGAGACCATCCTTCATATTTGAAGATATGAATGATGGGTTGGAGATGCTCTAAAATATTGTGCCCCACCGCCCACCACCTTTCTTTTTTTATTTTTTTATTTTTTTTTATTTTTTAACTTCTTCCGCCCACAAAATATTTGACCATATTTTCTTTTTTTTATTTTCTATTTTTCTATTTTTTTTTGTTTTTATTATTTTTATTTATAAAATATTACAAATGTATTATTTATGCCAATTTATATAAACACACCTAAAAATATGTACAAACACATAAAATTATAAAAGATTACAAATTCATAACATAATCATAAAAATATAATAATATTTGGCCAAAAATGGGTGAGGTTTGGGACTAAACTCATGGGTGGTCAAATGAAAGGGCGCAAGTCTTAGAGCTGGTCAAGATAGGGTGTCTACAGATTAATATATAAATTTATTGATTAGAAACAATCTAACTAAGTT
Organism: Camellia lanceoleosa; assembly: GCA_025200525.1. NCBI lineage: Eukaryota > Viridiplantae > Streptophyta > Magnoliopsida > Ericales > Theaceae > Camellia > Camellia lanceoleosa. The sequence goes on from CM045769.1 coordinate 73,072,531, forward strand.
GTGCTCAACGTGTCCTTAAAGATTCAAATTCATCGATTAAAGAATCTAAATCAATTTTCAAAGTAAGGTCTCGTTCAAGGTAGAGAGACAAGCAATCGACAAGAAACTCATCCCACATTGAATTGCGAATAGCAATTTTAACATGCTTCATACTTGAAAATGCTATTTTCGTAATCGCAGTAGAAATTGGAAGGGTCGACACAAGACGAAACAATTTGTAAATCATGGTGCAATGCTTGAACTTTTTTGTCACAAATAATTCTTGGCACAAATCGGCAAAGGTAGATATCTTATGAAACTCGGGATCACAAACAACATCAAGCTTATAATGCATTAATTGACATCTCAAAGCATGAATGTCTTGAGAAGTGAAATCTTGGGATAAAATTTCTCGACAAGATTGCAAATATTATCCACATTAAAAGATCTAAAATTGCCACTAGGATCCAAAGACGAGCTAAGAGAAAAAAGTTCCACTATCCCATCATTAAATCTGTGTTCTAGCTCCATCAATTGAAAATCAATTGTAGAGTTAAATATGTCAAAGTGATAATGATGCTCAATTGTAATGTGATCTTGTTGACAACGATGACTTGTAACAACTTCATAAGGAGAACTCATATCATGCACCGCAATATTATGTCGATTGCAAACTGACACCACATTTGCAAGAAAAATATCTTAATCATCTTGTCTAAGTTTTTGAAGGAGAGCTTTTGTTGTGATGACTAATTTCATCACACATTTAAGATGTCTTGAGTTTTCTGTTGCAAGGCTTGATAAAGTGTATTCACAATTCCCAAAATGTTGTCCATCAAGTGCAAGACGAATATGAATTCAAAGCTCTTCATTACTTTGCAAAACACCATTAGCTTGCCCGCAAATTTGTTGATTAGTACTCTTCTTGAGATTTTCAACAACTACACAAGATGCCTCATACATATCAATCAAGTTTCTAACAGAATCATAATGTGAGCTCTAACGAGTAGCTCCAGCTCGATGCAAGGTACCAATTTGGTTGGCCCCTTTACCAGATTGACACTCACCACTAGCCAACATATTTTCAACCTCACTCATATGACAAGATTTTAACTCACCAAGGAGCTTTGGAGAAGAAGCAACAAGATTGACAATACAACTTTGGTGATAAAAAAATTACCAAACATTAGGCTCATCTTTTGCTGTCGTAATTAGGGCAATTGTAGACGATGTGCAAAGTAATGTGCATAATATGCATATAGGCAATATTTAAGAAATAAATCTTGAAGTCCATTCCTTCCGCCGCACATAATGCTAGCACTATCATACCCTTGACCACGCATGTTTTGAATAGGGAGATTGAATCGAAAAAGGATATTTGCTATCTTTTTTTTAAGAGTCAATGCAAATGTATTTTCGACACCCACGATATCAAAGAACCGTTCCCCTAGCAAACCATCATTCTTGATGTATCTCAAAATAAGGGCCATTTGTTCTTTTTTAGACTCGTCTTGGGATTCATCAACAAGAATACAAAAATAACCTCTTGCAACTTCATCAAAAATCATATTCCTAACTCTGCTAGCAAGTATATGCAAAATCTCCTTTTGGATCTTTGGAGAAGTGTATTTGGCATTTTGTGGAGCATTCTTTAATATAATACTCTCAAGTGCATCATTCCCTCTTGCCTTAAACTTTAATAATTCAATTAGATTACCTTGATTCAATGAAGTCAAGCTTTCATCATGACCTCTAAAACCAAGTCCTTGAAGAGCAAGTACTTGAATGGTTTCAATTGTTTCCATTACTCGCATTCGATTATTCAAAATCCCTTCTTTTGATTGCACATTCAACACTTTTTCAATGTGTTGGACAGATTTCTTTAAATTGTCATGACTAATAGCACAATGACTATGCGATGAAGATGCAAGTCCGACATGAAGCAAAAAAACACATTTGGATCTATCATTTACTCTTTTCCAATTGTTAAACCCTGCATCAACCAGCACAAAACAGCTGATTGACTTATTTGGCTGATAAAACAAAGCATGAAAAATATCATGCTTTATTCTTTGAAGGAGAATACTCTAGCCAAGAAAATTGTTTAAACCAAATATGTTAGAATCGGCGATTCTGCTTTCCAAATGAGGACCTAGGATACTCAAGTTTAGGTTGATAAGGCTCCAAGTTCACATAAGCTCATCTAACTTCATCCTGTTGATTAACTGGATATTCACAAATTTGCAAGCGTAAACCAGGATCCTGTTCAATAACAGTTGAATCAAATTCGCTTGCTTTGTTTGCCTGAGGCATAGAAGGCCGCACATCACAAAATGAGGTTTCAACAACATTGGATGTTGTACTACTAGACTTCTGTTTTGATTGATAGAATGAGAAAATGGTTTTTCCTTTTTTTAGTGGTGGAGGTTCCGTTATTTATAATCTAAAAAAAAAAATTAGCCATATTTAACATTAAACTAGAGTATATTCGCAATAATTTTATGTCACGATCCAAACTTGCCCCTAAAAGTTTGAACATGACCAACCTGGAAATTTTTCCTCAGACTTAAATTCCATCATATTATATATATATATATATAGATCATATGGGGCCTGAACGGAAGCAATTATAAAATCAAGATAAAACAACCATTGAACTATGTTTAAATGTCAAGATCATGACGCATTATATACCATGTATATACATTGAGTCCTTACACATGCGTGTATATACAAAGGGTAGCGACCCATAGATTAAGTGTTTACAACAAACTAAGGCAAGTCACTTAGGACTAACAAAACATGCCATTATACGCATATGGAGCTTCCACAAAATAAAATAAAAGGACCCAACCACAAAATATAAGTCCATTCGGGTACACTATGGAATAGGTCCAGCAAAAGGGCTCCTGAAGCCGACCTAGGGCTGTCTTTCACGTTGATCGCATACATATACAGTCATAACACGGAGTGAGTCAAGCTCAGTGAATAATAGCAATGCAAGGAAGGTAAGTAAATAGTATAAAAGTTAGAGACTATATATAAAGTAGGAACAGGTCCCTTCCATAAGCAAGCTTCGAAATGGCCTCAGTCCATATTGTAATACATAACGGCCTCAAGCCCACATAGGATGCAAAACGGCCTTAGGCCCAACACAGTACGGAACAACTTATAGTCCAACAAATCAACAACTGTCTAGAGCAATGCAGGGTAGATGGAACATCGACATGTCCCCATCTCCCTTGGCTTTAGCGCCATTGGTCACATGTGATCCATATTGTTACAAAGTAGATGGAACGTCGGCATGTCTCCACCTATCCTGGCTTTAGAGCCGTGTGTCGTAAATTATGACAATTCACATCATAACAGTCTTGGGCCCACCTTTATTATGAGGCTCTTAACGACTTTGAGTCCACAGTAGTAACATTATTCAATTATTTCAACTAATCCCATTCACATTGCCGTATCAATAGCATATGTTACTCACAAATAAAAGCATGATCATAGAAATAAGCGGAATATAACATTACACTACTATTACTCACTATGGTGTGGTTGCGCGACAGCCTCCTTCTGTATGTGTCCTATACATAGCACACACTTGTAAGTATTTCCTTTTTCTTTAGTCTTTTGCTATTAATTTATTGTTTGAGTCGTTAAGTTCCACTTAATTATAAACATTATAGAATAATCAAATGGACATTTTAACACGTTCAGAGGGTCAAGAAGAGCAAAAGAAGCCAACATAATTTTTCCTCTTTAGCCGCACGTGCGGGAAGGTGTGCCGCACGTGCAGCCCACACGTGCCTTTATTTCATAATGCAATCTTCAGATTCCCCTATTTTCCGCACGTGTGGTTGTGAGCCCCGCACGTGTGGCTGTGTCCCGCATGTGCGGCCATGGGCCCCGCACGTGCGGTCGTAGGCTCTGTTTTGAGCAGTCCGAAATTCAACAAAATCTCCACTTTTCCAAGGCACCTTAAGGCTCATTTGTAAGCAAAATTTCTTAATGGCAATAACATGTAAACATACTAAACATAAATTCATAGGTAATTAAGTCATAACTCATGTAAAGGGAATTTATATAGCTTGATCATATTTCTTTTTATCTTTTCATAGTGAACTGTAAGAGCTGTAACATATAGAAAAGGAGAGATACAACATAGAAGGGTCATAATATGCAAAACTTGGAGATTGGAAGATGAATCTCCTTACGCTATCTCAAAGTAACCCATACTTCAACATTTAACCCTCAAACTAAGCAAATACCATGAAACTTGGTGAGCCCTATGGGTATCTTCTCAATCAAATTCGAAACCCAAATTTATATGAGTGAAAAGCTTCTTTCAAATACTTGAGGACAATCAATTAAAGGTAGTTTTAGAGTAATTGAGTTGCTTAATACTTACTTTGAGCTCCAATCCTTGAATTCTCTCAAATCCTTTAAGCTCCTCTAGCTGATTTCCCTCTTCTCTCTCTTTCCCTTCTCTTCTTTTCTCTTTACTCTTTACTCTTTCTCCGGGAGATATTTTATGTTTTGATTCCAAGTCATCTAAGCGCCTTATAGCTATCAACTTCTTAAATTATGAGTCTAAATAAACTTAATTAAGAATTGGGCCCAATTAAATCAATTTAATTCGTTCCGAATCAAATTTTTACCAAAATTTATATTTTGGCCAAAAAATCATGGTGATCAAAACTGCAAAGTCAATTTTGGGTTATCGCACCTCTAAGGCTTTCAATTTCCAATTCAAATATCTTAATTCGAACAGATTTTCTCATAACCGATAGATATAATGTCATAAACATATACAATTCACACAATTAAACATAAATTCACATAAAATTCCGTGGCAGTATATATAATTACACCTTAATTAAAAGTCTAAAGTATATATAAGAGGGTCAGGTCATTACACTCCTCCCCCCTTAAATAAGTTTGGTCCCATAAACTTGTCTTACCTCAAGCTAGAAATAACTTCGGGTACCATTGTTTCATTTCTTCTTCTTTTCTTTCCCACGTGGCTTCTTTCCCGTAATGTTCTTGCCATTCCACTTTCACCATTGGGATTACTTTGTTCCGTAGTTGCTTCTCTTTTCGCTTCTCGATCTGAACCAGTCTTTCTTCATAGGTTAAATTGTCATCCAAGGTAATTTGGTGGTACTCTATGACATGGGATGGATCTGGGAGGTAACTTCGTAACATAGACACATGAAATACATTATGCACTTGGCCTAGATTTGGCAGAAGAGCAACTCGATAGGCTACCGGACCCACTTTTTCCAAAACTTGAAACGGACCAACATATCGGGGTGTTAACTTACCCTTTTTACCGAATCTCGAGTGTCCTTTCATCGGAGTGACTTTCACAAAAACAAGGTTACCTACATTGAATTCCAAATCCCTTCGCCTGTGATCCGCATAGCTCTTTTGTCTACTTTGCGTGGTTTTCAACCTTTCTCGAATAATCTTAATCTTCTCTATCGTCAACTGAACAATATCGGGCCTAAACAACGATCTATCCCTGACTTCGGTCCAACATACGGGAGAGCGGCATTTCCTTCCGTATAAGGCTTCATAGGGTGCCATTCCTATACTCGAATGGTAACTATTATTGTACGCGAATTCCACCAACAACAATTGAGTTTCCCAACTTCTTTGGAAATCCAGAACACATATTCGTAGCATATCTTCTAATGTTTGTATTGTTCTCTCAGATTGGCCATCTGTTTGAGGATGAAATGCTGTACTAAATTTCAATTTTGTTCCCATAGCATCTTGTAAACTTTTCCATAATCTTGATACAAACTTCGGATCCCTATCTGACCCAATCGAAACTGGGACGCCATGCAGCTTTACAATTTCATTCATGCATATCATAGCAAGTTTATCCGCATTGTATTGAGTTTTCACAGGTAAGAAATGAGCGGATTTAGTTAACCTATCAACAATAACCCAGATTGAATTCATACCTCGAGGAGTCCGCGGTAATCCCACGATGAAATCCATAGTTAGGTGTTCCCACTTCCATTCCTGGATTGGAAGGGGTTGTAGCAATCCTGCGGGTCTTTGGTGTTCTGTCTTTACTTGCTGACATTGTAGGCATTTTGAAACAAACTTTGCAACCTCTTTTTTCATACCCGGCCACCAAAAGTGCCGCTTTAAATCTTGATACATTTTAGTATTACCGGGATGTAGGGGGAATTTCGAGGCGTGTGCTTCGGCTATGAGTTTCTTTCTAATCACTGGTACATTTGAAATACATAGTCTATCTCAAAATTTTAGCACTGAATTTTCAATTACAAATCCGGGCCATGGCTTCGATTCCAATTCATCATAGAGCTTCCTTAGAAATTCATCTTCCATTTGTCGCCGCTTGATTTCCCTAATTAGTGCTGGTTGGGCCAACATCGCTGCCAAGACTGCATCTTGACCATGTACCACAATTTCCACATTCATTCTTTCCAGGTCACATAGTAATTACTTCCGTCCTGTTAGCAAACTTGCCAAACATCCCACGACTTTCCAGCTAAGGGCATCTGCAACAGCATTGGCCTTCCCAGGGTGGTAATGAATTTGGAGATCGTAGTCTTTGAAGAGTTCTAACCATCGCCTTTGTTGCATATTTAATTCTTTTTGCGTAAAGAAGTATTTGAGGCTCTTGTGATTGGTATAAACTTCACAGGTAGTACCATACAAATAATGTCACCATATCTTCAAAGAAAAGACCACTGCAGCTAGCTCAAGATCGTGTGTGGGATAATTCTTTTCATGAGACTTACGTTGGCGAGAAGCGTATGCGATAACCTTTCCATTTTGCATGGGTACATAGCCTAATCCTTTGTACGAAGCATCACTATAAATTACGAAGCCCTTAGTACCAGATAGTAGAGCAAGAACTGGTGTTGTAGTTAACCTTGTCTTTAATTCCTAAAAGGCAGATTCTCGTTGTTCTAACCATTCAAATAAAACACCCTTCTAAGTTAATTGGGTGAGCGGCACAACAATTTTTGAAAAATCCTTGACAAACCGCTAGTAGTATCCTGCTAATCCCAAGAAACTACGCACTTCTGCTACATTAGTGGACATTGGCCAATTCACGATAGCTTCAATCTTGTATGGGTCAACAGAAATACCCTCCTTCGTTATTATGTGTCCTAAGAACCCCACTTCATGTAGCCAGAACTTGCATTTCTTCAATTTTACATACAATTTCTTCTCCCGAAGTGTCTGAAGAATTATCCATAAATGATTCTCATGCGCTTCCATATTTTGGGTACAAAATCATCTAAATAAGGCTTAAAAACACAATTCATTAAATCCATGAAAGCTGCTAGTGCATTGGTAACCCCAAACGGCATAACAAAAAAATCATAATGTCCATAACGGGTTCGGAAAGCAATTTTCTCAATATCTTCAGCTTTAACCTTCAATTGATGGTACTCGGATCTCAAATCTATTTTTGAAAAGATTTGCGCACCTTGCAACTGATCAAATAAATCATCGATTCTAGGAAAAGGATACTTATTCTTTCTGGTTACTTTGTTGAGTTCCCTATAATCCATACACAACTGGAGGGTTCCATCTTTCTTCTTCACAAAAAGGACGGGTGCGCCCCAAGGAGATATGCTTGGACGAATGAACCCTTTGTCGAGTAAGTCTTGCAATTGAATCTTCAACCCTTTCATCTCAGCCGGTGACATTCTATACGGGGTCTTGGAAATGGGTTGAGTTCCTGGTACTACTTCAATGGTAAACTCAATTTTGCGGTCGATTAACTCTCCAGGTAGTTCTACCGGAAAAACATCCGGAAAGTCATGGACGATTGGAATTGCATTAATGCCCTCATCCTTTGGTTGTCCATTCAAGATACTACATAAATACCCCCATTAACCCTTTTGTAGTAATTTGCACGCCTTCATGGAAGAAATCAAATAAGGTGGAGAGATTACCCCCTGCCCCTTAACAATAAACTCAGACTGTCCCGGAGGTTGAAAAGTAATTTTCTTAGACATACAATCAATATTCGCATGGTATTTACTTAACCAATCCATCCCTAAAATTATGTCAAAGGAAGTCATATCAAGAGGCTACAAGTTAGCATCTACCCGAGCACCCCCAATTACAATTTCACATACAGGATAGATAGATGCACATGCCATAGACTCCCCCGATGGCGAGGACACAAACAAAATAGAAGGTAGTGGTTCCATAGACCTATATAAATGTCTAGCAAATGCTTTAGACACAAATGAGTGAGTAGAGCCCGAATCAAATAACACATATGCAGAGTGACCATTAACAGAAAATGTACATGATACCACAACCTCTGTATTTTGCACATCACCTGGAAGTAACGCAAATACTCTGCCCTGCCTAGCTATATCTTTGGTATTTGTGGGTTTTGTAGTGGCCTTTGAGGTTGGAGTTGGTGTTGAACCAGCTGAGCTTATGGTAGTTCTATTTCCGTTTTGTCAATCACTTTGCAAGAAATCCTTCACCAAATGACCCGTTTTACCACACTTAAAACATGCCCCCGTCGCCCAGTAACAAGTCCCACGGTGCCTCTTCCTACAATCCGAACATATGGGTGCTGAGCCACGAGTAGAGGTGGAAGTGCTAATAGTCCCCGAATTCGGTTTCTTACTCGGTGGTACTGTGGACCCTCTTGGTGCTTGAGTATTTTGTCTCTTCCCTTTCCATTCAGAAATCCGATTTTGGGTGGAAATATTTCCCTCTGCCATAATTGCCCTTTCCAACACATCAACATATGTAGGTAATTTCAATACATTAATCCGGTCAAGAATGGCATTCTGCAGTCCCCCCTCAAATTTTCTTGCCTTCTTATAGTCCGTATCCACCATATGTGGTGCAAAACGGGCTAACTCTGCAAATTGGGCTTCATACTCCGCAACAGTCTTATTTCCCTGTCTCAAGGTCTCAAATTCTGTTACCTTCTTGTCTTGCATACACTATGGAAAATATTTGTCAAAGAAAAGTTCCAGAAACTGAGTCCAAGTCAACCCTTGATGTTCAATTCTTGTAAGCATCCACCATCTCCGTGCTTCGTCTTCAAGAGTAAAGGCGGCAAGTTGTACTTTGCTGAGCTTCCGTGCATGGAAAAACCTTGAACAACTTCTCCACACCCAGCACCCATGCCTCTACTTCCATTGGATCAATCCCTCCTTTGAATAAGGGTGGCTTCATCTTATTAAATTCTTTCGTAAGCGTAATGGTTCGGTCTTCAGGTTGATAATAGCGGTGGTGGTTGTTGCTGTTGTTGTTGTTGCAGCAGAGTTTCTATCATTTCCATAATCATTCTTTCCATTTTGTCTAGTCATGCAGAGGTAAAATCCTCCGGGTCATCCATCTTTGTTCTCACCATGATCTATATAACAATTAGTTATAGTACACACACAAGAAATACACAAGCAAACACGAATACTAACCATTTCAAAATACTTGTCAGTAAACGTTACGTATACAAATCTTGTTGCCATCTATCACTTGGTATACATCAAAAGTATCATGCATGAAACCTAAATCTTTTCTAGATGCCCTAAAGCTCAATGGATTTTGTGAATGAGATAGAAACTCATGCTCTGATACCAACTGTCATGACCCAAACTTACCACCAAAAGTTTGGACATGACCAACCTGGAAATTTTTCCTCAGAGTTAAATTCCATCATTATATATATATATATCATATGGGGCCTGAACGGAAGCAATTATAAAATCAAGATAAAACAGCCACTGAACTACGTTTAAATGTCAGGATCATGACACATTATATACCATTTATATACATTGAGTCCTTACATGTGCGTGTATATACAAAGGGTATTAACCCATAGATTAAGTGTTTACAACAAACTAAGGCAAGTCACTTAGGACTAACAAAACATGCCATTACACGAATATGGAGATTCCCCAAAATAAAACAAAAGGACCCAACCACAAAATATAAGTCCATTAGGGTACACTATGGAACAGGTCCAGCAAAAGGGCTCCTGAAGCCGACCTAGGGCTGTCTTTCACGTTGATCGCCTACATACACAATCATAACACGGAGTGAGTCAAGCTTAATGAATAATAGCAATGCAAGGAAAGTAAGTAAATAATATAAAAGTTAGAGACTATATATAAACTAGGAACTTGTCCCTTCTATAAGCAAGCTTCAAAATGCCCTCAACCCATATTGTAATACATAACAGCCTCAGGCCCACATAGGATGCAAAACGGCCTTAGGCCCAACACAGTATGGAATAACTTATAGTCCAACAAATCAACAACTGTCTAGAGCAATGCAGGGTAGATGGAACATCGACATATCCCCATCTCCCTTGGCTTTAGCGCCATTGGTCACATGTGATCCATATCGTTACAAAGTAGATGGAACATTGGCATGTCTCCACCTATCCTGGCTTTAGAGCCGTGTGTTGTAAATTATGACAATTCACATCATAACAGTCTTGGGCCCACCTTTATTATGAGGCTCTTAACGACTTTGAGTCGATAGTAGTAACATTATTCAATTATTTCAACTAATCCCAATCACATTCCCATATCAATAACATATGTTAATCACAAATAAAAGCATGATCATAGAAATAAGAGGAATATAACATTACACTACTATTACTCACTGTGGTGTGGTTGCGCGACAGCCTCCTTTTGTATGTGTCCTACACATAGCACACACTTGTAAGTATTTCCTTTTTCCTTAGTCTTTTCCTATTAATTTATTGTTTGAGTCGTTAAGTTCCACTTAATTATAAACATTATAGAAGAACCAAATGGACATTTTAACACGTTCAGAGGGTCAAGGAGAGCAAAAGAAGCCAACATAATTTTTCCTCTTTAGCCGCATGTGCAGAAGTCCCTCGCCGCACGTGCGGGAAGGTGCGCCGCTGGTGCGGCCCGCACGTGCCTTTTATTTCAAAATGCAATATTAAGATTCCCCTGTGTTCCGCACGTGTGGTTGTGAGCCCCGCACGTGCAACTGTGTCCCGCACTTGCAACCATGGGCCCCGCACGTGCAGTCATAGGCTCTGTTTTCAGCAGTCCGAAATTCAACAAAATCTCCACTTTTCCAAGGCACCTTAAGGCTCGTTTGTAAGCAAAATTTCTTCATGGCAATAACATGTAAACATACTAAACATAAATTCATAGGTAATTAAGTCATAACTCACGCAGAGGGAATTTATATAGCTTGATCATATTTCTTTTTATCTTTTCATAGTGAACTATAAGAGCTGTAACATATAGAAAAGGAGAGATACAACATAGAAGGGTCATAATATGCAAAACTTGGAGATTGGAAGATGAATCTCCTTACGCTATCTCAAAGTAACCCATACTTTAACATTTAACCCTCAAACTAAGCAAATACCATGAAACTTGGTGAGCCTTATGGGTATCCTCCCAATCAAATTCGAAACCCTAATTTATATGAGTGAAAAGCTTCTTTCAAATACTTGAGGACAATCAATTAAAGGTAGTTTTAGAGTAATTGAGTTGCTTAATACTTAATTTGAGCTCCAATCCTTCAATTCTCTCAAATCCTTCAAGCTCCTCTAACTAATTTCCCTCTTCTCTCTCTTTCCCTTCTCTTCTCTTCCCTTTACTCTTTACTCTTTCTCCCGTAGATATTTTATGTTTTGATTCCAAGTCATCTAAGCCCCTTATAGCTATCAACTTCTTAAATTAGAAGTCTAAATAAACTTAATTAAGAATTGGGCCTAATTAAATCAATTTAATTCGTTTCGAATCAAATTTTTACGAAAATTTATATTATGGCCTAAAAATCATGGTGATCAAAACTGCAAAGTCAATTTCGGGTTATCGCGCCTCTAAGGCTTTCAATTTCCAATTCAAATGTCTTAATTCCAATAGATTTTCTCATAACCGACAGATATAATGTCATAAACATATACAATTCACACAATTAAACATAAATTAGCAGAAATTCCATGGCAGTATATATAATTTGTCTTAATTAAAAGTCTAAAGCATATATAAGAAGGTCGGGTCATTATAATCCTACCCCCTTAAATAAGTTTTGTCCCTCAAACTTGTTTTACCTCAAGTTAGAAATAACTCTGGGTACCGTTGTTTCATTTCTTTTTCTCTTTCCCACGTGGCTTCTTTCCCGTAATGTTCTTGCCATTCCACTTTCACCATTGGGATTACTTTGTTCCGTAGTTGCTTCTCTTGTCGCTCCACGGTTTGAACCGGTCTTTCTTCATAGGTTAAATTGTCATCCAAGGTAATTTGGTGGTACTCTATGGCATGGGACAGATCTGGGAGGTAACTTCGTAATATAGACACATGAAATACATTATGCACTTGGCCTAGATTTGGCGAAAGAGCAACTCGATAGTCTACCGGACCCACTTTTTCCAGAATTTGAAACGGACCAACATATCGGGGTGTTAACTTGCCCTTTTTACCAAATTTGGGGTGTCCTTTCATCGGAGTGACTTTCACAGAAACAAGGTTACCTACATCAAATTCCAAATCCCTTCGCCTGTGATCTGCATAGCTCTTTTGTCTACTTTGTGCGGTTTTCAACCTTTCCCTTTACATGACAATTTGACATTCAGTGGTGATACATACCATTAATTTAGGAACATTAATGTCCGTTCTAATGAGTTGGCAATGCAAAAAAAAAAAAAAAAAAAAACAAAAAACAAACAAACAAAGGCTAAACTATCACATTAAGGTGGGATCTACAGCAATGCCATCTCATTTGTGCAGCTTTAGAGCTGCTACTTTAGTGGTTCCAAACATTATTCTTTGACACTTATCTTTAGATGAATGGTGTGGAACAATACTCCTACACTATCAAATAACTTCTTCCCTCTCAATAAAGAGGTCTCTTCGCTCAAAAAAAATAATAATAAAATTTGAGAAGCGTCTTAGAGAAATTATTGATTAGTCTAGAGCACTATCAGGTGGTATTCTAAACATGTCGTGATTGATGAAAGATGTGAGATTTACAATTTTGTGTTGAATTATTAGAGAGCAAGATGGGATATGATGAATTGTAGTTGGTGAGGAGTAAATTCACGTGGCACCCTAGGAACATCAAATAATTTTTCGGTGTCTAGAAGAAGTTATTAGGTGGTTCGGGGGTGCTTCAAAAGTATTCACCCTGTTTGGTTTTTAATTTTTTTAAAATTTTCATACTTTTAATGATTTTTTTAAAAATATTTTAATTAATTAAAAAAAATTAGATTCACTTAATTAATATACTTAAAAAGTAAAAAAATTGTACAAAAATATTTTAAAAATTCATTTAATATAACAAAATACAAAAATGCAATACATTTTTTTTTTTTTGTAATTTTGTATTTAGTGAATTTTCCTAATTTTTTTTTTTTCCAAATATTATGGCTGTGTTTGGTTTTATTTTCAAATTAACTTTCAACAGGTGAATTCCCACTTGACATTTGGATAGGACACTCAAAATATGATTCCGCGTCTTAATTCAAATTACGGTTTGAAAATCCATTTGGCATCTCGTAGTTCATTTCTCTGCTTTGAACGTGACTGTCTTCTTCCTCTTTTACTCTGAAAAGCTTCCCCTTCCTTCTCCATTGTTTCTGAGAATTTCCCGTGACACTCGTCTTTCTTTCTCTTTTGATCTGAAAAGCTTCCATGTCCTTCTCCATCGTATCTGAAAATTTCGCGTGAACATCAGACATGAAAGCTTCGACTATTTGATAAGAATATGAAAATTTCGCGTGAACATCAGACATGGAAGCTTCGACTATCTGATAGGAAACTGAGTGTGGTGTGAGGTGGGATGACCGGCCGGTAGGCCTCCTGGTTATCCCTACCGACTTCCTGCTCTTCGACTATCTGAAGCTAAGGTTCATAAGGTTCAGGTTGTTTTTATTTTTTTTATAGAAAGGCTGAGGTTCAGAAGGTTTAGGTTGTTTTTTATTTTTATTTTTTACTTTTTATTTCTTATCTATTATTTTTTTATAATATTAATTATTTTTTAATAATATTACATCCGTATACTGAATTACTAAATTAATAGCGTGTAATAAATGAAAAAAAATTGATAATATTTTGTAAGGTTTACATTATGATTTGTATTTTAAAATATTACACTTAGTGTATTTATGTTAATTTTTATTAATATGTATTCTCAAAAGTTGTTGACTGTAACAAAATTTAAAAAAAAAATAACAAACGTATTGTAGAAGATGTCTGTACAGGCGTAAAAAATGAATTGATAGAAAATTTAATTGACATAAAATAATTGACATAGATTTATTTTAAAATGAAAAAAAAATTTTGAAAAAAAAATATTCAAAAAAAATTACTGAAAAAAAAATTAATTAAAAAAAAATCAAATTTTAATTTTAGTATTTTAAAAATAGTTTCGTTATTATTGTTGATAAAAAATATGGATATCGATATATGAGTTGTGTGTTTGATGATAAATTATTGGTTGAATTAAGTTTTGAAAACTGTTTTCAAAACACATCACCAAACAAATTTTCACATTTCACATGTCACATCAAACTTTCAAAACTTAATTCAAAATACATCTTTAAAACACAATTCAACACTCTATTTAAAAACCATAATCAAACAAATTTTCTACACTCAAATCATAATTCTACAACCCACAAACTCAAAATACAACTCATACTCTCAAATCACATTTACAAAACACAACTAAACGCAGGCTATATTTTTTAAACATATTTAGATTAGGTGTATATACAAAAATAAAAACAAATTGCATAAAATATTAAAAAATCACTAAAAACACAATAAATAAATAAATATAAATATAAATAAAAACTTAATTTTTTGGAACCAAACATGATGAATATGATTTGTGAAAGGGACAAGAGTTGTGATTTTATATTCAAGACATTAGAAGTAGTATTTTTCTAACAGCAAAAGTTAGTGCTTAGTTGTTAATTATTAATTTTCTAGAACCAAATATGGTGAATTGTTAATTTTCTATAACCAAACATGCTGAATATGATTTGTGAAAGGTATAGGACTTGTGATTTTATATTTGAGACATTGCAAGAAGTATTTTTTTATCAGTGAAGTTAGTGGTTAATTGTTAAATTCACATACATATACTTTGTAAGAAAATCTTGCCCTCTCATTCCACTTTAAGGCTATGTTTCGCGTGGGTTTTTTTTTTTTTTTTTTAGTCACAAAAAGACAAAATGTCACATCCAAACTATAATCATTTTATTTTTACTCTCACAAAAGTATTTAAAAAAAAAAACCCAAAAAACCAATCCCGAACGAGACTTTTTAGCCCAAGCTAAAATAGTTAAAAAATCAAAAAGTCAAAAAGCCAACTTACATCTCAAATGAAGGCTTAGAAGTGGGACCCAAGACCTCCCCTTTAGGAGAGATTTGATGGTTAAAGAGTTAGCCAATTAAGCTAAAATCCCTTGATTGACATTGAAAGTAGTATAAAATAATGTTTAATAATTGGTGAATAACATAATCACGTGGTTTCAAGAGCATCGAATAATTTTCTCTAGTGATGGTGAGGGACCATCAAGTATTTATCAAGATAATAAGTCATGTCACCACGTTAGAAGCAGACTATTACCAATCTTCTTTATTTATTTGCTAATTTTTTAAAAATACTTAACAGGCCTAAAATATCATTCAAGATGTGAATCATAAAAAAAATTATGATTTTTTATAATAGAGGTTATAAATTTTTGCTATAAAAATTATGATTTTTTAAGGAAAGTTAAGAATAGTAAAATTATAATGTGCACCAGTGGCAGAAAACAATAAATGATAGGAGGCACGTGAACCTCTCATTTTTTTGAAAATTATGTTAGTACCCATAAATATTAAGTATTTTGTAAAATCATATTAGTGCCGCTCCTAAATTATTTTAAAGTACCTAATATTTTTAATTTTTCAAAAAAAACTTTTATGTGATGTTGTAAGAAAAAAGTAATGATGTGCAAATAGAATGTTTGTACAAAAATTTTATACAAAATGAGTTAGCATCTTGTTTTTTTTTCTTCATTTTTAATCAAAACATTTATTATTGTCTTTATAATTTCACAAATGACATTGACACATTATGTTAATAAATTTTTTTATATGATTTTTTTGAGGAAGGATAAAATACCATAGATCAGTTGTTAATTATAAGGCAAAAAAATGTAAGAAGTTACAGGACAGTAGGAAGTGAGAAAATTATTTATTAAAAGATGGGAGTGAAACTCTTGTTATGTTTCCTTCTTCTTTTTTTCTTTTTTTTTTTTTTCACGAGAAAAATTGTATCACATAAGTGAATAATTATTTATGTCTTATACATTGATTTACAATTTTTTCAAAAATTTAAAGCTTCATTTAGAAAGTGCCCCTATTTCAAATTCCTAACTCTGTCGTTGAAGTGCACCCCGAAAGTTATTAATAATATATATATTATTTTTTGTGATAAAAATTATACTTTTTGTAATGAGCAAAAATTATACCTTGAGCTCAAAGTTATACATTTTGTGGTAAAATTATACTATTAGAATAAAATATGCATATTTTTTTTGTGCACATGGTAGCCAACACCACAAATATCCAACTACTCTCCATAAAAATTGAATCCATTACTTCACACCGAATTGAACTTTTCGATTTTATTAGATTTTTTTTTTAATCAGTAAAGAAAAATTTCATTAACAGCATGAAATTAAAGGTACATGAAGATGAAATATATCGAGAGAGATTCGGAAGGTACAAAAATATCCTTACTACTGCTACTCGCAACCATACAACCAACCCCTTTGCCTCACGATTTTTTAAACAAAAAAAGTTAAGAAGGACTTAACTGGAAAATAAAATACATGAACCACTACAAAATCAACCCACCAAAATACCCAATCTGCTCCTGCAAGCCTCTTTCGATTTTATTAGTTGATGAACCGAAACTGATCACATGTTACATTTTGATTTTACGAATTTTTGTATTTATCTAAATGAGAAATTTATAAGTTCTAATGGTTTAATTGAAACTTGTAAAATCTCACATCAAGAATTTTTATTACAAAATATGTAGTATTAGTTACTTATATTTGTAATGTTCAAATAATTAAAATATAAAAAGTATTTCTCATTAAAAAATCAAAATTTTTTAGACAATCAACTCGGTTCCATCGACCTTTCTTACTGTTAATTTCTGAGATACCGAGCATCATGCAAAGTTTTTTGTTCCTTTAGTTGATGCTTGAAGGGAATTCTATAATTTTTCCTTAAATCAATCAATGGCTCATCATCACATAATTATAATATGGTTTTACCCAACTCGGTGATACAATGTTTTTGTTTGGCAACTTGATTTTTTATTTATTAAAATAGTCTTAAAGAAAAAAAAGTTTTAAAAAAAAATTCTAAAAAACCACACAAAATAAAAGTCAAACACCTTAATAATTTATGATTTTTTAATAATTAAAAAGTCATTTTTAAAGATATTAAGCTCGTTTGGGATGTGAGTTAGCTTTTTAGCTTTTTACTTTTTTGGCTATTTTAGCCTGGAGCTAAAAAGTTTCGTTTGTGATAGACTTTTTAGTTTTTTTGATTTTTGTGAGAGAAAAAATGAAATGATTATGGATTGGATGTGACATTTTGTCTTATTTGGCTAAAATAGTCTATTTTATATGACTATTTTAATCCAAAACTACTTCCCAAACAAGCTCTAACTTCAAAAAATTATTTTAAAAAGAACAATTCAAAAACGAGACGAATATGTTTAAAATGAGGGAGCTGGACAACTGGAGTATAGAACACATCAATTACTATGTGTTGGTGTGGAGCAAACAAGGTCAATTGGAGTATAGAACACATCCATCATTATGTGTTGGTGTGGAGCAGACCAATCAAACGTTTATAATGATAATTATTCATTAGTCAAAAAATACTTTTTACATATGAAATATGGTGGCTTTCTTTTTTTTTTTTTTTTAAATTAAGAAATAAAAAGGAAAAATTACCTATAAATCCTATATGGAGGAAAGTTAAACCATTTGGTCCTAAGAGTTTTCTTATACACCAATTAGTCCTATTTTTACATCACAACATCATCATCAAAACAACATCAATATTCAAAAGAATCAGATCGGGAAGTTCTTTTCGTTTCAGCAGTTCAAGATCAAACATCACAACCAAACAACATCGTCATCAAAAACATCCAACTTGCTAGAGAGTCCACAGAAAGAAAATCGCAGTCTAGTTCAAAAAATCTGAAGATTTTTGTTTCAAACTTTCTCAGCATCCACACACACACACAACACAGGTAATAGAAAAATACATAAATTTTCAAATACCTGTTTCTGAAAATGGAAGACAACACATCCAAGTCCCCAAAAGCAGAGAAGGAAAAACCTCAAGAAGAGGCACCACCACCCCCAGAAGAAGCAGCAGCACCGCCGCCAAAACAAGGGGGTGGTGGTGGTGGATGGGGCGGTTGGGGTTTCTCTTCGTTCTCTATTTTGTCAGATCTCCAGAAGGCCGCTACTGTCATTGCCGAAGAGATCTCCCACAAACATCAATGATTGCGATGTTAGATTAATTAATCTGATGTTTGAATCTAATGTTTAAATGAATCTGATGTTTTGATGATGATTTGATGATTTTTTTTTTATAAAATAAATCTGATGTTTGAAACACCCATAAACGTTAAAAACATCGGATGTTTGATGATGTTTTGTTAATGTTTGATATTGTTGATGTTTTTGATATTGTTTTGTTGATGTTTGATGTTGTTGGTTTTTGTTGATGTTTGATGATGTTTTTTAGTGATGTTGGTGATGTAGTTGACGATGTTTGTGTGATGTTTAATGTTGTTTTGATAATGATGTTGTGATGTTTGATGTTGTTTTGATGACGATGATGTTATTTTGACGATGATGATGTTTGATGTTTAATGGTCATTAACATTGGGATGGGACCTAACGGTTCATAAGAAAATTCATAGGACCAAATGGGCTACAAGATACAAATTTGGGATTTATTGGTGCATCCCTCAAATAAAAAACAATACACTTTAATGTAGGGAAAATTATTTAGAAGTCCTATTACGGAGACTTATGTTACATATGGTCCTACTAAAAAACTTATGTTCCCATAAGTCCTGTGGGAAGTTTGTTGACACATTTACCCTCAATATTAGTTGTTAGTATCATAAATAAGTAATAAAACCATATATAGGAAATTGATATAAACGTAACGTAACGTGACATCTACATAAACGTAACGTGACACCTATATAAACGTAACGTGACATATCTACATAAACGTAACGTAACGTGACACCTATATAAACGTAACGTGACATATCTACATAAACGTAACGTAACGTGACACCTATATAAACGTAATGTGACACCAATATGAACGTAATGTGACACCTACATAAATGTAACGTAACGTGACACCTATATAAACGTAATGTGACATTTACATAAACGTAACGTAATGTGTCACGTTACGTTTCGCAAACTTAATAAGTTTTTATTTTTTTAATCCGTTTGTTTTGAAATAGATATATAATCTTAATATATTTTTATTTTGTATTATTAATTGTAAAATTTAAAAAATTATTTATTTTTTGAATTTTTTTATTTTTTTTATATAGAAAAATCAAAGAAAACATAGGCATTTAAAGAAAAAAAAAATCATTACAACAAAAACGAAATCAAATATCTTCTGCAATCAGTGTTCAAAACCTACTCCACAGCATCAGAAACGGATGTTTGTTTACTACACAAACAAGCATAACTTACACTAGTCAATAGGCAAAGCAAAGGATCGCTTGATTTCTTGCGACAGATTCCCCAACAAAGGCCATGGACTTCCCTCTGACAATCTCCAAGAATTGAGCAGCATCGAAGACCGGTAGCTCACATCCATCTGGTTTCCACCTCCACTTGCCTCGCAGATGATCAACGGGGAGGATTAAGGTGTGAAAATGGGGGGTAAAAAGATTAGGATCTTGTGGAATACATTCTTATGAAAATAGGACTTGAGACTCTATAAGAAATTACACAGGACTTAGCCTAGCATAAGGTTCAGAAAAAGGACTTATAAATAAGTCTCCCTTTAATGTATGTTACGATTTATCATTTATAAAAAAAATATATATATAAAAAAAAATCCATATGATACTACTTCATAAATTGCCTTTTTTATTTTGGTCAAGAAAAAGGGTTGGTTTTTGAAAACTTTCCATCTAAAACAAAACGTCATTTTTCTATTTATTATTCAGTGTGTTTGGTTTCAGTTTTTTGAAATCAATATTTTAAAAATTAAATTATTTTTTTTATATTATTTTTTGTTTTTAGTGAATATTTTTAAAATTTTAAGCAATTTTTTACCTTTTTAGTTGCACCTTAGATGTATCTAAATAGAAAAACATTTATGAAAAAAATATTTTTAAAAATTAATAAATACACAAAAATGCGAAAAATGTACTGAATTTTTTTTATTTTTGGTATTTAGCGAATTTTTAAAGATTTTTTTCACAAATATTATATTTTTCAAGTGTATTTATATTAGGTGTGTCTAAAAATTTTAAAAAAAGATTTGTTTAAAGTATTAAAAAAATTCATTGAAAATAAAAAAAAATACGAGAAATAAAAAAATAGAATTTTCTGAAAAGTATTTTTTTGGAAACCAAAACAAGAAAAATTAATTGAGATTTTATCCATTTTGTGGGTGGTGAAGAAAATGGATGGACAAGATCTCACCAATATATCAACACAAAATAATGTTAGGTAGATTTCTTAGGCCTGGTTTGACAATTATGATTGGGGCTATAAAAATACAAAAAAATAAAATAAAGTAGGTTAAATAAATTAATAAGAAAAAATATCATATTTAAAACATAATTATTTTATTTTTTCTCCCGAAAAAATAAAAAAAATTAACTCAAACAAATTTTTTAATCCTACACTAAAAAAGTTCAAATTCAAAAAAATCAACTAAAAAAGCTCTAACCAAACCACAACTAACTGTTCAAATCTACACACAAGCTTTGTGTATTGATTAGTATGTTAATTATATGAGAAAATTGTTAAAAAGTCTAACCTAAGAAGGGTATATATAAAGCATTAGGTCTAGTGAATATTTAAGTCATGTGAATATTTTTTGTTAATGAGAGGTCCACCCTTTGCAAAATAGTTTGATAATAAATCTTTTTGTTTGTTTTGAAAGACATTTTGTTTTCAATTTTACCTCTTAATTTATCTGTTGACTTTTTTTTACTATCTATTCAAATTATTTTCTATCTGTTTAAATTTATATCTATATGTTCAAATTTATATATATCTGTTCAAATATTTTTGACTATTTGTTCAAATATTTTTCTATCTATTTAAATTTTTTTTTATCTGTTGAAACTATCTGATGAATTTTTATTTTTATTTTTATTTTTTTATCTATTCAACTTTTTATTTGTTGAAATTTACATTTTTATCTCATCAAAGTTTTATCTGTTGAAATTTACAAGCTTATCTCTTCAAATTTTTATCTCTTGAAATTTGTAAAGATCAAAATCTAAGAGAGAAAAACAGATCAAACAAGGCCAAAATTTTTATCTATTGAAATCTGATTTTGTCCAAATAAATCAAGGTGGGTGAGAGAAAGCATAGGATCAAAGTCATAGAGAGAGAGAGAGAGAGAGAGAGAGAGAGAGGACTTGCAACTCAATACAGAACAAAAATTCAAATAGATCAAGGCCAATCCACTCTTAACCAATCGAATTCGAACCATACATATATACATACATATATATATACACCAGAACATCACTACTGTAATGCCCCCATTTTCTTGCCTAAATGGTTACACAATGATCATAGCTCTTTAAAGTAAAACTAATCACGAATCTTCATGATACAAATAGTTTTCATGCGATAATACAAATAATCCACAACAATTAATTTAACAACAAATACCCCCAAGGGTTTACAAGTTCCGAGGCTTGAGCTTGGTTACACAAAACGGTTATTCAAACCCACACACATAAAACCCTTGGCTTGAAATCAGAGTCACAGCAAATGAGCACAGCATGCTCTCTACACACATTTCCACGCCTTCAGTTAGGCGGAATCACCACATCCTTTCCTGCCCAAAAATCCTATAGGGTGAGCACAAAGCCTAGTAGGAAAATCCTTCACAAAGTATATACATTTTATACAAAACTCAAGAGATGAATGCATATGCCATGCTATACCTTTTTGAAAATAATTCACATTATCATCATTTGAAAACCATCATGCTCAATGATGAGATGTAATTTTCCATTGCTCAAAACTTAACAATTTAACTCAATGGACGATCAATATAACTCTGGTAATCCCTAGGTCAGTGTTTGCAAGTAGACTTTACGAGTACTACCAATTTGTCATTTTTACCAGTATCAACTGGAGCGCTCGACACACATAATCTATCATTTTTACCAGTCATGGCTGGAAGGCTCGACACCTATTTTTTGTCATTTTTACCAGTCACAACTGGAAGGCTCGACACCTATCATCTACACTACCTGTCAAGACTTACCACCGTATTTACCCAAAACAATTTCATGAAAACTCATTTCTCAACATTCTTTTCTCGATGCAAGTTTTCAAATCAACTTTCACAGTTCAATGTTATCAAATGAATTGATGTGCCAATGCAACGCTGATCAATCCATTACAACAATTCTTTCATTTCCAATTCTTCCACACAATACTACCATTGTGATCAAAATTCTCATTTCTCCATTCAATGCAATTTCACAAGATGAATAAATACTTTTATTTCAATTCATCCAAGGGATAACATAATTCCCACACTTTAAACATTTCCAACAACTTAGTCATTTCAATACTATATCAACACTTTTAAATAAAAATTTCCAAAATGAGCAAGAACCCTCATACTTCCCAAAATTTATCATTTATACAACATAACAAGAAATTTTCCAAACATCATTTATCTCGGCATTCAAAATAAATATAACAATATCAACCATGGATTTTCAACTTCTCTTTTAAAAATCCCCAATTTCTAGGTTTTCTCACCAAAACCATCTATATTCAAACATTTGACAAGATCTCACCAAAACATCTTTCTTTCATCAACATAGTTCAAAAACCCCAATTTCTATCTCAAGGATCAAAATAGTAAACCATTTTCAAAATCACTCTTTTTTCTTGAATCAACAACAAATTTTCAAAAGTAAACAAAGGATGATTTTGAAAATCATCTTGATCTTGCAAAAACATATATATAACTCAAAGAAAATCCCTACCTCAAGTTTGAAGAAGAAAAAAGTTGGAACCCCCAAAATCAACGACGATGAAACTCAATCTCCACCGCACACAACGAAGCTCTCGAGAAGTTACACAACATGAAGGAACTATGGGCAAAATCCCAATGGATTTGGAGAAATCAAAGGAAGAAGATGATTTCTAGAGAGAGAGGCTCTAGATCTGCAGATTTGAGACTTTTAGAGAGAGAGAGGATTGCAAAAAGTGATCTAAAATGTCACTTTCGTGTCTTTGTTATCACCAGTCTGCCGAGCATGGAAACCCCCGCTCGAGCATCGAACCTGAACTCCGCCGGCGTGAAACCCTGCGCTCGAGCGTGAAATACGCTCTCCCAGTATTTTTGCAGATACAGTCCCTCTGCTCGAGCGTGGAGCAAAATGTGTGAAGACCGCTCGAGCGTGAGAATACCCGTTAGAGCGGAGGAGCCAAATTCTGGGCAACAAAGGCTTGGAAAAACAAGCAACCAACCTGCTCCAAACACACAACCACAACCCAAAACCAACAATAAGGTGAAGACAAGGGAAGGAAGACAAGAACCACCATCTAAACACATACAAACCCGATTCCGGAACACCACAAGGAACGGTTCAAAACCAGGGTCGCTATAACCTCCCTCCCTTAAAGAATTTCGTCCCCGAAATTTCAAATCATGTTTCAAAACCATGTTATTCCCACAAGTTCAACACCATGACCCATTCTCTAGTTATCTATTCACACCGACTCGACTTACAAGTCCAAATTAAAATGAAATTTTCAATTTTTCCAAAACATTTATAATGTTTAACCAAAATCTAAATTTTCAAAAATTGCACATAGCATATACAATGCTTCCAAAAATGATACAACATCATCAATATTCCACATTCTCAAAACACATACAATGTTTATATTGAATCCATGTTCTTCCCAAACAATTATAACATATACAATGCTTATACTTCTCATTAACAAAATTAATTCTCAATACATGCTCATGTATCAACAAACAAATCCGGATATTTCTCTCGGATTTCTAAGTCACGTTCCCAAGTCGCTTCATCGACTCCGTGATGTTTCCACAACACTTTTACCAAGGAAATTGTCTTGCCTCGCAAAACTTGATCCCATGTATCCAAGACCCTCACCAGTCGATCCAATCCAACACGTGCGATGGATCTGGCTCATATTTTCGAAACATACAAATATGAAACACATCATGAACCTCAGAAATCTGTGGCGGTA
The DNA here is from genome assembly GCA_025200525.1 of Camellia lanceoleosa. NCBI lineage: Eukaryota > Viridiplantae > Streptophyta > Magnoliopsida > Ericales > Theaceae > Camellia > Camellia lanceoleosa. Next base: position 73,097,057 of record CM045769.1, read on the forward strand.
ACGCCAAAGGATAAACAACTTTCCCAATCCGTTCAAGGATCTCAAAAGGGCCAATAAACATAGGGGACAACTTCCCACTCTTCCCAAACCTTATCAAACCCCGTCTAGGTGATATTTTCAAAAAGACATTATCTCCCCCCTCAAAAGACAAAGGTCTTCTCCTATGGTCGGCATAACTTTTCTGGTGACTCTAAGCCGTAGCTAGCCTCTTACGAATAAGTACAACTTTCTTTGTAGTTTCCCGAACCAACTCTGGACCCAACAAAGATGCATCACCCACCTCGGCCCAACACACTGGAGATCTACACAGTTGACCATACAAGGCCTCAAACGGTGCCATGCCAATACTCGATTGGAAACTATTGTTGTAGGCAAACTCTACTAAGGGTAGGTGTCTCTCCCACAACCCCTTAAAATCAAGGACACAGCCTTTAAGCATATCCTCAAGGATCTGAATAGTATGCTCGGACTGCCCGTCAGTCTGAAGATGATACGCAGTACTAAAAGTCAATCTAGTGCCCAAGGCACTCTGCAAACTCTGCCATAACTGAGTAGTGAAACACGGATCTCTATCCGAAACAATCGTCACAGGGACGCCGTGTAACCTCACTATGTCCCTAATGTACAAGTCGGCAAGATAATCTACCGAGTCACTTGCGCGCATGGGAAAAAAATGCGCTGATTTAGTCAAACGGTCAACTACCACCCAAATAGCATCACAAGCCCCGTTGAGTCATCGGAAGACCCACAACAAAATCCATCGTGATGTGTTCCCACTTCCACTCAGCTATAGGCAAGGGTTGCAACAAACCCGTTGGCCTCTGATGCTCGGCCTTCACTTGTTGACAAGTAAGGCACTTTGATACAAACACAGCCATATCGTTTTTCATACCTCTCCACCAAAACTAGCGACTAAGATCATGATACATCTTGGTGCCTCTCGGATGCACCGCAAGGCGCGAATGATGAATCTCTCGGAGTACTTCCTCTCGACAAGACTCCGGTACAAACAAGCGATCACGGTATCTCACACTCAGGTCGGGATACACAGTCAAACCTCTATCTACTTTCCCATTGGAAATCTTCTCTCAGAACGATTCAACCTCAAGGTCACCCTTTTGCGCTTCCAACACTCGGTTCACATGTGTAGGTTGTGCAATTACTGAAAACAAAGCTGCGAATTCAACAGACTCGCCCAGTTGCAAGTCAAACTCATTAAGAGTACCCAACATTTCCCATTCTCGGATGGCGATAGAAGCTATAACGCTAGCTGGCTTTCTACTCAAAGCATCAGCCACAACATTGGCCTTCTCGGGATGATAATGCAACTCAAAATCATAATCCTCTATGAATTCCATCCACCTCCTCTGTCTCAAATTTAAGTCTTTCTGTGTAAACAAATACTTCAGGCTTTTATGATCAGAGAACACTTCAAATTTCTCACCATACAGATAGTGCCTCCAAATCTTCAAGGCAAATATCACTGCTGCTAACTCTAGGTCATGGGTAGGATAATTCCTCTCATGTGTTTTCAACTACCGTGAGCCATAGGCTACCACTTTACCCTCTTGCATCAATACACAACCTAAACTCTCCCTTGAAGCATCACAATATACTGAATAACTCAAATCCCTCTCTGGAATAATCAATACTGGAGCAGTGGTGAGTCTAATCTTGAGCTCTTGGAACAACCTTTCACAAGTCTCACTCCACACAAACTTGATTTCCTTTCTAGTCAACTTAGTCAAAGGTGAAGCTAGTCTAGAGAAATCCTTCACAAACCGACGGTAATACCCGGCTAACCCCAATAAACTACGAATCTTGAAAGCATTCTTAGGTTGTGCCCAATCTTGCATTGCCTCTATCTTGGATGAATCTACAGTCACCCCTTCCCTTGACACTACATGCCCTAGGAATTTAACCTCTTCCAACCAAAAGTCGCATTTCTCAAACTTAGCATATAGCTTATGGGCTCTAAGTGACTCAAGTACTATTCGTAAATGTTCCTCGTGTTCCTCCTCTGAAGGTGAATAAATCAAAATGTTGTCTACAAAGACAAGCACAAAACAATCTAAGAATTCATGGAAGATCCGATTCATCAAATCCATAAACACAGCTGGAGCATTAGTTAGCCCAAAAGGCATCACAAGAAACTCATAATGGTCATACCGCGTACAGAATGTCGCCTTCGGGATATCCTCCTCCCTTACCCCCAACTGATGATAACCCGATCTCAGGTCCATCTTAGAGAAACAACAAAACCCCTTTCAACTGATCAAACAGATCATCTATACGAGGCATTGGGTACTTATTCTTAATAGTAACCCAGTTCAACTTCCTGTAATCAATACAAAGCCGTAATGCTCCATCTTTCTTTTTAGCAAAGAGAGCTGGTGCTCCCTAAGGTGAAGTACTGGGGCGAATAAAGCCCTTATCCAACAATTCTTGGAGTTGAATCTTCAACTCACTCAATTCAGCAGGTGCAAATCTATATGGAGCCATAGAAACCGGTGCCGTGCTAGGCACTAAGTCAATAGAGAACTCAATCTCTCGGTGAGATGGTAAACTAACAAGATCCTCAAGAAAGACATCCGCGTATTCACAAACTACCCTCAGCAACTCAACTCGAATCTCATCACACACACTACTTAGAAAGCTAGCAAAGAGACACCTAATTTCATTCCGCCCACGCAGATCATACGCCGGTGATAAGACCCGATCCACCCGGTCCCCCAAGAAATAAAAACAATCACTGCTCAAGGTGCATTCAGTAACTTTCTGACGGTAGCAATCTCTAACAGCTCGGTATGACGATAACCAATCCATACCCAATATGACATTGAAACTTGACATATCTAGCAATGCAAAAGCAAACGGAAGTCGATGCCCGGCAACTTCTATCTCACAATCATGACAACCTCGGTCTAAATCAACCGCACCCCCAACAAATGATTCTACTCTCAGCGGAGACGCTGACTGTGCCACCTTTAACCCCAATGTAGAAACAAATGCAGCAAAAATAAATGAATGAGATACACCCGTGTCTATCAGTACATTAGCCAAAGTATTGCACACAACAAAAATACTTCTCACAACGAAGGTTCCCGGCAACTGCTCTGGCGTAGTAACAGCATACACACGCCCCTGTGGCCCCTGATGAACTTGCTCTCCTCTCGGAGCATAGGCCTGATGTACTGATTGAGCCGAAGCGGCTCCCTGATTAGCTCATGAAGCCTGAGCTGATTGACCCTGCTGGTGGCTCTGAGTCTACCTCGACCCTGATGCGCTAGATCCGCCTCCCAACTGTGGGCAAGTTCTCTTCATATGCCCGGGTTGACCACACTGGTAACAATTAAACCCTTGTCCCCTATTATAGGACTGAGACTGACTCTGCGATTGATTAGGTGGTGGTGGTGGCAACATCAACTGCCCTTCTCCCTTCTGTGGACATGAAAAGGTTTTGTGACCTAGTTGGCCACACTTGAGACACGTGAAGCCACCCGATGTACTTCTTCCCGAACCCGAACTAGGTAAAGGAAAAGTGGATTTAGACTGCTGTGGTTGGGACTGGGATGAAAAAGTACCCCTACTCTTCTTATTCTGCTTATAGTCTCCTTGAGACTCTTGGCCCCTAGACCTCGAACTCTGAAGCCTCTCCTCCTCGGCTTGCACGGAAACCTCTATGTATGCCGCTGACTCTACAAGGCGGTCATAGTTCCGGATCATGTTCCCAACAATTTTAAAGAAAATCTTGGTTTTTAACTTGTTCTCGAATTCAATGCAATGGCGCTCTTCCGTTGCCACCAACTCTGGTGCAAATCTAGATAAACTTGAGAAGACTGCCTCGAACTCAGCCACGGTCATGTCGAGTGGTTTGAGGTCTTTGAACTCTTGCCTCAATCTCTCCCTAGCAGCAGGAGGTAAATACTTATCTTGGAAAGCAACTACAAAAGCTTCCCATGTTGGCTCCACTTTGACCTTGGCATACTTCCACCACTGACTCACATCCCCTTTAAGGTAGTAACTTGCTAGAATCACCCTCAACTCGCTATCATCAATGTGAAGCATCTCAAATGTCTTCACTGTTCGTTCGAGCCACTCATCCGCTTTCTTGGGCTCGAGGCCACCATGGAACTCATCCGGTTTGGCCCGCAAAAACTCCCGAGTAAGGAAACTAGACCTTGCCTCAACGGTATTCTCTCGGGCTTGGTTATCAGCCCTCAACATGTTCATAGCCCCAGCTATCTCTTGGGCTAGGGTCTTCATTGCGGTTTGACCAGCCTGTTCTGCTTGTTCGGCCATATTAGCTTGGTCTGACTCCTCTTCTTGCACCGGGACCTCCTGTGCCGGTACCTTATGCACACCCCAACAAGGCCTGCCACGTCTCCCGAATCTACCACCACGGGTTTGACCTCTTCCTGACATCCTATAAAGGACACTAGAAATGATTCAGCACACTAACCCATACGTGCCCACAATTCACCTCACACGTCTATTCACCGCAATTCTATATATTTATTTCACTACTATATAGACATTTCAATTTCATTCCACATAAGCACTTAGTCATGTAAACACATACGTATTATTCTTTCATGATGAAATTCGTCCCATGAAAAATCAATAATTCTTAGTAGAACGAGTATTGATCAAGTACCCTTCTAAAAAGACCTCAAGGAATTTAACAGGCACAAACAACATCCCAAAAGTCCAATCCCATACCCATATAGTCACGTAAGCATGTTATCACATAATCACAAAATGCATAACATCTTTCTATCATGCAACCTATAAGGCAACATAAACCCATTGTGGTTAAAAAACCACTTCCCACGAGCTCCAAGTATTCAAACCCGGTAGCTCTGATACCAAGTTGTAACGCCCCCATTTTCATGCCCAAATGGTTACACAATGATCATAGCTCTTTAAAGTAAAACTGATCATGAATCTTCATACTTACATTACATGATACAAATAGTTTTCATGCGATAATACAAATAATCCACAACAATTAATTTAACAACAAATACCCCCAAGGGTTTACGAGTTCCGAGGCTTGAGCCTGGTTACACAAAACGGTTATTCAAACCCACACACATAAAGCCCTTGGCTTGAAATCAGAGTCACAGCAAATGAGCACATCATGCTCTCTACACACATTTCCACGCCTTCAGTTAGGCGAAATCACCACATCCTTTCCTGCACAAAAATCCTATTGGGTGAGCACAAAGCCTAGTAGGAAAATCCTTCACAAAGTATATACATTTTATACAAAACTCAAGAGATGAATGCATATGCCATGTTATACATTTTTGAAAATAATTCACATCATCATCATTTGAAAACCATCATGCTCAATGATGAGATGTAATTTTCCATTGCTCAAAACTTAACAATTTAACTCAAGGGGCGATAAATACAACTCTGGTAATCCCTAGGTCAGTGTCTGCAAGTAGACTTTACAAGTACTACCAATTTTTCATTTTTACCAGTATCAATTGGAGGGCTCGACATCCATAATTTGTCATTTTTACTAGTCACGGCTGGAAGGCTCGACACATATTCTTTGTCATTTTTACCAGTCACAGCTGGAAGGCTCGACACCTATCATCTACATTACCTATCAAGACTTACCACCGTATTTACCCAAAACAATTTCATGAAAACTCATTTCTCAACATTCTTTTTTCGATGCAAGTTTTCAAATCAACTTTCACAATTCAATGTTATCAAATGAATTGATGTGCCAATGCAATGCTAATCAATACATTACAACAATTCTTTCATTTCCAATTCTTCCACACAATACTACCATTGTGATCAAAATTCCCATTTCTCCATTCAATGCAATTTCAGAAGATGAATAAATACTTTTATTTCAATTCATCCAAGGGATAACATAATTCCCACACTTTAAACATTTCCATCAACTTAGTCATTTTAAGACTATATCAACACTTTTAAATAACAATTTCCAAAATGAGCAACAACCCTCATACTTCCCAAAATTTATCATTTATACAATATAACAAGAAATTTTTCAAACATCATTTATTTTGGCATTCAAAATAAATATAACAATATCAACCATGGATTTTCAACTTCTCTTTAAAAAATCCCCAATTTCTAGGTTTTCTCACCAAAACCATCTATCTTCAAATATTTGACAAGATCTCACCAAAACATCTTTCTTTCATCAACATAGTTCAAAAACCCCCAATTTCTATCTCAAGGATCAAAATAGTAAACCCATTTTCAAAATCACTCTTTTTTCTTGAATCAACAACAAATTTTCAAAACTAAACAAATGATGACTTCGAAAATCATCTTGATCTTGCAAAAACATATATATAACTCAAAGAAAATCCCTACCTCAAGTTTGAAGAAGAAAAGAGTTGGAGCCCCCAAAATCAACGACGATGAAACTCAATCTCCACCGCACACAACGAAGCCCTCGAGAAGTTACACAACTTCAACGAAGGAACTATGGCCAAAATCCCAATGGATTTGGAGAAATCAAAGGAAGAAGATGATTTCTAGAGAGAGAGGCTCTAGATCTGCAGATTTGAGACTTTTAGAGAGAGAGAGGATTGCAAAAAGTGATCTAAAATGTCACTTTTGTGTGTTGTTATCACACGGTCCGCTCGAGCATGGAAACCCCCGCTCGAGTGTCAGACAAAAACTCCCGCTCGAGCGTGAAACCCTATGCTCGAGCGTGAAATACGCTCTCCCAGTATTTTTGCAGATACAGTCCCTCTGCTTGAGCGTGGAGCAAAATGTGTGAAGACCGCTCGAGCGTGAGAATGCCTGTTAGAGCGGAGGAGCCAAATTCTGGGCAACAAAGGCTTGGAAAAACAAGCGACCAACCTGCTCCAAACACACAACCACAACCCAAAACCAACAATAAGGGGAAGACAAGGGAAGGAAGACATGAACCACCATCCAAACACATACAAACCCGAGTTCGGAACACCAGAAGGAACGGTTCAAAACCAGGGTCGTTATAACTACCAAAATCAATAAACATATATATAAAAAATAAAATCAGTAAATAAAATCTTTGATACATATGTATATGAATGTTTATATATATATATATATGTTTATACAAACTAGTCACATTATATATAGACCCTAACATCACAACCAAAATCAATCAACATATCTAAATGAAAATATCAGTGAATAAAATCTTTGTTACGTATCTATATAAACTAGTTACATTATATATATACACACCAGAACGTCACTACCAAAATCAATCGATATATATATAAATGAAAATAAAATCAATGATTAAAACTGTGTGGTTCACTATTTTTGAAGGATGTTTCAGGGGATTTCGTTCTTGCTGTTATCAGCACCAAAAAGAGTGTTAGGCACATGTTCTATGTTGTTTATGAGGAGTTCTTGAATGCTCAAGGGGCAGAGAAGTTGGTCCATGCCAGCTTCAGATGGAGATCAAGGAAAGAGGTTGTGAATTGGCTAACATCTATGTTATCAAAGAAGCATCGATTAAGCAAAGAAAGAGACACTTCTCTCTCTCTCTCTCTCTCTCTCTCTCTCTCTCTCCCTCAATCACAGAAGCAAGGTTGTGCTACCAGATTTGGTCACTCCAACCAGATCTGAGTTAAGGAGAAAAAGAGAGATCTCACGATCTTTTTGGCGAAATCTTCATGAATTGGAGAATAGGATTATCGAGTATAGATTTGAGAGGTTCTTAGAAAATTGAAGAGTTTCAATACACAAGCTCTCTCTCTCTCTCTCTCTCTCTCTCTCTCTCTCAATCACAGAGGCGAGGCCATCAGCAGCAAAGGCGAGATGCAAGAACGGCTCCGTTAATAATGAAGGGTGGCGATGTCCAAGAGGAGCAACGGTCAGAATTTGAAGAGAGAGAGAGAGAGAGAGAGAGAGAGAGAGAGAATGGTGAAGAACAATGGTTTCAAAAAGGGATAATTACATTTTACCCCCTGTGGTTTCACGCGTTTTCACATTACCTCTCTGACATTAATAAATATACTCATAAACACCCTGTGGTTTTGACTGAAGTGCAAAAGTGATGGGATTTGGTAAACTTAACAGCGTCGGAAGAAGCCAGATACGTCTTGACTTGGAATTAAGTGTTTTGGCGCCAAAATTGGAAGGTTAAATGACCAGTTTTCCCTTCCACTTGCTTATATAACCATCAAGCCACCAAATCCACTTTTTCCAGCCAAAACAATTCCAAACCCACTTTTTGTAGTCAAAAAAATTATGGGACCACTTCCATTTTTGAAGATGTCATCCTCCCAAGGTCCCACTATAGTGGACAAAGTTTATCTCGTACATGCTACTGTAGCCAAAGATCTCTGGTGAGAATAGCTTGGAGAAATGCAAATATGGGAAGAAGATTTATAGGATGTGCAAATTTTGGGGTAATCACTTTCAATATTTAGTAATTAAGTAATTAATTTATTTATTTGTTATATTATATACTATTGAAATAAAAATCTAAACTTATTTATTGAAATTTTCAAATTCATGCTACTTGTGAATATTTTGAGTGGATTGACCCACCATTGTGCCGCCACTCGCGTGATCTACTACCAAGACTCATGTAACGAGTAAATCATACGGAGTTAGAAGTTAAAAAAACCTCAAAAAAAGAAAAATTTGCATCGGAGAATGTTGCTAGGAAGCTGGATATTGTTTTTATACTATATTGCATGTACTCTAAAATGAAAGCAAAAAAAAAAAAAAGTGATATGTAACTTGATATGATGAAGGAAGATATGTAATATTGAAGACAATTTTTAGATATAAATGAAATATATTTTTGAAGTATTACAAAACTTGTTCAATTCCAACACCTGAAGCATGTTCATTAAGCATCAACATTTAACGCACAAAACCTAATCCCTAAGATCAACATTTCAACATTTGAATTACAAAACATGTTTAATGTTCACCAACATTCTAACATTTTGATCACAAAAACTATTTAATGTTCATTAAGCATTAATACTTGGCTGAACCATTAGAACAAGCCTTTGCAAATATTGTTCTACCAACCTCAACTAAGCCTTACAAATATCTGGAATAGACATTTTAATTATCAGCAACAGGCCTTACAAAAATGGAAAAAAAAAAAAAAAAACAACTACGACAACAACTTTTCAATCATCAGATAGGCTACGTAAACCTAATCCCTCAAACCCTTTGCTCTATCCTTTGCATTCATCCCAGGTGCTACAAGTCCCCTTCCAGATTAGGGCACATGTCTAGCTGATGCAAAACTAACAACAACTCTCGTTGATGCACTTCCACTTGCAGTTACTCCACAAGGCATTGTTGGTTGTTTTTGAGCAGTGGCAGCTAGTTGGGATGAAGATAGGTGAGTATTGGCAACTTGTTGGGATGAAACAGGATGAGTGCCAGCTGGTTGGGATGAAGATATGTATGTTGCAGCTTGTTGAGATGAATCATTTGAGAACTGCAATAAGAATACAAATTGAAATGCACAAAATGAAATTATTGAAATTGAAATGAATTTACTTTGTATACAAATAGCGCCTTACAATAAATTGAAATTTACCTTGCTTGGTTGACTTGTAGATTTTCTAGAACTGGTGGTGGTCCACCCATTCTCTTGAACATTTGAGATTTTTTTATGTATTGGACCTTTGCATGATCTTTTGTTGTGTCCAAAACCCACACACTTTGCACATTGCATTGTTTTGTTCTTCCTTGACACCTTATGTAGATTCTTAGGCTCATCAACAACTTTCTTCTTCTCTGCTGGTTTTCTGTAGTAAGGAGGGGTTATGGCATCATATCCAGTCTCAATCCAAACATGTTCCCCTGGCACAAAATTTATCATGAAAGAATATGTCCTCAAGTATGTCTCCTTGCCGAAGTAATTATGCACATAAGCTTCAGGTTTCTCCCTATTAAGGTATATACAACTTATGGCATGTTTACAAGGTACACCTGTTAGGTCCCAATACTTACACCCACATGTTCTTGCCCTCAAATCTACTACATGAGTTGTATCATAATAATCCACCTCAAACTTTAAGTAGATAGTTGGACAAAGCAATTTCGAGCATCCTCTTTCTTTGACTCTAGTTTCTGGTGCACAGTTGGACAAATAGAGCCACCATATTTTTCCATTCCATTTTTCTTGACTTGTATTCTATTCATCAGTTTCCTCCTAATCAACTATACCATTGAGATGATTGGTTTATCCCTTGTTGAAAAAATGTAGTTGTTGAAAGACTTAGTCTGATTATTCACTTGAATATCACACTTGGATCTTGTGCTGAAGTAAGACCTGGTCCATGTTTCAGGATTTTCTTGCATCAACCACTCATTTGGCTTTTTTTCTTTGTCCAATTCTCCTTACTTTTTCATGTGATAATCAAACTCCCTCTTTGTCCCATGCTTTGTAGCTTTCCACATCAATTCGTTCAACTTTTTCCCCCTGAACTTTCTGTTTAAAATTGGTGTAGAAGTGCCTCAAGCAATACCTATGCTCAAGATTAGGCAAAACCTATGTAAAGGTGTGCACTAATCCTTTTTGTCTATCTGAAATGAATGTCTAACCAATGTCAGTGCCATCTCCTATGTCCTCTATTAATTGGATCAGAAACCATATCCATGAATCCTTGCATTCAGCCTCCACTACAACAATGGCAATGAGAAACATGTTGTCATTACCATTAAGAGCAATGGCTAGTAAAAGCTAGCCCCCATACATGCCTTTCAAAAAACAACCATCTAACCCAACAACAGGCCTGCAACCTTGGAGAAAACCTTGTTTCTGTGCATCTAGTTTGACATACAATCTCTTAAAAATAGGTGTAAGTTATATGTTAGGCCTTTCTACTTGATCATCATCTTCTTCAACTATAGGTTTGTCCAATTTGATCACTAAGCAACCATTTGGATTATGCTATTTGGCTATCTCACAGTAATCCCAAAGTCTAGCATACTGCTTCCTCAAATCCCCTTCAATTGTTTCCTTTGCTTTTCTTTTTTCTCTATACACTTGACTCTTACTTACATTAACCATTAGTTCTTTATGAATGCCCTTTTGCATGGCTGAGATATCTATATTAGGGGAATTTCTCAATCTTTCAAGGTATTTTTGTGATAAATACCTTGAGGTAACTAGATGGTTGTCATAAGTCCTACCACATGAATGACCTGGTTGTAAGCTTGTGATTTGAAATGTGCTTTCATTTTGCATTGGGGATGCATGAATTCTAGAACCACACTCTTATTTACACACTGCAGTAATCCTCTTATTTTCATTTTTAGTTGCACTTGTCATTCCTTCAATGCATTCCTAAAAACTTGTGCATTCTTAAATCTCATCTCCATTTTTAGTTCAAGTTTCACCATATCCACATCCTTATTAAATTTTGCAAACCTATTATCCATTTCCTCCTCATTTGATGATCCATACAATATATGCATCTCAAAATCTTGATTTGAATACCATTCATTAGAACGTAAAGTGTTTGGTTCATTTCCTACATTTGATTCAACCCCCAAGTTTGTCTCAACACCCACATTTGATTCTACCCCCACATCTTTATCAACATAAGCAAATATATCTTCATCTTCACTCCCCTCTAACCTATCATTCATCCACTCTGGATCTGTGCTATCACTACCATCAGAGTCATTCATTTCCTTATCACCTCCCTCTTTTTCTTCCATTTCAGTCCCATTTCCCCATTCATCTTCTTCCATTTCAAGCCCATTTATCCCCTCTTCATCTAATTCTATTTGTGGAATTTGTGGCCCTTTTATGACTTCCTCATTAGGACCTAAGACCTGAAATGCCTCATGACCTTTCTCCACATATAAGGCAACCACATTTAGACCCATATAATGGAATAACATATCAATTACGTCCCTATCTAAATTCATCTCCCTAAGACCAATGTGCAGTATTTCCCCAGGAACTCTATAATACAGTTGGCTAGTAGAGGGATGACCTAGGCTCAAGTACAACTTTTGAAAATAAAAAAACCCAACCATATTTGGATCAAAGGATTGAAAGTAATCGACTTTCCCTCCCTTATACACTATATTTGGAGGCTTAGTAAAGTAACCTCCACGATGTAACTCAATACTAAAATATGTTTCCATCACCTCACTCTAATTAATACAAGATACAAAATACAAAAATAATATATAAACAAATCAATGCCTGAACATTACAACACACAAAAGAAAAAATGAAAAAAAAGAATACATAAACAAATAAAAAACCTAACAATAAATAGACATATTGTCTCCTAATACACAAGAAACAGTTAGGGGACCACTATCAACCCCACCTCTATGAACAAAAATCATAAAAACCCAAATATTTTATATCCTAGTCATGCATCAAAATCAACAAAACCCCAAATTTGTAGCCATTTTTTCATTATAAAAAAAAACCCCAATTTTTTATTCCAGATATATCTATCTTCGTGTGCTTAAGTTAAAAAAAAATTAAATAAATAAATAAATAAATAAAGAATGATGAAACACTTATACCCCACAACTTTATTGACACAGAAAATACAAACTCTACCAAAAAAAGCTAACAATAAGACAACCTTAACAACAAAGCTAACAAAATGCCGACAAACATACATCGGAAAGAATAACCTACCAATAAAGCCATTTTTAATTTTTTTTTATTTGCAAAAATCAAACAAGTCATTTTCCAAACATATTATACAATAAATTTAAAGAATCGTAATCAAATCAACAAATAGTCACAGAAAACATCAAACATTCAATAAATTTAGGGTTCATCGATTGTTACTTGGAGTAAAATTTCCAAAAGCAGATTCTTTGTAGTCTCAATTGATTGTTACTGATTTGATTTGCAAATCCTTTGAAACCCTAATCCATGTGTATCTCTCTCTATCTCTCTTACTCTGAAAATCGTAATGAAGCAATTGAAGGGATTGTAGCATGTAAGCAATATAAATATCTAAGGGTATTTTAGTATTTTCAGTAATTCTGTCACGTCTCGTCACTTTTGCAATTCAGTCAAAGCCACAGGGTGTTTATAAGTACATTTATCAATGTCATTAATGTGAAAACATGTGAAACCATAAGGGGTAAAATGTAATTATCCCTTTCAGAATAGAAGAAATGGGAAAAAAGATGGAAGAGAGAGAGAGAGAGAGAGAGAAAAGTGTTTGATTATAGGAGGATGACACGAGTGAATCATATATATATAAGGGTAATTTGGTAATTTTACGAGAAGTTGTCCTCGTGGACATAATATTTTAGTGATTGAAGTGTTGAACAAAGAAAATTTAAATTTGGATTTTTCAATCGAATGCTCTAATTATATTTTTCAGTCGAATGCTCTAATTATATTTGGCATACTAGAACAAAAATATTATTCATGCAGAATTTTTATATGAAATTTGTCACTAAAGTGATACAGTGATGACATTAATGTAATTAGCAGGCGACACGTGTGATGCATGTACAATTCAGATAACTAATAATAAAAAATTTAATATCATAATATGTATGTTAATAAAATCTAAGGTCTTGGGTTCAAAACTTGCTTACACTATGTATAATAATTTTTTTTTAATTTTTTATTTTAACATATATAAAGTTGCTACATGGCATGAGAAGAGAAATGTTTAACTAAACTAATTTAGGCCTTCACTTAAAAATAGTATAGAATGAATGTCATTTATATAAAGCACTTCGTTTTAAAATAAGGAAAATATAGCGATCTCAGGTTTTACCCCTTGTTGTACAGTGATCCGGACTTGGTTCTGTGGATGTTAGCAGTTGTTTATATCTTGTTTACATCCTTTCATACTTCGTATTTGAGTTATAGGATGTGTTGGGCAAGTTTGTTATAGGTTGGTTGTGTTTGGAAACAAAAGGTTGTTGCCCAGAATTTTGGTCCTTCGCTCGAGTGAGGAGTTTGTCACTCGAGCGAGCTTCTTGTTTTGGTCCTTCGCTCGAGCCAGGGTTCCTTCGCTCGAACGAGAGTTGAGTTTTTGTGTCTGGTGGCTCGAGCCAGTGTTGCTTCGCTCGAGCAAGAGATTGCGTCTGGTTCTGGACCTGAGAGTTGCATTTCTTGGCTCGAGCGAGCTTTTCTTCGCTCGAGCGAGCTGGTTTGTTCTTCGCTTTCGGCGAGCGATCGCTTTCGAGCATGCGTTTGATTCGAACTGAGGGTTTGAATTGTTGGCTCGACCGAGAGGTCCTTTGCTCGAGCGAGGTAGGTTTCTTGTGTCTGGTCGCTCGAGCGACCAAGTATTCGCTCGAGCGAGCCTGTTGTATATCTGTAGGCAGTAACGGGGAAAACATCAGTTTTTCATCCCCTTCTCTTTCCCAAACCCTAGCACTAACTCTCTCTCTCTCTCTCTCTCTATACTTGTCTTCTCTCTAGGTTTTCATCTCTCTCTTGTGTGAATCTACCCTAAGTCCTTTGTTAAAAAGATAGAGGGTGTTGAGGGCATTGTTTTAATCTGAAAAACTTGGGATTTGGAGCACATTGGATTTTGGTCTTCATCTCTGTTTGAGCTCTAATTTCGAGGCAGGGATATCCTACTCTTTCTTATGAGCTTCGTCTTTAAATTTTAGCATTTTGATATGTTGGGGGTTATTGGGTGATTTTGAGAAAGTTTGGGTCTTTGTGTAATTTTACAAAAGATGGGGTTTTATTTATAATAAACCTATATGCATGTTTGGCATAGAGAAATGAGAGAAATGATGGACTATTGAAGAAAATAGAACCTTAGGGTTGTTATGTCAATTATGGAAAATGCCCTAATTACATTGTTAAATTAATTTGTATAATTAATTGAGAAATGAGGAATTGAATTGAGAATGTTGAAATTGGAAATGTATGAGATTAAAGAGTGTAGTTGGATTCATTTATCGCTCACCTAGTTGGAATGTAGATAATATATCCATTTGGTGCATTTATTTTCTATTTAGAAATAACTCCTTGGGCTATCGGTGGATGATAGTCTTGATTGTTGTAGACAATGCATGATGATTAGCCAAACTAAAACTAATCAATCGAATGTGTCATCGAATATGACGGTTGGAGTAATACATTAACCCTATGTATTGAATGATTATGTATATGATCCGTGTTTATATACAGTGTGTGTGTAGGAGGAGATAGGAGATGTACTCCACGGTTTAGGGGAAGATAGGGGATGGACCTCTAAACCGGATTTTGGTTTGACATTGATACAGCACTAACATGTGTATCATTTGTGGAATATGGAAGTTTTTGATTTGATTTGATATAGCACTAAAATGTATATCATTATCAATTGTGAAGTATAGAAGTGTTTTCTATGTTATAGTAATACAACACCAAAATGTGTATCTCTTGTGAAGTATGGAAGTGATTGTTGTGTTATTGATACAGCACCATTGTGTGTATCTATCATGATTTTTGAAAGCATTTTAATGATGAGTTATTATCTCATCAAATTGTTGGGCCAGGTTCTGAGCCTTGTTTTCGAACTTAAAGTCGAATAAGAAATGGAAACTGAAATGTAACATGGACATGATTGTCATGGAACTGTCATATGATATGAGTTGGAATATAAGTGTAGACCATCTATCGAATGCTATTATTTTAGTCATTGTTTATAGTTGGTTTAGTATATTTCTATTGGGCTGTGGCTCACCCTATATAGGACACCATTTTCAGGTACAGGAAGCATGCCACCTCCAAGAACATAGCTTGGGAGGCTAGAGGCAGACAGACTTTTTATTGTTTTGTTATCTTTTGATGTATTACATGTAAATTCAAGCCAAAGGCTTAATGTGTATTTGAGTTAGCACTCTCCTTTTTGTAATCAAGTGTTAACTTGGAAAGCTGTAAGCCCGTAGGGCATTTGCTTTTGTTGTTAACATGTTATACTTTTTGGTAATGAACTACTCTGATGAATATAAAGATGTTTATCTCTTATATCAATGCATGTCAATATTGATGGGTTTAATGTTATTATTTTGAGGGCGTTACAGAAAAATTGCAAATAACTAGAATCTTCATAAAATATTTATATATTCATAAAAAATTTATAACTTTAATTATTAAAATTGATAAAATTTATCATTAATTAAAAAAAATTAAAAATTTTCACTGAATTGCAATTTTTCTTTAAAATAATGAGTTTCAATGTATTCACATCATGTATACAAATTCTTCACACACACACACACACACACACATATATATATATATATATGAAAATTTACTTGAATTCACGAACAACTACTATGAAACAAACTTTAGTTACAATTTTTCCAACTAAAGTTTAATAGATAATTTTTGAAAATCAAATTCTCGTTCTTATTTCAATAGTTTTGAGTAAACAAATATTTATTGTTCATGTACACAGTAAAAATGAACGAGGAATTTTATGTGTATTATATGCACTGATGTTATATATTTTTGTAATAAATATTATGTAATTTTTTAGTTAAATTACAATAATTTACAATTCAGGAATAAAGTTAGGCAAATCATGATAATGTAACACATTTTTTTAGTAATATTACACATTTTTTTTATCCAAACATCTTCTACCCACAAAATGTGTTACATTATCACACACAAAAAAATAAACGGTAATATTTACTACAAAAATATATGACATATCTATTATCTATCTACTATCTACTACTATTATAAAAGTGTGAAGAGACTACCATGTTTTCTACTTTTTCTAAATCTCAATTTTATCCTTTCAAATCTACTATATTTTCTAAAAGTCATGAAGAGTCCTATATAAACCAATTGTTCCCTTATTGTTTTCCTGTGTCTGCTTCTATATTGATATACATAATATTCACAATACAAATAACTGTGAATAATTTTGATTGAATTTTAAAATCGTAAGAATTCGTTCGAATCTAGACAGAGAAAAATGCATACATTTTTAAAATAAAGATTTGTGTTGCATTTAAAAATTCACAGGTTATCTTCATATACTTTCTTTTTCTTTTTTTTTTCTTTCTTAAAATTAACATTAAAATTTATTTATTTATTTAACAATTAAAAATGATCAATTTTCTATTTCTCTCCCTCCAAAAGTCATATAACACAAATCTGTCTCCCTATTTTTTGAATTAATGATTGAATTATAAAATCTTTCTTATTTCCTCTATCTATTTTCTTACTGTTGTACATGTAATATCTAATGATTTAAATATAATTTAAAAGTAAAAAATTAGAAAAAAATTTATAAATTCAAACATGTACTGAATTTTTATTATTATATATATTTTTTGTGATTATTATTTAATATTAATAATTTTTTCTACAAAGAATACACAACAAATTATTTTCTACGTGTATTTAGATTAAGTGAACCTAAATCTCAAAATAAAATTAAAAAATAAAAAAGTAGTAAATTAAGGGAATCTAAAAAGATAATAAAATGGTTATTAAAAAAAATGTCAAAGACAAAAAATATGAAAATCACAAAAATTCTAAACAAAAGTTTGAAAAAACAAATCAAACCAAACACTATAAACTTCTCTTTTTAAAAATTTTTCTTCACTAATCTCTAATTTTACACAAATTATTCACAAATTCCTTTCAAATTTTATGTGAATTTAATAATCTAATTAAAAAATGATGCATACACACAAAAATATAACATTAAACATCTACATTATGACCAACTATTTAATTATGAATAATTAATTTCTTATTGTTACCTATATTATATTGTTGTAACGATTACACATTACTTTTGTAATATCTTATATATATATATATATATATCAATGTCTACATATATAAATATATAAAAAATATAAATGTAAATTTATATAAGTTACTGTATTCATACATTATCAATCTACAATACTATATTACCATCAGATATTTTAATTTTATAACATGTAACGCTTTAGTAATATAGTTATATTTGCTAGAAAAAAATATGAAATTATATATTGTTCTCCTATCAACTTATATTCAATATATATACATACATGTCGTACAAACAAGTGTCCACAATAAACACTTTCAATAACAAACTAAAACTTTGCAAAACACCTCCATCAGCACAATAATTATACCATTTTTTCCCTCATAGAAAAAAATCACATTATTGAGGAAAATGGATTTTGAAATTCATAACAATATGATATCGCTTCAAACTCTTACTCATTCTCTTACTCATCAAAGTATTTTTATTACAATGAGTTATAATGGTGAGTAAGAAGAAAAACAAGAAGATGGTGAAATAAAAACGACAAAAGATCTATTGCAACATACTCTCTAAGCAAAGTTAGACGAGCTGATGTAACGCCCTCAAAATAATACATAAAACCCATCACTTTAGACATGTATTGATATAAAAGAAGTCAACCATTTCTATTTATCAGAGTAGTTTGTACAACAGTATTACATGTTAACAACAAAAGCAAATGCCCTACGGGCTTACAGCTTTCCAAGTCAACACTTGGTTACGTAAAATAAGAGTACTAACTCTATACAAAGGAAGCCCTTGGCTTGATAAACATGTAATACAAACAAAATAAACAAAAAAATTCTTCAACTCTCATCGTCATCCAAGCTATGTACTTGGAGGTGGCATGCTACCTGCAGCTGAAAATAATGTCCCATATAGGGTGAGCCAACGCACAGTAGAGATATGCTAAACACAGTATGAGCAATAACTAAGACATTAGCAATTGATAAATGTTCAATTTCCATAAATCAATTCTTAATCCTTTTCCATTACATGGCTACTATGTTCATGTTTCATTTCATTTTTCATTTCTTATCACGTTCACAATTCACAACAACGGCTCAGGACCTGGCCAACAACTTTCATGAGACAAAGACTCATATTAAACGTTTCTCACTTTACATGAGATAAGCTTACTAGCTGTATCAACATCTAAACAGATAAGCATATTAGCTATATCAACACTTCAACAGATAAACATATGAGTTGTATCTACACTTCTGCAGATAAGCATATGAGCTGTATTTACACTTCAACAGATAAGCATATGAGCTGTATCCCCGGAGTTCATCCCCTATCTCCTCCCAAACACTATCCGGTTTAGAGGTCCATCCCCCATCTTCCCCTAAACCGCGGAGTACATCCCCCATCTCCTCCTCTACACACAACGCATATAAACACATAGGTCATATACACAATCAATCAATACATAAAGTTAATGTATTCTATCAACCGTCATACTCTATGACACATCCAATGGATTAGTTTTAGTTTGCCTAATCATCATGCATTATCTACAACAATCAAAACTACCCTCCACCGGTAGCCCAAGCAATTATTTCTAAATAGATAATAAAAGCCCCAATAGATAAAATATCAATGTTTTCAAAAGTGAGCGATTAATAAATCAAACTCCACCATTTCACCATATAATGAGTCTATTTCATTATTTCCAACTCAATTTCATATAATCACAACTTTCCCCAAATCAATTATGACAATTAATTAATAGAACAAACTAGGGTTTCTACCCCATTTCCCAATATTGACCCAATGGTCTATAAGTCAACTACTAACAACAATATCATTATTTGGAAGCCCAATTTACACATTTTAGAATCAAAATAACAAAATCCCCTTTTTACATTTTGAAGCCCTAAGTCCCAAAATTTCCCAACTTCAACACTTTATAAAAACAACCAAAAATCTATGTCAAAGACCATAAGAGTGAGTAGGAATCCCTACCTCAAATTCGGAGCCCAGCAAAGAAGATGAAGAAAACGGAAATGCTCCAAATCCCGAGATTCTTAGATCAAAAGATAGCCCCCGACGATCAACAACCTTTTTGTAAAGGCCAAAGGTGAGAAAACTACTCTTACTAGATCAATACAGAGAGAGAAGGCAAGGTTCTAGAGAGAGAGGCTCAACAATGGAGTTTTTTGGAAAAGTAAGAGAGAGAAGAGATGTGAAAAAGTGATTTTAAAATGCCCAGCTGCCCTCTGTTATACGACATTCCCGCTCGAGCGGAAGACACAACGCTCGAGCGTCAAGAACAAAAAACTAGGTCCGCTCGAGCTCAATAAGGCCTGCTCGAGGGCCAATACACAAGAATAAAGTACATCCGCTCGAGCGCGAAAACCAGTCCGCCCGAGCGCAGATTTTCCCTTCCCAGAACTTTCTCAGACAAAGTACTACCCGCTCGAGCGCCAATAAGCTCGCTCGAACGCTACCCGCTCGAGCGCAAGGAATCTGCTCGATCGTAGAAATCACACCTGCAGAAGTTTTGCAGAGGCACGAGATACTGGGAGTGTGTAAAACCTACTCGAGCTCAAGAAGGCCCGCTCGAGCGTACAACTAAAAGCCAAACTCTGCTCGAGCGCAGAATTACCCGCTCGAGCGTAACACCAGAAACCTGGGCAACTAGATTTGAGACTTAGGCTCAACCAACCTGTAACACACCTGCCCAAAACATCCCACAACTCATGCATGTGGAATTAAAGGATAACAACAAGTTATACAACCACCAACATAACGGGACCAAAGTCCGGGAAACAATAATTAAAGAAAAGGGAAACCGGGATCGCTATAACCTCTCCCCCTTAAAGAATTTTGTCCCCGAAATTAAACACAAGTTTTTCAAAAACAAGTTTTCTCTATTTCCAACAATATTACAACATAATATTAAACAATCTGACCCGTTACCGGTCAATCTCATCTATTTTCAAGAGGCATTTCACATTATACATAACAACCTGCATTATCAACTTGCATTTATTTGAAATCTACAAATTTCAATTCGTTTTCCACAATTTCACAACACATGCAACATTAATATCATGCTTGCAATCCCACAATTTACTTACCACACACAATGTTAAAACAACTTTCATTTCCCAAAACATCTACAATGTTTTACAACTTAAGACACACAATGTTCTTAAAATTCAATATTATTACAAAATTTCATTACATGATTACACATCAACAAATAGGTCCGGATATTTCTCACGGACTTCCAACTCACATTCCCAAGTGGCTTCCTCCACTCCGTGATGCTTCCACAAAACCTTTACCAAGGGAATGGTCTTGCCTCGCAAGACTTGATCCCGTCTGTCCAAGACCCGAACCGGTCTCTCCTCATACGAGGCATCCTCATGTACCTCCAAATTGGTCCAATCCAATACATGGGACGGATCCGGCTCGTATTTCCGAAGCATACTAACATGAAACACGTCATGAACTCCGGACAACTGCGGTGGCAAAGCCAAACGATAAGCAACATCCCCAGTCCTCTTAAGGATCTCAAAGGGACCGATAAACCGAGGGGATAACTTCCCACTCTTCCCGAACCTCATTAAACCTCGCCTAGGTGATATTTTCAAGAAAATATGATCACCTACCTCAAACGCCAAAGGTCTCCTCCTACGGTCGCCATAACTCTTTTGGCGACACTGGGCTGTGACAAGCCTCCTACGGATAAGCTCAACTTTCTCCGTCGTCTCCCTAACCAACTCCGGACCCAACAAAGGTGCATCACCCACCTTGGCCCAACAAACTGGAGATCTACACGGTCGGCCATACAAGGCCTCAAACGGTGCCATACCGATACTAGACTGAAAGCTGTTGTTGTAGGCAAACCCCACCAAGGGCAAGTGCCTCTCCCACGTCCCACTAAAGTCAAGGACACAACCTCGAAGCATATCCTCAAGGATCTGAATAGTATGCTCGGACTGCCCGTCGGTCTGGGGGTGATAAGCCGTACTAAAGGTCAACTTAGTGCCCAAGGCACTTTGCAAACTCTGCCACAACCTAGCAGTAAAACGAGGATCTCTATCTGAGACGATCATCACTGGGACCCTGTGCAATCTCACAATGTCCCGAATATACAAATCGGCAAGATGATCTACCGAATCTCTCACGCGCATAGGGATAAAGTGCGCCGACTTAGTCAGCCAGTCCACAACCACCCAAATAGCATCACTACTCCGCTGAGTCCTTGGAAGACTTACAACGAAGTCCATAGTGACATGCTCCCACTTCCACTCGGCAATACGCAAGGGTTACAACAAACCCGCTGGCCTCTAATGCTCGGCCTTCACTTGCTGGCAAGTAAGACACTTCGATACGAAAACCGCCACATCTCTCTTCATACCCCGCCACCAAAACTGGCAACCCAAATCCCGATACATCTTAGTGCCTCCCGGATGCACCGCAAGGCGTGAATGGTGGAACTCTGGGAGTACTTCCTCTCGGCAAGGCTCTGACACAAACAAACGGTCTCGGTGTCTCACACTTAGGTCGGGATACACTGTAAAACCCTTCTCAACCTTCCCACTAGAGACCTTCTCTCGGAGGGATTCTACTTCAAGGTCACCTCTCTGTGCCTCTAACACTCGAGTCACAAGTGTAGGCTGTGCAACTACAGAAAATAAGGCCTCCGCCCTAACAGGTTCCCCCAGAAGCAAATCAAACTCGCCAAGTGTGCCCAACATCTCCCATTCTCGGATGGCTATACAAGCTACATCACTAATGGATTTCCTACTAAGGGCATCGGCCACAACATTAGCCTTCCCTGGGTGATAGTTCAACTCAAAATCATAGTCCTCAATGAATTCCATCCACCTTCTCTACCTCAAATTCAAGTCCCTCTGTGTAAACAGATACTTCAAACTCTTGTGGTCCGAGAACACCTCGAACCTCTCACCATAAAGGTAGTGTCTCCAAATCTTTAAGGCAAAGATCACTGCTGCTAACTCTAGGTCATGTGTAGGGTAATTCTTCTCATGCATTTTCAACTGACGTGGGCAATAAGATACCACTTTCCCGTCTTGCATCAACACACAACCCAAACCCTCTCGTGAGGCATCACAATAAACAGCATAGCCCAACCCTCTCTCCGGAATAATCAACATCGGAGCGGTGGTCAATCTAACCTTCAGCTCTTGGAACGACTTTTCACAAGTCTCACTCTACACAAACTAGACCCCTTTCCGTGTCAATCTAGTCAACGGCGAAGCTAGCCTGGAGAAATCCTTCACAAACCGACGGTAGTACCCAGCTAATCCCAAAAAACTGCAGATTTCAAACACACTCTTAGGTTGTGCCCAATCTTGCACTGCCTCAGTCTTGGATGTATCAACAGACACCCCTTCCCCCGATACCACATGGCCTAAGAACTTGACCTCTCCTAGCCAAAACTCACACTTCCCAAACTTAGCATAAAGCTTATGGGCTCTAAGTAACTCAAGCACCACTCTCAAGTGTTCCCCGTGCTCCTCCTCTGAAGGCGAATAGATAAGAATGTCATCCACGAAAACGACCACAAAGCGATCTAAGAATTCCCGGAAGATCCGATTTATCAAGTCCATGAAGATTTTCGGCGCATTGGTAAGCCCAAATGGCATCACCAAAAACTCATAATGGTCATACTGCATACGGAATGCCGTCTTCGGAATATCCTCCTCCCTGACCCTCAACTGTTGGTAACCCGATCTCAAGTCTATCTTTGAGAAACAACGGGAACCCTTCAACTGATCAAACAAATCGTCGAGACGGGGCATAGGGTACTTATTCTTAACCGTAGCCCGATTCAACTTTCGGTAATCGATACACAATCTCAAGGCACCATCTTTCTTCTTAGCAAAGAGGACTGGTGCTCCCCATGGTGAAACACTAGGGTGAACCAAACCCTTATCTAGCAATTCCTAGAGCTGAATCTTCAACTCACTCAACTCGACTGGGGCAAAACGATAAGGTGCCATAGAAATCGGCGCCGTGCCGGGCACTAAGTCAATAGAGAACTCTATCTCTCGGTGAGGTGGCAAACTAACAAGATCCTCGGGAAAAACATCTGAATACTCACAAACCACCTTCGGTAATATAATCTGGGTCTCATCACACTCACCACTCATGAAGCTAGCAAGTAGACCACTAAGCTCAGCCCACCCTCGCGGATCATACAACGGTGGCAATACACCACCAATCCGATCCCCCAAGAAATGGAAACACTCCCCGCTAAAGGTATAAACTGTAACCCTCTGGCGGTAGCAATCGATAACAGGCCGGTATGACGATAGCCAGTCCATACCCAAAATAACATCAAAACCCTTCATGGGCATAACAACAAAGGGAAAAGGAAGCCTACGGTCGGCGACCTCTATATCACAACCTCTACATCCGTGTTTCAAAATCAATTCACCCTCAACAGGCGATACTACACAAATAGGAGATGCTAACAATGCCAACTCCAACTCCAACACAGATGCAAATGTAGCAGATACAAAAGAATGAGACGCACTCGTATCAATCAACACACTAGCAACCGAGTTACAAAACAGAAAGGTACCTCTCACTACTGATGGAGCCGGTACTAGGTCCTGCGCGGTAATGGCATACACGCGCCCTGTAGGCCCCTGATCCACCTACTCACCTCTAGGAGCAAAAGACCTGCGCCTGATGGGATAACGGCTCTCGGATTGGCCCCGAGGCTGCCTGCATTGAGTGGTGTTAACTCTGCGTCTGCCTAGAACCAGACACTCCCGAAGTGGCACTCAATTGCGGGCAAAACCTTTTCAGGTGCCCAGGCTGACCACACTGATAGCAAGACAATGGCTGGCCCCTACCCTGACTCTGGCCCTGAGGTCTAGCTGAAGAAGAAGCAACTCGCTGACCCCCTCCCTTCTGTGGGCAAACCGAAACCTTGTGACCCATCTGACTACACTTGTAACAGGTGAAATCCCCCTGACTACCTCTCCCGGAGCCTGCACTCGGCACTGGAAAGGTCGATCTAGCCAAACCACCCAGAGACTGCTAAGTGTTAAAACCCCTTTGTCTCCTACCATCACCCTGACCATCTTGGCTCCTCATGGAGCCTCCCTGCCCTTCCTCCTCCTCCTGCATCATAATCTCCATATGAGCTGCAGCATCCACCAAACGTCTATACTCTCGGATAAACGACCCTCCAACCCTCAACTTGAGTCCACGCCTCAACTTCTGCTCAAACTCAAAGCAACGGCGTTCCTCAGACGCCACAAGTTCAGGTGCAAACCTGTACAAACTAGTAAAAGTAGCCTCAAACTCGGCCACTGACAAATCCTGCTATTTAAGCCAGCAAAACTAATCCCTCAGCTTCTCTCTAGCAGCTGAAGATAAAAACTTCTCCTGGAAAGTAGTCACAAAAGCCTCCCAAGCACCACCAACATTGCCCTTCTCATACTTTCACCATTGACTCGCATCTCACTTCAGTTGGAAGGATGCCAAGGTCACCTTTAGAGCCCCATCCTCGATGCCAAGCATCTCGAATGTCTTCTCCATCTGTTCCAACCACTCGTTGGCCTTAAGTGGCTCCTTTGAATCCCCAACAAACTCGTCTGGGTTAGACCGGAAGAATTCCCTCTTCAAGAAGGAAAGCCCTCCCTCAGCTGCGTCGGCCTGATCTTGATTCCCTCTTCTAAGAATACCCAAAGCTCCTACTATCTCTAGGGCCAAGGCACTCATAGCCTGCTGACCCGTTGGCTCAGCCACATTGGCCTGACCAACTCCCTCCTGCTATGCCGGAATATCATCCGGTAAAGGCATCTCCTGCCTACCACGCCTGCCACGTCTACCACGTCCTCGTCCTGACATCCTAATAAAGGTAACCAAGACCGTTAGCACATTCACAAATGTGCCGAAGCTATAACACTTACGTCCTAATGCATGGACAACTGTAATTCACTCCATGTAAGCACATAAACACATAAGCACTTACGAATTTCATTTCTGGATAATGACAGTCCCGAGGCGTTACTAGAGTTCCGGTTAGAAACAACATTGATCAAGTGCTTTTCCAACAAGACTCCCAGAAACCCAAGGATCCAATCAATATCCTAGAAACTAAATCCTATACCCAAATAATCACATAAACATGTTATCAATTAAACACATAGCATACGACACTGCCTCTAAGTCTCTATCAAGTGAGACAAATCCATTGTGATACTAATCACTTCCCACGTACCCAAAGTATTCGAACCCGGTACGCTCTGATACCAAGTTGTAACGCCCTCAAAATAATACATAAAACCCATCACTTTAGACATGCATTGATAAAAAAGAAGTCAACCATTTCTATTTATCAGAGTAGTTCGTACAACAGTATTACATGTTAACAACAAAAGCAAATGCCCTACGGGCTTATAGCTTTCCAAGTCAACACTTGGTTACACAAAATAAGAGCACTAACTCTATACAAAAGAAGCCCTTGGCTTCATATACATGTAATACAAACAAAATAAACAAAAAGAGTCTTCAACTCTCATCATCATCCAAGCTATGTCCTTGGAGGTGGCATGCTACCTGCACCTGAAAATAATGTCCCATATAGGGTGAGCCAAAGCCCAGTAGAGATATGCTAAACATAGTATGAGCAATAACTAAGACATTAGCAATTGATAAATGTTCAATTTCCATAAATCAATTCTTAATCCATTTACATTACATGGTTACTATGTTCATGTTTCATTTCATTTTCCATTTCTTATCACGTTCACAATTCACAACAACGGCTCAGGACCTGGCCAACAACTTTCACGAGACAAAGACTCATATTAAACGTTTCTCACTTTACAAGAGATAAGCTTACTAGCTATATCAACATCTAAATAGATAAGCATATTAGCTATATCAACACTTCAACAGATAAACATATGAGTTGTATCTACACTTCAGCAGATAAGCATATGAGCTGTATCTACACTTCAATATATAAGCATATGAGCTATATCCCCGAAATTCATCCCCCATCTCCTCCCAAACACTATCCGATTTAGAGGTCCATCCCCCCCATCTTCCCCTAAACAGCGGAGTACATCCCCCATCTCCTCCTCTGCACACAACGCATATAAACACATAGGTCATATACACAATCAATCAATACATAAAGTTAATGTATTCTATCAACCGTCGTACTCTATGACACATCCAATGGATTAGTTTTAGTTTGCCTAATCATCATGCATTATTTACAATAATCAAAACTACCCTCCACCAGTAGCCCAAGCAATTATTTCTAAACAGATAATAAAAGCTCCAACAGATAAAATATCAATGTTTTCAAAAGTCAGCGATTAATAAATCAAACTCCACCATTTCACCATATAAATAGTCTATTTCATTATTTCCAACTCAATTTCATACAATCACAACTTTTCCCAAATCAATTATGACAATTAATTAATACAACAAACTAGGGTTTCTACCTCATTTCCCAATATTGACCCAATGGTCTATAAGTCAACTACTAACAACAATATCATTATTTGGAAGCCCAATTTACACATTTTAGAATCAAAATAACAAAACCCCCTTTTTACATTTTGAAACCCTAAGTCCCAAAATTTCCCAACTTCAACACTTTATCAAAACAACCAAAAATCTATTTCAAAGACCATAAGAGTGAGTAGGAATCCCTACCTCAAATTCGGAGCCCAACGAAGAAGATGAAGAAAATGGAAATGCTCCAAATCCCGAGATTCTTGGATCAAAAGATAGCCCCCGACGATCAACAACCTTTTTGTAAAGGCCAAAGGTGAGGAAACTACTCTTACTAGATCAATACGTAGAGAGAAGGCAAGGTTCTAGAGAGAGAGGCTCAACAATGGAGTTTTTTGAAAAAGTAAGAGAGAGATGAGATGTGAAAAAGTGATTTTAAAATGCCCAGCTGCCCTCTGTTATACGACATTCCCGCTCGAGCGGAAGACACAACGCTCGAGCGTCAAGAACAAAAAACTAGGTCTACTCGAGCTCAATAAGGCCCGCTTGAGGGCCAAGACACAAGAATAAAGTACATCCGCTCGAGCGCGAAAACCAGTCCGCTCGAGCGCAGATTTCCCCTTCCCAGAACTTTCTCAAACAAAGTACCACCCGCTCGAGTGCCAAGAAACTCGCTCGAGCGCTACCCGCTCGAGCGCAAGGAATCCGCTCGATCGTAGAAATCACACCTATAGAAGTTTTGCAGAGGCACGAGATACTGGGAGTGTGTAAAAACCGCTCGAGCGCAAGAAGGCCCGCTCGAGCGTACAACTAAAAGCCAAACTCCGCTCGAGCGCAGAATTACCCGCTCGAGCGTAATAACACCAGAAACCTGGGCAACTAGATTTGAGACTTAGGCTCAACCAACCAGTAACACACCTGCCCAAAACATCCCAAAACTCACGCATGTGGAATTAAAGGATAACAACAAGGTATACAACCACCAACATCACGGGACCAAAGTCTGGGAAACAATAATTAAAGAAAAGGGAAACCGGGATCGCTATAGCTGAAGCAGGAATTATCCTATTTATTGTGAAATTCAAGAAAAATAATGTACCTCATGCACACATTTTAGTCAAATTATAAGGAAAAAAAATCAAATGATGCCCAAACAATATCACAACAACTCAGTGATTAGAAAATAATTACATCAAATAAAAAATTTTGATTAATTTTTATCATATGCAGATTACTTACAGATGACAAAATAAATTATGTAACTTGACAGTTTCATGAAAGTGACTCTACAAACACTTATAAGTATGGATCTATAAATATCGTGAAAACAATTATGAATTACGAAAAATTGAAGTGAAAAGTTGATAGAAAAATATTTGTATAATACTACATATTTAAAAGACATGTTTATTGTTTATTATTTAAGATAAGATTGCGATCTCAACAATCTAGCTATACATTAGTATTTTTGTTTATAAAAATTTTTATTTATCATTTATAATCTTCAGCCAAGTATGTATTCATTCTTACTTAGTTGTATTTTGAATATAAATTAATTTATCTATACAAATCTCCATACTTTATATACATATCACACACCAATTTAAGAGACACGCATAATTACAGTACTAACAGATGATGGAAAATCATGTGTCACTTGCAATGCATGTGCCCAACCACTAGTTATTATAAAAAGTATGAAAAGCCTGTCATATTTTCTACTTTTTTAAATCTCAATTTTACCCTCTCAAATCTATTATATTTTTTAAAAGTCATGAAGAGTCCTACATAAACCAACTATCTCTTTATTTTTGGATATATCTGCTTCCAAAAGTCCTATATAAATATAAAAAAACTATATCTCTTCTTGTCAAAAAATAAAAATAAAAATAAAAAATAGTCGTCTCCTTATTTTTTACAGTGATGATAATTGAAGAACAAAAAATAATTACTCTTTCTTATTTTCTGTGTCTGCTTTTATATTGATATACATAATATTTACAATTGTCCATCGTTGATCAAATCATTGTGAATAATTTTGCTTAAATCTTAAAGTTGTACGCACTCGTCTGAATCCAAATAGAGGAAAGCGCATACGTTTCTAAAATAGAGATTTGTACTGCACTGCAAAATTGGGAAATTTAGTCTAACATCCCTCTTCAACTTTTAGTAATGGAAGATGCCCACAATATTTCTTTTTATAGTCTAAGGTCCCTCGATGAATAACTAGTTTATGTATAATCTTAGCTTACCCTCCCTCGATCCAAAACCATCCCCACTCTCTCTCTCTCTCTCTCCTCTTGTAATTTCATCCGAAACCAAAATCACCATCTTTAAACCCATCAACGAGGAAGAAGAAGAAGATGCCTGTGAATTAGTCCGTGAAGAAGCTTCCATTGTGCTCTTTTCCAGAACGGATCACTTAGAAAATCTGATGGCAATTGTTAGAGTCTTTGATGTTATCGTCTTCACGAGGTAGTGAGCATGTTCTATGCAATTTCAAGCTCATAGAGGTGTCACTTCCAAAAAATAGCTCCAGAGGTCAAACGTAGGCAACTTTCATTTATGTATGTATATGTATGTATCTATGTATATGTTCTATGCATATGAGATAAATTAGTTGAACTGGGTTTCTATCCTTTGGTGGAAATCAAAAATGAAAAGTTCTTACCTAAATAAATATCTAGAAAAGAAAAAAAAAGAGTTCTCAAAATATTTGGAAATTGTTTTGAAATTTATTTTCTTTATTTGAAATCAAAATAAGTTCCCATGTTTGTATATATATATTTGTTTTAAATGAGTTTTGCAAAATCAATTGAATATGGGATGTCAGAATGTGGATTTACATGGTATAACTCCTTCGGAAAAGATCCCTCTAAAAGCTCCTTCAACTTGCGGCATATATATATATATATATTTATACAAGTAGCATTTCTTTGTTCAAGTAGGCAGAAGCAACTTCTAGGATTAAAGAAACTTTACCGCAACAACCACAAGATAACCTGAACCCTAACCTAGCAAAACCACTCGCTCTCTGGATGAGGGAACTATGTGAATTTTCTCTAGTCGTGATCATTGTTTGTAATTTTGTGAAATTTCTCTGAATGTGTGAATTTTCTCTAACTGTATGAATTTTCTCTGGCCGTAATCACTGTGTGAAATTTTCTCTGGTTGTGATCATTGTTTGTAATTTTATGAATTTTCTCTAGCTGTGGTCACTGTATGAATTTTCTTTGGCCATGGTCACTGTGTGAATTATCCCAAACCCTATGAGATTGTGATGTGGCTAGAGAAATTTCAATGAAAATTCCTAGAGAAATTCTAAACATGAACATAGAGAAAATTGTGAACAAATCAAATTGAATTTTCTCTAAACTGTGTGAATTTTCTCTGGATGTGGGAACTATGTGAATTTTCTCTGGTTGTGATCATTGTTTGTAATTTTGTGAATTTTCTTTGACTGTGAATTTTCTCTGGCTATGATCACTATGTGAATTTTTTCTGGTTGTGATCACTGTTTGTGAATTTACTCAGGTTGTGGTCACTGTATGAATTTTCTCAAACACTGCGGGATTGTGAATATTGTGGGTTGTGTGATCTTATCGCTGGAGATCGAATGGAGGTGAGATGACGCACATGTGGCGAAGGCATTTACACACAGCTTCTGCCGAAGCCCTCATCTGTCGTGTCATGACCGAAACCTGTCCCTATAGGTTTAGCATTGTAACCAGCCAGTAATCCTGGAATTACCGAAGGCCTCTGAAACAAATTAACAAAATAAGGGGCTAGCAGAAGCAAATATTACAAATACAACATCCATAGAGTTGTGCAAACTTATATGGGACACAAAATTTAAAACTTATATTTACATATATGCTGTCATCATCACATCAGCCTTACGTCTTCTTATATATAGACAAACCAAAATGAGACTTAGCCCAATATACAGAGTGTGCAAAACCTTGTTCAGACTTAAACAAAAGAAAACAAAAGTCTTAAACTTAGTTCACAAAGTTCAACCACTGAAAGCATCTGGGAACCTCCTTGAGAGGCGCACAGGTTGGCCAACACAAAACAGATTCAGGTAGCAACTTTGGCCTGATCACGTACCTGATCACCTATATACATAAATAACATGGTGAGCTGGAGCCCAGTGAATAACAACATAGTAAAAGGTTTTTGAATGATGTCCAAAATAGATTCAGAAAACAGATTTCATATCAGAAATAGATTCGAATTCACATTCTCTTACAGATTTCATTAATAATCATACGTGGTATATCTATTAGCTACAGATCAGATTGGCCATAAAGACTCACGTGCACATGAGGTGGTCATAAAGACCCATATTCACTTGAGATAGTCATGAAGACCCTTATTCACATGAGATTTGGTCATAAATGTGATGACCGGGTGTCCTATTTGTCCTTTTCCCCTTATTTAACCCTAGAATTGTCTCGTTGGGGCATCAGCTTAACTTAGGACTTGTTAATCGTTTGGGTTTATTGTGTTCTGGAGTTTTCTACAAGTTTTGTTCATGTTTATTTTGGTGCTGAATCTCTCTTGTTTCGGAGAATGCGAGGTCAGGTCCGAAGTGCCTAGAATAGAACCAGAAAATTTCTAGGCTAGAGGACTAGGGCCGCACGTACGGGAGATGAGGTTGCACGTGCGAGGAAGTGGGGAATTTGAGCCTTGCACACTGCATTATATGCAGGTGCGGGGGTGAGAGCATACGTGACGCAGGAACAGTTCGACGCGGGGCAAGTCTTGCACGTCTTGGACGGATCTGAGTCCGAAAACTCTATTTTTCCTCCTTCTTTTGTGCTGTGTATATCACTTTTGGGACATTTCTCGCTTACTCTAAATATCATTTTGCTCCTCCTTCTCTCTAAAAACTCTCACCAAACACCGAAAACCCTTGATTTCTTGCAAATCCATTGAGTTTTGATCCATCATTTTTCACAAATCTTGGAGAGCAAGCAAGAACTTCACTTTGTATGGTGGAGATCTAATTTCTACAACTTTTGATTCTAGGGTTTCATCAAATCTCTTCATCAAACTTGAGGTAAGGACTTCTTTATACATGTTTTGCAAGTTTGATGTGGGTTTTGGGGTTTTCTTGGGGATATTATGAGGGTTTGATTTTGGCTCAAGAATGTAAGGATTTTCAAAAGTGGGTTTCAAAATCTCAAATCTTTCTAAGTTAACCTCTTGAGGGTTGAATGATCCTGGCAAAGAAATGATGTATTTTTGGGTTTCTTTCAAGTGTTGGGGGGGTGTGTGTGTGTTGTTGTAAAGAAGAAACCTAGAAATTTGGGTTTTCCTTAAATGAAAAAAGATGAGGGTACATGGTTAATACTATATATATACGTTGTTGTGTGCCATGATAAGTAAAGAAAATGGAGAATTTCTTGTTTTATACAAATGCAAGCATATTGATGATGGGTTTCTTAACATATGAGAATTGTTGAGATTTGAAGTTGTTGTCCAAATATTGCTATAGTTTTGAAATGATTAAAATGATGGAAGTGTACAAATTGTGGGCATATTGTTATATATTGATAAATGGTAGCAAACTTTTGGCTATTGGTTAGAATGGCATTGAAAAGAGAAAATGAAAATTTTGATCTTATGGAACATGTGTTGGAATTATGTTGAAAGTGGAGGAACATGATGCAGTATAGATAATTGTTGCATTGGCTCTTCTAAAACCTTGTATGCCATGAGCATTGAATTGGGATTTGGACTTTCATTGAGATTTGAAGATATTTTCGTTGAGTAAGAAATGTTATGAAATGAAACTATGGAAATGTTTTTGAGGTAAATAAGTTGGTAAGTCCGGGTAGGAAGTGTAGATGGAAATAATTAAGTTGGCCTGAGTGTCCGGGGTGAAAGACCGAAAACACGCGCGGAGGAGGTACCGGTTCCCTTCCGGTTAGCAACCGGTAAAGTGAGGTTTTTGGCAGTGCTAGTTGAGCCTACTTGCAGACATCAACCTAGAGACTACCTGAGTCGTATTTACCGCCCCTTGAATAAATTTGTAAATTTCTGAATTGTAGAGAATTTCAAGTTATCATTATGCATGGTGGTTTTCAAAGAGATGTAAATGAAATCTTTATTTAAAGGCATTTCATGGCATGTGCATTTCATATTGGGAATTCTTGCATAACATATATACTTTGTTAAGATTTCTCTACTGGGCTTTATGCTCACCCCTATGGGATTTTGGTGCAGGAAAAAATGTGGTGATCCTGTCGAGTTGAGGGTGTAGACATATTTTGTGGAGAGTAAATGACTCCATTTTTGTTGTGATTTATTTTGATAGCCAAGGGCTATTCATGTATGGGTCCGAGAGACCATTTTTGTGTAACCAGGCTTAAGCCTTGGAACATGTAAGCCCTTAAGGGCATTTTATTTATTTTTGTTGGGATTTGATGTTCTACATGCTATAGATTCATGTATCTATATATCATTGAATGTATAATTCGCATGTGGGACTTTTGTACAAACCTTATTGATTAATGGTGCAATGGTTGGAGGATTGCTATTAGTCTTTGATGGATGTTGGTTGATGTACCTAATTTGTGTTGGGTTATTTTTGGGGCGTAACAATAAAAGACCCACGTGCAGATCAGATAAGCGGTTATGCATAGCCATTCCCATAAATGGAATCCACATGAACCCTGGTACCAGGTAACATATAATAGATAATAGATACACATGATGCTAAGGATGCCACGAATATATTTCAGAAAATTGGACATTCATTCATGATTCACAAAATAGCATTTCAAAAAATAGATCATATCATATCATTTAGAAAATAATTATAGTCAAACACATCTTTACAGAGTTGTTACTCACAGATAGCTCCAAAAGCAAATTAGATAGCCTGGACAAAACAGACCAATCAGGCGAGCGTTAACACGTGACCTACACAACATGTGACAGTTACACATTGAACACACGTTTCATAGGTGCTTAACTTATCATTCTTCTTTCTTAACGTGTGTTTCTAACTCTTATCCTCATTATTGTAGCTTAATCATGGCTTATAAATTCCTAGGATACAATGAGGATGCAAAAATATACTTGAAATGCTGAGCAAAATTTCCAAAAATAGGGCAGCTCGCTCGAACGGTTTGCAAAGTACTGGGAGCTCTCATATCAAGCTTGAACCAACATCTAGGTCGCTCGAGCGGTCTTTCGGTCGCTCGAGCCAACCATCAAACTCTGCAAAACTACTGGGAGCTTGCAATGTGCGCTCAAGCGAAGACTTTATCGCTTGAGCGAACACTACAAAATTCTAAAATTTCCAAAAGATGTTTACAAATTCATGAATTGTGCATGCATGTGTCCGTTTCACTCTATTCATCTTTAACACTACAAAATTCTTTAAAACTACCAATTCATGTATTTCCCTACATGCCCATGCAAATGATCTCATATAATTCACATAGTCTACTCCTACATGGAGTAATTCCAAGAGTTATGGATAATAATCTTACCTAAAGCTTGAATGTAGTGTAATTCTAGCTCAATCTTCTAAATTATCTTCAAATCCCATCAATTCCTCTTCCTTTCCTCTTGCTAGATCTCAAGCCAATTCTTCAATCTCCTCCCAAAAGTGTTGCTCTCTCTCTCTCTCTCCAATTCTCTCTCTCTTTCTTTCACATTTTTGAGGTCAAGAAATGAGGATGGAGTGTACATGAGTGGGTTCTTGACCAACATGGGCCTATAGGCCTACTTAACTTACACTAATTAATTTGATTAGCCTTAGTTTAGTTTAATTAATTTATTCTAATGATTTGACTCCGAATCGAAATCTAATTAAACTTACTAGAAAATTTTAAAAATTTTAAATAACACATAAACATAGTCAATTTCGTGTTCAGATGCTGATAAGGCCTTCAATTCGCTTACCGAAACAGAATTTTAGATAGATATTCCTACCATAGACAGATATAAACATAAATAACACATGACACATGCAATTGACTTAGGAGTTCATCTTAATTACTTGTTACGCATTCATAATCGAGGCTTATAGGCTAATCACAAGTTAGGGTTGTTACATGCTGCCACGAAACCATCCTCCGTCGTTCACTGCCACTGTGAAGCCCTAAAGAAGAAAGTCTGAAGATCTAAATGTATGAAAAAGAAGAAACGAAACACCAGTGCTTTCTTCGTCGGAATGCAAATCTTTCACTGAATACCCTTCCGCCACAGCCGCTGCATTGACCACTTTCTCCCACTCATCTCTGCCGTCGCCGTCGTCCTTCTCTTTTTCTTTGTGCTTCTCTCATTTCTCTCTCCTCCAATCACCAATCATAACTTGGTATTTCTTTATCTCTCTATATCTTATTATTGATTTTTATTGCATTAGATTGGAATCATCACTATCTCATTTGTCTATGTAGTCTAGAGCATTTCTTTGGTGAGAAGAGATATGATTGGTGATCAAAGGAAATAGAGTAATAATTTGTGTGTAGACGTGCCCGGCATGAGGGCCTCCATGTTTCAGTTCAAACTCGATTTGTGTCACGGTTCTTAATCTGAACCAAAGAGTCCAAATTCGGCAAAATTGTTTTCAGAAAACAGATTTGTAGAAAAGAAGTGCCAAACATGGACTGCTTTGCCAGATACAGAGCCGCCACCTAAATATTTTATTTTGGGGGAATTTAGGAAAGCCTGACTCGGTGCCAAAGGCCACGTGTCTGTTATCATCAAAGTTACCTCGGCTCAGGAACTTGGGTACGATTGGGGAAGGTTAGCTATGAGCACCCCCTCTCACCCGATCAAAGATCGGCCTCTACTAACCGTGATATCTTGTTTTGAAAACATTATGTGTTCTTATTCCGGTTATTAGCCTAGAATTACTATGTTATGCACACAGCAAACAAGTATGGACCAAATCACCTAAATTGGAACAAAACATTTCATGTTTGTTTTGAAAATGGTTTGCTACTCGCAAGTAGGCTAAAATGCAGATTTTGCCACCCTCAAGTAGGCTTTAGAAAATATGGTTTTGCCACTATCCAGTGGGCTTAAAACTCACAGTTTTAATGCATTATTCCAATTTAGGCAATTCAACCTCCATCCACAGGCATTCAGGCAGTAATATCACATAAGCAAATATCCTCATGGTAAGCATGCTGTCATGGCAGCACTCACACGCATGCAAGGATGCTAAAGCATAAGAATTTACCGGGTACTCCGAGCCAAAACAAAAACTAGTTAGTAATCATATGCATGATCCTAGTTCATGTTGAGATGGCTAATGCAACACATGCAAAATGCAACTAAGATAGGCTCGGCTAATCTACAATGACATGTAAAATGCTTCAACTAACACGCATTCAATTTGGAATTGAAATTCAAATGCAGTTAGAATGATGCGCCGAGCCCGGTGCGTGCAAAACGAATGAATGGATGCAAACATGCTATCATATTGTACGCTAACTGAAACATGCCCTAGACTAACCATCGAAAGCTAGTAAATAAAAGGGAAGAAAGACGTGGGATTGGAAGACATACACACACTCACGCACACTTATTACATAATTGCCCTCACTCGGAGGATCCAAATAAATATTACAGTCCGAATAAATAATACTAAATTAATTATTACAGAATTTCTAATTAATTAACAAATTAAATACAGAAAGAAGGTAGCCACAGCCATGCCTCGGGATGCGCGAATGATGCATGCTTGACTCGCCCTGCTCTAAAACTCGCTGCCATAGCACTGTTGCCTCTGTTTACACTGCCCTGATCCTCTGAAAATTATGAAAGTCCCAAGGGTGTTTCTCTGAACATTAGGGAGCATCACCGGCCAAGTAGAAACATCACCGGCCAAAGGAAATGGTTATCGACCAAATCTTATGCTATCGGCCAAACATTTTTTGCCGGTCGGCATTCAACACTGCCGGCCAACCAATTCTTCCTGCTGAAACCTGCAGTTGACAGCAACAGAGGACAAGCAGTGTATGGCATGGAATTTTCAAACAAATGTGAGCATGGCCACTCTCCTAATCATGCTATGGGCTCAAGGGAGCGTGGCTCTCGACCCTCAGGCCATCAATTATGCATCTCGATGCATGATGGCCTAAGAGGACAAGTTTGCCTTTCAATTTAAAATGCATGTAACAAACAAATGAATGCTAATACCTTATCATGTTGAGATCAAAGGCATCAGCGACCGAGGAGTGAGGCGTGTTTCGTCACTTTGAGTACGAACAGTCCTCAATCCTCATGCTTGGTTTGACACCCCAAACTAAGCAATGCAATGCATGTATACAAACATGGCTCAAGTGTACAACATGAGGCTAAGGTGCAAAAGATGCCAAATGCAATGCAACCTATCATGGCAAGTATGCAATGTGCTAAAGCATGCAAGGATGATACAATGTAATCATGTAACCAATGCAATGCAACATGTGAATCATACAAAGCATGCAAAGATGGACTTATACTGAGATGGGAAGGCCTCAGCCCAACCCAAAACTGTGGCCTAAATGATGTATGAAGGTAACAGATTGTGAAGCAAACAAGCACGCTAATTGGTCCAAGGTTCAAAGCTAGGCAAGATGCTTGAACTAAGGCCATGTCAACCAAGCCCCACAAGGCCAAGACAACTAAAAATAGTCTAGGGGTAGACCAAAATACGACTAGGACATGCACGGAACATGGTCAAATCATGCCAAGAAATGGGCCCAAAACAGAAGGGATGCAAAGCTACCAAGTGGAGCATTATTCTACACTTACCCCAACCACTCATGACATGGACTAAGAAACCAAAAATAGATTTTCAATGCATCAAAATACACCCAAAAACCCTCTGATATGGCAGCCCAAATGATCTAAACAAAAGGCATGCACTATGGCCTTTCTCAAGGCACAAAAGAATAACCCCTCAAGGCAAGAAAGTGATGATGAATACAAGCATACAAGCATGGAAAATGGATTGACATGGCGTGGTAAGTGATTCCAAATCACTGAAATAGGCCAACTCAAACATGTTCAAGACTCACACACCTAATGCCAACATGCTAGAATGCAAAGGGGCTACACAAAGTATGAAATGCATGACCAAACCAACATCCAACAGATTCAATCATGGCAAAATATGACTAAAAACTTCACAAAGCTAGGCAAAAATATGCAAGCATGATGGTCTAATGGCTAGATGCATTTCTAGGCAAAATGGGGGAATACAAAGGAAGTGCATTAAGCATGGGAGGGACCATTAATTCTACCAAAAACAGAGACATATTATGACCAAACAACACCTAAAAACCTCTGAAATAGAGACAAAGACAACTATTCATGCATGCTACCATTATGAGCCAAAAATGTGGACAAAAGAGAGACAAAGGGAGAGGGGTGTTCCTCCCCTATGCAAGACCTCAAACCCTCTTCTTCACCACTGAAAATCCACTGGATTTCAGTGGTGAGAAGGCCAATACACTAAAGTAACCGAAGCTTAACAAAGGAAGCACAAAAAGGGCCAAACAAGGCCTAAGAGGGGGAGGTCGACCCCAACACCAAAACAACCTTAATGAAGTATCTTAAGCATGCAAATATAAGACTTTTTTCAGTTATACACAAAGTCTAAAACAGTAAGCAAGATAGGCTAAAGACTAATGCAAGATTGGGAAATATAAAGTAAATAATGTTACCCTTGAAGAACACTCCAAGAACAGCAAGCTCAGCCCTCTTCCTCTGATCAAAACTGACCCAAAACTTCAAAAACAAACCCTCAAGGCCTCCCAAGTCGAAGTATGGTGTAATGTTATGTGGCTTAGTGCAATACTATGAACTAAACACACACTTTGGCTCTTAAACACACACAAAATGAAGAGAGAGAGGGAGATATAGAGAGAGAAGATGTATATATGCTATATATATGTATTAGGTCTGGAGTTGCTGAACCGAAACAAAGGAGAGAGGAGGGGCTCTTATATAGACAATGCAAAATGGCCAAGCTTCTAAGACAAGCCAACTTAAAAGGGTCAAGTCTTCTAAGGGAAGCTAAGCAAAGGGTGCAAGGCTTCCTGAGGAAGCTAGGAAAGGGGTCCAATCTTCTTGAGGAAGCTAAGACAAAGGTCCAAGCTTCCTCAAGAAGCTAGACCAAAAAGGTGCAAAAGGGGCAAAACAGCCACACTCGTGCATGGGGAGGAGAGTCTGTGCATTCCAGCTGGCACAGCTGGCATGCACCATGCCTGAAAGGTGCAAAAAGGTAATACCAGCCAAGAAAGGAGATCATCGGCCAAACAGAGTGCCGATCGACTATCCAAAGTGCCGACCGGCCATCGGTATCAAGAAACCAAGGCCGGTGGGGTGTGGGGGTGGCCAACAAGCCATTCCCTGCCCTCCAAAGCAAAAACACAAGTGTTTGGTGCAAAAACCAAACACAAACCAATCGAGTTGAGAGATCCTGAGGCAGGGCGCAGAGCCGAGTCCTCCAGGAACTCAAAATGAACACAAACATGGATGATCACCGAGTGTTCTAATGGTGACGTCTAGGTCTTGAGGACGGTCAAAAATGGGTTTTCTACAGTTGCCCTTCTTTGACAGAACTCGAAAGTCATAGGAATGACGGGAGTGAGTGTCAAAGCCCAGAGACGACCCATTTTTGACAAGGCCAAAGACTTAGACAAAGCATACAAGCTATAGGTAAGATATGCGCCCGAAGGCAGGGGCAAAATGCAAGACAATGCACAAAACCGAGCATAACTTACGATCATGCAAAGAAAGCTGTAACGAAGCATAACATGCAATAGTTTTAAGCTAGCACAACCAAACTACACTACAATGCAGAGAGGGTGTAAGAGAATCATGTAATTCTCGCTACGTTTCATGCGAAGAATACAATACCTGTGCCGTTCATCTGGTCGAGCCAGCTTCAAATGAACCGTACATACAATATTGTGCCTGTAAAAGAAGGAAACTCACCAAGTACAACATTGTTAGCAACGTGCATGACAATGCAAGTTAAGATTGCGTGACGATGCAAGTGAAGGAATGCATGACAGTGCAATTTGAAACAAGCCTAATAATGCTATGAAGGCACAAACACATCTAAGTAAAGAACACGTGACAACGTGCACAATGTGTTTGATGAGGAATTTGAACACATGTAAGTAAAGCAATACACGTACGCATGCAATGTGTATGAAAAGGGAACTTGAACACATGCAAGTAAAGCACGCGGTCAACGTGAGCAATGTGTATGAAAAGGAACTTGAACACATGTAAGTAAAGCAATGCACGTATGCATGCAATGTGTATGAAAAGAGAACTTGAACACATATAAGTAAAGCAATGCACGTATGCACGCAATGTTATGAAAAGAACTTGAACACATGTAAGTAAAGCAATGCACGTATGCACGCAATGTGTATGAAAGGAGAACTTGAACACATGTAAATAAAGCAATGCACGTATGCACGCAATGTGTATGAAAGGAACTTGAACACATATAAGTAAAGCAATGCACGTATGCACGCAATGTGTATGAAAGGAACTTGAACACATGTAAGTAAAGCAATGCACGTATGCACGCAATGTGTATGAAAGGAACTTGAACACATGTAAGTAAAGCAATGCACGTATGCACGCAATGTGTATGAAAAGGGAACTTGAACACATGTAAGTAAAGCACACGATCAACGTGAGCAATGTGTACGAAAGGAACTTGAACATATTTAAGTAAAGCAATGCACGTATGCACGTGTAGACACCCCATTTTTGACCGTCATCAAGACTTGGACGTCACCGCTTGAACACTCGGTGATTATCCATGTTTGTGTTCGTTTGGAGTTCCCGGAGTTCTCGGCTACGCGCCTTGCCTTAGGATCTTCGAACTCGACTGTTTTGTGTCTGGTTTTGCACCAAACACTTGTGCTTTGCCTTGGAGGGGCAGGGAATGTCTTGTGAGGCATCCCCACACACCACCGGCAGTGGCTAGAGGCCACCGGCTGATTTTTGTTGCCATCGGCAATATATTTTGCCGGTCGGCACTCTTTGTTGCCGGCTGGCAGTAAATTTTGTCAAAATGACATTTTTGGCCAGTCGATTACTGTTCAGTTGCTTTTGAAGATATTTTATTACAGCCGTATGGCATTGGCTTCCCCTCCATACACGTGTATGGAGGGATGCCCCTCTTGGTTGCTTAACTTGTAAACATTACAAGTTTGGCTCCTCTATAAGAGGAGCCCTCCCTCCTTGGCTTTAGGGTTGGCATTTTTAGAGAGAAAACAACTCAAAGAGAGCTCTGGTTTTTAGGTTTAGGGTTGATACATATCCTATCTCTATATTTCCCTCTTGTGTGTGTCTAGGTGTTTTGTGCCTTACTATTGCATATAAACACCTAGTGTTTCACCTTCCCTTGGCTACTAAGGTTCTAAGGGCTTGTTCTTGGTGTTCTTGGCTGGATTGGAGCTCAAGGAGGCAACAAGATCAACTTTTGTGAAGGTGGTCTACAAGGGTGAGAAACTAGTCCCTTTTACCCCATTTTTGCATCCCATTTTTGCATATCTTAGGACTGTTTTTGTGCTTGGTGTTTAATACAAAAAAGTTCTGTTTTTTAGGCCTTTAAATAGTTTATTAAGGGTGCCTTAAGCTTTGAGGAGTTTTGACCCCTCTAAGGCTTGTTTGGCCCTTGTTTTGTGCCATTTTGTGAGAGCTCCGGGATTTTGGTGTTTGGGTCTCTTCACCACTGAAATCTTCAGGGATTTCAGTGGTGAAGATGATGCCTTGAAGTCCTAAGAAGGAGAGGGCCACCCCCTCTCCTTGTTGTCCTTGAAAGGGACACTTTTTGGCCTCTAGAGGAAGCCTTTGTTAGAGTGTGTGTTGATCATGTCTAGGCTGTTTTCCATGCTTATTATGCCATGATATAACATTGTTATGTGTTGGTTTTGGTACACCATGCATATTTAGCATACCTACCATGTAATGCCTTGTGATTGCCTTAACATGCCTTAGGTTGTTAGCCTTTGTTCTACCATGTTTTAGGCTTAGCCTTGTGAAAGTTTTGTGCTTATTTTGCCTTGTTTTAGGTCTATCCATAGGTGTTTGGGTTGATCCTGGCATGCTTAGTATAGCTCCTTTGTATTTGAGCTTGTATGCTTCAAGTATGAGAATGTGTAGCATGTGTTGCTTGCATCATTTTGGTGGTTTGGAACCACCCAACATGTTATTTCAGTCCCTTTGACATGCTCATATGCTTACCTTGGATGTCTCTTTGTTGCCTTAAAAGCATGTGTTGTATGCCCTATGTTTTGACCATTGTGCATGCCTTTGAATTCAAACCATTTAGATGCCATCTAGTTGGCCTTTTGGGCTTAGTTTTATGTGTTAAAACTCTGTTTTTGGTCGCCTAAGTCTCGCCATGTGTGGTTGTACTAAGTGTAGTCCATTGCCTCTTTGGTGAGCCTTGAATGCTTGGGGCCATTGTTGCGTGTTTAGCTTGCTTGGTTGCTTGGTTTGGCACCATGTTTTACATGATTTTCAGAGTTTATGATGCATGCCAATTGTCCACACTTAGACTCTTTAAAGTGTGCTTTAGAGTTGCTTGTTTAATGCCTAAGTGTTGGTCCAACTTACTTGCATGTGTGCATGTGTGTTTAGCCTTCATTTTTGGGCATTTTGGCTACTGTTTTAGGCCTATTTAGAGTTGCCTAAATCATGTTTAAGTCCACCTCTTCATTAGTTTGCATGGCCTTAATGTTTGCTTGTATGCTTGCATAAGTGTCTTGCCATGCCATGTTGCATCCTTAGCTTGCATGCCTAGGTTGCATTGCATCTTGCATGCATGCCTTGTTCCTTGATTTGATGAGAGGAATTGGGCCTCGACTTGTTTGTTTGATTTGCATTTCATTTGACATGAAAGTGCACACTTGATTCTTTAGGCCATCATGCATGGAAATGCGTGATTGGTGACCCGAGAATCGAGGCACATGCCCCTTTGAGTCACAAACATGATAGGGGGCATGATTGGTGCATACATTGTTTAAATTGTATTGCCATGCAAGTTTTGCCCTCTGTTGCCGTGAGTTGCAGGTTCTGCAGACATTGTCTGCCGACCGGCAACGTATTGTGTCGGCCGGCAGTAAATCATCAACCGATGGATTCATTTTGTGCCGGTGACCACAATTCACTGCCGGTGGTAATTCTACTCAGCCGGTGGTATCCCCCAGTGTCCTGAGAGGCGTTCCTGAGACTTTGGCAATTTTCAGAGGAGTAGAGCAGGGAAAACAGAGGCAGACTATGCATGGCAGTGCGATTCCGGACCGCCCCAGATCAAATCACACCGCCCTCTCGGAGGCGATCCGACATCATCTGCACACCCCCCTCTTCGCGGCGGTTGTCTTGTTTAATTAGATTAATTAATTTGTTTGATTAATTTAATGGGTCTGTAATATTTAATTAGCTTGCGTAGTTAATTAATTTGTATATTCTTTTGGTCCCTCTGTGCGAGGGCATATTTGTAATAAGCGTGTGTGAGTGGTGTGTATGTCTTCCAACCCCACGTCTTTCTCCCTTTTATTTACTTGCTTATGATGGTAGATTAGGGCATATTTGTTTTAGCATACCTTATGCAATGCATGCGTGCATTCACGCATTTGTTTACAAGCACCGGGCTCGGTACATCATACAAACTGCATTATATTTTTGATTCCAAATTGAATACGTGTATCGAATGATTGCATTCCACATGCCATTTTAGGGTTAGCTGAGCCTACTCTAAATTGCATCCTTGCCTGTGTTGCATTAGCCACTTAACATGAACTAGGGACATGCATGTTTGCTAACTAGTTTATTGTTTTGGCACAGAGTACAATGTAAGCGTTTATGCTTTAGCATCTCGCATGCGTGTGAATGTTAACATGACAGTATGCTTGCCATGCGACTAAGTGCTTATATGAAATAAACTGTTTGAATGCCTGTGGGTGGAGGTTGGATTGTTTGAGTTGGAAAAAACTCGTTGAAATCCGTGTTTTAGCCTACTTGCGAGTAGCAAATTCCAAAGCATTTTCAAAACAAACGGATATGCAATGCGTGTTTCCAAATTAGGCGATCTAGTCTATACTTGTTTGTTGTGCGCATAACATAGTAATTCTAGGCTAATAACTGGAATAAGAACACATAACGTTTTTAAAATCAGATATCATGGTTAGTAGAGGCCGGTCTTCGGACCGGGCGAAAGGGGGTGCTCATAGCTGACCTTCCCCGATCGTACCCAAGCTCCCGAGCCAAGACACCTTTGGTGATGACAGACACATGGCCTTTGGCACCGAGTCAGGGTTTCCTAAATTTCCCTATTAAAAAATATTTAGGTCGCGACTCTGTATCTGGCAAAGCAGTCCATGTTTGGCACTTCTTTTCAAAATCTGTTTTCTTCAAAACGATTTGCCAGAGTTGGACTCTTTGGTTCAGATTAAGAACCGCAACAAAAACGAGAGTCCGAACTGTAGCGCGTAGCGCGGGGTCCCTCGCAGGCTTGTCTATAGCACGCAATGTGTATGAAAGGAA
Organism: Camellia lanceoleosa; assembly: GCA_025200525.1. Lineage (NCBI taxonomy): Eukaryota > Viridiplantae > Streptophyta > Magnoliopsida > Ericales > Theaceae > Camellia > Camellia lanceoleosa. The sequence goes on from CM045769.1 coordinate 73,141,825, forward strand.
CTTGAACACATGTAAGTAAAGCAATGCACGTATGCACGCAATGTGTATGAAAGGAACTTGAACATATGTAAGTAAAACAATGCACGTATGCACGCAATGTGTATGAAAAGAACTTGAATACATGTAAGTAAAGCAATGCACGTATGCACGCAATGTGTATGAAATGGGAACTTGAACACATGTAAGTAAAGCATGCAGTCAACGCGAGCAATGTGTATGAAAGGCACTTGAACACATGTAAGTAAAGCACGCGGTCAACGCGAGCAATGTGTATGAAAGGAACTTGAATGAATACATGATCTTGAAATGCAAAGCACTACAACGCAGTATAATTGAAGTGATTTGTGGAATTCACAAGATACAAAAAGGATACGGGGAGGGATGTCCCTCATACGCACGGAGCATCGCTCATAGAAGACACGGCTTGAGGTCAACTTGAAGGTCTACTAATGTTCCAAAAGCGCACTTCCTTGCATTGTCTTGAGTAATGAAGGTGTCAGACCATACAATTGACCCGAACAAGGGCGCGGGAGGTGCATCGGCCGCAAGGGGAGGTTACTGGTATCAATCCCGATACTCTGCTGCCCTACTCTCTTTTTGCTTTACTTTCCTTTTTACTAGTAGTTTAAGCACATTGCACTACCTCAGGCAGGTTTTACTCTCTTCTTTTCTTTTTTCTTTTTTTTTAAAAGTGTGTATTTTTGCAAAAATGCATGATGGAAATGAAACAACCATTTTGTTTAAAAGGTGTTACACTTGTTCTTTCTATGGATCGCATCGCATTGCATCACATAACAATGTGAATAAAATTGAAACTTGTTTGAAAATTGAGCACTTACACCGTAATAATCAGGTAGTGAACCGACTTACAACTTGATAAACAAAGCAAAGACACTCGATAAGCTAGCCAAGCATGAGTACAACTCGATAAGCAAATCAAAGATTTAAGGAGAGTGAAATACAACTCGATAAGCAAATCAAATATTTAAGGAGAGTGAAATACAACTCAATAAACAAGTGTATAACAACTCGATAAGCATATGGGCGTGACGCCGCAAAAATCATCATCGGAGGGCATTAGAAGTGGTGGCATTCTTCAATCCTCAGCACGTTCACCACATAAATAGCTCAGGGAACAATAAGGAAGACCACCGACCAATAGGGAAATCCACCAGCCTCAAGAAATGGCCATCGGCTAGAAGCTTTGATCAATCGGCCAAAAGTGATGGTCAATCGGCACTATATTTGACCGGCCGGCCATAAATGGCAGAGACCAGCAGAATGCTGACATCTGTCCTCCACTCAACCTTATCCCCTACAAAAGGCTCCAGCTTCGTAGTTTTTCTCAATTCCACACTGATTTGCTCCAAATGGAAGAGTTTCTTGCCCAAAATCTCTGAGCTTGGATTGCCAACTTGGATGGCTCGGAAAAGCTGAATTTCCGGGGCTTTGACATAAATGCACTATTCACTTTGAGTCGTACCCCGTTGCACTTTTCGTCTCTTCGCACCGCGGCAAGGTTTTGGAATCCGATAACACATGTCTTTAGCTTTAACGGGCAAGAGGTATGTCCTACCTTTGAAGATTTCCAAGCCCTAATGGAATCTGAGCGCAATGAGGAGATCTTACCCCAGCTTAACTTTGGCCATGCCCAAACCTTAAGGCGAATATGTGGACTCACTATGTATGATGCTCGCTCTTTGATTTGAGATGGAATCCTAGATGTGCCGAGTTTGATTTGCCGATTTTCTGATGCCGGCGACCGCGGTGACCATCATTGGCAAGGCTTCCAACGACATGCCCTTTATTTGTGCATGCTCTCTCATTTCCTGTTTGTCTCAGGCTCCGAAGGGTCTAACGTCCGGTTGATCGAGGTTTTCCAAGGCCTGAAGGAGGGCAAGAGCTGCATTGCCATGACTCTGGCTGAGACGTTGATAGGCTTGGATGCCTTTTATCGCCGGGAGACGACCAGATTTGCGGGGAGTCCACTATTGCTGCAGGTAATGTTTCCCACCCAATCTTACATATGTATTGCTCACGTCACTCGGCCCGCAGGCTCGATTTCTCTCACAAAACCCTTTTCTCACTTTTCTCTTATCATACATCTCTCTATTCTTTATTCTCTCATTTTCAATCCCTCCCCAGGTATGGTTGATGGATAAGTTGCAGGTTGTGGACTCTTGCCCAGCATACTCAACTCACGGCAATTTCTTTCGGCAACGTCTAGTCGATGCCCTTGATGAGGACTGGTGGTTTGACTGGATGTGCAGTTTGTCCGTAGACCGCATTGCTTGGCGGTGCCCTTGGCTCAACCTACCGGCAATGGGCTATAGCATGTTCCTGCAGGCTGGGATTCAGTTAATTGGCTTCACTCATGGTGTGTTCTATTTCCCATTCCGTTTCCAACGCCAGTTCGGCCATGATCAGACTTGCCCGGTAGAGGGGATTGAATACCCAGCTGCATTCTTGATCCGAGGTGCACAGCTTGCTCGACATGACGCAACGTGGCGGACTAGAGAGCTCCTGGCCACCGCTCCCACTTTCAGTTGCACTTTGTCTGATGAGTACATAGATTGGCTCAATGAAGAGGCGCAGATTGGGCCTAGCTTGCCATCAGAGGCTTCGACCAGCTCTGGTAGGGGGCGCAGGAACACCTGACTTATCTATGCCCTGGATTTATTACTTTATTAGTACTTTCAAGTTTTCTTTATGAATGTAATAAAAAGCAACTTCAATTTGTATGCAAGAGCAGGAGAACTCTATATTGAAATCAATGAAATTGAAGGTTGTGGTACTGAAAATTTTTCGTTTTGGTCCAAAAATGGTCTTAGTTGTAAAAACATTAATTTGAACAGAGTCAACTTTTATTAAAACTTTTCAAAACCATTTTTGATATGGATCAGAACTGGACACGCCGGAAATCTGTCATTGAGATATATAACCCCGGATCCCAATAACTGGAAAGTTGCCCCTAGTTGAATAGTACCGCAGCACTGTACGGCAACGGAAAGTTGCCCCTAGTCTGAATAGCACTGCATCGGAGATCTCAACTGGAGCTCTTGAATACTGAATAGACAAAGATGACCGAGCTGATCAACTGGACAAAGTTGATCGGGGAAAACGTTTATGGCTGGACTTCAGGATGAAGTTGCCTACGTATCCCAAAGATGGGAATCAAGCCTTACATAGTTCAGGCTTGGGTTCGCTCGAGTATTTTCACTCTCCTTTTGCGCTCTAACTTTTGCCAAGGCCGCCTTTTGCGGGTTTTCAACCTTGCAAGCTCAGTTTTTATAATTTCAAAATTTTTTGTGCTCTAACTTTTGCCTAGGTCACCCTTTCGGGTTTTTGGCCTAACGAGCCTCTCAGGGGTAATATTTCTTTAACTTGTCCATGTTGATCAGTTGTGAGAACTCTAGGCCGTCTAGGTCCATCAGAACGATAGCTCCACCTGACCAGATTGACTTAATGATGTAGGGACCAGTCCAATTGGGTCTGAACTTGCCCCTTGGGTCGTGGATGGGAGCTCGGTTATCCTTGAGCACCAAATCTCCTTCTTTCAAATTCCGGGACTTAACCTTCTTGTTGAAAGCCCTGGCAATTCTGCGCTGATAACCTTGAACATGGTACAGTGCTTTCATTCTCCTTTCATCGAAGAGCATGAGTTCTTTCAATCTGCTCTGCTGCCAATCTGCTTCGGCTATTTGACACTCAGCCAGCACTCGCAACAACGGAACCTCAATTTCGATAGGTAGAACGACCTGCATCCTATAGACTAATGAATACGGAGTCACCCTAGTAGAAGTTCTAATTGAAGTCTGGTAACCCCACAGAGCAAACGACAACTTATCTGGCCAGTCCCGGTAGGTTTCCACCATCTTTTGCAATATGTGTTTGATATTCTTGTTGGAGGCTTCAACTGCTCCGTTGGTCTGCAGCCGATACGTGAATGACTTATGAAAAACCACATCGTACTTCTCCAACAAATCAATCACTGCCTTCTTGAAGTGGGAACCGTTATCTGAAATTATCTCGTTCGGGACCCCATAGCGACAGATGATATTATTTCTGATAAACTTCGCAACATGTGAAGCTTTCAACACTGCATAGGATCTGGCCTCGACCTACTTCGTAAAGTAATCTATCGCGACCAGGATGAACTCATGCCCATTTGACCCCTTCGGAGTGACAGCCCCAATCACATCAATTCCCCAAATGGAAAATGGCCATGGTGAAGTCATGTTGTACAGCTTCGACAGCGGGATGTTCATGCGGTTTGCATGGATCTGACATTTGTGGCATCGCCGAACAAAGCCGATACAATCCTCATCCATGGTAGACCAATAGTAACCTTATCTAAGGATTTTCCGAGCTAAGATCACTCCATTCATGTGTGCTCCACATTCTCCTCCATGGATGGCGTCCATTAGGCGCTTCGATTATTCGGCTTCTACACACAGCTTATGCATTGCCAGATGACCTCTCTTATACAGCTTACCCCCACAGATGATGAACTGAACGACCATTCTTCTGATTGCCCTTTTACCCTTGGCATTTACCCTTGGTGGATACACTTCTTTTTCCAAGAAGTTCCAAATGTCGTAATACCAGGGGTTCTCGTCTTGAACCTCATCTATAACGGCAATCGACTCGTAGGCTGGTGCAAATTTTAGGTCAATAATGATTGGACGCATCCGGACTCCAAATGGGATGTCTATCATGGAAGATAGAGTTGCTAGTAAATTTGCAAACCTGTTGTTCTCTCTTACTAGACGAGCAAAGTTTAGCTTTTCAAACCGAGGAATCAACAAGTCCAAGGCCTGGTGATACATTATCATCTTTTCTTCCTTGACTTTCCAGTCTCCTTTTGCTTGAGACACAACAAGGTTGAAGTCCTCGATGACATCCAACCGTTTTGCCCCTAGTTCCAGGGCTGCTTCTCGACCGGCAATGCATGCCTCATATTCTGCTTCGTTGTTCGAGACTTTGAACCGGAGTTTGAATGCTAGCGGGATACGGGAATTGTCGGGTGCTATCAACAACACTTCTATCCCATACCCGTATTGGTTTGACGCTCCGTCAAAGTACATCGTCCAAAACTCATCGTCGATATGCAAAATGGCCTCATCTGGGAATAAGTACTCAACTGCTTCACCTCCTTCCACTAGATGATCTGCTAAGAATTCTGCTACTGCTCTTCCCTTGACTGACTTGCGCGTCACATATTTCAGATCGAATTCGGAGAGAACAGCAACCAACGAGCTAGCCTACCTGTAAGTGCTGGTTTCTCAAAAAGATATTTGATGGGGTCCAGTCGTGAAACCAACATTACGGAGTGAGCTAATAGGTAGTGCCGCAACTTCCTGGTAGCCCATACCAAGGCTAAGCAAGCCTTCTCCAATGATGTGTAACGAGTCTCAGACTCCATCATCTTCTTGCTCAGATAATAAATGGCTCTCTCCACCTTGTCCTCTGATTTTTGCACGAGCATGCAACCTATTGTAGTCTCAGTTACTAAAAGATACAATATCAACGGTCTCCCTGGCTCTGGCGGTGAGAACACGGGCGGGTTCTGTAAATATTCCTTAATCTGTCCAAAAGCAGCTTGGCATCGGCCGTCCCACTGGAATTTCTTTCCTTTCTTCAAGAGGCCAAAAAGTGGTTCACAAGTCAAGGTTAATTTTGAGATAAACTGTCTTATGAATTGCACTTTACCCAGAAAGCCGCGCACCTCCTTTTCAGTCCTTGGTGGTGGCATTTCTAAGATGGCCTTGATTTTGGAAGGGTTGACTTCGATACCTCTCTGTGTAATCAGAAACCCCAGCATTTTTCCCGCTGTAACGCCAAATGTACACTTTTGAGGGTTCAGCCGCAACCTGAATTCTCTGATCCTTTGAAAGAACTTTTGCAAGGCGGTGTAATGGCCCTCTCTTTCTTTGGACTTGACAATCATGTCGTCCACGTACACCTCAACCTCTTTGTGGATCATGTCGTGCAATATCGTGGTCGCAGCCCGTTGATATGTAGCTCCAGCATTCTTCAACCCAAACGGCATCACTTTGTAGTAGTAGGTCCCCCACGGGGTGGTGAATGCAGTCTTTTCCCGGTCTTCAAGTGCCATCACTATCTGGTTGTAGCCTGAGAAGCCATCCATGAATGAGAGCAAAGCATGCCTCGCTGTGAAATCCACCAACTCATCGATATGTGGCAAGGGAAAGTCATCCTTCGAACTGGCTTTGTTCAGATCCCTAAAATCCACACACACCCTGATCCTACCATCCTTCTTCGGCACTGGGACGATGTTGACCAACCAAGTCGGGTATTCAGATACCAGTAGGAAGCCTATATCGATTTGTTTGGTGACCTCTTCCTTAATCTTGATGGCCTAGTCCGGGCGGATCCTTCTGAGTTTCTGTTTGACAGGTCGGGCCTCGGGGTTAAGAGGGATCCGGTGCTGTACAATCTCAGGATCTATTCCAGGCATGTCTTCGTAGGACCACGCGAAAACATCTTTGAAATCTTTTAATAAAGCGACTAAGTGCTCTCGTTCCTCTGAAGACAACGTGGACCCGATCTGGACCAGCCGCGGGTCCTTCTCAGTACCAATATTCACAGTAGTGATTTCATCAACTAAAGGTTTAACAAATCTTTCCTGCTCTTGATCAAGTAAGCGTTGCAAAACTGGAGGAATTTCTTCCTCGTCGTTTTTGTCAAAATTCTGAAAGTCCTGATTCAAGCAATAAATCAAAGGCACAGAAATGTACTCAGAAACCACATCCACATCATTCTCATTAAGTACTTCCAAACCGTCCGATTCTTCTGTTACAACAGACTCAAAAGAGAAAGAAAAAGACGACCTGGACAGGACTGTGGCATCCGAGTTATCACCTCCAGAATCTGGGACTCGGACTCGGTCAGTGGAACTGATTCCGACTCACAAGACTCGGTGGAATCAGATTCCGGCTCACTACCTGACCCGGTGCTGCTTGACAAAAATCCCTCGTCATACTGCCAATTGAGAGAGGGTGCGATGGATGCATCCAAAATGTTTGCTGGTAGGCCCGCAACTGTTTCATTCCCGATCATGCATACTGAGGAGTTATCCCCCAAGCACTTCTGGCCGATCAGAGGATCTGAAAGTAGACACGCCAGTGCTAACCCCATTTCAAGTTCGGTGTCTTTAGATTCCACTTTCTTGCTTTGCTCAACCTCAGCCAATGGGTCTATCTTCTCTTCAGCATCGTCATCCCCAGATAACTGTAGGTCAAAGAAAATCTCGAACCCCGGTAGACGCCTCCTCTCGTCATTCAGCCATGGCTCTGGGAAGCCACAAAATGGAAAATCCTCCCCCTCCCGGACGAAGCGTCCATTTAGGGTACCCTGAATGGGCTGGTGCATTAACTCAAACAGCTTCCCCATCTGTTTCGCTCTGGCTCTCCCAGCCATCTCCTTACCTTTCCTTACCCAATCCTCCTTGGTGGGCAGATAACCCAAGCCAAAGGTATGTGGGTTGTGTGGCACTTCGGCCAATGCTGCAACGCCCTTCTGGCCGCTCTTTCCCAATCCCATTCCGGGGATGTGTTGAAGCTTGTTCATGAGGTAGACTGCTTGAGCACTGACATATACCCCTTCACTAGCAGCCATGATGTTCTGCACAACCCGAGCCTCAGCTAAGGTAAAACCTGACATGAACACATCCTCCATACCGTGCTTGATTTTCAAGACTAGTGTAGACACCTCTGGCGGTGGATGGATCGATGAATTCCCAAAAACAATGGCTACTCCCTTCCCATAGGGGTATTTCACCATCTGATGCAAGGTGGAAGACACTGCCTTTACTTGATGCAGCCACGGCCACCCCAAAAGCATATTGAAAGTTGCAGGAACCTCTATGACATGGAAGTCTATCTCATGCTGCCCCGGCCCAACCTTAGTCTAAATTTTCACTGTTCCCATTACTTCTCGGCTTGTGTTGTCATACGCCCGAATCACCTGGGCTGTTGGCACAAAGTCGGCGTTTTTTAAACCGATGGCATACGCTGTCCTTACCGGCAGACGTTGATGGCGGACCCAGTATCTACAAGAACCACCAGTGTCCATTTATTCCTACACTCCACAAAGATATAGAGTGGCTTATGAAGATTCACACCCTCAGGTGGCAATTCCTTGTCGGAAAAAGTTAACATCGGGGTAGCTCCTCCCAGAAAGACCAGTCCAACTAGTTTCTCTGGTGTGGTTTCTATTGAGTGCTTGGCCTTGTCCATGGACGATAGAACGGCTTGCCGGTGAACACGCGATGCCATAAGCAGTCCCCAGATAGAGATGTCTTCTTGTATCTTTTTTAGCTGTTTGAGCACGACCTCATCTTCAAGTTGCTTCTCCTTCTGCTTCTCGGCCTCCCTATCCTTTCCAGATGCTTCTGGCTGATCTAGGTGCGGGGGTTTGAAGTACGGCCCGCTTCTTGTCATATGATCAACCTCGCCGATGTACCAGGTATCGTCTGGCTGGTTACTTCTCCAATCCTCATTTGTGTGGGCAAGACATAGATCGCCGTCCTCCCACCACATTCCGTCGGCAGCCGACAGACACCTGTCCGGTTCTGGTATGACTGTTCTTATTCTCGCCGTACTTTCCGTCCACATGCTCGTAGCATTTTCGGTCTTCATGCACACAACACTTTCAATCCCCACATGGGCTTTAGCTTTCCTGATTCTTTCGAAATCTTCAAACCTTTCTCGTTCCAACTGTGTTGGTACAGCTGACTGTTCAATAATTCCTGTATTCAAGATGCTCCAATCCTGAGTGAAATTCTCGACATCGGCGATCTCCGGCGATGTACTCTGCTCTTCGACCCTTCCGGCTGTCACTGTTATTCTTGCCCCTGCCGGCCCTGATCTGGTTGGGACTCTTCCACAACATCCGGTTGATCATCCAACCACCTGGTAGCCTCTACCGATTCCTCACAATCAAACCAATTGACTGCTGCATCCCCTGGATCTTGGTCATCAAAAAATTGGAGGTTGGCAAGGTCCTCTTTCATAGCCATCAAATCATCTATCCCCTGCTCAAATCCATCCCCTCGGATCATACACTGCTCCGCCCTCTCTGGCAATTCTACGTTGGGCCGAACTTGGCCTACTGATAGAATATAATCACTCGGATCGTAAGCTTCCTCAGCAGAACCCCCGGATTCCTCAAATTCTGGCTCAACAATCCCATTCTCCTCTAAAATCGTCCCTGTCCCATCTTCGATGGTCGCCACCATTGGCTCAGGTTGGGTTCTGGAGATGTCCAATATGGACAAGTCAGTGCAGTCAGGAAGGAACACCTTCGGCTTGGGTAGGTGGGAAAGAGTGATATAGATGCCAGGATCGTAAGACACGACCCCAGTCTGGATAAAATTGATTCTTTTGGGAGGTGGAGCTTGGTTGTGCGGTGGGAGAGGGTTGGTTGTAACATTGGGTTTCTCGGGAGGCAGAATCACCCCGTTATCAATGAGATCTTGAACCTCGTGACATAGTCGGAAGCACTGGTCGGTGTCGTGACCGTGCTGTTGGTGAAATTCGCAATATTTGGATGGGTTGTGGGTAGGGCGAAGTCTTTCCGGCAATGGCCGCGGCTCTAGGGGCTTCAAGTGCCCTTTTTTGATTAAAAACCCTAGAGCTTTGGACATGGGCATATACAATGGACCGAAGGTTCTTTGGTTTTTGGGTGGGTATATGGCTGTTTGTGTATTGCTTCCGGACGCACCGGAGAATGGCGTAGTTTCCATGGGTCTTGGAGGGGGAGGAGGAATGGTGGTGACCATGCTCACTTCCGAGGCTCTTGCAGTTGTAACGCCGCTTGTAGACACCTCATTTTTGACTGCCCTTAAGACTTGGGCATTATTGACGGTTTACTTGGTGGAGAAACGTGTGCAGGGCAAAGTTCAATTTCTTCAGCAAGGAAAGAGGCAAATCTCAACTTCACACCCTATTTTCGACCAAAGCTACTTTGGATGGTTTTTAGACCTTAAAACCCTCTCTTTCAAAACATTTTTGAAATAAAATTCCTACGATGCTCTGAGGCTCCCATTTTGTCAAGTGATGCGCTTTTCGATAAACCGAGCAAGGACAAAGTGGGAATTAATGAAAGAGAGACGAAATCTTTGAAAAATCGTTCAAAACACCTTACTTAGGGGTTTGAAGTTGAAGAAAAGAGGAGAAGAGGGGAGAAAACAAGTTGGAGAAGGGGTTCGGCATGAATCCGGGTAGAAGAGAGTCGAGCGGCCCTCGCTGAATCAGGCTTATTCATCTGCATACTTGGACTTTAGCCATGAGGCCATAACCATTGGAAAGAAGACTTCCGGGGCTTCATTTTTCATTCAAAAATCTCTTAAAGCCAAATTCGGGTGGGGGAGATATGATCAGTTGAATTTGGGCATCCTCCCGGTTGGATCGAATATGCGCGGCTTCACCAAAATGGGCATAACTTTTTGCATAGGAGGAATTTTAATGCAAGGTTTGCGCCATTGGAAAGCTAACTTCCGGGGATTCAATTTGAACACCCACTGGCCATTTTTTGGCCTTGGAATCCACCACTAGAAATCAATTTAACCGACCGGCCAAATATATGGCCGACCGGCCAGTAAAAGTAGCCGACCGACCAATTTTGCTAGCCGACGACCCTCCGGTGTATTCTACAGATTGAATGGAGGCCAGCTGTGCCAGCTGGAAGGCACAGACTGGATCCTCCATACACGTGTATGGAGGATCTTGGCTCTTGGTTTTGAAGCTTCTAAGAGAAGATGTGCTCCTTTGGCTCTATAAAGGAAGCTTTCCTCTTCCTTACACTAGGTTAGAAAAACCAGTTGGGGATATATACATCTAACCATATATATCTCTCAACCAAGCCTCAAAATACCTTGGTTCTTGGCCATTTTCTACACCACCTCATAGCACAAGGCACCCAATCTCCATTCCAGCAACTTGAGGCTGTTCTTCAGAGCTTAGGAGTGCCCAAACTCAAGCCAAGAAGCTGCTAAAGATTGGTCTACGAGGGTGAGCATCATTTCCCTCTTTTTTGAGCTTATTTTGTACCATTTCTTAGCCCTTCTTGCTTGTACATCTGAGCTCCGACCAAAATTGAAAGTAGCATTTTTTTGAGCTCTATTTCATCTTTCATTAAGGGTCTCTCACTGTTTGAGACCTCCTTTTGGCACTTGCTTCATTATCCCTCTTGTATGCCTATTTCTTGTGTAGCATTTTAGGCCTATGTATAATCTATTTTGAAGCATGATGTAAACTGTAAATAGGCTTATTTTGAGCCCTTCTTCAACATTGTTGAAGGGCTCACCACTGTTTGGGATTTCCATTTGCCACTTGCCATTGAATCCCTCTTTTGGCCTCATTTTTGCATGATTTATTAGCCTATTGTGCTTCTGTCTTTGGACCTTGGTCCGAACTGTAAAACACCATATTTTGGGCCCCTCTTCAACATTGTAGAAGGACCCTTCTCTGTTTAGGGACAGCAGCTACCGCTTGCTTCAATATCTCACTTTCGTGACCATTTTTGCATGCTAGTTTAACCCCATTTGTGTTTACTGTTTGGCCTTGCTTAAAACTATAAATATGCTTGTTTTGGGGCTGCCTTGCTTCTGTCTTCATGCTTCATGTCCATATTATACATGTTTGACATAGCCATAGGTCATTTCATGTGCCTAATCTTGCATTTCGGGACCATTTCATGCATCGAGTGTCATTTCGCCATGTTTCGGGGCTGTTTTGCATCACTTATTGCCTCTGAAATTTGCATGCTAGTATGCCATATTCCATGCCTTGCCTTGTCTTGCTAGAGTGGCATTTAGTGCCTTAGGGCCGGTCCTCGGTTTGCATGCACGTGTGCACGCATTTCGAGTTGTCTCTTTTTCATCTGATGGCCACTGACGTGAGTGTGGTTGAGGTCCACTCACATTGGTGTAAGTCCATCTTGCATGTATGCCATGTTTCAATGCGTTGTGCATGTTATGTTGTTAGCGTTGTGTGTGCCATGTAGTTGCATTGCATGTTTGCATGTTTGCTTGCATGCTTAGGTCACATGTGCATTGTTGTGCATTGCCTCGCCTCTTGATCAACCATGATTGAGGTTGGGTCCCTTGTATGTTTTGTGTGCATTGCATTTGACATTGAAATGCATACTTGGCTCTTTGGCCATCATGCATCGAAATGCGTGATTGGTGGCCCGAGGGTCGAGCACCACACTCCCTTGAGTCTTAAACATGATATGGAGTGTGGTGGTGCAAACATTGCTTTGAAAATACATTGCCATGCCTTGTCGCCTCTCTGCCACAAACAAAGTTTCTGCAGGAAGTTTTGGCCGGTCGGCTATATACAGTGCCGACCGGCAATTAATCAATGGCCGATAACTTCATCAGCGGCCGGTGACCATTTTCCATAGCCGATAAACATTCCTCCTAGCCGGTGGCACTCCACAGTGTGCAGGGAGCATACCTTGGGACTTGTGCAGTCTTCAGAGGTGCCAAACAGTGAAAACAGAGGCAACATGTGTCATGGCAATGAATTTCTGGGCGGAACAAATCCGAGCATGCGTGCATCCCTCTTCCCGAGGCCTTTTACTGCTTTCCATAGCTTAGTGAATTTGTTAATTAATTAAATAGAGTTTTGTAATATTTAATTAGCTAGAGTAGTTAATTATTTATTCGGCCTGTATTATTCTTTTGGTCCCTCCGAGTGAGGGCGTATTTGTAATAAGTGTGGGTGCGTGTGTGCATGTCTTCCAATCCCCACTTCTTTCTCCCTTTTATTTACCTGCTTATGATGGTAGATTAGGGCATATTTAAATTAGCATACCTTATGCTATGCATGCGTGCATTCATACATTCGTCTTGCATGCACCAGGCTCGGCGCATCATACTAACTGCATTGTATTTCAATTCCAAATTGAATACGTGTTATCTGTTGCATTTCACCTGCCATGTTTAGGACAGCCGAGCCTGTCTAGATTGCATCTTTGCATGTGTTGCATCAGCCATTCTAAACATGAACTAGGATCATGCATATGATTACTAACTAGCTTCTGTTGTGGCTCAGAGTACTAAGTAAGCTTTTATGCTTTAGCATATCGCATGCGTGTGAATGTTTCCATGATAGCATGATTACCATGAGGCTAGCTGCTTATGTGATATAACTGCTTGAATTCCTGTGGATGGAGGTTGAGTTGTCTAAATTGGGATAATGCATTAAAACTGTGAGTTTTAAGCCCACTAGATAGTGGCAAAACCATCTCTTCTAAAGCCCACTTGATGGTGCCAAAACCAGCATTTTTTAGCCTACTTGCGAGTAGCAAACCATTTTCAAAACAAACATGAAATGTTTTGTTCCAATTTAGGCGATTCGGTCTATACTTGTTTGCTGTGCGCATAACATAGTAATTCTAGGCTAATAACCGGAATAAGAACACATAACGTTTTCAAAAACGGATATCATGGTTAGTAGAGGCCGTTCTTCAGACCGGGCGAGAGGGGGTGCTCATAGCTGACCTTCCCCAATCGTACCCAAGTTCTCGAGCCGAGGCAACTTTGGTGATGACGGACACGTGGCCTTTGGCACCAAGTCAGGGTTTCCTAAATTCCCCCTTTAAAAAAAAAATATTTAGGTGGCGACTCTGTATCTGGCAAAGCAGTCCATGTTTGGCACTTCTTTCAAAAATCTTTTTTCTCAAAACGATTTGCCGGATTTGGACTCTTTGGTTCAGATTAAGAACCGTGACACAAATCGAGTTCGAACTGTAGAGCGAGGCCCACGGGCGCGTCTACACCGCTCGGGCCTGCATTGTTGTTACGGTTGAAAGTTCTTCTAGGTTGCTCCCTATCTTGGTCAATCAGACCCTGTTTCATTGCATCCTTAATCTGTACTCCCATCTCATGCAAATCGGAGAAGGTAGGGAAGGGGAGCACGATCATTTTATGCATCAACTTCGGCTAAAGATTGCGCACAATCATCTGAATTTGATCTTTATCTGTGGGCCTTAGGGTCATCATCGAGGCCTTAGCCCTCCATCTGGTTACGAACTCAGAGAAGCTCTCCTTAGGATCCTGCCTTGCTGTCTCAAGATCACGAGTCGTAATCTCGATTTGTGTGTTGTACGAGTATTGTGTAATGAAGGCCTCAGCCATCTCGTCCCAGTTTCTCTTGGCATCATCTTCTAATTTGGCATACCAGATAGCTGCCACATCCGACAGGGTCCGGCCGAACAGAGACAGCTTCTGCAGTCTGGTGAGGCCCATCGGCCTTAAGATGTCGGAAAACAAATGCAGGTGTACCATAGGATCCCCGAATCCATCGAACTGGTCGATGTGCGGCATCTTGAATCGGTCCAGCAGCGTCACAGCTGCGTTAGTGTACCTATCTTCAATATCAGGGATGGTCTTGACTCCCTGGGATCTTTTGAATAGCTTTTCAAGCTTGCTCAACTTCAATGCTGTGGGATCTGTCTCAAACTCAAAAGGGGAGTCCGCTAGGTTGGTGGGTGTTTTGGATAACTGGGGTAGGATCTGGGGTAGGATCGGGGGCGGAGGTGGTCCTGTAGAAATATACGTATCATTCTGAAGATTAGTTGTTTCCCCGAGTATTGGAACTCCTGGTGGGGGAAGAGCTTGATGTGAAGCAGATGCTCCGGCTTGCTGTTGTAACCTCACGATCAACTCTGCTTGTTCAGTCATAACCGTGGCCTGTTGCTTGGCGAACTCCGCCTATTGGACAGTGTCTTGCTTCATCGCTTTCATGCCCTCTTGGAGTTGGCACACCATCTCCTCTAAGCTTGCCATACTGCTCTGATCTGATTGGATTAAGGGTATATATTCCCTTTCTGCAGGAGAAATGTAACCTGATCCCCTCTTTCGGGTGGGGTAGATAAAGCCCTTTGTCGATCGCCGAATCGATGCTCGCTTAATCGCCTCCGTCTAGTAACTGAGGGTAGTGAGTAGTACACTGGTTGTCCGTCTATCAGATCCTCAGATCGATGGAGTAGGCGACCTCTATTCCAGATTGCTTGGGGAATATTTACTAGGTCAGAAGCAATCGTGCTAAACTACCTAGCAAAAAGATAAATAAAGCAATATGGAAATAAACGACCAGACAAACGGACAGCATAACGGGGTAAAATAAACACATAACACATAGTTGGGCATAACAACCCCCAGTTGATAAGCTGAATACACTGTTCCTCAAACACTGATCATTTCCCCAAATCACTGTTCCCAAAGCTGAATCTGCTACCCGCAGATAACTAATGTTCAAAATACTGGTACCCACAGGCCTGATGCCCAAACTTGCAAACTGATACATGTGATCCCTGTAGAGGCCAACTCTAAAGCACATAGCAGATAAGTGAGAGCCAAAATACCCCTATGTTGGGATAGGGTTTTCCTGTCCTATTTTGTTAGGAGCTAGGGTTTCACTACACACATAGCGGCTTCAAACAACCTAACATCGGGTAAGCAACCTGTCCTAGTTTGGAATGGTCACTATGGATTTCGATATGCACTAGGTCGAATGGTCAAAAAGGGTGCCCCGGTAAAACCGGGGTTTGTGTTCACATACTATCAGAGCCCATAACTGGTTAGTCTTATGGTCATGCCTTGATAAGACAAGCCTCCGGAAAACCTTTCAGGAATGGCAGATGGCAAACACAGTGTCCTAGGCGCACCAATGCACATGCAATGCAAAGAAACACATAAGTGCAGTCAAAACAAGATATCATGAGTTCGAGTCAAGCTCTCTAAACTCCCCAGCAGAGTCGCCAGAAACTGTAGACGCGCCTCGCGTGAGGACCTCCATGCTACAGTTTGGACTCGATTTGTGTCACGGTTCTTAATCTGAACGAAAGAGTCCAAATCTGGCAAATTGTTTTGAGAAAATAGATTTTTAGAAAAGAAGTGCCAAACATGGACTGCTTTGCCAGATACAGAGTCACCACCTAAATATTTTATTTTGGGGGAATTTAGGAAACCCTGACTCAGTGCCAAAGGCCACGTGTCCGTCATCATCAAAGTTACCTCGGCTCGGGAACTTAGGTACGATTGGGGAAGGTCAGCTATGAGCACCCCCTCTCGCCTGATCAAAGATTAGCCTCTACTAACCGTGATATCTTGTTTTGAAAGAATTATGTGTTCTTATTCCGGTTATTAGCCTAGAATTACTATGTTATGCGCACAGCAAACAAGTATAGACCAAATCGCCTATATTGGAACAAAACATTTCATGTTTGTTTTGAAAATGGTTTGCTACTCGCAAGTAGGCTAAAATGCAGATTTTGCCACCCTCAAGTGGGCTTTAGAAAAGATGGTTTTGCCACTATCCAGTGGGCTTAAAACTCACAGTTTTAATACATTATTCTAATTTAGGTAATTCAACCTCCATCCACAGGCATTCAGGCAGTAATATCACATAAGCAAATAGCCTCATGGTAAGCATGCTGTCATGGCAGCACTCACACGCATGCAAGGATGCTAAAGCATAAGAACTTACCGGGTACTCCGAGCCAAAACAAAAACTAGTTAGTAATCATATGCATGATCCTAGTTCATGTTGAGATGGTTAATGCAACACATGCAAAATGCAACTAAGATAGGCTCGGCTAATCTACAATGACATGTGAAATGCTACAACTAACACGTATTCAATTTGGAATTAAAATACAAATGCAGTTAGAATGATGCGCCGAGCCCGGTGCGTGCAAAACGAATGAATGGATGCAAACACGCTATCATACTGTATGCTAACTAAAACATGCCCTAGACTAACCATCGAAAGCTAGTAAATAAAAGGGAAGAAAGACGTGGGATTGGAAGACATACACACACTCACGCACACTTATTACACAATTACCCTCACTCGGAGGGTCCAAATAAATATTACAGTCTAAATAAATAATACTAAATTAATTATTACAGAATTTCTAATTAATTAACAAATTAAATACAGAAAGAAGGTGGCCACAGTCCTGCCTCGGAATGCGCGAATGATGCATGCTTGACTTGCCCTGCTCGAAAACTCGCTGCCATAGCACTGTTGCCTCTGTTTACACTACCCTGATCCTCTGAAAATTATGAAAGTCCCAAGGGTGCTTCTCTGAACATTGGGGAGCATCACCGGCCAAGTAGAAACATCACCGGCCAAAGGAAATGGTCATCGACCAAATCTTAAGCTATCATCCAAATATTTTTTGCCGGTCGGCATTCAACACTGCCGGCCGGCCAATTCTTCCTGCTGAAACCTGCAGTTGACAGCAGCAGAGGACAAGCAGTGTATGGCATGGAATTTTCAAACAAATGCGAGCATGGACACTCTTCCAATCATGCTATGGACTCAATGGAGCATGGCTCTCGACCCTCGGGCCATCAATTATGCATCTTGATGCATGATGGCCTAAGAGGCCAAGTTTGCCTTTCAATTTAAAATGCATGCAACAAACAAATGAATGCTAATACCTTATCATGTTGAGATCAAAGGCATCGGTGACCGATGAGTGAGGCGTGTTTCGTGACTTTGAGTACGAACACTCCTCAATCCTCATGCTTGGTTTGACACCCCAAACCAAGCAATGCAATGCATGTATACAAAAATGGCTCAAGTGTACAACATGAGGCTAAGGTGCAAAAGATGCCAAATGCAATGCAACCTATCATGGCAAGTATGCAATGTGCTAAAGCATGCAAGGATGATACAATGTAAGCATGTAACCAATGCAACACAACATGTGAATCATACAAAGCATGCAAAGATGGACTTATACTGAGATGGGAAGGCCTCAACCGACCCCAAAACCGTGGCCTAAATGATGTATGAAGGTAACAAATTGTGAAGCAAACAAGCATGCTAATTGGTCCAAGGTTCAAAGCTAGGCAAGATGCTTGAACTAAGGCCATGTCAACCAAGCCCCACAAGGCCAAGACGACTGAAAACAGTCTAGAAGCAGACCTAAATACGACTAGGACATGCATGGAACAGGGTCAAATCATGCCAAGAAATGGGCCCAAAACAAAAGGGATGCAAAGCTACCAAGTGGAGCATTACTCTACACTTACCCCAACCACTCATGACATGGACTAAGCAACCAAAAACAGATTTTCAATGCATCAAAATACACCCAAAAACCCTCTGATATGGTAGCCCAAATGATCTAAACAAAAGGCATGCACTATGGCCTTTCTCAAGGGACAAAAGAATAACCCCTCAAGGCAAGAAAGTGATGACGAATACAAGCATGGAAAATGGACCGACATGGCATGGTAAGTGATTCCAAATCACTGAAATAGGCCAACTCAAACATGTTCAAGACTCACATACCTAATGCCAACATGCTAGAATGCAAAGGGGCTACACAAAGCATGAAATGCATGACCAAACCAACATCTAACAGATCTCAATCATGGCAAAATATGACTAAAAACTTCACAAAGCTAGGCAAAAATATGCAAGCATGATGGTCTAATGGCTAGATGCATTTCTAGGCAAAATGGGGGAATACAAAGGTAGTGCATTAAGCATTGGAGTGGCCATTAATCCTACCAAAAACAGAGACATATTATGACCAAACAACACCTAAAAACCTCTGAAATAGAGCCAAAGACAACTATTCATGCATGTTACCATAGTGAGCCAAAAATGAGGACAAAAGAGAGACAAACGGAGAGGGGTGTCCCTCCCCTGTGCAAGACCTCAAACCCCCTTCTTTCACCACTGAAAATCCACTGGATTTCAGTGGTGAGAAGGCCAATACACTAAAGTAACCGAAGCTTAACGAAGGAAGCACAAAAAGGGCCAAACAAGGCCTAAGAGGGGGAGGTCGACCCCAACACCAAAACAACCTTAATGAAGTATCTTAAGCATGCAAATATAAGACTTTTTTCAGTTATACACAAAGTCTAAAACAATAAGCAAGATAGGCTAAAGAGTAATGCAAGATTGAGGAATATAAAGTAATAATGTTACCCTTGAAGAACACTCCAAGAACAGCAAGCTCAGCCCTCTTCCTCTGATCAGAACTGACCCAAAACTTCAAGAACAAACCCTCAAGGCCCCCCAAGTCGAAGTATGGTGTAATGCTATGTGTCTTATTGCCATAATATGAACTAAACACTCACTTTGGCTCTTAAACACATACAAAATGAAGAGAGAGAGGGAGATATAGAGCGAGAAGATGTATATATGCTATATATGTGTCTTAGGTCTGGAGTTGCTGAACCAAAACAAAGGAGAGAGGAGGGGCTCGTATATAGACAATGCAAAATGGCCAAGCTTCTAAGACAAGCCAACTTAAAAGGGTCAAGTCTTCTAAGGGAAGCTAAGCAAAGGGTGCAAGGCTTCCTGAGGAAGCTAGGACAGGGGTCCAAGCTTCTTGAGGAAGCTAAGACAAGGGTCCAAGCTTCCTCAAGAAGCTAGACCAAAAAGGTGCAAAAGGGGCAAAACAGCCACACTCGTGCATAGGGAGGAGAGTCTGTGCATTCCAGATGGCACAACTGGCATGCACCATGCCTGAAAGGTGCAAAAAGGTAATACCGGCCAAGAAAGGAGATCATCGGCCAAACAGAGTGCCGGTCGACTATCCAAAGTGCCGACCGGCCATTGGTATCAAGAAACCAAGGCCGGTGGCATCAATGAATGGCCGGTGAGGTAAGGGGAAGGCCGGTAGGGTGTACGGGTGGCCAACAAGCCATTCCCTGCCCTCCGAAGTAAAAACACAAGTGTTTGGTGCAAAAACCAAACACAAAACAATCGAGTTAAGAGATCTTGAGGCAGGGCGCAATTGTCACACCCCAAACTCGGGTATGACCGGCCGTGGCCCACAGGGCCTTAGCCCAAGGCACACGTAAGCCTAAAAGACGAATCCCTAATCACATTGAACAACTAAACAATAGTCCAATAATAAATAACCAAAACTCCATCCAGACATGCCACAATTATAAAACGGAAAAATCAACTGTAATCAAAACCATCCAAACTTATGGATATAAACAACCTGCATATAAAAAATAATCCTAAATGAACTTCAGTAAAAATAAATATAAATATGCACAAACTTGACATAACACTCTAAAATAAATGAATTCCCGAGAGGTCCATGCAATCGAGTCCCCGCTATGCCATGAGTCCACTCTAAGTCCTTTTAACACCTGGAAATGGTAAACAACTAAGTCAGTTGATAGCTCAGTGAGTAGCAACATGGATAGTAAATACAGTTTTGAAAACAGGGTTCAATTCCAAAATAAGATATATATCACAGAAACTAGATTGGCATACAGTTTGCAATCGAGTCCCCGCTATGCCATGAGTCCACTCTAAGTCCTTTTAACACCTGGAAATGGTAAACAACTAAGTCAGCTGATAGCTCAGTGAGTAGCAACATGGATAGTAAATACAGTTTTGAAAACAGGGTTCAATTCCAAAATAAGATATATATCACAGAAACTAGATTGGCATACAGTTTGGTAAATACAATCTGTTTCAAAAAGAAGGTTCCACAGTTCAACACTTAAAATACTCATGTCTCGCAAGAACATGATAAACGACATTTTCCACTTAAAACAGATTATAACATGAACACCAATAATTTTCTGGGTACCAAGAAAAACAAATAATCTGCCACACAGTTCTCAAGGCTATAAGCCCCGTTGGATCCAATACCGAACTAAGAGTCATCCTCAGGGTGGCACCTGGGCCTTTTCTCAAAGATGATCCGATTGAAGGTCACCTAGTTATTTTTAAAGGTCTTTTCCTTACAATCGTTGAGCACTAGAGTCATCACGGCCCAACCCGGATCTGTTCCCTAGTGGCCAGAGTCACCACACACAGTAGAATAATTTCCCTAGACTAAATACACACATGGTCCCAATAATTAATACACATCAGTTTCGCAAAACATGGTAGTTCGTCATTATAAACATGAGACCAAAACAAATAGTTTACAGTATGCCAAGTTCACACATGTTTCAGAAATAATTTGATTCAATTGATAATATAATAATTTATCAAAACAGTTTAATCATGAAACAACAATTTAATTTTCCAACAGTTCAGGGTAGGGGACCATTTATAAAAATATGTAGCATCAAACTACTCACCTAGAAACGAAATAATATAATCCTCGAATAGAGTATGAAAGTCCAACTAATGCCCTAAACCAATATGAAAACTACACGTTACTACTAATTTAAAATACTAAAGAACAAGAACTGAGTAACCCCAAACTAAAGCGCACTAACACGGCTCAACCCAACTCATCGTTACTCTTAAATATTACCTAAGTTCATGTTCTTCAAGGTCTAAAATCACCCAAGACATAGGTTCCGATCGAAACTTAACTAAAAGTGACTTTAAGATAAAACATAGTTTTTTTTTTTTTTTTCCAATCTATTCGCTAACTTTGAAAATTAAAAACCCACTCCACATTGTTCGAAAATTCCAATAACCTCCAGATATGATCTAATATATCTTAAGTTTCAAACCTAATTGGTCTCACTTGATTTGCTTATCAAAATAATTATCTACAGTTTATTATACCCAAACAGGTTGTTTTCTGCAGCACTTTAAAGAAATTGACGGTTCTCTTAATATACACGAGCAATCAATGCAAAGCCAAAAACGTGCGAAACTAGACTCGTAACCGGTTCTAATGACACTAATTTGATAATTTTTGGATTTATACCCAAAGAGAACAATACTCCCGAATTTACTGTTTCGGACTGGTTTCCTGGACAGACTTGAATACCTCAATTTATATGGATTTTGATTCCGAAAAATTATGAAAAAAATTCAGATATTCAATTCAATATGTAATTAATCTACTGTAAAAATTTCAGATTAAAATTCATCCGTTTGATATGATTTCTTGATTTTTAAACTCTATGATTCTGCACAAAATTAATGTTTTACACATGAATGTTTGAACCTTAAACATTATATCTAGACCTATACCAAACAAGGGCACCAGTCCACTGTCAACAAAACACACAAAAGATAATGTCACATCTCTTCCACAATGAGACTCACGCAACCACACAACACCTCTTCTTCCATCATTATTTCCCATAACCCAAGTTTGATATACTAAACTTCCCTTCACACGAGCCCATAAATTAATATATACCTGAATGATCAAACCATGCGTTTCACGAACTCAACTATGGAAGATCAAAAATAATAATAGAAGTGAGAATAAACAATTAACTTACCCACACAGTATTGGTTACATAGAATTCCTCTCCCTCCTTGTTTGCCACAAGCTTCTTCGTCTCTCTCTCCCTCAATGACTCACGCCTGCTAAGCCTAAAGTGGCTGCTGTTGTGTTGATTATAAAAAAGAATTGATATCTCACCATTAGGGTTTTATCCACCTAAAATAAATTTTCAAAATGACCCCTTACTAACTAGTTTATTATTATTATTGTTACAGTCATTAAGATTATTATCAATAGTCTTAAAAATTGTGAACTTCCATAAAAAATTATTTATACTTTAAAAATTAATTAAAGATCCCCCAAATATTTAATTTGCACTTTAGGATTCACCATCAAAATAATTGAGATTGTAATATCATTATTGTTATTATTTAATTATTTACTTAATTTTTATATTTGGGTTCTCACAGCGAAGAGCCGAGTCCTTCGAGAACTCAAAACGAACACAAATATGGATGATCACCGAGTGTTCTAACGGTGACGTCCAGGTTTTGAGGACGGTCAAAAATGGGGTTACATTGTGCTAAAATTTCTCTGGTATGGTTAAAACAATTTTCTCTGGTTTAAAATTGTGAACAAACATTGAGAAATTTATGAACAAAGCCAAAGAAATTCTCTGTGAACAAAGCTAGAAAAATTTTAATTTTCTCTAGATTTTTCTAGTTTGAACCCCGATAAATTTTCCTTTCAGTGAGTCTTTCTCTCTTTCTATATATGTGTGTGTGTGTATTGGTTGTTGTTGTTTATTTGGGTGATCGATTTATGTATTGCACATCGTGATTGGGAGGACAGAAAAATTTTCTGGTCTGAACCTAGAGAAATTCTTACGAAAACCACAAAAATTCTCTGAAAATTCAAAGAAAATCTCTATACTAGAATCCAGAGAAATCCTCTGGTCTTCCTAGAATTTCTCTGGAGAGAAATTCTCTGGGAATAAATTCTTTGGGAAGTCCAGAGAAAGAGAATTTCTCTAGGCTGGATCGAATTTTCTCTGGATTGATGTTGAGGGATCTTAGACATTATGAAAACATTTGATATCCTTTGTGCCATAAAATTTTAATATCAGGGACCTTAAAAAAATTCTCCATCAAAATTTCGCAGGTTATCTTCATATACTTTCCTTTTTGCTTAAATTATATTTTATGAACTATAATATTTTATATGGTATTTTAATAAGATATCAAAATTCTAAATAAGAATCACTTTCATTGGTTTTATTTTTTAAATCTATTTTTTAATTTTTGATTTTTCATACTTTTTCAGTTCTGGTAATAAAAAAAAAAATACTAGAATTTTTTCATATTTATATTTAAATCATATTTTTACATGAAAATCTAATATCTAATAATCTAAATAGAATTTAAAAAGTAAAATATTGGTAAAAAGCTTAAAATTCAAACATGTATTGATTTATTATTATTATATATTTTTGTTATTATTATTATTAATTTTTTTTTAAAATACACAACAAATTATTTTATAAGTGTATTTAAATTAAGTGAATCTAAATCTAAAGACAAAATTATAAAATATTAAATTAAATGGATCTAAAATGAAATAAAAGGATTATTAAAAAAAAGTGTCAAAGACAAAATATATGAAAATAAAAAAATTTAAAACAAAAGTCTGAAAAAACAAACCAAACCAAACCAAACACTATAAATTTTTATTTTTTAAAGTCTTTATTCACTTATATCTAATTTTACCCAAATTATTCACAAATTTCTTCTAATTTTATGTGAATTTAATCATCTAATTAAAAAATAGTGCATACACACAAAAAATGCAACACTAAACATTTACATTGTGATCAACTATTTAATTATAAATAATTAACTTCTCATTATTAGTTCTATTATATTGTTATAAAAGATTTCGCATATTACTTTTGTAATATCTTATATATATCAATGTCTACATATATAAATATATGAAAAAATATAAATGTAAATTTTTATATGTTACTGTATTTATATATTGTCAATATGTAATGCTATATTACCATCGGATGCTTTAATTTTCTAAAATGTATCGCTTCAGTAGTATCGTTATATTTGTTGGGAAAAAATTGTGAAATTGTGTATTGCTCTCCTATCAACTTATGTTCGCTACATATGTACATAGATGTCATACAAACAAGTACTCACAACAAACACTTTCATTAATAAATCAAAACTTTGCAAAATACTTCTGTCATGATAATAATTTTACATTTTTTTCTCATAGAAAAAAGGGTAAATTACAAATACACCCCCTGATGTTTGCTTAAAATATGAATTGCTTCATGTGGTTTGAAAAATTACAAATACCTCCCTGTCAGAATTTTTTATTTAACAGAATTAATTAAAAAAGTAAAATTTCTGACAGTTCACTTATACAATAATAAAATTATTTGAATTATGAATTGAAATAAAATTTTAACATTATTAAAAACTGTTAATTAACTTGATGATTTATTAATAAAATGACCTGTTTGTTATAAAATTAGAAACCTAATGGGACATAATGTAATTTCTAGATTCACATGGAGTAATTTATAATTTAAGTAAACCTCAACGGGTGTTTGTAATTTACCCCAACAAAATATTTTTATTACAATGAGTTATAATGATGAGTAAGAAGAAAAACAGGAAAATTGTGAAATAAAAACTACAGAAGATCTATTGCAACATATTTTCCAAGCAAAGTTAGACAAGTTAAAGCAAGAATTGTCCTATCTACTGTGAAGTTCAAGAACAACAACGTACCTTATGCACACATTTTAGTCAAATTACAAGGAAAAAATCAAATGATGCTTAAACATTATCATAGCAACTCGATGATGCAGAAAGTAAGTACATTAAATAAAAAGTTTCGATCAATTTTTGTTATATGCTGATTATTTAAAAATGACATAATAAATTATGTAACTTCACAGTTTCATGAAAAATGACTATGCAAACACTTATAAGCATAGATCTATAAACATCATGAAAACCATTATGAAATTTCTATATCGATCGAAATATTAAGGTATATCATTTCATTTTTTAAAAATAATTATTATACATTTTCTACATAAATGAAATGACTAATATTATATTTTTTCATCATGCAATATATTTGTGGCACAGAAAACGAGACTCAACAACCTTTGATGCATAAAAATATATTACATATAGATATTAATACATTCTTACACCAATAGTATGTAAATAATATGCAATAGTGGGTTCAACAAATTTGTATTTTGAGATGAACTATTAAATAAAATTGTGTAATTGTGTAATTAATTTCATACCTTCAATTGTATTACAAGTACAGATTATGAAAAATTAAAGTGGAAAGTTAATAAAAAAATATTTGTGTAATACTATATATTTAAATAACTTATTTATTGTTTATTATTTAAGATAAGATTGCTATCTCAATAATCTAGTTACAAATTAATGTTTGTGTTTATAAAATTTCTCATTTATCATTTAAATTTTTTAACCAAGTATGTATATAACTTAGTTGCATTTACCTATACAAATCTTCGTACTTTGTATACATATAAAATATCAATTTAAGAGATATGCATAATTATAATACTAATAATTAATTAAAAAAAATTACATATAATGTACAACGCACCCAACTGCTAATATACCATAAAAATACGAAGCAAGAGTACATGTAGGTTACCAAAATGAACACATTACAATGCCCCTGTTTGGTAGAGTTGTGGGAAAGTGCTTATAGCTTATACCTAAACAGCTTATAGCTTATAACTATGAACATAAGCTGATTTCTGACTTATAAATTAAGCATCTCCTGCCTCACTCAAAGAATAAGCTGATTTCTGACTTCCAAAAAGCTATAAGCTACAAGCTATAAGCTAAACTAAACACATTAAAATAGCTTAAATTAAATTGAAAACTGAAATAAGTAACTTTTAAGTTACACCAAACAGGCACAATGTGAACCTAATTAAAAGGACACATGTAATCTACTTTAATTTTGGTTCCATGTCAAACCCACCCCCCCCCGGTTATTTTCTTTTAATATTATTATTATTTTCACTTGCAAAACGAGCAGGCTAAGGCAAGTTCAGTACGTATCTAACTTGTTGCCAAAAAATAAAATAAAATAAAAAAGAGCAGGCTAAGTCAACGATATAAATATTTGCAATGGGACCTCGATGATTTGTGAATTTTAACCATACATACAAAAATAGAGTCATAGCGAGAGTTTCTTGGATTAAGATTCCCTTCAATAACCCTAAAGGTTTGATTTGGTGAATGAGCTTCGGGACTTGAGAGTTTGCTCCCTCTATGATTTCAAGTTCAACTCCCTTGCTGGTAAAACTTTTTAAGCCACGGACCACTGCAACTAGGGGAGGGGGGGTTTGCTTCCTCTAAGGTCTCAGGTTCAACTCTCATCGCCAGTAAAACTCTCTGAGCCATGGACCGCAAGGATAAACTTGTTTCGGAAAACTTGCTCGAGTCGTAAAGACTTAGTCTGATATGTACAAGTTGGCAAAGATACCCTACACATAAAATAAAAAAAAGGATATCCTTCAATTAATTTTTATGTAGTAAGGGTGGTTTAAACACTTGAACCGTTTAAACCACCTCTTAAATCATTTGCTTTATTGTCTTTTAGGGTTTGAATTACTCTTGAGATATCATTGGAAGATTATTGGGCCAAATATAATAAATTAAGTGGTTTAAGGCAATTTGAGAACACCATGGTTTAAATTTCAGAACAATGAGAAAATAATTATACTATAAATACAATCTATTCTAGCACAATTCTAACAGATAAAATTTACATCAAATAGAAGAATAATTTGTATCATGCACACATAAAATTTACAATAATATAAATATGTAAATATTCCTTCACTATCTTATTTCTAATTTCCACCATTAAATCAAACTCTAAATACCATTAAACGTGATTTGATCAACTAAAGTTAGATGATTAGAGGGCCATCACATCGTATGGCCATACTGTAGAGTTATGTTCTTTTGAGAAAGAGATGGGTATTAAGCAAAGACTTTTGAGTGTTGTGGGGTGTCTCAATTGGAAAATTATTAAAAATACAAGACAAAAAAATTTGGGAAGAGTATTCTCGTAAAGTACCGGAGACAATCTGAATCTAGCTCTTAAACCATCTCATGGGCACAAATCTACAAGTAAACTAACAATATCTAGTTTTTGTTTTTTTAATAAATTATTTGCATATTTATAAAAAACGGTGGTATTAAATGCATCAATTAATATACACACTAGTGCATCAACTAGTGTTATGTCATTATTACCTACCTCACCTATTATACAAATTACAAATATTCAAACTCTCTAAAATTATGCCACAGCCAGTATATTAATTGATATATTAATTAGTATATATAGCATTATTCTTATAAAAATCCTCCAAATTAAACTTCTGGTGAGTCTTATTAACCACACTAGACGGTTTGGCTCACTTTATTGGATGCCAATAGAGTTGGTGTCGTAGATATATTTATGAAACAATAATGTTAGATTTAAGAGAAAAATTCCTTTAAATCCAAAATTTAGATTAGAGAAGATTGTTTGGATCCGTGAGACTCACTACGGATTTCATTTTAATGATCTGAATCATTTATTTTGTATAGCACTTTGTGTATTTCATTCATAAAAAAATTAGGCCGATCTGATAACTGTATTGTTCAACTTACTGTGTTTTTTACTAAAAAAATGGATGACAATTTTATTTTTAAAAAATGACCATAAAATTTTTTAATGATAAAAATAATAAATCGAACAAGTTGTAATTATCAAATCAATCTAATTTTTTTTTTTTTTGTGAATAGAATACACAAAGTACTAAACAAAATGAAACGATTAGAATCATCAAAATATGGCCTGCCGTGAACCTCGCAAGCCTACACTACAACATATAAGACTTTTGGCGACCAATTATTTTGGTCCTTAAAACCATTATTTTGGTCTCTAAATGGTTTTTGTGACAAAATTAAATTCGTCACTAAAAAAGTCACTAAAAGTGCGTCTAGAAAAGTCTTTAGCGACAAATTTTTGAAAATGTCCCTGAAAATGACAATTAGCGACCAATTTTATATTGTCACAAAATGTTTCATTTTGCAAAACTAAAATATTTCGTCGCTAATACTTTGTCACAAAATGTCTCCATTTGGTCGCAAAAAAAAAAATAGTGACCTTTTTAATAACAAATATATTTGGTCGCTAAAGGTTTGAAATAACGTTTTGTAAACATTCAATTTCATAGCTATAAATTGACATCTACAGCCCAAATCTATCTCTATATAGAAAAAAACAAGATCAAAAAAACAAGATCAAATCTATTCTTGTATGTACAAAAAACAAATTACAAAAATCAAAACTCAAAAGTATCCAAATTCACTTCAACATAGTTCATTATACGAGTTAAATCCAAAAACAAGATAGTTCAACATTGTATGAGTTAGAACTCTATGACGACTTTAACTTTGTCTTTCTCTCGCACCACCTCTTCACAAGTTCAGTTACAAGAACAACATGCCCTAAACAATTAGTTGTCCCACGACCACAAAAGCTTATCACCGTCTATAGTCATAGAGAAAGGATGAAAATCCTGCACACATGATCATAATCAGAAGTGTAAACAAAGTTCAAAAATGTAAAAGTGATGTAGATGAAATCCAAAAATGGATATCAACCTTGAAGAACTTAACTAAGGTATTTGAAGCAAATAAAAGCTCAGATTTTTGGGGCAAATTGAAAGAAATTTTTTTTGAAAAAAAATTATTTGACTTCTATTACAAGTATAGCATTATCAGCAGCCCAAGTACAAGCAGTCTACACAAGAGCTCCACCCTCAGCACAAGTGTGTGCAACTGCATTACAAGTGTAGCATTATCCAATATGGAAAATTGACATTTGACCAACAAGATTAAAATAATGTTACCTGTACAATAACAAATTTACGCTTGTACTTCTGAACAATTTTCAAGAATGTGTCGCAAGCCATATCCTGAAAGAATTATCACACACAAATTTTAACTTTAGTAATTTACTTTTCTAAGATTAAAAGGTAAAATGCTGGCCATAGATGACGAACAAGACAGGAATGACAATACCCAATTAATGTAACACCACAAACTCCATATATGATATTAAGAAGGCTATCAAAGTAATTAACTAGAACCATTGAAACAATATAAACACTCCAAATTTTATAACAAAAACTAGAACATAATTAACAAGTCTAAAATAAACACATAGATAGGACACATTGTGTGGATTGCATAAGGAGCAAAAAGTTATTGCAATGCATACCATTAATATCATAAACAACATCAAAGCCTTCCGCTGAGAGACTGGATTTCATGAATTCAATGTTCTTCCTGTCTCCTTTCAAGTGCAATATCTACACTTAGAATACAATATTTCATTACTCAACAAAGAAAAATATGAAACTGATAAAAAAGGCGAATAGAATTTTTAAATGGTTTTGAAATATAGCAAGAGTAGACTCAAATCTGTTGTTCTTTTGAACTTCCTTCTGTGATTCAAACTACATGCTCAGTTCATTAAAAGTTCCAGACTGGGTTTGCTCTTATCCAATCCATCCTCCCATATGAAGGCATGTGTCCACCAAAATGGTCTTCATGTACCCATTTAGTTCGGTTATGATGTGAATTAAGAACCACACCAATCACTATGATTCTAA
Organism: Camellia lanceoleosa; assembly: GCA_025200525.1. Taxonomy (NCBI): domain Eukaryota; kingdom Viridiplantae; phylum Streptophyta; class Magnoliopsida; order Ericales; family Theaceae; genus Camellia; species Camellia lanceoleosa. The sequence continues at coordinate 73,171,760 of CM045769.1, forward strand.
AATTTAGAAATCCAACCAGACCAGCCTAAAACCAAACTTGACAACAAAAACAAAAACAAAAAAGAAGAAAGAAAAAAGTAGTTGGGTTCCAGTTTGGTTTTATAGTTCTAAGCTAGAAAATTCATAAAAAATACGGACTATCCAATCTAATAAATAAATAAAAAATAGAAGCATTCCAAAAAAAAAAAAAACAATAGAATCATACTCCAAATTTTCAGAATATTCTACAAAACTGATCCTTCATATTATATACTAATCGCTACAAAAATGCAAATTTCAAAAAATATAAGAATAGAAATCATATAAATAAGGAAATGTACATAAACATATGTATCTTCTTATAAAGAGAGAATATTTTGTGAATAAAATGAAGGCAGGCTTCATTGACGTAGGAATGAGCTTGGGTTCAAGGAAACATACAGCTAAACAAGTAATAGCACAAGACTCTAATATAGCTATTAAGATGTTCGGACCTGCATACCAAACTACTCAAATTCGACTCGTTAAAGATAAATCAATTTTAAATAAACAAGATTAAAGCTTGAACATGTTATAAAGCTCGTTAAGTTTTCCAATCAATTTCAAACAAATCTTGAGGGATTGAAGTCAACTAACTAAGAAGGAACTAACAAAAGGGGAAAGGATTTTGCATATCATAATATGGTTGGTATCACCTTCATCCGGGGACTTCAACGATGAGATTGCTAATGCCGACCACCTTGAAGAGACTGAAAGCATGTGGGGAGTAAAAAAAATTTATTACATTGGGCCTCTATCCTCTGAAGGTTTTCTTGTATCTAGGCATAGTTCAGGCCTCCCATAATGAGATCATTGATGGTGGATATTATAAATAGGTCTCAAAGCCCCTTTCCTCTATCAATTCATTTATGTGTATACAAATCACTTCTGGCCCCTCCTATCTAGATAAGTCCGATTGCTTCTAGTTATCCCAGGTGAATCTTAGCAATCACTTTGTGTGTGTAAATCCTAGCAATCATAACTAAACTATTATGAGAAGGACAAATTTAATTCTCTAGAAGGTCATAAAATACTGATGATGAAAACGTAGGTTACGCCAATTCTCAATGTCCAAAAACTTTTCTAATGTATGTATAACAAACAAGGGCACCAAAATTACTTTAAAAAGTTTAGTCAACCACAACGAATTGATATTGCATTTCATTTTTAAGAAGTTATGATATTATATGATATTACAAAAACAAACAAACCAATCACAGACATGAAACCAAACAAAAATATAATTGATAGAAAAGATTATTATCCTAGTTCAAACCAGGTTTATCATTTGTCATTCAAGCCAAGCCCCAGACTTACATTTTGGGGCCCATAAACCAACAACAAAATATGGCTAATTTTTATCATCATTATCAAAGTAACCAATCTGTTGATACAAATCAAAGTCAATCTCTCTATTAAACAACAACTCCTTTTCTTCTTATTAACATCCATAAAACAGAGAGGTTCAGGACTAAATTGAGTTCATCTCACCAAGGATTATATTTATGCCAAATAGCACACAACAGAATAAAAAAAAAAAAAAAAAAAAAAACCTCCCCCCATTCCCTTACATTTCATCGGTGGGCAGATTTCTTGATTCCTGCAATTAGGTGGCAAATTGTTTAAAAAGTCGTAATTATACCTTGTTTACATGAAGTCCTCTTCCAGTTCTTGCAAGGACTTGTTGGCTGATGCTATCTCTTTGTTAGATGTCATCTTTTCAGCTACCATCAAATTCTTGTAGCTCCTCACCTCTGCTTGCCTCTCCTTGTCAAGCCTCTCCATGTCCTCCCGACGTTTCTGCAAAAATCATAGGCAATAATTCCATTTAAAAAATAAGACATCAATTCAAGGGGGAAAAAAGGACTTATATTTAACAACCAAGAAACATCTAATGAAAGGAAAGGGCATGATTGCTTATTAAGAAGCATTTTAATGGAAGACAATGTGTAAGAAGTGACACCATAAGATAGCAAATTCTGAAACATCATCCTTTCATGTTTAGAAACATCTAATGAAGAACAATATGTTTATTATTTCTTGAAAATTTAAAAACTATGTTAGGCTTTGGAGCAATAAGGAAACACAAAAAGGAGAAGTATCTGAAGTTTAAGTTACACAAAAAGGTGCACCTCAAGCAAGCCAACTTGAGCAACTCAAGTAATAACTCTCACTATAGTATAATAAGTGTAACACCAACAATTAAAGCAACTATGTGATTCATATCTATGGAACACACTCATTATTTTCATAATATGATCATTAGGCATAACAACTTGTATTTGTTTATTCTCTCACAACTTGTATCAAACAAATAAACTGCGGTTTCTCATGGAGCAAGTTAAAGCAAGCAAAACAAATCTGATTATAATCAAGACATGAGTTCTTTGTAGTTTGACTAATAAAGAACAGACAGTTCATACTTTTTCTTCTTTTTTTTCTACATTACTTTCTTAGTAGCAAGTGAGAGATCAAGCATGGATTTACATTTTTACACACTGGTTAAGTTGACTTTTAAGCTACACTTGAAAGAACCAAAACAAAGAGAGAGATAGGTAAATCTTTGATGGTAGAACTAGAAAAAGAAAAGCACCTGAAGACCTTTTAGACTGAGTTGATTTGCCTTAGAATTTTAGTGAGAAAAAAAAATGAGAACTTTTTGCAGGGCTTTATACTAACCAGGTAAGGCAATAAAAGCATCAGAATGCTTAGCCATCTCTGCTTTCCTTTGATGCATATCTGCTATAGCTTTCACTTCCCCTACAGTTTCACCAGTTAACTGGAAAACAGGTACCAAAACCCAAAAGCAAAAGATGTTAAAAAACTTAAAATATCTTGAGAGAGAGAGAGAGAGAGACTGGAAACATGCATTGATTGTTGTGCAAATTTTGCAGTGAAGCGATGATGGGGATTGCAGGAATGGTTCACTTAATGTAAAAGCCTTGAGTCAGCACTTTCCAGATCCAAGAGTTCATAGACTTGTGGATGTGTGTGTGGTAATACAAATATGTATGTGTATATATATAAAATTTAAATCTTTGAAAAAAGCCAAGGAGAAAAAACTAGCTGAACTTAACAAATAAATAGAAAGTCGGAGAAAACATTTGTAGCCCAAAAAAATACAAAAAAATGGTGAAACATTTGTGCCATTTGACCAACTCATAGAACCACTAAAATAAGTTCTACATAATTTATGTTTGCATCTTATCCTAAACATAGAACAAAACTCAACTTAGCAAAAATACCTGCTGGTCAGAGTCCAACATGCCACCCATTCTGAGCTTAATCACTCTTGAATTAATAAATGACATTAATAAAATCTATGTACTTATTCTAGAGAGAACATAATAACTGGTAGAATAGCAGAAAAAAAAGTATTGCATGGTATAATTACTGGTAGACATTGATGAGAACATAATAACTAGTAGAATAGTAGGAAAAAAAGTATTGCATGGTATAATTACTTGTAGACATTGATTAATGGCTCTCTTATATCCGCATTGCATGGTATAATTACAATATAGTCACAAATAACCCTTTCAGAGTTGATATTTTATAAACTTATCTCTCTATGTAGCAGGTCTACAATAGCAGAAAAGTATATAAAAGAGAACCAAGATACAGAATGCACTTTTATATTACAGACATGTCCCAGATGAGCAGGATGCATGTCCATGCATGTCAAACAATTGGCATTGTTTTGACACCCAGACAGACACTCTATAGTAGTACCAGCACATATGCTACATAGCCACATCCAACCAAGAAGAGTAAACCACTAACAGAGAAGGCATTTTTGTCATGGTCCAAGAAACATAAAATTGTCTCTCCTGCAAGCTACAATTCTGACTGAAAGAAGGCTATTGCAAAATATGAACCCCACAGTACCCCGGTCAACAAAACATACGCATACCTTTTTGTAATGATGCCAATATGATTAAGATCTTTGCCAATATTGTCAGCTATGTTGTCCGTCTGCTTCCTTGGAAGATCAAACAAAAGAAGAATTATTTGCTTCCTGCAAACATATACATGCAAGGAATTATTGAAAACAATATCTCAAACTGTTCTGTCTCCAGAACTTGCATTTGTGCTCCTTCTCTGAGTTTTTGCATATTATTCTGTCCAAAAGGTAGTCAGGAGGATGCTGTTGAGATGTGAGGGAACTTTAGCACATGAAATCACTCCGAAGAGCTTACCCTGAACTGTTCTGTCATTGTGCTCAACAGACGAGAGTAGAATAGTATGCCCCATATAGCAAGAGAAAAGCCAAGAACACGTTCAACCCGTGTCCGTTGCTGCAGCTCAATACCAAAGTATTTCGTAGCCATATTAGATACTACCCACATTCCTTTTAGTAATGTGAAAATAGTGATATCTCGACCATATGAACAATATTGAATTTAAAAAATAGTATTGTACTTTTAAATGAGTAGATGATGAACACAGGCATGCCCAAGCGTCCCAGAAGCAGTCCTCCAGAGCTTGCTTACTAGCCCTGCATTATTCTAGAATGGATGTAGCTGAATTAGAAAACATAAGAATTACATGTAGCAAGAGTCAATTAATACAAATACAAGCACCAGCATATTGACTATTGCAAATAAATAAACTACTAATCATTTCTAGCAACATCAAGAACACCAACTACTTAAATGAGCTAAGTTACTCTGTCATTATCTCAGGAACAGAAGAAAATGTTTGAGTAAACAAGACAACTAACTAGAAACTCACCACTCAAAAACAATGTTTGAGTAAACAATGTCATTTCTGCTTTCAATGTTAGAGTGCAACTTTATGTTTTTCTCCTAGTTGTTATTGAAAGCAGATTTGAGAGGATTTAATTCATCAAGTTTCAGCTCTAATAGTGCATAAATCTAGTATACATATGCATGTACAACAATATATATATATATATATATATGAAATCAAGTACCTATATAGCTCTGTTCACTCTGGTTTCTTGATCAATCAGCATACGTGGAATACAGAGGAGTATATATATAGATATGTATATGATGTCTCTATGCAGAGAGAAAGAGATTGAAAACATACCAAATCGCTATTTACCTTCAGATTGAAGCCAAAGAACTCAGATCGATTCAGAAATGAGGTGAAGATCGATTCTGATACGAGTCACAAAGATCGATTCGGATTGAAGCTGAAGATCGATGAAGTCCTCGCTGAGATCGATCGAAGCTGAAGATTGATTGAGTCCTAACTGTTTTGAGCACAAAGATTGATCGAAGCTGAAGATCGATTGACTCCTAGACAGAGGAAATAGCTGAGATTGATTGAGCCCTAGCTGAGACCGATTGTAGTGAAGGAAGGAATCCAGCTTAAGAAGCACGTATTTGACAACTGAAGGAGGGATCGATCGAGTGAAGCGCGTATTAGACGACCTTTAGCAACCAAATTAATTCGTCTCTAGCATTTGCCTACCTCACACACGTGGTCAAGTGCTCAAATCAACGTAAACTTTTAATTTTTTTGGTCCCTAAAAGTCTTCAAATAATTTTTTTTGGGCTATCATAAAAAAATATACAGTGTTTGTATAATTTTCTTTTAAAATTTATTTTGCTCTCTAAATGATGATTTTTAGAGACTAAATTCAATTGGTCTCTAAATATTAGTCCCTAAATCACTAATTTCTTGTAGTGCTAATCCAGATTCAAGCAAAGTGATGGTGAAGTGGGGATTAATATGCATGCTAAAACTTTATTTAAATAATAGATTTGAATAAAAATTTTAAAAGTAAAAAAAAATTAATTTATATTTCATTAATGATGTGTTTGATTGGAAGATTTGAGAAGGGATTTGGAAAAATAAAGCAAAAATGAAGGTGGAATATGAATAAAATATACCTATATTTCACCTAATTTTATACATATTTTTTCTTTTCCTTTCTGTTTCTAAATCTCTCAACCAAACACAGTCACAATATAACGTTTTACCGACTTTAACATGTTTTTATCTATTGGAAATTGGGCCAGGTATTGGACCCGAATTTGGGCGCCCATGTGGCATGACCCATGACCAATTAAATTATCCATTTAAGTTTTGAATTTGAATTTGAACTATTTGGATAACCCACAATCAATATCTATATCTACCATATCTTATCAAGAGATATGGATAGATGGGTAGATAGATATTGATTGTTATATATTTGATTATATACATCTGAATGATATAGAATATATCATACACGTTATGTGGTTTTTTATCCATAACATTTTTCCTAGACTCTCTCTCTAACTCTCTCCCATATGAGAATGATCCAGCCTCTACACTGTGACTTGTGTGGGCGATACTCATGTTGTGGTATCACTCCCCTGTTGGGAGCTCGTTGTTTGCATTTATTGAAGCACATGATTTACCTACCAGATTCTTCGCTTCAGTTTCTATCACCTAAGGTATGATCTGAATGTTTTACCCGCTGCGTTATAATACTTGTTTTTCATTGGTATCAGAGCATATATGGGTAGTTTCGTGCTTATTTTTTAAATCATGTGCATAATTTTATATAAATATATACACATTATATGCATGAAAATTAATGAAGGAGGAAGATGAAGTGCAGGGTTTCTGCACTTCCACTCTCATTAGATTGAGAGTGTGATACGCCTCATTTTTATGTTCATTAAATGTCATTTTTGAGACCATAAATGTTTTTATTTTGAAAAATAGAGTCCGCCAGTACCAAAATCAGACCAGAAAACACCTTGGAAGGCAGCGCGTGGGCATCACGAGCCATCTAACGCCGTCAGCGGCTTTCACGCGCTGCCACGCGCCAGGCGCGCCTCCATGTGCCATCACGCGCACGTCAGCCGCGTTGTCCACTCAGCTGCCGTCTGCTACGCGCCACGAGCCGTCTTGTTAAGTCAGGCTGAGCTAAACCGCTAACTGCTTTCCTCCGCCAACTTGGTTGGCTTGGCTACTGATGTTAAGGCATTGTTTGTTTGTTTTTTTTTTTTATAATTCTGAATCGCGTTAAATGGTCATAAATAATTTGTTATAGATTTGTTTTATGCGTGGTTCATACTGTTCGACTCAGAATTATATTTTTTATCTTCTACAAAATTTTCAAACTTTTATGAAAATAAAAAATATTTTTCCTGAAATAATAATTCATTATTTCTACTTTAAAATGCTTCTGGTGTTGCATGATTAAGTTTCTGGAGCTGAAATTTTTACTATAGACCACCATAATGGTTTACTATTTACTAGTATGATTGTTTCATTTTCTCAGATTCTGGAATATTTATTTATGATTTCATGTGTGTTTATTAGTTATTTAAAATTTCAGAAAATTTCAGGAGTGGTATATTTTCTATTATGGCATAATTTGAATATTAAATACAGCATATTGTTGTTTTTGGCCTAGAGTTTCTAATATGTTGTAATTAGAATAGCATGATTAATTGTTTTTCATTTAAATTCCATTATTAAATTTAACATAGCATGAGTTGATTGTGAATCTACATTGAGATGCTATTGTATGGAATTAGAATATTTTATCATGCTTTGAGACATGCCATAGTTAGTGAGAGGTTATTCGGTTGAGAAAAATCTTTGTAGATTTACTCCCGAAAACTAATATTTTGCGCATGAATTAAATTAATTTTTTGGATAATTGTCACCCGTGGCGCAAGAGATGATTACGAGTATACCGAATTTTCGATCTTGTGACTTGTGTAATATTGTCATTATTTAATTTAGATTTTTGCAAAAAAATTATATTATGCTAATCAAATTAATCCCAATGCAAATTTCTCTCTAAATTGACTTAGCTTATGAAAGTTAATTTGGTTGGCCTAGACTTAGTAGAGATGTTCAAATATGAACAATGTAATCCTATTCTTTAGATGAGCAAAAGTCTTGGAGACTTTAGGTCAGACCTTAATTGAGCCAAAGTAAGGAAACATGACTCAAAATCGCCGTGGTTTTGTTGCCTTGTTTGGCACAATAAAAAACTAATGTGTGCGCTATGGTTAGTGACACGCTACGTAGTTTTGGTTGGCGAGTTTTGGAGTTATGAAATTAGTAAGCCCTCAATAGATCTGTATATGATCTTGACTATCGAGCTGCGTGGATTGGCTTTGTAATTTGACTTGTAATGATGTTGCATTATTGGATGAAGTAACATTCAAGAGTCACGTTATCCAAGAAATGCGAGCATAAATGAATTAGTCATTAAGTGTAAGATGAGTAACCAGTATGAGCAGTGTTTTGCTCTCTATCCAACTGTTGGGAGTGGATGGAGCAAAACTTCATGCACTATAATAGTGTGCATTAAAGTATCACTTGAAGTTAAAAGATTAGCGCGTAGTAGTGTAGACACTCCATTTTTTACCGTCCTAAAGACTTGGATGTCATCGTTTGAGTGCTCGATGATTACGCACGTTCGCGCTCATTTGGAGTCCCTGAGGTTTTCGGCTGGGCGCCTCGCCTCTAAGTCTCTTAACTCTCTTGGTTTTGTGCTTGTTTTAAGCCAACTTTTGGTCCCCCCCCCCTTTTTCTTGGAGGGAGAAACAATGGTGTAGACCGCTTTTCTCCCATGTAGACCACTTTTCTTTCTTGCTAGCCAGTTTTCTTCCCTGTAGACCACTTTTGGTGGTTGGTCAGCTAGGATTGGTGGTCAATCAGCTAGCCTAAGTGGTCTGTAGCTTGCCACCACCTTCTCCTCTCTTTGTAGACCACTTTTCTCCCTTTCCAGCCAGTTTTCTCCCCTGTAGACCACTTTTGGTGGTCGGCCAGCTAAGGTAGGTGGTCGATCGACCAACCTAAGTGGCCTGCAGCCTGCCACCACCTTCTCCTCTCTTTGTAGACCCTTTTTCTCCCATGCCATCCAGTTTTTTCCTTTTTCGACCACCTAATGTGGTCGGTCGATTTGGTGGGGTGGTCGGTCGACCACCCTAAGTGGTTTATGACTTTTTTTCTACTTTTGCAGATATTTTTTGTGCCAGCTATGCCAGTTGTTAGGCACAGAATGCATCCTCCCTACATGTGTAGGGAGGGATTTGAGCAAGCTTTGGCTTGCATTTCTATATAAGGGGAGGTGTCTCCCCCTTGAGGAGGGGTTTAGAAAGTTTAGGGCAAATTTTTCCCTCTCTCTCTCTAGAATCCTCTCTCTCTTCTCTTTTAGTGCTAGAATGTGAGCTTTCTTCACACTTTTGCAAGGAGACTCCTAGCCAAACACCACCATCTTTGTTGCTGAGGTTCTTGGAGGGTGTATTTGAGTTCTAAAAACTAGTTTCGGGCTCAAGAAGTTGCTGTTCTTATTGTTCTTCAAGGGTGAGTCCTATTCCCCCTTTTAAGCTTCGTTTTGGTTGCATATTTGGCCACCTTTGCATGCTATTTTAGGCTTATCTTTCAACTGAAAAAAGTTTTGTTTTGAAGTGTTTAAAATGGTTGTTTAAGGCTTTGTTTGAGTTAGGGGTGGTTTACTCCTTTGGTGGCTTGTTTTGCCTTGTTTTGTGCCATCTTTTAAGGCCTTTGAGACCATCTCTTTTTGGCCCCCTCACCATTGAAACTCAGAGGAATTTTAGTGGTGGAAAAGTGGTTTTGAGGTACCAAATGGGTGGGGGTGGTCCCCCCTCCTCTTCTCTTGTTTGCATGTGTTGATGGCCCTCCAAAAGAGCATGTGTTTCTACTTCTTAGAGGCTTTGTTTAGGCTCATTTTTGTGACTTTTCAGACCTTCCATAACTTTTTTTTGGGATGTCATGGTCACCTCTTGCATGCTTCTTATACTTGTAGTGTAATCCTACTTGTAACCTTGCAAAGTAGCATGTCTTTGTGCTTTGAATTTGCTTAGTTCAAGCATGTTTTTAGCCATTATTTGACATGTTATAACTCTAATTTGTGTTGGTTTGGTTGCCTCTTGCATGCTCCTTGCACTTGTAGTGCAATTTTGTTCACTAGCCTAGTGTATTTGGTGTTTTAGCCTATTGATCTAGCATGTGTATGCTCCACTCCAGCACATTTTTGTCTATGTTTTAGCATGCTTTAGGTCTGATTTGAGTGGTTTTGGTCATGCATGCTTGGCTTTGCATAGCTATAGTGTATTTGGCTTTGCCAGCCTTGCACTTTGAGACCTCTAGCATGTCATATTTGAGCCTTTTGCATGGCATAGCATCATTTGGCATGTTATTTCAGAGCACATACTTCCATCATATGCTCATATGTATCGCTCTTTAAATGTGATTAAGAGTTGTGCTTCATGTCTTGTTTATGAGCCAATACGTATGCATGCTTGTCTACGCTTTTGGGCTACCATCTCAGCATGTTTTTGGCCTTATTTTTCCATGTTACAACTCTGATTTTGGTTGATGGAGTCACCTCTTGCTTGGTTTTGGTACTTGTAGTGTAATCCCACTCATTAGCCTTGCATGCTTAGTGTTTTGGCTTACCATTCTAGCTTGCTTTGGCTACACTCCATCATGTTTCTAGCATTGTTTTGACATGCCTTAGGAATGTTTTGAGTGATCTTGGTCTTTTGGGGCTTGCTTGATATGGCTATGGTGCAAGTACCTTAGTTAGTCTTGAGTTTTGAGTACCCTATTATGCTATATTTGTGATGGTTGCATGTTTGGGCATCATTTAACATGTTATTTCAGAGCCTGTACGTGTGTCATGTTCTCACTTCTTTCATTCCTTGAGAGCTTTTGAGAGTTGTGTCTTTGTGCATTGTTAATGAGCCATCAAATGAGCATGTTCTCCTTGTGTTATATGCCTTGATCTTAACATATTTCAGCCACTGTTTTGGCATGTTTGACCTCTGTCCGGGGTTGGTTTGACCATTTGAGATTGATAGTGCATGCCTCATGTGTAATATGTTTCATTAGCTTTGATGCCTTAGCTTTTAAACATGCCACGCATGCATTGCTTACATGATAGAGTCTTGCGTATGTCACTTTAGCATTGAAGGTTGATCATCTTGTTTGCGTTGCATGTGTTTGGATTGGACGTTAATCCAAACATGGGGAATGTCGCACGTTTCATACTTAAAGTGATGAAACGTGTAACATTTCTTGGTCGCCGACCCTCTTGATCAAGCATGATAGAGGTAGAGGCCCTTATGTGTTATTTGTGCATTCATTGACATTGACTTGTGCAAACTTGGCTTCTCGGCCACTGTGTGTTGTGATGCTCGGTTGGTGGCCCGAGAGTCAAGTACCGCACTCCCTTGAGCTTAAGAAGTGATAAGGAGGGTGGTTGTGCACACATATCTTGCAAATACACTACTATACCCCTTGTTCTCTATTGCATCAAAATTGGATCTTGGCAAATTAACTGGTCAGCCGACCAGTAGGGGTGGTCGACAGACCACTTTTTCTGGTCTACAACCAGTTTTTCTGGTCTACAACCTCCTTTTCTGGTCGGCAGCCCACCAGGAGGTCCCCATGTTGGAGCATCAGCAATCTGGAAGTTAGCGCACTTTTCAGAGATCAAATCAAATGCAAACAGAGGCAATTCTGGGCATAACAATGGATTTCCAAGCGAGGCGATCAAGCTTGCATGCACCCCTCGCCCCCAGGACCTCTTTTAACTGCTTTAGCTGCTTTACTTAGTTAGCTACTTCATCGGTTTTGTACTTAATTAGTTAATGTGCTTAATTAATTGATTTGTTTTGTAATAATTAGTTAACTAGGAATAGTTAATTAGTTTTGGTTTGTAATACTTAGTTTAATTAGTGTAGCTAGTTAGCTTATTATTCGGACCCTCTGTCGAGAGGGCACAATTTTGTAATAAGTGTGCGTGTGTGTGTGGATGTTTTCCAACCCCACGTCTTTCTTCCTTTTACTTATCCACTTTTGATGGTTAGTTTAGGGCATATTTCAATTAGCATACTTATGCTTGCATGTTTGCATCAATCATTTGTTTTGCATGCACCGGGCTCGGTGCATCATACAAATTGCATTGTATTTCAATTCCTATTTGAATACATGTACCAAATGTCACATTCATATGTCATGATTAGGTAGCCGAGCCTACTTAGTTGCATTTTGCATGTGTTGCATTAGGCATCTTAACATAGCTAGGATCATGCATTGATTTCTAACTAGTTTTCTATTTTCGCTTGGAGTACACTGTAAGTGTTTACGCTTTAGCATCCTTGCATGAGTCTGTGTGTTTCCATGTTAGCATGCTTGCCATGAGGCTATCTGCTTAAATAATTAACTGCATGAATGCCTATGGATGAAGGTTTCATTGCTTGAATTGGAACAATTCATCAAGTGTGAGTTTTAAGCCCACTTTGCGAACTGGCAAAATCATATTGTTTTAAAGCCCACTTGAGGGTGGCGAATCCGCGCTTCAGCCTACTTGCGAGTAGCACTTTCAAACCATTTTCAAAAACAAACATGAGATGTTTTGTTCCAAATCGAGCGATTTAGTCTATACTTGTGTGTTGTGCACATCACATAGGAATGTTAGCTAATAACTGGAACAAGAACACGTGTGTTTACAAGAACAACATATCATGTTAGTAGAGGCAGATCTTTGATCAAGCGAGCGGGGGTGCTCATTTCAGGACCTTCCCCTCTCGTACCCAGGTTCCCGAGCCAAGGCAACTTTGGTATTAACGGACACGTGGCCCTAGGCCCGAGTCAGGGTTTCTATAACGACCCCGGTCTTTTCCTTTTGGTTGTTGTATCCAGACTTATCTTCCGTAGATCCCGTTGTTATCAAATTGTTGTTATCGTCCTTTAATTTCTTATTTTTGAATTATAGGATGTGTTGGGCAGGTTTGTGTTGGTTGGGTTGGAAACCAAGTGTTGCTGTCCAGATTTTTGGGCCTTCGCTCAAGCGAGGAGTTGGTCGCTCGAGTGAGATGTTGTTTTTGGTACTTCGCTCGAGTCAGGGTTTGGTCGCTCGAGCGAGAGACTGCGTCTGGGCTTTAGACCTGAGAGCTGTGTTTCTTGGCTCGAGCGAGCTTTCTTCGTTCGAGCGAGCGAGGTGTATGTTTTCGAGTTCTTCGCTCGAGCGAGAATTCTGTCGCTCGAGCGAGCTTCTGTGTTGCAGACCTGAAGCATCGAGCTTTTGGCTCGAGCGAGCTTTTCTTCGCTCGAGCGAGTCTTTCTTGTGTCTGGTCGCTCGAGCGACCAAGTCTTTGCTCGAGCGAGCCTGTCCAGTTTAAATAGGCAGCAGCGGGTTTTAAAACAGTTTTTCATCCTCTTTTTGATTCCAAAACCCTAGGTCCGACTTCTCTCTCCCTCCACTCACCTTCTCTCTTAGGTTTGATCTACTTAGAGTGTATTTCTACCCTAGTTGCTTATTAAAAAGTTAGAGTGAGTCGAGAGCTTCATTTTAATCTGAGAGTTTGTGGATTTGGAGCACTTTGGATTTTGGGTCATTATCTCTGTCTTCTCCATTCGGGTTATTTTCTTCAAGGTAGGGATTTCCTACTTCATATTATAAGTTTTGGTATTTTGATATGTTGGGGGTTATTTGGTAATTTTGGAAAACCCTAATCGTTTTAATAAATTAATTTGTATAATTAATTTAAGGAAAATTGGGAAAATTAGTTGAATTCACGGAATTGAGGAATTATAAGTTTAAATGGTGTAGTTGGATAATTTAATCACTCGCCTATTGAAAAGTTGAGATTATAATTGTTGGTATAGTTATTTCCTGTCTAGAAATAACTGTTTTGGGCTATCGGTGGAGGATAGTCGTGATTGTTGTAGACATTGCATGTGGATTAGAGATAACTGAAACTAATCACATTGGTTAAGTCATTAATTTTGACTGTTGAATTAATACAGAAATTACATGTATTGATTGTGTGCTGTATATGACAAGTGTTTATTACATTGTATATGCATTCTGTTTGGGAGGAGATAGGGGATGTACTCCACGGTTTAGGGGAAGATAGGGGATGGACCTCTAAACCGGATTTTGTTTGGGAGGAGATAGGGGATGGACTCCATTAGCATCACTATTATGTGTGCTTATTGATTTTTGGAAGTGTTGCTGCATGTTATTGATACAGCACTAAAATGTGTATCGAATGAGAAGTATGGAAGTGTTTTGATATGAGCCTTAGTCTCATTTGTTTTGTTGATATTGGAAGTAATGTTAATGTGATATGTAGTTCACTGTTATAGTTTGGCCAGGTTCTGAGCCATAGTGGTAAAAATGGAAAGTTGAATAAATAATGGAAAGTGAAACTGATATTGTATTTCAACCATCTATTGAATGCTATTGCTTTATTCAATGCTTATGTATGGTTTAGCATGTTTCTACTGGGTTGTGGCTCACCCTATACGGAAACATCATTTTCAGGTTCAGGTGATGTGCTACCTCCAAGGACTTAGCTTGGAAGGATTTTGAGTTGAAGACTCTGTTTAGATTAGTTGTTATTTTATTTTATTTTTATGTTACATGTAAACTCAAGCCTAGAGCTTAATGTGTAATTGAGTTAGTACTCAGATTTTTGTGTCCAAGTGTTGGCTTGGAAAGATGTAAGCCCGTAGGGCATTTACTTTCGTTATTACATGTAATGGCTTTTGTTAAGATTACTCTGATAAATGGAATAATGCTTTGTTTTCTTATATCAATGCATGTTAATGTTATATATTATGGGTTTATTTTGAGGGTGTTACAGTTTCCTAAATTTTCCAAAATAAAATATTTAGGTGGCGACTCTGTAATCTGGCAAAGCAGTCCGTGTTTGGCGCTTTTTGATTAAAATTGATTTTTCAAAACGATTTGCCTGATTTGGACTCTTTGGTGATTTATCAGTCTTACATTGCACTTTGTGAGATTAGATTCAAAACCGTGACAGGAGTCCAAACTGTAGTAGCTATGAACCTAATCCGCGCCCTCTCCGAAAGGGGGGCCACGCGGAGCGAGTTCGGGCGGTCTACAAGTAGCAGAAAAATCTATTAACACTAAGTGAAGAGATTAGGGCCAAGTGGTTGTAAAACCTATTAGCATTGATAACTTGTCTAAGTCTAGACACTTATTGTTTCCACACTTGAGTGTGAGACATGAGGAGGTGCTTCTTTGTATGATTCCTTTACTAGGCTAACTTTTTTTTTTTAATAACGTTTACCACTAAGCGCAAACATTGCAGCATAGTAATGAAAAGGTCAAGGCCGACAAGGTGATAATAACTCTAAGAATTTGATGCATCGCTTGTAAGAGCATTGTGTTGAATTAGACTCTTTAGCATAATTCGCGCTTAAGTTACTTCAGGAGCTATCATAGATTGATAGCTTATTCTCTCCTTGTAGATAGTAGAATTAATTGCAAGTAACTATGAAGCGAGAAATAGAGATGGCAAGAGGAGTATCGTCATCTTTCAACTAGATGCAGTAAAGTGTATGGACAATAAAATTGACTTGAAGGTGCAGGGGATTAGCACTTACTAGTTAAATTTGCGACTTAGGCGCACTTGATATCTCCCTGACATCCTTTTATGATCTAGGGAAAATGAATTAGTCGTGAGTCATTACCTAGTTGGGCCTAAACCTTTTAAACTTGTCTTCGAGAACTCACACATTAGAATGATTGGAATTAGTTTATGAGAATTGGACATAAACCGGTGGCTTGTTATACTTAATCAGATTAATGAGAAGTTGACATGTATGTTTTGAGTAGGCACTCTCGAACTCACTCGCTTGTGACATCCTGCTCTCATATTAATGTGTAACTTTGTTCGCAACGATTGCGCACAAGTAGGAAAGCCGTAGAAGGTCATTTGTATTGGCACATTTATTCCACTATGATATTTTTGACTGGATATGTGTAAGGGTATGATAGCTAAGCCTCAATCTCGATACATTTATAGATTACGATATGCATCTGAGCCAAGACTATTTCATCTTCCATAAGTCAAAAGTTTTGAGATAATTTTTGACATTGCACATATGAGGTCAAGATCAATTAGATAACAGCTTTCATGCTTTTACTTTTGACCAAGGTGGCGAGTATCTATTTGAGTTATTTTTAGAAAGCTCTGTGAAGAGAAATGGATGCTTAGAAAATTGATTATTCCTAGTACTCAACAACACAATGGTGTAGTATAGATAAAGAATTAAGTATTGTTAATGTTAGGTGAATGATGGTGCAAAATGTTTCCCAATTGGGAATTGCACTAGTTTGTTGCCTATATCTCTAACTAAGTTCCCTTCATATCAGATTTTACACTCCATTTGAGTAATGGGTTAGCGGAGAGCCATTTATGGGTGATCTGTAACCGTTAAGCAGCTTATCTTTATTTTACTTCTCATAAGGTTGCGAAGTTAAGACCTAGGGTTCTATGGCGCATTATTGTATGCTGTCTTGTAAACACATAGGGGCATGTGGCGTATTATTGTACGCTGTCATGTAAACCCTCCAGGTCATGTGCATATAGGTAAGCAGCTTTGTGGTGGTGTAACTAAGTCACGTAAAGTTTTCTTAGTAAAGGTGACATGAATAGAGTTTCGGAACTCTATAAGATAGAGAATTCTAAGTATAGCGCTTTATGTAGCCTAGTTGATTATGGAAAGAAATTTCCAATATCCTAGGGACAGTGGGAGCGATGTGCATACTAATGGATTACTCTATTAGAGAAGAATACTCTACATTCTTAGTTATGTGGTAGCGAATGTGAAAATTTTCCACGTCATTACTGGGTGATTGAGAGGGAAACATTCATGATTGCTCCGCAAGATGATAAAGTGCCTAGGATAATGCCAAAGGCTCTAGTCCCTTGTTTTTAGAAAGTGGATCAATGTTGCGCAGTTTAAGACAAAGTCTTTGATGATTAACCATTTCTATAATTTGGTTGACTTTCCATTATGATGCGAAACTGTTCTAAAGTTATGCGCAATTTGGATAGTCATTGTTGAGGCATAAGGCTCGCTAGATACCGAAAAGTCGCACCATTAAGAAAAGTGTAGACCATGAGAAGACTTCCTCCTGGGGAGTGAGGTTATTTGGACTAAGGCTATGATTGACATAAGTTCGGAACATCATTTTGTGGACATTGTGACCTAACTTCTCGTTGGAGAATTGGATAAGTAGATCCGTAGGGATTTACCTTCCGCTATTATGATGAAAAGTTAGGAGCGCAAAAAGGTAGCAAGTTCCAATAAATCTTTTACAGCCTAAAATAGTTATCCAAATAGTGGTTCTTAGATTTCGTCAAGCCATGATAGGCCAACGATGATCGATGAAGACCACTGAGGCATGATCAATGGTTCAAAAGAAGTTTTTCCTTAGTCATTATGAGCCAGGAATTTATAAGGTCGTCACCACCTAGGGTGAATAGTCCTCTGTTTTAGATATGATGGACATGGGTGATGTAATTTATATGCTTGGATGTACGATCCTTTGGGATTGTTTTGGGAGAATTCCCGGTTTGTCTTTAATGACTTACATAAGGAATATTCTAGAATGATTCTAAACACATTGACTTACCTCTCAGTAAAAGCCAGAGCCTTAGCTATTGAATGAATCCTCGGATTGTCTTTGGGAGAAACAGATGACCTATATTTCTTGATCTTTTTTTTTGTTGTGGGAGCCTGAAGTACGCTATGTGGGCGTATTCGGCATGATAAGTGTTATCTTTGGTAAATGGTCAACTGAGTAGTTTAGACATTGACCTTGCTCATTAGACTGTGGATAGAATGCTTTACTAGTAGTATATAAATTTTCCCCTTGTAAGATTCAATGCGCCAGTTGGGTGCATCGACGCTAGTTGGGTGCATCCAGAATGAACGCAAATTGGTCACCAAAATATCCTTAGAGAGGTTATTGCGCAAGAGGTAGTGATCTTGAATCACTTCATGTGAGGCGCACATGGTGGATTCCGTTGTATATACTTATCGCAAGAGGAGCTGATAAGGCTTATGATTGGAATCTAGAATTGCGTAAGCTATGGTCATGTTTTTTTGAAATCGATCGCTTATTTGTTGTGAGATGGTGGGATGTTGACACTATTATGGTTTGTGTCATAATGATTAGTAGATGATGATGTCAGTAGGCAAGATTGGCTCACTCACACGAGCAATTGCCCATGGCGCTTGGGAGCGAGCAAGGATGAGACTAGTGATTTTTTTTTTTTTTTTATTTAGAGCCAAGAGAGGCTTAAATTATCCACTATGTATGTCGCCTTGGTTACAACCAAGATGAGGTCGTGTTAAGGACCAAACATGGATGTTAATACCCACTTTCCATGTTGTGCCTATTATGATTAGCCAAATACGAGATCTCATTTGGCGCCTGGAAGGCAAGCAAATAGAGAATTCAGGTTAGGTGCTAGAAGCGACTAGACTAAGATCTGTACGGTGTATCGAGTATGACGTCACTCTTTTTTGAAAGAGTTACTCCACTATAACATGTATTCATACTATATGTGCTTGGCGACCGAGTAATGAGGTGAGAGAATGGATCCCTGTTTCCTCACCGTATGAGTCTTACATGTCATTATTGATATGACTTTCATTTATGTACCATTTTGTGACTTTTGGCTATGTCACAAGGTAAGGGGTTGATGTTTTGCTACTTTGGTATTTTGCCTGTGGACCTGTGGTTATGTATCATTCGGCCTTAAGGGACATCACTGGGAAAGCGGTCAATCCTAAACTAAATGTTATGAGGGCAAAGGGAAGATCATCTAGTATTACACCACTGTTGTATATTCACTTCCGGCAACTCATATCGCTCTGTATGAGAGGCGGATTGAGTGTGAATATATTGCAAGAATTAAGAGGGTCAAACATGCTCTTTTGAGGGATTAGAGATGTGTTTTGGACCAGTGTAATTAGATGGGTCTGGGGTATATGAGACACTATTTCTATTCTTTTTGGGTTGACGTCTCTATGCTGGCTCATTTTGAGTTTCTAGTATAGAGCTCCCACATGAAGGTGTTTCTCAGCGGTCGCACGGTGCATTGGCTAGTATGTGATTGTTTAATATTTGGGGAGATTGAGATAGAGATGTGGTAGTGTCATGCCAACTCATGTGTGAGTGGGAGATGTTGGAAATTGGGCCGGGTATTGGACCCGAATTTGGGCGCCCATGTGGTATGACCCATGACCAATTAAATTATCCATTTAAGTTTTGAATTTGAATTTGAACTATTTGGATAACCCACAATCAATATCTATATCTACCATATCATATCAAGAGATATGGATAGATGGATAGATAGATATTGATTGTTATATATTTGATTATATACATCTGAATGATATAGAATATATCATATATGTTATGCGGTTTTTTACCCATAACATTTTTCCCCTACTCTCTTTCTAACTCTCTCCCATATGAGAATGATCCAGCCTCTACACTATGACTTGTGTGGGTGATACTCATATTGTGGTATCACCCCACTGCTGGGAGTTCGTTGTTTGCATTTATTGAAGCACGTGATTTACCCACCAGATTCTTCGCTTCAGGTTCTATCACCTAAGTTATGAGCTGAATGTTTTACCCGCTGCGTTATAATACTTGTTTTTCATTATCTAATTCAAAACAGATCGACTGGAGAGTGAATCCACTAATTGTTTGGACCTCAGTTCCAATGCATTGTTGGGGGTTCATGCAGAAGATATTAGGCCTTTTTTCATGTTGGAGAAAACCCCGTTTGGTGACCCAGTTGGGTCATGTCATGTCTTGTCCATCTGGAGGAGGTAGAATTAGAAAACTGACAAAAGTGATATATATATATATTTTATTATTTATACTATTATTAAAAGGAAACAACTTCTTTAGAGTCTTGAAGGGAAAATTCTATTTTCATATACTTACTTATCTCAATATATATTATTTTTCAATACACACATTTATTAATTTGATTATTATTATTTTTTTCAATACATGCATCAAATGTTTTAATTATACCCTCTCACAAGGGTGAACTCAAGATTTGTCGATGGGGTGGGCTAATATTAAGATAAAATTACACAATATATTTTAAGAAAATCACATAAGAAAAAAGAGAATTTAATATAATCTAGATTAATATCTAAATTTATTGATTAGAAACAATCTAACTAAGTTGTGCTCGATGAGTCTTTAAAGATTCGAATTCATCGATTACAGAATCTAAATCAATTTTCAAAGTAATGTCTCGTTCAAGGTAAAGAGACAAGCAATCGATAAGAAACTCATCCCCCATTGAATTGTGAATGGCAGTTTAACATGCTTCATACCCGAAAATGCTATTTTCGTAGTTGCAGTAAAAACAGGAAGGGTCGACACAAGACGAATCAATTTGTAGATCATGGTGTAATGCTCGAACTTTCTTGTCACAAATATTTCTCGACACAAATCAGCAAAGGTATATATCTTATGAAACTCAGATCACAAACAACATCAAGCTTATAATGCATTAATTGACATCTCAAAGCATGGATGCCCTGAGAAGTGAAATCTCGGGGATAAAATTTCTTAGCAAGATTGCAAATATTATCCACATTAAAATATCAAAAATTTCCACTAGGATCCAAAGCTGAGCTAAGAGAAAGAAGTTCCACTACCCCGTCATTAAATCTATGTTCTAGCTCCATCAATTAAAAATCAATTGTAGAGTTGAATATGTCAAAGTGATAATGATGCTCATTTGTAATGTGATCTTCTTAACGACGACGACTTGTACCCTCTTCATAAGGAGAACTCATATCATGCGCCGCAATGTTATGTCGATTGCAAACTAACCCCACATTTGCAAGAAAAATATCCTAATAATCTTGTCTAAGTTTTTGAAGCAGAGCTTTTGTTGTGGAGACTAATTTCATCACATTTAAGATGTCTTGAGTTTTCTGTTGCAAGGCTTGATAAAGTGTATTCATGATTCCCAAAACGTTGTCCATCAAGTGCAAGACGAATATGAATTAAAAGTTCTTCATTACCTCGTAAACACCATTAGCTTGCCCACGAATTTATTGATTAGTACTCTTCTTGAGACTTTCAACAACTACACAAGATGCCTCATACATATTAATCAAGTTTCTATTAGAGTCATAATGCGAGCTCCAACAAGTAACTCTAGCTCGATGCAAGGTACCAATTTGATTGGCCCCTTTACTAGATTGACACTCACCACTAGCAACATATTTTCAACCTCACTCATATAAAAAGATTTTAAATCACCAAGGCGCTTTGGAGAATAAGCAACAATATTGACAATACAACTCAAGTGAGAAAAAAATTGCCAAACATTAGGCTCATCTTTTGCTTCCGTAATTAGGCCAATTGTAGACGATGTGCAAAGTAATGTCCATAATATGCATATAGGCAATCTTTAAGAAATAAAGCTTGAAGTCCGGTCCATTCCATTCGCCACGCATATTGCTAGCACTATCATACACTTGACCACGTATGTTTTGAATATGGGAGATTAAATTGAGAAAGGATATTTGATATCTCTTTTTTAAGAGTCAATGCAGATGTATTTTCAACACCCATGATATCACAGAACCGTTCCCTTAACAAACCATCATTCTTGACGTATCTCAAAATAAGGACCATTTGTTCTTTTTTCGACTCATCTTGGGATTCATCAACAAGAATACAAAAATAACCTCCTGCAACTTCATCATAAATCATACTCCTAACTCTGCTAGCAAGTATATGCAAAATCTCTTTTTGGATCTTTGGAGAAGTGTATTTGGCATTTTGTGGAGCATTGTTTAATATAATGCTCTCAAGTGCATCATTCCCTCTCGCCTTAAACTTTAATAATTCAATTAGATTACCTTGATTCAATGAAGTCGAGCTTTCATCATGACCTCTAAAACCAAGTCCTTGAAGAGCAAGTACTTGAATGGTTTCAATTGTTGCCTTTACCCGCATTTGATTCTTCAAAATCTCTTCTTTTGATTGTGCATTCAACGCTTTTTCAATGTGTTGGGAAGATTTCTTTAAATTGTCATGACTAATAACACAATGACTATGTGATAAAGATGCAAGTCCGACATGAAGCAAAAAAACACATTTGGATCCATCATTTACTCTCTTCCAATTGTTAAACCCCTCATCAACAAGCGCAGAACAACTGATCGACTTATTTGGCTGATCAAACAAAAAGCATGAAAAACAATATGCTTTATCCTTTGAAGGAGGATACTCTAGCCAAGAAAATTGTTTAAACCAAATATGTTGGAATCGGCAATTCTGCTTTCCAAATGAGGACCTAGGATATTCAAGTTTAGGTTGATAAGTCCCCTCCAAGTTCACATAAGCCCATCTAATCTCATCTTGTTGATTAACAGGATATTCACAAATTTGCAAGCGTAAATTAGGATCCTGCTCAATAACAGTTGAATCAAATTCACTTGCTTTATTTGCTTGAGGCATAAAAGGCCGCACATCAGAAAATGAGGTTTCAACAACATTGGATGTTGTACTACTAGACTTCTGTTTTTGATTGATAGAATGAGAAAAGGGTTTTTCCTTTTTTTTAGTTGTGGAGGTTCCATTATTTATAACCTTAAAAAAAAAAATTTAAAAAATTAGCCCTATTTAACATTAAACCAGAGTATATTTGCAATAATTTTAGATATTAGGGTTTTTATATATATCCTCAATAATTTTTATTTAGGCTTTCATTCTTTTTATATATGTCCAAAAAATCTCCTTCAATGTTCAAAAACTAAGAGCAATATAGAACATTGAATAAGGCAGCATCATAAAAAAACTAAGAGCAATATAATATTTGTTGCATAAAGACAAAATTTCAAAACCATTGTTAATCAAATCCATTCTCAACCAATGAAATAAACTAATTAGTTAATTAATCTTACAAAAAATGTTAGGAAAGTGAAGCTACTACAAGTTGCTGGAGACGACGAAGAGAGGGTCGCTGCCTATCTATTGGAAGATGTGAGGATTGTTTTGGAAGATTTGTTCTTTAAACAAATACAAACCAATTGGGCTGCCTATCTATTTTTTTGGATAAGTATTGGGCTACTATTAGGTTTCCTATCTAAAAAAACAAACAAAAAAACTATTGGTCCTTGGGGCTGGGCTGGGAGAGGTTTGGAGACTGGGTTGGGCTAGGAAGCTAGGTTGGACTAGGCTAGAAAAAAAAATTCTGCAGACTTTTTAAATTCTAGGCTGGGCTACAGCCACCTATGCCTAGCCCTATGTCCTCCCTTGCCCTCTCATACCATTGTACATACACCACCTCAGATCCTTTTGGATTTCCAAACCTTTTACACTGTTTCACAGAGAATGGTGTTGATGACGAGCGGATTAAATATGTCGACAATCTACCAATCTATAAGAAGTAAGTTAACTACTGCTTCTGCCTTGAACATCCTTCTCCATACAAATCATTCCATTACTTCAGTTCACTCATTATGCATCTCTTAGTAGCAAAATTGTTGTAACCTGCAACGATGAAAACGCTTTTTTGAGCATTCAAATATATAAATATATTTATGGAAAATATTGGATTCAAAGATCTCAACTCTCTTCCATAGTTAACTGATCTGTCAACTTATATTGAGGTTATGTCCTTTTGTAAAGACAATTCAGTGAGGAGCCAATTTTCCAACCCCCCCCTCCCAAAAAAGAATAATTTTGTACTCTAATTTAGAGCTTTCCCAATGCATTAAAGTTGTATAAAAGGAGGAAATCGAAAACCAAAATGAAAACGAACAAGTGAAGAAGAGCTGATAAATACATAGAGATTGAGAGTATATCTTTGGAAGCAAGTGAGAAACAATGGAACAAGTGAGAAACAATAGATAAATTAGGATTTTGTTTTTCTATAATGATGTGCACTGAGATTTTTTTAAAAAAAAATATATATGTATAGAGAAAATTCGAATATAATATTAAAGGTGTATTTTGATGTCTATTATAATCATTTTACTTTAGGATATGATTGTCATTAAAATAAAATTTCATTAAGTGTGTGCACTGAGGTAAGTAGATATGTAGAAATAAGATTTCTCATCTTGAAGTCATTACTTTAGAGGGGTTTTTTTTTTCTAATTTTTCCTGAAATGACCTTAACTTCTTACACTTACATCAGTTTGTAATTAAGGATAAAATGATAAATTAAAACCAATCAATTCCACTTTTCCACTCCTTACATCTCCAAACTACTGTGCAATTTTAAATCAATCAACATCTACATTTAAAAGCTCTAAAACTTGTTTTTCATGGAACTTCATTTTGTTGATGGATGTTAAGAGTCTCTTTTGATGGTGACAAGGCCCTAGTTTCTACATGGGTTCACAATCACATTTAGAAAACGTTGGAAGGGGTTGTCCCTGAAGTCAAAACTATTCACTGTGCATAATTTTTTTTTTTGCCGGGGGGGGGGGGGGGGAGGGGGGGTAAGAAAGACCATTCAACAGCGGCCCCATTTGATAGTGCTATGGGAAAGTGATTATAGATTATGACTTAACAGATTACAGATTATTTAAACATAAGCTATTAACCTGTTTGGTGTAGCTATGAGATTATATATTTAATAAACATAGTAATGTTTGGTTGAATAAGCTGTAAAATAGCTTTTTGCTGTGTAATGTCCTTTTTGCCCCCCCCCAAATTTTTTCCTTCATTTTATTATTTTTTTTCTTTTTTTTTCTTCACTTCTTACATATTAATTATGTTTATGTATTTATATTAATGTTCTGATTTCATTACATATTTTTTTTATATTCATTTTAGTTTATAAATATGTTAATATTAATTAATATTTTTTTAATTTATTAAAAATTGTTACAAAATATACCAATTTATTATTTCATTTTATTTGTTTATTTTCATTAGTACTAAATTAATAATTTTTTCATTAAAAAAAAGTTAAATAGAGAGGATAGAGAGAGAGAGCCGTTAAGAGAGCAACGCCGGATCATCATCGGAGGCTGTCTCTTTCTTCTCTACTGGCGAAAAGATAGGAAAGAAAGCGATCGCAGAAGAGTGAGAAGAGATCGATCGTGCTAGGGTTTGATATCATCACTGGTGGCGCTAGGGTTTCAGATTGTCACCCGCGGCTCTAGGGTTTGAGATTGATTGCGCTAGGGTTTCAGATTATCGCCGTCGGCGCTAGGGTTTCAAATCGTCATCAGGGGCTCTAGGGTTTGAGATCGATCGCGACGGTTAGGGTTTTGCCCCTCAATTGTGATCATGACGGCAAAAAGTAGATTGAGAGAGAGAGAGAGACGGTGCCAAAAACCGCAACCCCCGCCGGAAATCGCCACTGTCTCCCTCTCTCAGAGTGAACAGTGTGAGAGTGTGGTTTATACACGGGGTATTTGGTAATACCGGAATTTGATGAGGAGCGTTTAAGTAATATTGCCCCTCCAAACCAACTTTCCCCTTAATCTATAATCTCCAAAGCACCCCCTCAGCCACTTCAAGAAAAAGCTATTTTTCCACTTAATTTAAGCTATGTTCTGATGAGTTAAGCTACACCAAACACAATGTTTTAGCTTAAATTAAGCTAAAAGCTGAACTAAGCAGCTTTTAAGATGCGCTAAACAGCCACAACATTGCAATCTTATCCTTCTCTTGTAAGTTTGTGTAGTAGTTATCTAAAGTAGTAATAGTAATATCATTAATTATATTTTTATTTTCTTCATTAAAAAATTTAATTATGTAATTAGGTTCTTTGAAAAAAAAAAGGAAAAAAGAAGCAAAGCATAAGAAATACAGAGAGCTTTCTTCGGTTTGTATTTTTATGTTTTTATATTTTTTCTATTTAAGTTGGTGCAAATTATTTATTTAGTTGTCATTCCCTATTTCAATTTGTTAATGTTGGTTTGTTTTCTATTTTGTATATTTATTTCCCTATTTCACTTTTGTTTGTTTCCCCTATTTTCTGCACTTAATTTTTTTAAGATTCTACGTTTCAATTTAGCCTAGGTGTGGAATTTTGGTAAAATTTGTACATAAGCGTATTTAATTGCTGTGATTTTATTTTTAAAATTGTTAATCTTCTTTTTTCTTTATATCTATCAAATCTTTTTAACTATGAGTGTTCTAAATGTCTTGGGTTTGTACTTTTCTATTTTGTGTGCTTCTGTATATTTATATTCATTTTTTTCCCTAAAAATCGGGAAGCATAAAATGTGCAATTGTTTAGACTTAGACTTAAACAATTTTGGATTTTTTCTATTTCACTTTTTTAAGCTTTTGTTTGTTTTTGTGTATAAAATCATTTTTTTAAACAAAATTGGTTTGTTTGTTTATGTGTGTGTGTGTGTGTGTGTTTTTTTTTTTTTTTTGGTGGGAAAATTAGTCTAAGGTCCTTTCTTCCATTTTTAGTAATAGAACATATCCACAATATTATTTTATAATGTGTAAGGTCCCTCACTCTCGCGCTCTCTCTCTCTCTCTCTCTCTCTCTCTCTCTCTCTCTCTCTTATTTCTTCTTGTTCTCGACCTCTACATATCTTCTCTCTCTAAAACTCTCTCTTTCTTCTCTCCCATATCCAGGGCTCCTCCATCCTGTCTCTCTCCACCTCCTCCTCGCCCCTCTCTCTTCAACCACTTCTATTCCCTTTATCTCAGTACCACCAACTACCACCGCCTCCTCAATCTTCTCCACTGCATTTCTCAGCCCCTCTCTCTTTCCTTATTTGTCGCAGAGACACGCCTCCTATCTGCCTCATTTAAATGAGACCACCACCTCTCTCTTTCCTCCCACTTGTCTGTCTTCCTTTGCATCTCTCTCTCTCTCTTTCTCTCTCTCTCTTTCTCTCTCTCTCTCTCTCTCTCTCTCTCTCTCTCTCTCTCTCTCGGTACAGTGCCGTCGACTAACCACCATCATCGCCGTCCCTTTCGTCTTCCTCTCTCCTTCTGGATCTATCGCCATGTTTCCTCATCGTCGAGCCATCGCAGAAGATTTGTAGATTGACCTCAGATCCATAGATTTGTAGATCGACCTTAGATCCATAGATCTGTAGAAGTAAACCAAGTCACACAGTTCTTCCTCTAATTGCTTTTGCTATCCTAGGTTTTAATTTTGCATTTTAGCATACAAATTTGTATATAAAAACATGTTTGAATATGTTTTGTGTATTCAAATTTAAATGGCGAATATATTTGTGTAAATTGATGACTTATTTGTGTTTGATGAATTGTGAATTGTTCTTGTTGTTGATCGATTTTGATTCTACAGAAGTAAAGGATTTGATTATATGAATGTGTTTGTAAAAGAAAATTGATTTCAATATTAACTATTGATTTTGACACAGAGATCAGTACATAGTATGGCTAGAGAAAATCACAGGGTGAGTATGTGATTTGGCTAGAGAAAATGAACAAATTTCTCTGGCCATCACACAGAGAAAATTAACACAGAAAATTAAATCAGAGAGAATTTCTTTGGTTTGTAAGTAAACGCCATTGATGTAAAGCTCTCTCTCTCTCTCACTCTCTGGGCCACTATAATGGTTAATATACAAGTATTCCAAACGGAGCACAGTGAATTGCTTTGTATTTGTAAAGTCTTGTTTCAAAAATTAACAATTTTGTTTAGAGAAATTTTCAATTTTCTCTAGTTTGATTCTAGAGTTATTCTCTGCACATAATGAGACAAATTTCTCTGGGGATTTCTCTGATTTGGAGAGAATTTCTCTGTGAAGTCTAAAGAAAATTCGACCAAATAAGAGAAAATTCGCACAGTGAATTTCTCTGGATTGAAGTTTCTCTGGATTGAATTGAATTTTCTCTGGTTTTGGACCAAAGAATTTCTCTACGTTGAATTGAATTTTCTCTGGTTTGGACTAGAGGATTTCTCTAGATTGAATTTTCTCTGGTTTGATTTGAGGGACCTTAGACATTATGAAAATATTTGATGTTCTTTATGCTATAAAATCTTAATACCAAGGACCTTAAAAAAAAATCCCCATTTAAAAAAAAATAAATCATTGTTCTATGTGTTTTGGATTTGTATTTGTTTTCTATTTCGTGTGCTTATTTTTATATTTATTTTTTTTTTTAAATTGCGAAGCATAAAACTTGTGCATTTTTTTAGACACATACTTAAAAAATTTGGGGCTTTTTTCTTGTTTATTTTTTTTAAGCTTTTGTTTGTTTTTGTATATAAATTTAGTTTTTGAAAATTTGGTTTGTTTGTTTACTAAATTTTTGTGTATGTGTGTGTGTGTGTGTTTTATTTTTAAAAATCAATGTTCTGAATTTTGTGTTTGTGTGTTTATAATTTATGTTTCGAAAAAATTGATTTGTTTGGTTATTTTAATTTTGTGTAGGGCTGCAAATGAACCGACTTGTTCATGAACAAATTCGGCTCGGCTTGTTAAGGGCTCGGCTCGAATCAGTTCGTTTAGTAAATGAGCGAGTTCGAGTTTGAATATTAGACTCGTTTAGCAAACGAGCCGAGTTCGAGCTCGCATAAGCTTGACTCGTCAAACTCGGCCCGTTTATTTTTATTAAAATTATATAATAAATATATTATTTATACATTAAATAATATTTTTTATTTAAATAATAAAAATTATATTAAAAAAATAATTATCGAGCTGAGCTCGAGCTCAATAAACGAGCTCGATAAGTAAACGAGCCGAGCTCAAGTTCGAGCTTAGCAAAGCTCGGCTCGGTTCGTTTGCAGCCCTAATTTTGTGTGTGTTTTAAAAAAATAATAAAAATAAAAATATTGTGTTTTCAATAAAATTGGTTTGTTTGTTTGCTTAATTTTATGTCTTTAATTTTTTTTTTAATTGCGAAGCAAAAAATGTTCTATTATTCGTATTTATACAGGCTTCTTTGAACAATTTCACACCATCACATCTGCGTGCATTATTAGAAAAAATATAAATTTTATATTATAACTCCAAATGATGCGTGTGCCCAGTCGCTAGTATATATATATCTTTGTTAACAATTAAGCATTTTTTTTTGTATTTTTAAAATTTTAATTTAAATTTATAATCCAAACATAAGTGAAAGAATACTAGTCTGTAAAGCAAGCGAATTTTCAAACGAATGAAAATAAATAAATAAAAAGGGGAAGGAGTGAAGATATGTTTTCTTTGTCATTCATTTCAACCCAGAATATGTGGAATTACTATTCGATTATTCTAATAAACAAAGAGGCTAGTGATAAGGAAGATCTAGGTTCACAGAAGGCCAATGAAACCTTAGCCCTCGCAAAAGCCACAGTGTCTAGTTAACTGAGGATGTTGAGGTTTTAACACAGTATTTGGATCATAAATTTGAATAAAAATTTAAAAATAAAAAGGGAAATAGAATATTAAAAAAAAACACTTATATTTTATTTACATTTCTCTTACTTTTTTTTCATTTTGCTTTGTAATGTATGTTGGGTTTTGATGTTAAGCATATGGTTCTGAAGTTTCTCTCCAACAGATTGGGCCAGTGATTGTTGTGCGCTTGTAGACTTCCCAATTCCCAAACAACTTCAGGATTAGAAAATTTATGCAATAAAAAAAATTTGAAATATAAAATTATGAATTTTTAGACAATGCTAAAACAATTTGTAACATAATCTAAAAGAGAAGAGTACTAAAAAACAAATAAATAAATAAATGGAAAAGTTTAGGTGTGAAATTGAGAGCTGTGTCCTACTATTGTTGTTCCCCCCCCCCCCAGCACATGAAGTTAGAAACGGATTACAACGGCCCTAAGATAAAACTTGCTCTCACCCTTCACGACTTTCCTTGCCCAATGTTCATGTTATTAAAGAAGGTTATGAACTAGTCACAAAGTAGCAAAAAAATTTAGGGAGAAATCCGTTTATGTACGACATTTTTCTTAAAAAAATTGAAGATTCCATCATCTATTCTTAATTTCTTCATATATATATATATATATACAGAGTGGCCGAGGGAGCATGGGACTGGGGGTCATGTGCCCCCTTGGATTTTGGAAAAAAAAAAAAAAATTCAAACATAAAGAAAATATTTTAAATAAAAAATTACAAAAATATTATTAAAGTGAAATGTCAATGACATTTTAAAAATTATGAGAACAATAATGGTTATTTTGATTGAAAATGAAGAGACTACTATAAATAAATCATATTAGCTATGAAATTTTTTTAATGTAACGGCGATGTCATTATTAGTAATTTCACTATAAAGATATGAAATTTATTGGAATGTTAATTATATTTAACATGTGTGGTTCACTCTCTATATGTTTATTTACCTTTAGTGGGTGATATCACATACCAATCATAATGTAGTATTACTATTATATTGAATTTTTAATCAAATTTTGTATCAAAAAATAATTTATCAATATACAATTTATTTTAAGGCTTGTATCTATTTTGTTTTTGTATTGTTCATCATACACTAGTTACAAATAACATTCAACTTGTTTGTTTCCAGTTTTCAGAAAATTTACTTTTTATTTTTTGTATTTTAATGTTTTGAATGAATTTTTTTAATAGTTTAAGAATTGTTTTTTAATTTTTAGACACACTTAACATAAATACACTTAAAAAGTATAATATTTGTGAAAAAAATATTTAAAAAATACATTAAATACAAAAAAAAATACAAAAATTCAGTATATTTTTTGTATTTTTGTGTATTTATTAAAATTTTAAAATATTTTTTCACACAAATATTTTATTATTTAAATACATCTAAGTAAAGTGAATCTAAAAAAGTAAAAAAAAATTACTAAAAATTCAAAAAATATTCGCTAAGAACAAAAAAATACGAAAAATAAAAAAACTCAGTTTTCAAAACACTGAATTCAGAAAACTGAAACCAAACACACTGATTTTTTTTTTTTTTGATGTTTCTTGAAATCAATCGTAAAAATTTGCGTGAAATATTTTTGTAAAAATTATTGTAATTAATAAAGCCCCCTCTAATTTAATTTTCTGACTCCGTCACTATATATATATAACTTCTTTATATGTTTTACAAGTAAATTGTGACTACTTAATAAAATATGATAGTATGATGAGAAATATGCTTAATATTATTCTCAATTTTCAATCTCTAAATTACTTTTGTTTTTATATTTTTACTAGAACACATGTGCGCGTGCACACTCATATATATATATATATATATATAAACTAGTGGTGTGTGCAAATTTAATTTTGGGAGGGGCTACATTCCTTCATAAACATCTAAATTCTTACAATTTTTCTCCCATCATAATTCCTGTAATTAATAATTATTATTATATATTAATAATTAAAATCATATTTTTTTTTATAATTTTATGATATATTTTTTTATTGGATAACTGATTGGTCCATAGGAAAATTAAAATCCTACTGAAAAATATAAAAATCTTATGTAAAGTTGCTTTGAGTCCCAAGCCCACCTAATTTTGAAGCAAAATAACTATAATACCACCTATAGCTATTCAAAGATGGCAGAAATGACCTCTAGCCGAATTTTGGTGCAATTTAAGTCTCATTTTAATTCATACACTCCATTTGTAAGTAACTAGCAATTTTACAGATGTAGAAACCATCCAGAAATGTCCCATGGTCTGAACTTGGTATGCTATGCCTGATTTATTTTGATATTAGTTAGTTTTATATATTCAAAAAACTATTCAGAATTGTCGACATAAGCAGGGGTCTAACATTTATTTGGTTTTATCTTCTCACACATACCAAAAAAATTAATGCTAACATTTTATATAAGGTTTTGATTTGATAATAGGCTGTGATTGATATCAAAGAGGATTCTCCATGCCAAAAGAGTAAACCCTTTTGTAGCTTGGACTCTGATCTCAGAAGTTATTTGTAGGAAAAGAACCAACATTCAAGCCTCTCTTTTCACTGATCCAATCTGGAAAGTCACCATAGACACTAGATGAAGTCGTTAAGAGTTTTTGGGAAGATTGAGCTTCGGTCTGGTTTTTTCCGATGTTGGCTTTTTGGCATAGCATATGCTTGGCTTGAGTGCATGTGTCAACCGAGTTGGGATTGGGAAATGATTCTAGATGCTAATGCCCTCTTTAGCCCTCCTGGCTTTTTGATGTAATTTTTATGTACTCCTTATACTCAATGTTACATCAATGAATTTTCCTTTCGTTGATAATAAAAAATAAAAAATAAAAATTGAAAATTTGGGTTTTCTCTCAAAATAATTAGTCACCGTACCGGTGAAAACCGCTCAATTGACAACCAAGAACGATTTATGGTTTGAAACAATTAGGGAAAATTTGGTCAATAATTCTTCAACATAGTCTGTAATGAAAAAAGGACACTTCAACCATTTTTAATCTATGAAGTCTATTAAAATAGATTTTTCCTGTGAGGAGGACATAATACAGCGTGGGTTTTTTGTGTTTTTTCGTGTGATGAATTCACTATATTCATTGTGTTGGATGGAGATATCAAATAGATTGGAATAGAGAAGAAAAAGAGAAGACGGTGGCAAAGAGCAAGTGGCTTCCTATGACAGGCCTACGATGAAGAACAACAAAACGCAATGGATGACTTTATATTCAAAACAAATTCAGAAATGACTGCAGTGCATCAAATCAATCCACAAAAAGACCACTGAAAGTAGTAAAGCCGCATGTGCAGTATGAAACCACTCACGGACAAAACTTTGGTCCACATCTGCAAGACCGTGGTTAGTAACTACCTTGGTTGGTCGTCAAACATGCCGACACTAAAGCCAGCAACCACTACAAGAAATTGCATTTTTCGCAACGTAACAAAATATGTTGGTAAAAGGGAAAATTCGTCGGCAAAGAGTTTTGCCGACACACAAAGCTACGTTGGCAACCCGTAGGCAACAGTGAGTCGGCAAAAGTTTTTGCCAACGAAATTATCATTGCGTTGGTAAAAATAATGCCTTTAGCGACGAACATAGTCATCGATAAAAGCCTTCATCCATCGTCGGCAATTTGCCTTGCGTCGGTAACAGTCATTCAAACATGATGATTGTTTGGCACTTTTCGTGACACAAATTTGCATGGGCAAAAAATATACTTTTAGCAACAAAATATGCGTCGAAAAAAGTAAACTTTTGGCGACACATTTATGTCGATAAATGTTATCATTTGCCTATGATTTGTTTGTCGATAAAACTTCACTTTTGGCATCGACAAATTAGCATTGGCAAAAAATACACTTTTAGCAACACAATATGAGTGGGCAAAAGTAAACTTTAGGCAACACATTTACGTCGGTAAATATTGCCATTTGCCGACGATTTGTTTGTCGATAAAGGTTTACTTTTGGCAACGACAAATTAGCATTGGCAAAACATACACTTCTAGCAACACAATATGAGTGGGCAAAAATAAACTTTCGGTGACACATTTATTAACAAAAATAATTGAAAATAATTTATATATTTTTATAAGATTTATAGATTTACAAGAGGCATCCCTCAGGCACCACTATTACAAACTAATAACATTGATATGAAATCACCTAAAGTTGATGTGCAAGCTAAAAAAAAACTACTGATACTGCTTTTAGAAGCAATGTATAAAACCTAAAAGGGTAAAGTCACTAAAATACCCAAATACATCCAAATTGTGAACCCATATTAGAAACAACAGATAACAAAATGAAAACATGAAACTAACAAATACAGGAAAAACGACATGAAAATCACCCACAAACTTATCCAGCAGACCAACTTCTAGTAGCGATGCCTCAAAGAACATTACAACAAGACCCCCAAAGAAGCATCACCACGAGGGTGGTAACAAAGACAAACCGGCGTGCAGCAGACCAACAAGCAACAACCATCAGCCACCAGCAAAAAAGGAGGATCTGGTAGCAGTCTGTATTGATCAATGACAAATTTAAAACAAAGTCCATTAGCTTTTTTATTGATCTGGTAGCAGTCTCTGTGTGTGTGTGTGTGTGTGTGTGTGTGTGTGTGTGTGTGTGTGTGTGTGTGTGTGTGTGAGTTAATAGATATGCAAGCGCAAGTACTAGCCAAAACATAAAGCTTTTACCATCATCTAGTAAAAAATAAAATAAATTAAAAACCTTCGATTTCCAACTATACTAAAGCAATCAGTAGCAGTAGATCCAATGCATTCTACACTCCAGTGAAAAAAAAATGTTGTCCAAGTTACAAATCATTCACTTGCAACAATGGCAATAATTTACACAAGGCAAACTAATTTCAGATTCTCTGCTAATATTCAGATAAGGTCCATTTCAATGATTTCTGATATGGAAGGCATATGCATTATCTCTACGATATGTACAGAAGTTTTAGATTCTATGATATTACAATACAAAATCCTAATCATTATCAAGTTCACATCATTCAATAATTTGGCAACAAGAAGAAAACAAATAAAATGATTGCATTCACTAAGAAACATAAACTTAAAAACTATAGGTAAGAGGCAACCATACTGGTGATCAGCAAGTAAAAAGTGGCACCCACAATGAGCTAATTCCTACGTTCAAAGAAAGAGAGATTAATAGTATAAATCTATATTGTTTTTTCTTTTATTAATATATCCTCCAAGCTATTTTGTTCAAAATTATAATGTGTTTCATGTCTTTCCAAGTAATGGACATGTGTGTCCCCCTTATAAGTTCACCTGGTTTCAAATATATAATCACTTTCAAAGTTTTCTAGTTTGTTTTCTTCACTGACTAAAACATCAGAGGGTTTGACCTGTTTCTACTTGCTGCTGCAATCAGCTGGTTTAGACCATCAAGACATGAATAAGAACTAGCAAACCTGTGACATTAAGACTGTGTTTGGGACTAGGATTTGAGTGGGGATTAGTGGTGGGAAAGGAAAAATAAGGGAAATGTGACAAAAATACAATTTCTATTTTATTTATTTTTTCTTCCTTTCTCTCTACAAATTCTTCAAGCAAACATAGCCTAAGGAGGGGAGTTTTCAGTCTTAAACAATTGCCACCATATCACACCTTGATCCTCAAGAAGTCTTCCTATGTCATTCATTTCTCTCTTTTAGAGGTATTTATTTTATTGTTATTATCATCATCATTATTATTTTTTCTTGTTCGCTGATAATTTTCTTTGGTTTTATATCCTTCTAGTAGTAAAGCGATTAAGGTTTCCAAAAAACTACAATGTGGGCCTCAGGATCAGGTGAGTAGGTCCATGACCAATTTACCTATCATTAGCCCATCCAACTTTTTTTACATTCGCATTATCTATAAATTTTCAGAATGAATAGATAGAACAGTATTATAAAAATAGATACCAAAGTATTATTTTTAACAGCCGTGGTACTTACAGGGGTTAGGGGAGGAGCATCAGGAGGCAGCTGGTAATTCTCAACCCGTGTAATAGAGACTGAAAGATCAGCAATTGTGGATCCCTGAATCAAAAAGGCCAAAATATAAAAAATATAAAATAAATCTAAGGGTTAATAGAAATTTTGAAATGGCACCCATTTGGATAAAAAATATTTCTAAAGATTGGGAAGCTTATACATCCAAGCTTTCCATTAGGAGGCTTAAAAAACTGTTCAGGTGAGACCTTGCGGTTCACATGGCAAAAAATTTCCAAGGAGTGAGCCCCTAACTGAGAATTTTTTCTTTGCAAGTAAAGTTTTGTTATCTTCTTTTCTTTTTGTATTTTTCTGCGTACATCTTTATTAAACTGAATATTTTAGAAATTTCCTAATTTTACAAAATATAAGGCACATGTTTCATACATTAGGGTTTCATGCCTTCCAGATACGTTTGATTTCTACAACATTGTACAGAACTGCATCGTTCAGTCAAAATCTTTTTATTTTAAAAATTAATAATGAAAAAATTGAGACCAAGACTGATATAGAAAATCAATTGACATACTGTCAAAAGCATAGTTGTATCTGCTCCCTGTGATTCCTTGAAGGTAACGTATGCAAGCTGAGATGTTTCAGTTTCCCTGCAAAACGTGCCACAAACTCTATGGAGCATTGATTATGCAAGAAATTTAACACTGGGTAAGTCAAGAGAGTTGACCTTTGCTTTTCAACATACTGGATATCACCAGAAAAAGAGAAGAATTCCTTAATATCCTTCTCAGAGGTAGCTAGTGAGATATTACTGACTTTAATTGTTCTTACCTATGAAAAGAAAAAGAAAAAAAAGTAAAAGAATAGCTAAGTACATGTAATCAATAAGAAAATGTGATTATGGAAAAGAAATATTCAAATTGCATTAACTGAATTTTGAATGCGGCATGGTTCTTGCCACTTGCAAAACAAAATTTAAAGAAATCAAAATAGGTTAAACTAGCAGATAATAGATTCACGCAAGACAGAATCTCAGTCACTTCAACAAAGTCCAAAATTCTGTGCTCATCATCTTGGTGACATAAGGGGGACACACATATCCGAATACAAGAATTTGAAGACAAAAGTGTAGTCATTCACACTGATACCCAATTCATAAAAAGCAGTTCTTATAAGCACCAACTAGTGGTTTAGTCATTCACAATGATGCCCAATTTATGAATAAAAAGAACTTATAAGCACCGACTAGAGTGCGCTTTTAGTAAGTATTTTCCTCGCATCTGAAACATTAATCGTCCAGTTTGGAGTACTGCTTGGTGGTGCATCTGTTCCAATCTTTGAATTGGTATGATCCATGGGGACCTGCACATCACAGACCCAATTAGGTTCTTCTCAGGGAAGAAATAACACAAAAGTGCACAAACTTACATGTAAATGACACGGTAGGAAGTGGATACATCATACTTGATTTACATTAACACTATGACTAGCCATACTTGAAAATGACATAAAGGGGTAAAAAAGTGCAAGTAACCATGATAGACTACAATGCTTAGTACATACTGCAGTGATGCATCAAGGCTAACTGAAAATTCATTTTCAAAGATAAATCCAAGTGACAATATTGGAGAGCAAAGTAATGATTGTTGGGCCCCTTTCCTAAGGTCTTAAATTTTCGGGACTACTGGTGATCGTCTAATAAGGTGTCAAACCACAGGTTAATAAAGGTCTTAGGTTCAAGTTCTCTATATGCATTTGTTTCCTTGCTTGCATTTTGTTTCTCCACATGTTAGGATGTTTTCATCTCCACATGCAAGACGGGATTGCACATGACGAGGGTGTCGAAGAGCTCAATAAGCATTGTTGGGCCTCTTTCCACACAACTTGACCTTTTGGGATTAGTAGCGATCTAACAGAAGTAACATATAAGGTTGAATTCATCAATAAGCTAGGTGTTATATGAGCAGGCCCTCGAAAAGTTAGATATCATAATAAGTTGATAGCATGCATTATGAGATACAAATAAAAAGTAAAATAAAAACTATAAAAATAAAATTATAAAATTATAAAATTATAATCTATAAATCACTTAAATATACTAATCAATTCAAACATTCTGAATTCCATAATTTCATTCATATTT
Organism: Camellia lanceoleosa; assembly: GCA_025200525.1. NCBI lineage: Eukaryota > Viridiplantae > Streptophyta > Magnoliopsida > Ericales > Theaceae > Camellia > Camellia lanceoleosa. The sequence goes on from CM045769.1 coordinate 73,209,039, forward strand.
CTTATGCTAAAGAAATAGAAGAAAAACATTTACCAAAATACTAGGAGTGTGAATTGAGTAGGTTTTTAGACCAAAACTTCTGCAGGTGCGCTATTCACGCTCGAGTGGGTTTCTTGAGCTCGAGCGGGTAGCGCTCGAGCAGGATTGTTGGCGCTCGAGCGGACAGTGCATTTTTGGTGTAGGTTCTGGGAGAGGGAAAATTGCGCTGGAGCGGACTGGTTTTCACGCTCGAGCGGATGAACTTTATTCTTGTGTCTTGGCGCTCAAGCGGACCTTCTTGCGCTCGAGCGGATCCAATTTTTTTGTTCTTGATGCTCGAGCGTTGTGTTTTCCGCTCGAGCGGACCTGTCATATAACAGAGCGCAGCTGGGCATTTTTGAATCAGTTTCTACATTCACACACTCTCTCTTACTTTCCAAAAAGATATTTTGAGAGACTCTTTCTCTAGAAACTCCCTTCTCTCTAGGGTTTGATCTAGTTAGAGTGCTTTCCTTCCCTTTGGCCTTTGTAAAAGTTGTGTTGATCGTCGAGGGCGTCGTTTTGATCCGAAAAGTTTGGAGTTTGGAGCACTTGGATTTTGGTCTTCATCTCTGTTTAAGCTCTAACTTCGAGGTAGGAATATCCTACTCCTCTTTATGAGCTTTGTCTTTGAATTTTAGCATTTTGATATGTTGGGGGTTGTTGGGTAATTTTGAGAAAGTTTGGGCCTTTGTGTAATTTTACAAAAGTTAGAGTTTTACCTATATAAAACCTATATGCATGTTTGGCATGGAGAAATAGAATTAATGTTGAAACATTGATGAAAATGAAACCTTAGGGTTGTAATGTTAATTATGAAAAATGCCCGAATTACATTGATTAATTAATTTGTATAATTAATGGTGAGAAATGAGGAATTGAGATGAGAAAGTCGAGATTGGGAATGTATGGGATTAAAGGGTGTAGTTGAATCATTTATCACTCACCAAGTTGAAATGTTGACTACTATATCCATTGGATGCACTTATTTCCTGTTTAGACATAATTGCTTTGGGCTACCGTTGAAGGGTAGTTTTGATTGTTGTAGACAATGCATGATGATTAGGCAAACTAAAACTAATCAATTAGATGTGTCATAGAGTATGACGGTTGAAAGAATACATTAAGTTCATGTATTAATTGGTTATGTATACTACCGATGTGTGTATATATATATGTTGCTTTGTGCAGACGGTTTATTGGAAGAAAGGGGCTGGACCTCTAAACCGGAAATTGATATAGCTCATATGCTTATCTTTTGAAGTGTTGATATAGCTCATATGCTTATCTTTTGAAGTGTTGATATAGCTCATATGCTTATCCTTTGAAGTGTTGATGCAGCTTGTGTGCTTATCTGTTGAAGTATTGATATAGTTAGTATGCTTATCTATCGTGAAATGAAAAAAAAAAAACAAATGGTAAAGATGAGTTATTGTCTCATATAAGTTGTTTGGCTAGGTTCCGAACTATGGTATGAATTGAGAATTGGATAAGAAACGGAAAGTGAAATGTAACTTGGACATGATAGTCATGAAACTGTAACACGATATAAGTGGGAGTATAAGTGTGGACCATCTGTTGAAAGCTATTAGTTTAGTCATTGTTTATAATTGGTTTAGTGTATTTCTACTGGGTTGTGGCTCACCCTATATGGGAACATCATTTCAAGTACAGGTAACATGCCACCTCCAAGGACATAGCTTGGGAGGCTAGAGACGGACATACCTTTTGTTGTCTATTTTCTTTTGATGTATTATATGTAATTCAGGCCAAGGGCTTAATATGTATTTTAGTTAGCACTCTATTTTCTTGTAACCAAGTGTTGACTTGGAAAGCTGTAAGCCCGTCGGGCATTTGACTTGTTGTTAACTTGTAATACTGTTGTAAGAACTACTCTGATAAATAGGAGAATGTTGGCCTTTTCTATACCAATGCATCTCAATATTGGTGGGTTTATTGTATTATTTTGAGGGCGTTACAACTTGGTATCAGAGCGTACCGGGTTCGAATACTTTGGGTACGTGGGAAGTGATTAGGATCACAATGGGTTTGTCTCGCTTGATAGAGACTTAGGTGTAGTGTCTTATGTTATGTGTTTAATTGATAACATGCTTATGTTACTATGTGGGTATGGAATGTAGTTTCTAGGATGTTGATTGGATCCTTGGGTTTCTGGGAGTCTTGTTGGAAAAGCACTTGATCAATGCTGTTTCTAACCGGAACTCTAGTAACGCCTCGGGACTATCATTATCCAGAAATGAAATTCGTAAGTGCTTATGTGTTTATATGCTTACATGGAATGAATTACAGCTATCCATCGTGTTAGGACGCTAGTGAAATAATTTCGGCACCGTTGTTGTTGTGCTAATACCTTTGTTGCTTTTACTAGGATGCCTAGACGAGGGAGTTTTGATTTCCCTCCTTCCACACGGGAGGAGTTGCGGAAACAATTTGGGGAGTTACGCCAGGGTACTACACCTTTGGTGCAGTTTGAAGCATGGTTCGCGAATCTGTCAAGGTTTGCCTCGGAATTGGTGGAGACGGAGGAATTGCGTTGTTCAGAGTTTGAGAGTAGGCTGTGTGATAGCATCCGGGAGAGGATCGCTGGGTCTTGGCATAGGAGTTATAGTGTGCTTGTTGAGGCGACTGCTCATGTTGAGGCAGCGGTGCTAGCTATGGGACAGAATAAGGAAGAGCCCACGGTGATGGGTGTTGGCCGGGTTAGGGAGGAAGCCATTACGGAGACTCCTACGGCTTATAGGTACTCTAGGCCCAGTAAGAGGTGGAGGCGAAAGTATACTCAGTCTCAGGTTAAGTTCTTTTCTTCGTCTGGGGTTTCAGACTCTTTTGTTGGGAGGTCCAGAGATGTTCAGGCATCGGACCAGCCTCAAAATAGGAAGTCTGTTAGTTGTTTCAAATGTGGTCAGTTGGGCCACAAGGTTTCGGTGTGCCCACAGAGGAGGAGGGCAGGGTTGGCAATCCGACCAGTAGTTGCACCACCTGAATCTTTTAGCCAGCCAAGTTTTGGGCCGATCAAATGCTCAGTGGGGAAGCAGTTGTTGGGGTCTCCACTAGCTCAGGCTTTGAACTAGTCTTGTGCTAGGGAGCCGCTTACTTGTTGGGTGTGTAATTAGCCGGGTCATTTTAGCTGTTTCTGTACTCAGCCAGGGGCTTCTTTGGGGTTTTTACAACCTAGCTGGGTCCAGCCTTATTCGAATGGGCAGGGGCAATACCATTTTGGGGGACAGTCAGGCCAGATTTTGAGGGCCTTTGGTGAGTCGAGTTCCCAAGTCCCAGTTGGGGAAATTAGTAGTTGTTCCAGGTGTAGCCAGATAGGGCACATCAGTAGTTCTTGCCGTGGCTAGTAAGCTCATAGGATATCTTGGGTCTGAAGATGACCAACTTTTGCGGTCCAGCGAGGGACAATAATGGTGGTAATACCGATGGGATGGTTTTGTTTTGGTAAATCCGTTTTGTAATCGGTGAATTATCATTTTGTGATCATTGGGTTCTGTTGTGTAACCAATGTGTTTTGGAAATATTGGAACATCAAGGTTGTTTGTTTCTATATATATGTTTATATAGTACGTGTGCCAGTGCTTATCTATTTTCTTGAAATGGGCAAGTTAGAACATGTTGTGGCTCTAAAGTTTTATTAATATAAAAGGTTGTTGTGAGACCATAAGCCTTTGGTAATAATGCATTCTTATGCGCGTGTTTTGGTTTGAAAAAAAAAATGAGGGCTGATGAGCCATGTTTACAAATTTGAAAGGATTACTGAGGGATGCGTATCTTCATCAGAATTACTAAGGGGCGAGAACAGTCATACGTGCCGGGTGTTCGAAATTTCATTAGTGCTATCTAATTGATCCCGTGTGTGTGAAAGTGATGTTAGTCTACTGTCGCAGGAACACCTCGAGTGGATGTGAAGTGTGCGATTAATACTAGGTGTGGTATGTAATTAATATGGTATTTTACGAGGGCATAGCTCATTAGCTTGTTAGGATTAGACTTGTACCTTCGTGGTAGGTAACGTTGCCGAATTGGCATATGTACCGGTTGGTTGTTTTGATTGAGAGAATGTTAGCCCTTATATGAGAGTGTGGTTGTTGGCATCGGGGAGTGGTGTGTTGTAAGCAGCCGGTGCTATATCTCCGGTAGTAGTATATGGTTGTTTCCTAAGTTTTCGGGCTCCTTTATTATGATCGAATGCGATAGGTTTATACCTTATTACCGAGTAGGTCAGGTGATGCTGACGGTGGGATCGGTTGGGTGTGACTCGTGAATCGAGTCACTGTGGTAAGGTCTTCGCGAAGAAAGGTTCGGGTTGATAATGAGAAGGTTGAGGACTTTTACTCCTCTGAAAATTTAGAATGGTGCTTCTTTGAAAGCCTAGTCGGCGACATGCGACAGTGTCGGGGTTGGTTCTTGGTGGTTGCCTAGTGATAGTTTTGACTAGTGGTTTAGCACGGAGGTTGAGCCTCTTGATGGTACTCTCGGGATGAGTGACAAGTAAGATGTGGAGTAACGAGTGGACCCTATGGGTTATTGAGGGATTCGGTGTGGGAGTAAGATGGCTTGCAAAATAAGGAGGTTTTACCTAGTACGGGTGAATGTGTTAGATGTGATGGTTGCGAGAGTTGCGTGGTGTTGGCAAGGTTATGTGAGAATGTTCGAGGGAATGCGAGATTTGTATCTAGGGTTAGTGGGAATGGTACCTGTATGTTGGTTTGTGTTTTGGGCCTTGCTAGTTAGTGAGTCCGTGGTGACCCCATCGGTTGTATAGGGGTAGTGTTCGTATTGTGATTGGTTATCAATTGTTGGGCTTGGGTTGTAATTGGATGCTGGCAGCATTCTTTGAAGGAAGAACAGTTCGTGTTCTAGAGTAATGAGTATAGCGTTGGTCAAAGTGGTCCTTTGTGTTTGGGTTGTTATGATTGAGGTTGACCATGTCAGTCTTCAGTCAAGGAAGTGAGCAGGCTTGCTAGATAGCCATGGCGGGGGAGGGTGATTCCCTTAGACGCAGTGTCGATGCGGTTCAACTTTAGGAGATCCGGTGAAACTCCAAAATTTGTGGTTTGTGTAGGGAACTCCGTGTTTGGGGTTAGTGGTTTGAGTGGCACATTAGTGTGTGGATTACTGAGTGTAGAGTTTATTGAGTTGATTTGTCAGCTTGTTAGCATCGGGTTTTGGGTTGGCATTGGTCACCTTGAGTTTAGTCTCATTTGTTGTAGACTTTGTATGTCGATTAGGGAAAACTGAAACTAATCGAACATGTTTTGTCGTTGAATCTGACGGTTGGAATAATACATCTTATATGTCCATTGATTGATCATTGTGAATGATTGGCTTTTTATACATTATGTATGTATGATGTTTGGTTTGATATTGATACAACATTAAAATGTGTATCATTTGTGTATTAAAGGGGGTATTGTTGAGATGAGATGTGCTCTCATTTGGTTATTGGCCAGATCCTGAGCTGTATTTATAATATATTTTTTTTTTTTGTAGAGGGAGGCAGAATGAAATTGCAAGACCATGAATTTCTTTTGCCTTATGTGCTGTTAGTACTATTGTTATTTCTATTAACTATCATTATAGAAATGTTATATTCTAGATCGGTTGTGGCATCACTGTGTGAGTGATGGTTGTGGATAGTGCTGTTTTGGAAGGAAATGGAAAACAAATTTTTCCCAGTGTTTGGGCCATCTAAGGGCGTTGTTGAAAAGTTGATTTAATTTAAGGATTTTAAAGAATTCCAGATGTAATCTTTTTGGCAAATAAACTGTGGATGACTCTGCGTTTTGGGTAACACCGTGTTTGTGAAAAATGTTTACAACGCTTTTGAGTTTTCGTATGGAAAATGCAAGATTTATTCTGGAACGTTAACGTTGAAAATTTAAACATCTTTGAGAAATGTCCCTTGAACAAGAAAATGTTTTCCTTATTATATACTTTAAAGATTTGCTTTGGTCGTGTTGTTGAGTAGTGACTTAGCTTGAAGCACTAGTCGGTTGTTGGTGAATTGTTTCGGGAAAGGTTTGATTTTGTTGTGACAGTCACGTCTAGAATGTCGTCGTTTGGAACGTGTCCCCTTGGTTAGCCTCTTCCTTGGTAAGAGTGGATTGAAGGTTTGTAGTGAGAGTAGTTTCTTTCCTAGTACTCGGGTGTGGGTGTTGTGTGGTTTGTTGACCTTGTGTTTTGGCGTATCCTTAATTTCGGGGACGAAATTCTTTAAGGGGGGGAGGTTATAGCGATCCTGGTTATCCCTTTACTGTTCAGTTGTATTCCAGACTCGGTTCCGTAGAGTTGGTGGTTGTATCTATCTTGTTGTCGTCCTTTAAATCCATACGTTTAAATTTTTAGGACGTGTTGTGCTTGTTTCGAGCAGATGGGTTGAGCCTTGGTCAAAAATCTTGTTGCTAGGTTTTTGGTCTTTCCGCTCGAGCGAGTATTGGAGCGCTCGAGCGGAGATTTCACACTCCCAGTATTTTGGTTCCCTACAAAACTTCTGCAGGTGCGTTATTCACGCTCGAGCGGGTTTCTTGCGCTCGAGCAGGTAGTGCTCGAGCAGGATTGTTGGCGCTCGAGCGGACTGGTTTTCATGCTCGAGCGGATGAACTTTATTCTTGTGTCCTGGTGCTCGATCGGACCTTCTTGCGCTCGAGCGGATCCAGTTTTTTTGTTCTTGATGCTCGAGCATTGTATTTTTCGCTCGAGCGGACCTGTCGTATAACAGAGGGCAGCTGGGCATTTTTGAATCAGTTTCTACATTCACACTCTCTCTCTTACTTTCCAAAAAGATATTTTGAGAGCCTCTCTCTCTAGAAACTCCCTTCTCTCTAGGGTTTGATCTAGTTAGAGTGCTTTCCTTCCCTTCGGCCTTTGTAAAAGTTGTGTTGATCGTCGACGGCGTCGTTTTGATCCGAAAAGTTTGGAGTTTGGAGCATGGAGCACTTAGGTTTTGGTCTTCATCTCCGTTTAAGCTCTAACTTCGAGGTTGGGATATCCTACACCTCTTTATGAGCTTTGTCTTTGAATTTTAGCATTTTGATATGTTGGGGGTTGTTGGGTAATTTTGAGAAAGTTTGGGCCTTTGTGTAATTTTACAAAAGTTGGGGTTTTACCTATATAAAACCGATATGCATGTTTGGCATGGAGAAATAGAATTAATGTTGAAACATTGATGAAAATGAAACCTTAGGGTTGTAATGTTAATTATGGAAAATGCCCTAATTACATTGATTAATTAATTTGTATAATTAATGGTGAGAAATGAGGAATTGAAATGAGAAAGTCGAGATTGAGAATGTATGGGATTAAAGGGTGCAGTTGAATCATTTATCGCTCACCAAGTTGAAATATTGACTACTCTATCTGTTGGACGCACTTATTTCCTGTTTAGAAATAATTGCTTTGGGCTACCGTTAGAGGGTAGTTTCGATTGTTGTAGACAATGCATGATGATTAGGCAAACTAAAACTAATCAATTAGATGTGTTATAGAGTATGACGGTTGAAAGAATACATTAACTTTATGTATTGAATGGTTATGTATACTACCGATGTGTATATATATATGTTGTTTTGTGCAGGCGGTTTATTGGAAGAAAGGGGCTGGACCTCTAAACCAAACGGTTTATTGGAAGAAAGGGGCTGGACCTCTAAATCGGAAATTGATATAGCTCATATGCTTATCTTTTGAAGTGTTGATATAGCTCATATGCTTATCTTTTGAAGTGTTGATATAGCTCATATGCTTATCCTTTGAAGTGTTGATGCAGCTTGTGTGCTTATCTGTTGAAGTATTGATATAGTTAGTATGCTTATCTATCGTGAAATGAAAAAAAAAAAAAAAAACAAATGTTAAAGATGAGTTATTGTCTCATATAAGTTGTTTGGCTAGGTTCTGAACTATGGTATGAATTGAGAATTGGATAAGAAACGGAAAGTGAAATGTAACTTGGACATGATAGTCATGAAACTGTAACACGGTATAAGTGGGAATATAAGTGTGGACCATCCGTTGAAAGCTATTATTTTAGTCATTGTTTATAATTGGTTTAGTGTATTTCTACTGGGTTGTGGCTCACCCTATATGGGAACATCATTTCAGGTACAGGTAGCATGCCACCTCCAAGGACATAGCTTGGGAGACTAGAGGCGGACAGACCTTTTGTTGTCTATTTTCTTTTGATGTATTATATGTAATTCAGGCCAAGGGCTTAATATGTATTTGAGTTAGCACTCTATTTTCTTGTAACCAAGTGTTGACTTAGAAAGCTGTAAGCTCGTAGGGCATTTGCTTTGTTGTTAACTTGTAATACTGTTGTAAGAACTACTCTGATAAATAAGGGAATGTTGGTCTTTTGTATGTCAATGCATCTCAATATTGGTGGGTTTATTGTATTATTTTGAGGGCATTACATCCACTACTACAAATACACTTGCACATTGAAAGAGACAAATTAGCAAAAGTAGAAGGCAACTTTGGATAAGGTAATGATAAAAGCCATGAACAAACAGTATAATAAGACAGAGGTTTGCCTCATGCAAATGGAACTTATAAAATTTCCTTTTCATTTTTGAGAAAGAGAGGATGCTAAGAACTTACTCGGCAAGTTTCTTTCATTCTCTCAATTTTCTAAGGAGTCGAGATTAATACACAAGTATGAGCCATATATTTGTGCCCAGACCTTTAAAAGATTCACATCAAGGGAATGTCGCATCTGCTGCTCCATGGATTATAAGATGATTGGTTTTGATGCACCAATCATCCATAATTTTTAGCCAAAAAGTTTCTGAACTAGGCTTTCATGAGAGCATTTTTTACATAAACATTCCAAAAGCTATTTATGGCTTCTTCGTCAAGTTTCATTGGGAGGTTCCAGACAATAATTTCCAAATATGTGGTTAAAGTCAGATAGTACCACCCAATGACAAATTTCAGGCTCTATAAGAAAAGGTTGACCATGAATCTATGGATTGGGTGAGAGTTGGAATGACATCACCCAATTCTATGATTAATTGCTGATATTGATTTTCTTTTATATATAAGTAAATAAAGAAGTTATCTTACTCTAGTGGCATGTATCCAAATGTACCCACAAGACGTGTGGGTAGCGAAGTACTCCCTACTTCAGTCAGCTTTGTTAAACCAAAATCTGCAACCTGGAAAAGACATATTTACCACAATTCTGCTGACCATCACGTGGTCGACAACAACTATAGGACTACAAAGGAAAGAGCAACAACACAACCTTGCCGCGATAGTTTTTGTCTATCAGTATATTTACTGATTTGATATCACGATGGATATAGACAGGAACAGTATGCTCATGAATATATTCAAGTCCTCTCGCTGAATCAAGGACAATTTGCACCCTTGTAGACCATGGCAGGGGGTCCCTCCCTACAAATATAATTTATTTATTTTTGATAAATAAACTTCATTAAGGCAGCATCAAGATGATGCAAATAATACAAAAATGCCCCAGCAATAAGCTAACAAAAGAAAGCAAAACCAAGAAACAAAACCAATCAACTAACTAAACCTGCAAACATAAATTTAACCACCAGCATTGTTTAAAAGCACTACTGCTAGATAAAGTCTTGACATGCACATCTTATCTCACCTCCACGTAAATGTTCACTTAAATTGCCATTCTCAATAAATTCATAGACTAGAAAAAGAGAGCCCTCTACGCAATACCCAATCAAACGCACTTGCATTTGATGCCAATTTAAGTTACAATGTCTATATAAATACATATATGTATATATACTTAACATCGTCCTTTATATTTCAAAGATCAATCAGTTAAAAGATAAGAGAAAGTCGCTTAATGATATCACAATCAAAATTAGAAGACAATTGGACCCTCAAGTTTCCATCAACAACCAAATTGTACTGTAACAACCAACCTACTAAAATTTCATATGATAATACACTTTAAATATTCATCTCCTACCGTAGAAGACTAAACCTGTGAATACCTCAACCACAGAGACTTTTAAACAATCAAAAAAAAATTCATGATAAATTAAATGGCGCAATGTAAATATATTGTTCATCAAATTACCATGAAATGATAAATTCTGGAGGATTAAAAATAAAAAGGATTCCCCAAAATGGAAGTAAATATCAATCAATTCCAATTACTCCAGGTTCTAAATGTCTGTGAAGTCCATATCAAATCAACAGAAGTGCGTGTGCATATATTTACTAACAAGATAACCACATATCAGATTTAAGCATGATGGTATGTTTGTAAAAATCTATGGTACACGCACAAAATATCAAATCATGCAATGACAATAGAGAACAGACTAACCCAACCAAGACAATTAAACAATATCTTTCACACTGGTGAAGTGAAACTTAAAACTAGTAAATTGCCAAAAAGTTGCAACATCAGCAATGCACAAGAAGCCAATAGAAAGAGGGCACAACATTTGCAAAGTCTAGTTTTGAAAATGTAAAAATGAAGAGAGCAATTTTTACATTTCGCTGTTTCAGTAGGGAACAACTGCATACTTGAGGTTGGAATCCAATGTAATGATTAATGACCCAATTGTCGCAACGCACATTCATAGTCATCCACCAATCTCTGTTAACTTCTCGAGAATAGTATAAAAGTGTGTTTAAGAAGAAGTTGCATCTACATGTGCACAGAAAAACATGCGGTGATGTGGCTGTATTTAATAAGCCACAAATTAAATACAATTTTTAAGGGGATATGCATTGACTGTGTTCATAACCAACTAATATAGTCTGAATTTCCAAAACCATCCCTCTATTTTACTCTATTAAATGCATTCATACTCAATAGAAGGCCAGCAATTCTGCTTTATAGAAGAAAGTGTTGGGCAACTGAGATGAGAATGCTTTGGATAGATTTGTGGTAAAACTAAAAAAGATAGATTAGAAATGAATATATTCATGAAATGGCAGGAATAGCATTTATTGAAAATAATTTGAGAGAGAACTATTTAACATGGAAGACTTGAGCTGACATGTGATGCATACTCACCACAATCAAAGAAAATATAAATTTATTTAATTTAATAGAACATACAAACTTTGATAGAGCTAAATGACCCAAAAAAAAATAAATTATGTAGCGACCCCCACTTGATTGAAACACAAGGTTTAATTTGTTTCGATTTGGTAAATGCATTCATACTCATCCAAAAATAATGATATTGTAAAATGCAAAATAAAATACATTTCTTTTAAAAATGGACAACAATATTGGAATATGCCAAAATGCATTAGTGGACAAAGAGAATGGAAAGTGGGGAATATAAACAGGCATGAAAGTAGCTATTTTGGAGGTAGATTGTCCTTCTTTACGCTTTAACAAGAAAAATGTTTTGCCCACCCATACAGTCAATTTAGCAGGGCATCTAATTTCTGGCATCTTATATTATAAAGGAAAGCACACTTGGATATTACAGGGTTTTATGAACTAGAGGCCTCATGAATTAGTTAGGTTTAATATTAAAAAAGGAAAAAATAAAAATAGAAGGAGCAAGAACCACAAAACAAACAGAACATTTTTCAATGAAAAATATCCTCATCTGTTTGTATGTGAGCATAGAACAAAGAATTTGGACATCCCACTTCTTTGGAGTTAGGCTAGCACACACAACATTGTCTGAAGTTGCCATGCATTCAAGACACTCACCATGTTAGTAGGCATGGACTTCATTTGCCCCTAGATACAATGCTTCACCTAGTTTAAGCTTCACATAGTTAAAGAGGAAAGCTAATAAATTGGATTTTCCTCACATTAATCAGAGAGCACAATTACAAACTAGAAGCACAAAGTTAAAAGTCAGTGAATAACATGAAAAAAAGATTGAGAGGACTTACCACTCCATCCTAAAATCATGTCTTCTCTAAAGGAGTCAATATATCAACAGGATCAACAAGTTCATACTCATCAATTTCTTGAGGAGCTGATAAATAACATGAATATTAGGTCCAAGCATTCAATGGAAAAAAATTAATACATAAATACTTCTTTAAAAAAAATTAAAACAAGCATTCAATGGCGAAATTCAGTACTATTTCTTTCAACTTCGTTTCATCCATCCAATACTTAAAAAAACAAAATAGACAAATTCTAATAACTTCAGAGGTTGGATCACATACTATCTGTAACACATTCTTCAGAAGGGCCAGAGCCCACAACTTCAGACACAGTGACTTGCTCTAGCTCCTTGTCTTGCTCAGATCTGGGGATAAAAAAACCAAAAGATAAATTAATATAGAGAATAAGCACTTAGTTTGTGGTAATGTCCTTTAGCTTTAGCCAGTAAAAGAATTAATATCAGAGATGCGTTCCATGTAGCATTACAAGAATTGAAGGCATGCAAAAATCCAAGCCCCAGCAAATCAACAATAAATGTGCCCATTCTAGTTTTGAACCAATTGAAAATGAGGATTGATCCAAACCAATAATAATATTAACAAAAACAATAAGAGCAATTATATGAACCTGCAGTCACATAAATCTAGTCCATGTGAGCTACTACAGAGAGAATTTGTAGAAAACAAATATGATGCAACAATATGATTAGCTAAACATATGAGCAAAAAGGAAAAAATAGTCTCAATGACCATAGATGAGAAAAGTGGCCATACAAGAAAATTAACAAATTGTAAGAAAGAAACGAAAATATATTTTCCAAATGGAAATGACTGAAGACATCACCAAAAAAAAACACAAGCTCAAATCGTAATGAAAACTACTCTATGAAATGCCAACAAATTAGCCAGTAAATTGAGAAAACAAATCAATATTCAGGAATTCTTTTGATAAAAAAAAATGCCTGGATTCTCATGGGATGTTAAAGAACCGACTCATCCATGGCAATTTCCATAGGCTTGGGATTCGTCTGAAAGGTATATTATATATATATATATAGATATATCAATTTTTTTTTTTTTTTTGTATAAACATAGATTTGTAGCCATTAATATCATTTTCATGAAGGTTTGATTAGGCTCTGTTGCAGCATTTTAAACAATTGATGAACCAGAGTCTCAATGTTGACACCCAAACAAACCCAACACTCAAATAGATCCAAGAACCCATAACATTAATCCATCGATCAAAATTCTACAAACCCATAATCGAAATTGCAATTAAAAACACCAAATAATCGAACAAATATGGAGTGAATGTGTGTGTGTGTGTGTGTGTGTGTGTGAGAGAGAGAGAGAGAGAGAGAAGCGTAGAATCCGAACATACCTCAAGAATCGAACTGATACTTTTTCTGATCGAAGAGAAGAGAACGAAACGCTTCCATCGTCGCCGCCGCCCAAGCAGCCTCACCGCCGAAAAGAGAGCATTGTTTCCAGGTTGAAATCTCGCCCCTGCCGAAGAATGAAAATCGTGGAGAGTGACGAGGGGTTTACCTATCATGGAAAAAAAGAGGGAATTTTGATAGGAACCACCTTAATTTTTAGAGGTAGATCACCAAAATAATAATAATAATAATAATAATAATAATAATAATAATAATAATAATAATAACAATTTTTTGTTTTTTTTTTTGAAAAAAATTAAAACTAAATTTGAGAATTATAAAAATCAAAAATATATTTTTAAAATTTTAAAAATTATTTATGATCTCTTAAAAGGTAAAATTATACAAAAATAATGAGTATTTTTTTTTCATCATTTTTTTTTTAGTTTTTGGGAAAAAAATTTTGAAACAAGTTTCTGAAAATAAAACCAAACATATTGAAATTGATAATCTAATCACATTCTTTGAAAAAGTTTAGATTATTTCAAATTAGTCATCTCAACTTAATAGTGTGTTTGGGCTTAATGGGTTCATTTTGTGATATAATCCGATGATCACTTTAATTTTACAATTTAATAACTATAATATTTAAAACTTTTTAAAAAGTTATAATAAAAACACAATTCATCAAATCACCTCATTTCAGCAAATTTTTTACCGACGAATAGTGTTGTCGTCGCTAAACGTTTAACTCTTTGCCTACACCAACTTTTCGACACCAAAAGTAAGCACACTAATAGCAACGCTAATTGTGTTGCTAAACAATAGGCCTCATAGCTAAATTTTTTGAAAATTTGGTGCCAACTAATAATTTTGGCGCCTAGTGAATGTTTTGCATTTTTAGCGACGGTAGTAAATTGCATCGGTAAAGGTCTACTTTTACCAACGAAATTGATCACTGCGTTGCCAAAACTATAGTTTTGGCTATGAAAAATTGATGTCGTTGCCAAAACTAGTTGCCAAAAGTGCAATTTCTTGTAGCGAACCGGCTTCTCAAACAAATAACAACTTGAATACACAATTACGTCGGTTGTACCCATGAGTGTGTAAATCTTTATATAGCAAGTGTTTCATTCCCTCCCTAGGAGTCACATTCAACTCTACTTACCTAGCAAGTATATCCCAATCAACAATACACAGCATCGGCCTATGACTTTATGTACTAGTATTTATTTTTAGAAAATCCTTTATAAAAAAAAAACCACATAATCCCCCATGAAAAATGTGCATGACATCGGCCATTGGTTGATCTTGTCGACGAAGATTGATGGAGATTGTGCATGCATAGATAGTTGTTTAACAAGTGACCAGTATTTTATAGTCACCAAAATAAAACTAGAATGTAGAGACCCTAATTTTTGGTAATTACACTTGATACCCTAAGCCTTAGGTTAATTACATTTTAATCCCAAATTTTATAAAATTTTACAAAATGGTCCAAGAAAGAATAATTTTTCTATATTTTATTTTGTATTATAATTAAATCATAGAATGCCATTTTTATATTTGGAAATACCCTAACACTTGGCTTTTATTTATGTACCTCCTAGTTTCTAAATTAATTCATCAATTTTATTTTTAGCCTAATTGAATATTTATTAGTTCTTTGAATTTTTATTATTTTCTGTAAACCTTTATTATTTAATTGAGAAAATAAATATCTTTAAATAAATATCTACACATATCTTTAAATAAATAGTTTTATTATTTATTTTAATACTTATTTGAGCAATGGAAAAATATATAGATTTTTATGCTTTTTCTTAGTCATTAAGCTAGCCCTATTTCATGGCTTATAAATTGAGAACTTTTTCTCAATTTTCACCCCACGTTTTCAACAGCCTAGGGAGAGGGTGAGAGGGTGAAAGTGTGATTAAAGGAAGTAGAGAAGAAGAAGACAAAAAAAAAAAAAGAAAAAAGAAAAAGGGGTACTCTCAAAAAGGTAAGAACATACCCCTCCTTTGTTTTCTCCAATTCTTTCACCATCTCCTTCTATTGTCTAATATGCCTCTTGTGTTGCAAATTAATGGTAAATAGGGTTTTTGGTGTATGTTGAAGTGTGGGTATGATCAATTGCCATTGTCTTGCAAATTTGTGAAATTAGGCACTGCTGCAACTTCCCTAATTTAAAATAAATATCAAATCTATTTAATTCTCAAATATGAATTTATAGTAGGATATTTGGTGTGTTTAGAGCTTGCGATAATTTTATTAGCTCCTAATTGTGTGGTTTTAGGGCTTGGATAATTTATTGAAAAATCTGGTCCCGAGTCTCTGAAAAACAGTCCACTTTTAGCAATTTTATAAAATTCTATAAAAATCATCTCATGTGGGTTCTTCTGTCAAAATTTAGAAATCTGAGTCCTCTTTTCAACAGATTTTATTTTAGTGAAAACCGCCGGGTAGATTGAGAGAAAAGCTAGTTTTCCCAAAGGGTGACAAATCTGGACAGGTTTTCGAATATAGTTTGTAGATGAATTTTTGGAGGGGCTGTTCAACTTCTGAAAATTGGAACTAAAACTAGACAGATTGAATACTGGTTCTGTGCAATTTCAGCCCCTAATTTGACCTTGAAGTATTTTTACCAAAGCGTTCTTGTTAGCCCTGCAGAACCGAACAGTGCTGGAAATGGTGTTTTGTTGTGTTGTTTGTCTCTAAGTATTTTAAAGCATGCCTAATATTATTTTCTTGCCTTACCATACCTATGTATGATTATCATGAGCTATATTTCATTTCTTATGTTTGTCTCATGCCCTTTTATATTACCGAATTACCAAATGTGACTAGCTTGCTTGGCAAAAGATCTAATAAATGGGAAATGGAAAGGGGTTGGTAGTGGGTGACGTTCACCCTTGTGCTTCAGAATGATTTATGTATTGAATATGTGAATGGAATTAAAACCAAATGAGTTAAGTCTTGCGCAAGTGGTCTAAACGAGCCCCTAGGTTGACACGGATGTATTCAGACTCTATGCGGTGGTTTCAGGGTGTAAGCGAGCCCTAGGAACGATTTGGTATGGTATGTGCAGGGTGTAAGCGAGCCCTAGGCACGATTTGGGTGTAAGCGAGCCCACTTGTTTGGCCGTCCATTTTGAGGTCCATCAATGTCACTAACCGGTAAATAACCAGGAGATGGGCATAGGTGGTAAGGTCTGCAAAGCAGCAAAAGGGGGAGTCTGAGTAATCCGGTGTTCAGCCTTGTGGTTGGGTAGAAAGATCTCTTTGGGGGATCGTAGATGTTTAGGCAAACTCCTAATTCATAGAACCTTGTTGTAATTTTGCATGTTATGTTACCCAATTTGTCCTATGTGTGGTTGATTGGTTGATAGAAGATATGGGGATGTGTGTGTTTTTACTGGGCATTCCAAGCTCATGGCGTGTCATACCAGGTGGTGAAGCAGTTATAATGGTGAAAGTTATTGCGAAGGCAAATACGATGAAGTGTTGGAGCGGTGGTTCATTTGAAGACTTAGACTAGTTGTTTTTTGTTTTCAATGTTTTGTAATCCTGCAATGGAAAATAAACGAATGATCCGTGATACTAACTCTAGTTATATATGTATATTAAGATGTTTTGGTTATCTATCCTATTTGTGTGGTAATATTGTACTTATTTAACGGCCTGGAAGTTGGGGCGTTACATAGAAAACTTTTTTTCCTCTAGAATTAACCTCAAAGATAGTGTTAAAAAATAATAATTATCTGTGAAGATATATATGATGAGAGAAATTGTTGATGAAACTTAAACAAAATCATAGTAATACCTACAGTTACATCCTTCTCCTTCTCTTTTGTTGTCAAATCAAAACTGAGAAATTCTTTAGCAAAGTTCATGCATTGATTTGCAGTTGATCATGGTTCTCTCCATCAACTTTCTCTTCAACGACATTATGAGTTTGATTGCCATGGGAAAGATGGGCTTCAATGGTGTTAGTGTGATGAGGAATAAACCTTGAAACGACAATGATGAGTGCAAATACTATGAGAAGGATTGAAAATTTGATTGGGTCCTTTTTACCATAAAACTGCAGAAAAATAAAATGAACTAAAGAGGTTATTGTCTAAACTAGGAAAAAAGTATAGCGATCCCGGTTTTCCCTTTCTGCATTAATTGTTTATCAGACTTAGGTTCCGTGGAGTTGGTGGTTGTATGTCTTGTTGTCATCCATTAATCCCCTATGTTTGAGTTTTAGGATGTAATGGGCGTGTTTTGAACAAGTTGGTTGAGCCTTGATCTATAACGATCCCAAGTTTTACCCCTTGTTGTACAGTGATCCGGACTTGGTTCCGTAGATGTTAGCAGTTGTTTAAATCCTTTACTCTTTGTATTTGAGTCTCGGGTTGTGTTGGGCAGGTTTGAAATAGGTTGGTCAAGCTTAGGAACCAAGAGTAGTTGCCCAGGTTTTGGCCTGTTCGCTCGAGCGGGGACCTTTCCTTTGTTGGTCCGCTCAAGCGGGGGTTTTGGCGCTCGAGCGGGGTTATCACCCTTCCAGTATCTCCTCTGCAGGGTTGTCCGCTCGAGCGAGAGTTTGAGCGCTCGAGCGGGAGTTTGTGTCTGTCGCTCGAGCGGGGAGTTTGGATGCTCGAGCGGGGACCTGGATCCGCAGAGTACTGTGAGTGTGCAATCGCCGCTCGAGCGGCAGTTTGGATGCTCGATTGAGAGTCTGTGAGTGACGCTCGAGCGGGGGTTTCTACGCTCGAGCGGGCGACTGGTTTTAAGTTCCAAGTTTTAGCATTTTTAAATCACTTTTTCATGTTCTTTCTCTCTCTTACTTTTCCAAACACAAATTTGAGAGCCTCTCTCTCTAAAACCTTAACTTCTCTCTAGGGATTGATCTAGTAGGAGTTGTTTCCTCGTCTTTGGCCTTTACAGAAGTTGTGTTAATCGTCGAGGAGTATATTTTGATTTGAAAATTTCGAGTTTTGGAGCACGTTGAGTTTCGTCATCTCCTTCCCTTGAGCTCCGAATTTGAGGTAGAGATATCCTACTCCTCTTTATGAGTTTTGTCTTTAAATTTTAGCATTTGGATATGTTGGGGTTGGTTTGGTAATTTTGAGAAAGTTTGGGAGTTTTGTGCAATTTTACAAAAGTTGGGGTTTTCTTGCATGGACCTTTATACATGTTTGGGTTAGAGGAAAATGAGATTAATATTGATCTATTGAAGAAAATGGAACCTTAAGGGTTGAAACGTTAATTATAGAAGTTGCCCTAATTGCATTGATGAATTAATTTGTGAAATTAATTGTGAGAAATGAGGAATTGAATTGGAAATGTTGAGATTGGGAACATATGGGACTAAAGGGTGTAGTTGGATTATTTATCGCTCGCCAAATTGAAATGTTGATAAAATATCCATTTTGTGCATTTATTTTCTGTTTAAAAATAACTGCTTTGGGCTATCGGTGGAGGATAGTCTTGATTGTTGTAGACACTGCATGATGATTAGGCAAATGAAAACTAATCAAGGGAATGTGTTATAAAGTGTGACGGTTGTTAGAATACATTAACTTTATGTATTGATTGATTGTGTATACAACCTATGTGTTTATATGCATTGTGTTGTATTGGAGGAGATAGGGGATGTACTCCACGGTTTAGGGGATGATAGGGGATGGACTCCATAGATAGAGCTCATATGCTTATCTAGTAATGTGTTGACACAGCTCATATGCTTGTCTTTGGAAGTGTGATAGTGCTCTTATGCATATCTATGGAAGTGATGATATAGCTTGTATGCTTATCTGTTGATGTGTGATATAGCTAGTATGCTTATCTATTATGAATGGGAAAATGTTTAATATGAGCCATTGCCTCATATAAATTGTTTGGCCAGGTTCTGAGCCAGGATTATGAACTGAGAATTGAAAAGTAATGGGAAATGAAATGTAACATGGACTTGTATGTCATGAATCTGTAAGGTAAAAATAGGCGAATGGATTTGGTGTTAGCCATCTATCAACTGCTAATCTTTTAGTCACTGTTCATAGTTGGTTTAGTGTATTTCTACTAGGCTGTGGCTCACCCTTTATGGGAACATCATTTTCAGGTACAAGTAGCATGCCACCTCCAAGGACATAGCTTGGGAGGCTTGAGGCTGATGGGCTTTTTATTATCTATTTTCTTCTGATGTATTTCATGTAAATTCAAGCCAAGGGCTTAAGGTGTAATTGAGCTAGTGCTCTCTTTTTGTAACCAAGTGTTAACTTGGAAAGCTGTAAGCCCTTAGGGCATTTGCTTTTATTGTTAACATGTAATACTTTTTTGTAATGAAACTCTGATGAATAGAAGAATGTGGAACTTTTATATATCAATGCATGTCTATATTGATGGGTTTAATGTTATTATTTTGAGGGCGTTACATGATCCCATTCCTTGTTGCCCAGACTTTTGGTGGTACACTCGAGCGGGTACCTTTGCGCTCGAGCGAAGTTTGATTTTTGGTTGTTCGCTCGAGCGGGCCATTTCACGCTCGAGCGGAGTTTTCACACTTCCAGTATCTGTGCCTCTGCAAAACTTCTGCAGGTGCGTTATTCACGCTCGAGTGGACTTCTTTGCGCTCGAGCAGGTAGCCTTTGTCTGTAAAAGTTCTGGGAGAGGAGAATCTACGCTCGAGCGGATTGGTTTTTATGCTCGAGCGGGTATACCTTATTCTTGTGTCTTGGCGCTCGAGCGAGTCTAGTTTTTGTACTTGGCCTTTCGGCGTCCTATTCTCCTTCGGCGGGTATGCGTATATCGATTAACGGACTTGGTCTTTTCAGCTCACTTTTTACATTTCCTTTCTCTCTCATACTTTTCAAAAACCAGATCTGAGAGCTTCTCTCACTACTTCCTACCTTCTCTCTAGGGTTTCATCTCATTTTGGTGTGTTTCTACCCTAAGTTCTTTGTAAGAAAGATAGAGGGTGGCTTGGGCTTCGTTTTAATCTGAGAAATATTGGTTTTGGAGCACTTTGGATTTCGGTCAACTTCTCCTTTTGGCTTCTCTTTCTGAGGTAGGGATTCCTACTCATTTTTATGTACTTTAACATAGATGTTGAGCTATTTGTATAGATGGTTTGATTTGGGGGAGTGAGGGTTTGAGGTGTATTTTTTTTTTAAGAGGGGTTTTGTTTATTTGACTCATCCATATGTGTTTTGGGTCTAAAATAGAGATTGTTGATGTTGTTAGTAATATTTGGACCTTTGGGTCAATATTGAGAAAAATGGGGAAAATGCCATATTTGGGTATATTTGGGTCATTAGTGAAATTGATGGTTTTGTTGTGGAAATATAAAATTGAGATGAGGGTAGTGAAATAGACTCACTATGAGATAGAATGGCAGCGTTGGATTTGAAAATCACCCACTTGAGAATTCTTTGGTAATTTATCTGTTAATGCGTTAATTACCTGCTAGAAATAATTGCTTTGGGCTACCGGTGGAGGGTAGTCGTGATTGTTGTAGACAATGCATGATGATTAGGCAAATTAAAACTAATCAATTGAGTATGCTATTGAATACAGTGGTTGGTATAATACATCAAAAATTTTGTATTGATTAATTGAATTTGTATATGATAATTCCTTATATACATTGTATTGTGTGGGAGGAGAACGGGGCTGTACTCCATGGTTTATTGGAAGAACGGGGCTGGACTTCTAGACCGAATTTTGTTTGACATTGATACATCACTACAATGCGTATCATCTGTGAAGTATAGAAGTGTTTTTGTTTGATATTGATACAGCACTACAATGTGTATCTTTTGTGAAATAGAAGTATTTTTGTTTGACATTGATACAGCACTACAATGTGTGTCATCTGTGAAGTATAGAAGTATTTTTGTTTGATATTGATGCATCACTAAAATGTGTATCCATTATGAAGTATGGAATGTCCAAAATGAGTTATTAGGTCACCTGAAATAGAAATACTGCTTGTATGAGACATGATCTCATTTTAATTGATTGGCTAGGTTATGAACCTTAGTTATGAATTGAGAAATGGAAATTTGAATAGAACATGGTTATATTAGTCATGGAATTGAAATGTATTATAAGTTGTCGTGTATGAGTTGAACATTTATCAATTGCTAACGTTTTAGTTATTGTTCATACTATGTTTAGCATATCTCTACTGGGTATTGACTCACCCTATATGGGACATCATTTTCAGGTTCAGGTAGTATGCCGCCTCTGAGATCTTAGCTTGGATGGCTGAGGGAGTTGAAGACTCTCCTTTTGTTAATTTTGGTTGTATTACGTGTATATCAAGCCAAGGGCTCACTTTGTATTCTGAGTTAGTACTCTCTTTTTGTAACCCAAGCATTGACTGGGAAAGTTGTAGGCCCATAGGGCATTTACTTTTGTTGTTAACATGTAATACATTTTGTAAGGATACTATGATGATTGTAATAAAATATCTCTTTTCTATATCTTGAATGTATGATATTATGGGTTTTATTTTGAGAGCGTCACAACTTGGTATCTGAGCATACAGGGTTTGAATACTTTGGGTACGTGGGAAGTGATTAGTATCATAATGGGTTTGTCTCGCTTGTTAGAGACTTAGATGTAATGTTATGTGCTTATGTGATAACATGTTTATATGGCTATATGGGTATGGAATTTAGTTTCTAGGTTGTTAATTGGATCCTTGGGTTTCTGGGAGTCTCGTTGGAAAGGCACTTGATCAATGCTGTTTCTAACCGGAACTCTAGTAACGCCTCGGGACTATCATTATCCGGAAATGAAATTCGTAAGTGCTTATGTGTTTATGTGCTTACTTGGAATGTATTACAGCTGTCCATCGTGTTAGGACGCTAGTGTTATAGTTTCGGCACCCTTGTTGTTGTGCTAATACCTTTGTTACTTTTACTAGGATGTTTAGACGAGGAAGTTATGATTTCCCTCGTTCCACACGGGAAGAGTTGAGGAAACAGTTTGTGGAGTTACTCCAAGGTACTACACCTTTGGTACAGTTTGAAACATGGTTTGCTAACCTATCGAGGTTTGCTCCAGATTTGGTGGAGACGGAGGAATTGCGTTGCTCAGAATTTAAGAGTAGGCTGTGTGACGACATCCGTGAAAGGATTGCGGGGTCTTGGCATAGGAGTTATAGTGTGCTTGTCCGGGCTGCGACTCATGTAGAGGCAGCGGTGCTAGCTATGGGACAGAATAGGGGAGAAGACACAGTTATGAGTGTTGGTCGGGTTAGAGAGGAGGTCATTTCGGCGACTCCTGTGACTCAGAGTGTTGGTAGGCCTTTTAAGAGGCAGAAGGGTTTTAATCCACAACAATTTCAGAGAGCTCAGTCTGGCTCTACTCTTCCAGTGCCGAGTCTAGGTTCGAGAAAGGGTGAATGAAAGGTTGCCACTTGTTTCAAATGTGGTCAGCTAGGCCACAAGTCCCCAGCTTGCCCACTGAGGAAGAGAGTAGGGTTGGCAGTCCGACCAGTAGTTATACCATCAGAATCATCTAACCAGCTGGGTTTTGGGCCGATCGAATGTTTAGTGGGGAAGCAATCGTTGGGATCTTCATCAGCTCAGACTTTGAACCAGTCTCGTGCTCAGGAGCCGCTTACTTGTTGGGTGTGTAATCAGCCGGGTCATTTCAAACGTTTTTGTACCCAGCCAGGGGCTTCTTTGGGAGTATTGCAACCTAGCCAGGTCCAGCCTTATTCGACTGGACAGGGGCAATACCGTTTTGGGGGACAAGCATGCTAGATTTCGAGGGCCTCAGGAGACTCAGGTTCCCAAGTCCCAGTTGGGGAAATTTGTAGTTGTTCCAGGTGTGGCCAGGTGGGGCATGTCAGCGGTTCTTGTCCGTGGCTTGTAAGCTCGTAGGATGTCTTGGGTTTGAGAATGACCAACCTTAGCGGTCCAGCGGGGGACGGTAGTGGTGGTAATACCGATGGGGTTGTTTCGTTTTGACTAATCTGTTTTGTAATCTGTGAATTATCATTTTGTAATCATTGGGTTCTGTGTGTAACCAATGTGTTTTGAAAAGGTTGGAACATCAAGGTTGTTTGTTTCTATATATATAGTTATGTGTGCCTCTGCTTATCTATTTTCTTAAAATAGACAGATTGGAGCATGTGATGGCTCTAAAAGTCTTATTAATGTTATAAGTTGTTGTGAGACCATAAAATTCTTTTTTTTGGTAATAATGCATTTTTTTTTATGCGTGTGATTTGGTTTGGGAAAAATGAGGGCTGGTGAGCCATGTTTTCAAATTTCGATAGATTGCTGAGGGATGCGTATCATAGTCAGGACTATTATGGGGCGAGAACTGTTTTACTTGCCGGGTATGTGGAATTTCGTGGGTGTTACCCAATTGTTTTTATGTGCGTGGTAGAGCTTTTGGTCTACTGTCGTGAGAGCTCCTCGAGAGGATAAGAAGTGTGCGATTAATACTAGGTGTAGTATGCATTTAACATGGTGTTTTACGGGGGAATAGCGCATAATTTTGTTAGAAATAGACTTGTACCTTCGTGGTAGGTAACGTTGCCGAAATTGCGTATATATATACTGATTGGTCGTTTTAATAGAGGGAGTGTTAGTCCCTATATATGGTTGTGGTTGTTGGTATCGGGGAGTGGTGTGTTGTGAGCAGCTGGTGCTATATCTCGGGTAGTAGTATATGGGTGTGTAGACACCCCATTTTTGACCGTCCTCAAGACTTGGTTGTGCTTGTAGGTACACCTAACAACTGGTTCGATTGCTTGCCCAGCTTTTGACTGTCGCGGCGGAACGTCACCGGTTCGAGTTTCCGGACCCTGTATCCTTCTGCCTTATTTTTTGGACCTTGACTAGGTCTTGTCAGAGTGGCCCTCCTAATGCACTGCCGGCCATAGGCATGGCACTACCGGCCATTGATTTGCCCTGCCGGCCACTAATGAGCATCTGCCGGCCATCAGTGTGGCACTGCCGGCCATTGCTGATGGCCGACACCCCCCCTATTTCAGCTGGTTTCCGGGAAGATATTTTGTACCAGCTGGATTCCTCATATCTACCCTCCATACACGTGTATGGAGGGATCAAAGCCTTTGGAGGCTTGTTCAAGAAGCCTTAGCCTTGCATTCCTCTATATAAGCAAGGAGCTTCTTCCCCAGCAGAGGTTCTGAAGTTTTAGGAGAGGAAAAGGGCTGCCTCTCTCTCTATATTGTGTGTATTTTGTGCCTTAGAGTTGGATTTCTTTGCATTTTTGCACTACACCTCATAGCACAAGACCTCCATCCTCCATTGAAGCACCTTGAGGCTGATCTTCAGAGGCTAGAAGCTCTGATTTTTGGACCAAAAGGCTGCTAAAGACTTGTTCTTCAAGGGTATGTACACTTTTCCCTAAAACTAGCTTTTTTGTTTCATTTATAAGCCTTGCTTGAAAGCATTTTTGGGCTCCGACCCTAACTACAAATAATCATATTTTGAGCCCATTTTCATGTTTGATCAAGGGACTTTCTCTGTTTGAGGCTTCCTTCTATCACTTGCCTCTTTAACTCTCTTTTAGGCCTATTTTTGCATAGTATTTTAGGCTTGTTGGTGAACTGTTTTGAGCTTTGATGTAAACTGTAAAGTGGCTTGTTTTGAGCCATTCTTCAACTTTGTTGAAGGGCTCTCCTCTGTTGGAGGTCATTTACTACCACTTGCCTCTTTACCCCTCTTTTAGGCCCTTTTCTTGCATGCTAGTTTAGGCCTATTTGTGTTTACTTTTGTGGTTTGGTATAAACTGTCAAGTGCCTTATTTTGAGCCCCTCTTCAACTTTGTTGAAGGGCTCCTTGCTGTTTGGGGTCGGCTGCTGCCCCTTGTCTCTATGCTCACTTTTAGGGTCATTTTTGCATGATAGATTAGCCCTATTTGTGTTCATTTTTGAAGCATGTTGTAAACTGTAAAAAGTTTTTTTTTGAGGCCCTCTCCATGTTAGATTAGGGTATTTTCTTATCTGAGGTCATATGCCATCTAGTATGCTTAGTTGCCTCTTGTTTTGAGCCTTAAGTCTAAGCTATTGTTGCATGCCTTGTTTGGCCTTCTAGCCACTGAAATCCAGTGGATTTTCAGTGGCTAAGACCCTATTTTGAGCCTCCAAATCAGAGGGGGCTAACCCCCTCTCACCTTGACTTGCTTGATGGCCTTTTTGATCTTCTAAAGGGCCCCCATCTTGCATGCTTTGTTGACTGATTTTGGGGCCAATTTTGTGAGTTTTAGGACTACCATATTTTATTTTCAAAGTTGTATATGTCATGCCACTTGTCTATCTTGTATGTGCCTAATAACTCCTTGTATGACCCTCTAAAGGAGCCCTTCATTTTGGTGTGCATTGGCTGCATTTCCATGGTTATTTGGGCCTATTTTCACATGGTTTATTCATTGATTTTTGCTGGTTTGATGAGTTCTCACTTGCATCATATATTTGCCATGTAAACCATGTTTGTTAGTCAAATTCGCATGCTAATTTAGTCCATCTTTTTAGCACTTTTTGGCCTTGCTTTAAACTGGAAAAGTCCATATTTTGGGACTGTCTTGCTTTTGTCTTCACGCTTCATGATCAAATAATGCATGCTTTGTATAGCTGTAAGTCATTCTATGTGCCTAGTTTTGCATTTCGGGGTTCATCTCATGCATCGGGTGCCATGTTGCCATGTTTCGGGGCTGTTTAGCATCATGTTTGAGTGCTGAAATTTGCATGTTTGCATACCATGTTCCATGCCTTACCATGCTTTGGTAGAGTGGCATTCGTGCCTTAGGTTCGGTCCTCGGTTTGCGTGCATGTGCGCACGCATTTCGAGCGTCTCATTTTCATCTAATGGCTACTAATTTGGACCTAGTTGAGAGCTGTCCATCTTTGGTGTAAGCCCATTTTACTATGTTGTCGCATGCTTGTTACACGTAGTGTGTTGTTGCATACTTGCTTAGCTTTGCATACCTTGCATGCTCACATGTTCATATTGCATTTGGTCATAGGTTATTGCCTTGCATTATGCTCATATGCTTGTTGCATGTTTGGTTTAGTCGCATGTTTGCATACTTAGGTCATATTGCATGTTTGCCATGCTTATGTGTTGCATTGCTTGGACTAAGTATTAATCCGAGCACGAGGAACGAAGGGTATTTCATACTTCAAGTGATGGGATGCGTCTCAATTCTCGGTCACCGAAGCTCTTGATGATTCATGATAGAGTTCTAGGCTTTACTTGCTTTGTTTGTGCATTCATTTTCATATCGATTTGCACAAGCTGGATCTTTGGCCATCATGCATCGGGATGCGTGATTGATGGTCGTGGATCCAACTCGGCCTCTCCCTCGATGTTTTGAGGTGATTTGGAGTGCCATGGTGCGTACATGTCCTAGGGAAACCCTCATTTTCCTCTATTTTGTGCTTTGTTGCGATTGTGTCACAAAGACACCAGTGGCCCGGCGATGTGCCATCCTTGGGACGATGGGCCATCTCTGGCGATGTCTCTTTCATGGCGCAGCCACCGTGAGTTCCCCAGCAGCTTTTTGGTAAGTCTCAGCACCCAGAATTGGAAGACACCTTGCAAACAGAGCCTCCAAAGAGCAAATGGAAGGCATTCCAAGGCAAGGAACCAAAACGAGCATGTGCATCCCTCGTGTCCCGAGGTTTCTAATTATGTAATAATTTAGATTAATTAGCTTCAGTAGCTAGCTAGATGCATGCTTAGTTAAAATTAGTTAATTTGTTAATTGGCTAATTTGTTTTGTAATCATTTAATTAGATTAGATGGTTAATTAAATTAGTTTATGATGTAATAAGTAATTAGCTTAGATCGGTTAGTTGTTTATTTTGCTTTGGACTGTACCTATTTTGGACATTCGGATTTTTTTATTCGGACCCTCCCTGTGAGGGCATAATGTTGTAATAAGGGTGCGTGCGTATGTGCATGTCTTCCAATCCCCTTTCTTTCTCCTTTTTATTTACCTGCTTATGTTGGTTAGTTTAGGGACACATTTTGTTTAGCATACTGTATGTTTGCATGAGTGCATCATTCATTTGTCTTGCATACACCGAACGCTCGGTTCATCATTCAAACTGCATTGCAATTTTCAACACATTTTCTTGAATACGTGTTTCAAAGCATGTTTCGAAGTAAGTGCCATGCCATGTCATTAGTAGCCGAGCCTACTTAAGTTGCATTTTGTATGTGATACATTAGCCACTTGACATGAATTAGGGTCATGCATGTTTTGCTAACTAGTTTCATTGTTTTGGCACGGAGTACGATGTAAGTATTTATGCTTTAGCATCTCGCATGAGTGTGAATGTTAACATGACAGCATGCTTACCATGTGGCTAAATGCTTAGTCGATATAACTGCCTGAGTGCCTGTGGGTGAAGGTTGGATTACTTGAAGTGGGATAATTCATTGAAATCCGTATTTTAGCCTAATTGCAAGTAGCACATCTTAAAACATTTCCAAACAAACGGATATGCAATGCTTTGTCCCAAATTAGGCGATCTAGTCTATACTTGTTTTGTTATGCGCATCACATAGTAATTCTAGCTAATTAATCGGAATAAGAACGCATGTGTTTTCAAAAATGAGATATCATGGTTAGTAGAGGCCGATCTTCGGATCGGGCGAGAGGGGGTGCTCATAGCTGACCTTCCCCAATCGTAC
Organism: Camellia lanceoleosa; assembly: GCA_025200525.1. NCBI lineage: Eukaryota > Viridiplantae > Streptophyta > Magnoliopsida > Ericales > Theaceae > Camellia > Camellia lanceoleosa. The sequence continues at coordinate 73,236,990 of CM045769.1, forward strand.
CCAAGTTCCCGAGCCGAGGCAACTTTGGTGATGACGGACACGTGGCCTTTGGCACCGAGTCAGGGTTTCCTAAATTTCCCCATAAAAAATATTTAGGTGGCGACTCTGTATCTGGCAAAGCAGTCCATGTTTGGCACTTCTTTCAAAAAAAATCTGTTTTCTCAAAACAATTTACCGGATTTGAACTTTTTGGTTCAAGATTAAGAATCGTGACAATTTGAGTCTGAACTGTAGTAAATCGGAAACGAGCAGAATGGGACTCACCCTCCCGGGACGTTCGGGGGACGTCTACAGGGTGTTTCCTAAGTTTTCGGGCTCCTTTATTTTGATCGAATGCGATAGGTTTGTACCTTAGCACTGGTTAGGTCAGGAGATGCTATCGGAATGGCTGACTGGGTGTATAGCCCGTGGTTAGGGTGTGACCCGTGGAAGGAGTCACAACAGTATGGTGTTTGTGGATGAAGATTTGGGAAAATAGCGAAGAGGAGGAGGACTTTTACTCTTTTGGAAGGTTAGGATGGTGAGTCTTTGAAAGCCTTGTCGGCGACATGCAACTGTGCCAGGGTTCGGTGCAAGACAGTTGTTCAGTAGGAATATGGCTAGTTGTTGGGCACGTAGACCTAGTGCCTTGGTTGTACTCTCAGAATGAGTGACAAATAGGATGTGGAATAAAGGGTGGACCCTATAGGTCGTTGGCGGATGAAGGTGCTATGTTTGCTTGTGTTCGGTACAAACGGTTACTTGGTAGTGTTAAATGTCGTGGTGTAGCAAACCCTGTCAGTTAACTCGGTACGAGGAAAGGGGTATACAAATTTTATTACTTCGAGTTTAGTCGAGGTGGTGAGTGAAATCTCTAGATGAGGAAGTTTTGCATAGTACGATGCGTATCAGTGTGTGGTTCGTAAGTTGTTATTAGATGATATGCAGAAGGGGATTAATCTTAGGGAATCCCAGGCAAATGCCTTGATAAGGCTATAGTGTGGTTACTGATGGAGTCGCGTGGTTTGAGGTTTGGTAAAGCTGGGTCACTTTGATATAAGTGTCCGTCATCCAGTTTGGATTGTGTTAATACAAGTGAGGAAGTAAGGTTGTGTAGAGTGAGTGTGGCACTCTGTTAGAGTCATTTCGACTTATTTAGTCTTTGTCTGTGCGGTGTAAGGCACGGGGTGTATAAGGTTATCCTTTATATTTTTGCATTGTTGGAAATTTCAAATGTTTAGGAGTCCCTATCATGTAAGTACTATTTTTGGGGATTGCGTCATCATCGTGAGTATGACGTTTTTTGTGGGTTGGTTACGTTGTGATTCACTTTAGGGACATGGAGTACTCTTTGTAAAGTAAAATGATTTCGAATCAAAACGTGAGTTTGTGGTCCTTATTTTCGGAAAATAATTTGAGGAGAATCTCTGAGTTTGGCTGTGGCCAGTTATAAGTGATGTGTTTAAGTAGTGACGGTATAAGTCTGTATACCTTTGGGAATAACTGAGTGCTTTGAAACAAACGGAGCAAATAAAGCAGATTCATTAATCTGAATGGAATATTTTGTGGGAAGTTAGATTTGACCTAGCCTGAGTTGTTGGTTACATGTTGTGTGTCTTTGGCAAGACCTTGAAATTTTGGGGTATTAATGTGCTGTAATGTTGTTCCTTACCCTTGCTTCGTCTTACGTTCCTGTTTTGTGAAAGTTGACCGGAAACCTTGTGTACGAATGTTTTCATGTTTCCTATGTTGGGGTAGTAAGTACTAAATACTGGTTTGGGTATTGACGATAGTCGAGACGTAGTAGATGTCTCAGAACATGGTAATGGTTGCGTGTGTCTTACTATTATCATTGTTATCGGGCCTTGGAGAGCGGGATCTTCCCATTAATTGAGGTGTTGTGGAAACATAATGGGGTTGGGGAAAACCACTGGGGTAAGTAAATTTCGGGTCCGCGAGAAAAATCCAGATCCATCTGTGGACGTTGAGCGTATGTTGTATTTTTGTTGTGTTGTTAAAATTTAAGAGCATTCAATATGTCTTAAGTTGTAGAACGTTGCATATGTTTTAGTTTATGGATGTATTTTGAAACTTGCCCTGAAATGGAAGTTAATTTAGCATTGTATATGTTAAATGTGTTGTAGAAATACAAATATATCATTAGCATTGAATGTGTTATGGAATTGTGAACCATGTATATTGGAAAATTGTTGGATTTGAAAGAAATGCATGTTGTAGCATATATTGTAAATTGCCTCTTGAATAGAGATGAAGTGACTGGTAATGGGTCAGGTTATTGAATATTGAATTGTAATATCGTTGAAAAATTTCAATGGAAAGTCTTTGGTAAACAAATTGTGGATGGTTAGGTGTTATGAGTAATACCATGTTTATGAAAAATACTTACCAAACTTTTGAGTTTCTCATGAAAAATGCAAGATTTATTTCGGAATGTCAGCGTTAAAAATTTGATTACCTTTGAGAAATGCCTCATGATCCAGAAAATAATTTCTCATATATGTATACAAAAGATTTGTGTTGGTTGTTCTATTTGGAATTATGATTGTTGAGTAGTGACTTAGCTTAGAGCGCTAGTCGGTTGTTTTGGTGATTTATCTTGGGAAGGGTTTGGTTTTGTTGAGGCTTTTGTGCCTGAGTGTTGTCTTCGGGATGTGTTTCCTTAATTAGCCCTTTCTTTTGTGAGAGTAAACCGTTGTGAGAATGGTTTCTTTCCTAGATGCTCGGTTGTTAAGTGCTTTGTGGTCGGTTAGCCTTGTAATCTTGGTGTATTCTTAATTTCGGGGACGAAATTCTTTAAGGGGGGGAGGTTATAGCGATCCCGGCTTTCCCTTTCTGTATTAATTGTTTATCGGACTTAGGTTCCGTGGAGTTGGTGGTTGTATGTCTTGTTGTCATCCTTTAATCCCCTATGTTTGAGTTTCAGGATGTAATGGGCATGTTTAGAACAAGTTGGTTGAGCCTTGATCCCATTCCTTGTTGCCCAGACTTTTGGTGGTATGCTCGAGCGGAGTTTCATTTTTGGTTGTTCGCTCGAGCGAGTCATTTCACACTCGAGTGAAGTTTTCACACTTCCAGTATCTGTGCCTCTGCAAAACTTCTGCAGGTGCGTTATTGACGCTCGAGCGGACTTCTTTGCGCTCGAGCGGGTCGCACTTGAGCAGACCTATTGGCGCTCGAGCGGGTAGCCATTGTCTGTAAAAGTTCTGGGATAGGAGAATCTACACTTGAGCGGATTGGTTTTTACACTTGAGCGGATTGGTTTTTACACTCGAGCGGGTGTGCTTTATTCTTGTGTCTTGGCGCTCGAGCGGGTCCAGTTTTTGTGCTTGATGCTCGAGCGTCCTATTCTACGCTCGAGCGGGTCATGCGTATATCAGTTGACAGCTTGGTCTTTTCAGCTCACTTTTTACATTTCCTTTCTCTCTCATACTTTTCAAAAACCAGATCTGAGAGCTTCTCTAACTACTTCCTACCTTTTCTTTAGGGTTTCATCTCATTTTGGTGTGTTTCTACCCTAAGTTCTTCGTAAGAAAGGTAGAGGGTGGCTTGGGCTTCGTTTTAATCTGAGAAATATTGGTTTTGGAGCACTTTGGATTTCGGTCAACTTCTCCTTTTGGCTTCTCTTTCCGAGGTAGGGATTCCTACTCATTTTTATGTACTTTAACATAGATGTTGAGCTATTTGTATAGATGGTTTGATTTGGGGGAGTGAGGGTTTGAGGTGTATTATTTTGTTAAGAGGGGTTTTGTTTATTTGACTCATCCATATGTGTTTTGGGTCTAAAATAGAGATTGTTGATATTGTTAGTAATATTTGGACCTTTGGGTCAATATTGAGAAAAAGGGAGAAAATGCCATGTTTGGGTATATTTGGGTCATTAGTGAAATTGAAGGTTTTGTTGTGAAAATATGAAATTGAGATGAGGGTAGTGAAATAGACTCACTATGAGATAGAATGACGGTGTTGGATTTGAAAATCACCCACTTGAGAATTCTTTGGTAATTTATCTGTTAATGCGTTAATTACCTGCTAGAAATAATTACGTTGGGCTACCGGCGGAGGGTAGTCGTGATTGTTGTAGACAATGCATGATGATTAGGCAAATTAAAACTAATCAATTGAGTATGCTATTGAATATAGTGGTTGGTATAATACATCAAAATTTTTGTATTGATTGATTGAATTTGTATATGGTAATTGCTTATACACATTGTATTGTGTGGAATGAGAACGGGGCTGTACTCCATGGTTTATTGGAAGAACGAGGCTGGACCTCTAGACCAAATTTTGTTTGACATTGATACATCACTACGATGTGTATCATCTGTGAAGTATAGAAGTGTTTTTGTTTGATATTGATACAGCACTACAATGTGTATCTTTTGTGAAATAGAAGTATTTTTGTTTGACATTGATACAGCACTATAATGTGTATCATCTATGAAGTATAGAAGTATATTTGTTTGATATTGATGCAGCACTAAAACGTGTATCTATTATGAAGTATGGAATGTCTAAAATGAGTTATTAGGTCACCTAAAATAGAAATACTGCTGATATGAGACATGATCTCATTTTAATTGATTGGCTAGGTTATGAACCTTAGTTATGAATTGAGAAATGGAAATTTGAATAGAACATGGTTATATTAGTCATGGAATTGAAATGTGTTATAAGTTGTCGTGTATGAGTTGAACATTTATCAATTGCTAACGTTTGAGTTATTGTTCATAGTATGTTTAGCATATCTCTACTGGGCATTGGCTCACCCTATATGGGACATCATTTTTAGGTTCAGGTAGTATGCCGCCTCCGAGATCTTAGCTTGGATGGCTGAGGGAGTTGAAGACTCTCCTTTTGTTAGTTTTGGTTGTATTATGTGTATATCAAGCCAAGGGCTCACTTTGTATTCTGAGTTAGTACTCTCTTTTTGTTGCCCAAGCGTTGACTGGGAAAGTTGTAAGCCCATAGGGCATTTACTTTTGTTGTTAACATGTAATACATTTTGTAAGGATACTCTGATGATTGTAATAGAATATCTCTTTTCTATATCTTGAATGTATGATATTATGGGTTTTATTTTGAGGGCGTCACAAAAAGCAATATTAACCCACAGAAATCTGCAATTAATCCATATTCTGGAACTTAGTGCTTTATGTATCATCTCAAGCAGTGTCAGGACTAGTCCTAGGAGTAAGAATACAGTGGCAAGAAGAGCCATGGCATAGAGTCTTCGATGATTTGTTGCCTTAGGATGTTGTTCTTTTGCACTAGAGAATTGCTCCATGATTGCCAAACCAACCTCCATTCCAAGTGATAAAATGGCAACCATTCGATTAATTGTAAAGATTTTCTTCATCTGTTAAGTACATGAATAAGACTAGCTCTTATATTAATCTTTTAAAATAAATAAATAAATAAATAAACACTATCAATAATATTGAAGAAGTAAAATGTCACCTACTTTGGTCCAAGTATTCTTTGAGAACCACACAATGATACTAAACAGTGCCTTGGCCCAACCCTTAACGTTATTCCATTTGTTTCTCAAAAACATTGCCATGGTGTTGCAACAATTTCCAAACCATTGTTTCATATTCATACATTCTATCTTTACTGTGTGCGCACAAGCTTTCCTACAATTCATCAAACTCTCTAGATAGGAGGACCCAGGCGTAATACAGCTTGAAGCTTCAATATCGCCGTCCATGGCGAAATGAGAGAAGAGAAGAGAGGGAAGAGTAGAGAGATTATATGGGATTGGAAATTTGGGAGCTCTTTTTGGTGTGTGGAAGAGAGGGAAGAGTAGAGAAACAATATGAGATTGGAAATTTGGCAGCTCGTTTTGAGCTAAGAATTGGCCTAAAAATGAAATTTTATAGATGTCTAATAAAATAAAAAAATATATATTCACTTCCAGACAATAAATGGGTACTTTCTTGGTGGTTGCGTTGGGTGTAAATTATTCAATACCAGACAAAAATATATAACATATATTACAAAAATGAATAACAATACAGGAGTGTGTATGGAAAGAATTTCATATTGAAAATGTTGCGAAAGGTTGATTTTGAGTCAATACAGACTGATTTTGGTAGAAAATGAAAGTCAGCATACTTGTTTAAGCCAAAAGCAAATTGGTCCAAGCACATAGACTTAAGGAAGACTTTGAAAATATTTTCAAAATACGTTTTTTTAAGTACCTCAAAGCAACACCCCTCTCCCGCAAAGTATTCACTGCCAGTAGTGACATAATTTTATCTCAAATTGATCAGGTCATTCATTTAAATGGGTCTTGGCCATCTGCGCAAATTGATGGTACAAATCACTATCATGGCATGAATAATTTTTGTTCCTGTTTCATCGCCTCTACGAGCCATATGATTAATTATATGGGATTCAATCTTAAATACAAGATATTTGGATTTGGCATAGTGGTCTACTAGTTACATCTCAGAGTGTGGCAAAGGAAAGATTAGGTGTTTGAGTTAATAGAATTGTAACAAACTCTTTCAGTTATAATCTAACTATGTTAACATACTAATACTATGTCAAAAAAAATTCCTAAATACAAGAAGTCCATGGTCATGTTTGGTGTAGTTTATTATAAGTTACAAGTTAACAATCATAAAGTATAAGCTAAAATCACTTATTTCCTAACTTCTAAATTAAGTTTTTTTTTTTTTTTTTTTTTTTTTTTTTTTTTTTTTTTTAAACTTATTTAAGTTAGACTCTCAAATTAAAATAAAGGGTAAATTACAAAAACACTCACTGAGATTTGATAAAGTTTGTACCATTTTGTTATATATTTTTTTAATACATGTTATGCATGTTTATGATAAATGTTATATAATTTTTCAACAACGTTATGAAAAGTAGTGATTTAAAAATAGAGATTAGCTTGTCTCCAACTACAAAGTGGACTGAATCGTGTTGTTCAAACCTATGGGACTTACCACGGGTCTCTCTCAATTATTCGAACCGTTCATTTATTAGATCACATGTAGATTATCCATAAAAAAAATCAGTTCAATTCAATAATTTTAGCCACGTTAGTTTATTACATTTGTTTCAACAAAAAATGAATGATTTTGTTTTCAAATAACATTTGTCGTTCATTGTTTTGCAAATAAATGTCATAAAATAACATAGCTATGGCTTTCAGATCCACTTGATTTTTTTTTTTTAATGGATGATCTACACGTTATGGTCTAAAATATGAACAATTCGAATTATCGAGTCAGGACCCATGGTGAGCTCCATGGGCCCGAATAATACGGTCCAGTCCACTTTGTAAACTGGAGACAGCCTAATGTCTAAAAATAAAATTATACATTTTTATGATAATATTATGTATTTTTTTGATAAAATTACATATTATGATTTAAAAATTCTTTCATAAAAAAATACATAACATTAAAACTGAATAACAAAATAGGAGTGTGTATGGAAAGATTTTATTATTGAAAATGTTGCGAAAGGCTGATTTTGAGTCAATAAAAATGAAAATTTCTTCCAAAAGATGGGTACCGCCAATGAAATTTTCTATTAAATCTTATAATTCGAAAGATGGTGCCCACTAGTAGAACCTTTAAAATATGAGATGCTATAATTTATTGGGAAAATAACAATACAATGTAAAAAAAACAAAAATAAATTATATATACATTTTGTATTAATATCATTTTTCGTATAATAATCACAAAACTTATGGCATAAAATAAAATGGATTTGGCATTGTTGATTGGCAGAAAATGAAAGTCAGCATACTTGTTTGAGTAAGCCAAAAGCAAATTGGTCCAAGCACATAGACTTAAGGAAGAGTTTGAAAATATTTATAAAATACGTTTTTTTAAGTACCTCACAGCAACACCCCTCTCTCGTAAAGTATTCACTGCCAGTAGTGACATAATCACTTTGATGGCATCTGCGCAAATGTGTCTCGGCCATCTGCGCAAATTGATGGTACAAATCACTATCATGGCATGAAATAATTTTTGTTCCTTTTTTCATCGCCTCTATGAGCCATTTGATTATATGGGATTCAATCTTAAATTCAACATATTAGAGTTTGGCCTAGTGATCTAATAGTTACATAGTTACATCTTAGAATGCGGTGAAAGGAATATTAAAAGTTCGAATTAATAGAACAACAACAAACTCTTTCAGTTGAAATCTATAATTATATTAACATATTAATACTATCTGTCAAGAAAAATTATTAAATACAAGAAGTCTATAGTGATGTTTGGTGCAGTTTATTATAAGTTAAAAATTAACAATCATAAAGTATAAGCTAAAATCACTTCTTTCCTAACTTCTAAATTAAGTTTTTTCTAAACTTATTTAAGTTAAACTCTCAAATTAAAATAAAGAGTAAATTACAAATATACTCCATGGGATTTGATTAAAATACGAATGATAAATAGATTGCCTCTTTTATTACTAAATCATAAAGTAAATTAACAATTTTTAATGATGATAGAAATATGTTTTAATTAATAATTTAACTAATTTTATTATTGTATATGAGAGTAATTATGAATTTCATTTTTAAAAAAAATTTAACAATAGAAAATTTATAATTTTTTAAATCATAAAAATAATTTATACTTTAAACAAATCTCAAAAATTATTTATAATTTACCCCCGAATAAATTATAAACAAGTCATTTAAACGGAAACAGTCTACTAAGGGAGTCAATGATGTGAGAGAATCATTGCCGAAACAAAGAAATTTTCAAAGTAGTTATTGAGTCATTGCCGAAGAATCATTGCCAAAACAAATAAATTTTCGAAGCAGTCAAATATTTATTATAGCGATCCCGGGTTTACCCTTGTTGTACAGTGTTCCGGACATGTGTCCGTGGATGATAGTAGTTGATTATTACTTTGTGTACATCCTTTCTTTCTTTGTATTCGAGTTATAGGATGTATTGGGCAGGTTTGTTACAGGTTGGCTGAGTTTAGAAACCAAAACTAGTTGCCCAGATTTTGACCTGTCCGCTCGAGCGGGGAGTTTGACGCTCAAGCGGGGACCTTTTGTTGCTTATGCGCCGGCGGGGTTTTGGCGCCGGCGGAAAAACACCCATCCAGTATCTCCTCTGTAGTGTTGTACGCTCGAGCGGAGGTTGTGACGCTCGAGCGGGAGTGTGTGAGTGCCGCTCGAGCGCGAAGTTGGATGCTCGAGCGGGAGACCTGTCTGCAAAAGTGCTGGGAGTATGCATCCGCGCCGGCGGAATTGTCTGCCGGCGGAGTTCGTGAGTGCCGCCGGCGGGGTTTACGCCGAAAGGGCGACTGGGTTTAAGTTCCGAGTTTTGACTTTTTCAATCACTTTTTCCACTTCTCATCTCTCTCTTACTTTTCCAAAAAGCCATTTCAGAGCTTCTCACTCTAAAACCGGCCCTTCTCTCTTAGATTTGATCTAGTAGGAGTTGTTTGCTCACTTTTGACCTTTACAAAAGTTGTGTTGATCGTCGAGGGCTACATTTTAATCTGAAAATTTCGGGATTTGGAGCATTTTAATTTTGGTCTTCATCTCCGTTGGAGCTCATCTTTTGAGGTAGGGATAACCTACTCCTTTCTATGGATTTTGTCTTTAAATTTTAGTATTTTGAGATGTTGGGGTTGATTTGGAAATTTTGCGAAAGTTTGGGGCTTTTGTGTAATTTTACAAAAGTTGGGGTTTAATTTATGATAAACCTAGATGCATGTTTGGCATAGAGAAATGGAATAAAGGTGGAACATTGTTGAAAATGGAACCTAAGGGTTGTAATGTTAATTATGGAAAATGCCCTAATTACATTGATTTATTAATTGGGATAATTAATTGAAATGAAGTGGTAATGTTGAGATTGGGAGTATGTGGGTTTAAAGGGTGTAGTTGAATTACTTATCACTCACCGAATTGAAATGTTGATATATTATATATTTTGTGCATTTATTTTCTGTATAGAAATGACTGCTTTGGACTATCGGTGGAGGATAGTCTTAATTGTTGTAGACAATGCATAATGATTAGGCAAACTGAAACTAATCACTAGAATGTGTCATTGAGAATGACGGTTGAAAGAATACATTAAATTTATGTATTGATTGGTGATGTGTATAATAATTGTTTTTATGCATTGTGTTGTGTTGGAGGAGATAGGGGATGCACTCCACGGTTTAGGGGATGATAGGGGATGGACCTCTAAACCGGATGTTGTTGGGAGAAGATAGGGGATGGACTCCATAGATAGAGCTCACATGCTGATCTAGTATTGTGTTGACACAGCTCGTATGCTTGTCTTTGGAAGTGTGATAGTGCCCTTATGCATATCTTTGGAAGTGATGATATAGCTTGTATGCTTATCTGTTGGTGTGTGAGATAGCTAATATGCGTATCTATTGTTAAAGTGGGAAAATGTTTAATATGAGTTATTGTCTCATAAGAGTTGTTTGGCCAGGTTCTGAGCCATAGTTGTAAATTGGGAATTTAAAAGGAAATGGAAAATGAACTGTAACATGGACTTATATGTCATGAGACTGTAAAGTGTTGTAAGTGGAAGTACCAGTGTTAGCCATCTATTAACTGCTAATCTTTTAGTCATTGTTCATATTTGGTTTAGTGTATTTCTCCTGGGTTGTGGCTCACCCTATATGGGAACATCATTTTCAGGTACAGGTAGCATGCCACCTCTAAGGACATAGCTTGGGAGGCTTGAGGCTGACGGACCTTTTTGTTGATTATCTTCTTTTTGATGTATTACATGTAAATTAAAGCCAAGGGCTTAAAGTGTATTCGAGGTAGAGCTCCCTTTTTGTAACCAAGTGTTAACCTGGAAAGCTGTAAGCCCTTAGGGCATTTGCTTTTGTTGTTAACATGTAATACCTTTTGTATTGAAACTCTGATGAATAGAAGAAAGTGAATCTTTTTGGTATCAATGCATGTGTATATTCTTGGGTTTAATGTTGTTATTTTGAGGGCGTTACAACTTGGTGTCAGAGCGTACCGGGTTCGAATACTTTGGGTACGTGGGAAATGAATTGTATCACAATGGGTTTGCCTCGCTTGATAGAGACCTAGATGTAGTGTCATATGCTATGTGTTTAATTGATAACATGCTTATGTGTTTATTTGGGTATGGGATTTAATTTCTAGGATGTTGATTGGATCTTTGGGTTTCTGGGAGTCTTGTTGGAAAGGCACTTGATCAATGCTGTTTCTAACTAGAACTCTAGTAACACCTCAGGACTATCATTATCCGGAAATGAAATTCGTAAGTGCTTATGTGTTTATGTGCTTACGTGGAGTGAATTACTATTGTCCATTCTCTAGGACGCGAGTGTTTAGTTTCGGCACATTTATGAATGTGCTAACGTTCTGTGTTACTTTTGTTAGGATGTCAGGACGAGGAAGAGGTGCTAGACATGGTAGGCCTGCGGCAGAAGTACCCTTCTGGGATGATATTCGGCGACAGAGGGAGTTGGCTGCACCAATGTGGCCGAGCAGTGGTCAATGAGCTATGAATGCCTTGGCCCGAGAGATAGCAGGAGCTTTGGGTATTCTCAGAGCTGGGAATCAGGCAGCTGAGGCAGGGCCTTCCTTCTTGAAGAGGGAGTTCTTCCGATCTAATCCGAATGAGTTTATCGGGGATCTGAAGGAGCCACTGAAGGCTGATGAGTGGCTTGAGCAAATGAGTAAGATGTTTGAGATGCTTGGCATCGAGGACGGAGCACTGAAAGTGACCTTGGCATCCTTCCATCTATTAACTGCTAATCTTTTAGTCATTGTTCATATTTGGTTTAGTGTATTTCTCCTGGGTTGTGGCTCACCCTATATGGGAACATCATTTTCAGGTACAGGTAGCATGCCACCTCTAAGGACATAGCTTGGGAGGCTTGAGGCTGACGGACCTTTTTGTTGATTATCTTCTTTTTGATGTATTACATGTAAATTAAAGCCAAGGGCTTAAAGTGTATTCGAGCTAGAGCTCCCTTTTTGTAACCAAGTGTTAACCTGGAAAGCTGTAAGCCCTTAGGGCATTTGCTTTTGTTGTTAACATGTAATACCTTTTGTATTGAAACTCTGATGAATAGAAGAAAGTGAATCTTTTTGGTATCAATGCATGTGTATATTCTTGGGTTTAATGTTGTTATTTTGAGGGCGTTACAACTTGGTGTCAGAGCGTACCGGGTTCGAATACTTTGGGTACGTGGGAAGTGATTAGTATCACAATGGGTTTGTCTCGCTTGATAGAGACCTAGATGTAGTGTCATATGCTATGTGTTTAATTGATAACATGTTTATGTATTTATTTGGGTATGGGATTTAATTTCCAGGATGTTGATTGGATCTTTGGGTTTTTGGGAGTCTTGTTAGAAAGGCACTTGATCAATGTTGTTTCTAACTAAAACTCTAGTAGGGCCTGGGGACTATCATTATCCGGAAATGAAATTCGTAAGTGCTTATGTGTTTATGTGCTTACGTGGAGTGAATTACTATTGTCCATGCTCTAGGACGCGAGTGTTTAGTTTCGGCACATTTATGAATGTGCTAACGTTCTGTGTTACTTTTATTAGGATGTCAGGACGAGGAAGAGGTACTAGGCGTGGTAGGCCTGCGAGGCAGGAAGTACCCTTACCGGATGATATCCGGCAGTACAGGAGGGAGTTGGCCATGCCAATGTGGCCGAGCCAGCGGGTCAGCAGGCTATGAGTGCCTTGGCCCGAGAGATAACAGGAGCTTTGGGTATTCTCAGAGTTGGGAATCAAGCAGCTGAGGTAGGGCCTTCCTTCTTGAAGAGGGAGTTCTTCCGGTCTAATCCGGATGAGTTTATAGGGGATCCGAAGGAGCCACTGAAGGCTGATGAGTGGCTTGAGCAAATGAGTAAGATGTTTGAGATGCTTGGCATCGACGACGGAGCACTGAAAGTGACCTTGGCATCCTTCCAACTGAAGGGAGATACGGGTCAATGGTGGAAGTACGAGAAGGCTCATGTTGGTGGTACATGAGAGGCGTATGTGAATGCTTTCCAGGAGAGGTTTTTATCTCCAGTTGCTCGGGAGAAGCTGAGGGATCAGTTTAGCCGGCTTAAGCAGCAGGGTATGTCTGTGGCAGAGTTTGAGGCCACATTTACTAGCTTGTCCAGGTTTGCACCTGAGCTGGTGGCATCCGAGGAACGCCGTTGCTATGAGTTTGAGCGGAAGCTGAGGCGAGGCCTCAAATTGAGGGTTGGTGGGTCTTACATCAGAGAGTATAGGCATTTGGTGGATGTTGCAGCTCATATGGAGCTTATGATGCAGAAGGAGGATGAGGAGAAGCATAGTGGTTCCAAGAGGAGCCAGGAGAGTCAAGGAGATGGCAGGAGACAGAGAGGTTTTAATCCTCAGCAGTCTCAGGGTGGAGTTGCTAGATCGACCTTTCCGGTGCCGAGTGCAGGCTCGGGGAGGGGTAGTCAGGGAGGTCTGACTTGTTATTCTTGTGGCCAGCTGGGTCACAAGTCTTCAGTTTGCCCGCAGAAGGGCAGAAGTCAGAGAGTTGCTTCTTCTTCAGCTAGACCGCAGAGTCAGAGTTTGGGCAGGGGGCAGCCCTTATCTTGTTATCAGTGTGGACAACCTGGGCACCTGAAGAGGTTTTTCCCACAGTTGAGTGCCACCTCAGGAGCATCTGGTTCTAGACTAACGCAGGGATTTCACCACTACCTCAGGTGCTTCGAGGGCCAACCCGGGCTTCCGTCCCCAACAGCAAGATCGTATGCTCTGAGGGGTGAGCAGGTGGACCAAGGGCCTACAGGGCACGTGTATGCTGTTACCACGCAGGATCTAGTACTGGCTCCATCGGTAGTGAGAGGTACCTTTTTGTTTTGCAACTCGGTTGCTAGTGTGTTGATTGATACATGTGCATCTCATTCTTTTGTATCTGCTGCATTTGCATCTGTTTTGGAGTTGGAGTTAGCGCAGTTAGCATCTCCTATTTGTGTAGTGTCACCTCTTGGGGGTGAACTGATCTTGAAACATGGTGTTAGGGGCTGTGATATAGAGGTCGCCGACTATAGGCTTCCGTTCCCTTTTGTAGTTATGCCCATGAAGGGCTTTGATGTTATTTTGGGTATGGACTGGCTATCGTCATACCGGGCTGTTATCGATTGTTATCGCTAGAGGGTTACCTTGTGTACTTTGAGCGGGGAGTGGCTCCATTTCTTGGGAGACCGGGTTGGTAGTGTTTTGCCACCGAGGTATGATTCGCGAGGGCGGAGTGAGCTTAGTGGTCTACTTGCTACCTTTGAGAGTAGTGAGTGTGATGGGACCCAGCTTGTGTTACCGAGGGTGGTTTGTGAGTATGCAGACGTCTTTCCCGAGGACCTTGTTAGTTTACCACCTCACCGGGAGATTGAGTTCTCTATTGATCTAGTGCCCGGCACGGCGCCGATTTCTATGGCACCTTACCGTTTTGCCCCAGCAGAGTTAGTTGAGTTGAAAGTCCAGCTCCAGGAATTACTAGATAAGGGCTTTGTTCGCCCCAGTGTTTCACCGTGGGGAGCACCAGCCCTCTTTGCTAAAAAGAAAGATGGGGCCTTGAGGTTGTGTATTGACTACCGGAAGTTGAATCGGGCTACGGTCAAGAATAAGTACCCTATGCCACGTATAGATGATTTGTTTGACCAGTTGAAGGGTTCCCACTATTTCTCTAAGATAGACTTGAGATTGGGCTACCATCAATTGAGGGTCAGGGAGGAGGATATTCCGAAGACGGCATTCCGTACGCGGTATGGCCATTATGAGTTTCTGGTGATGCCATTTGGGCTTACCAACGCACCGGCAGTCTTTATGGATTTGATGAACCGGATCTTCCGGGAATTCTTAGATCGATTTGTGGTCATTTTTGTGGACGACATTCTTATCTATTCACCTTCAGAGGAGGAGTACGAGGCGCACTTGAGAGTGGTGTTGGAGTTACTTAGAGCCCATAGGTTGTATGCCAAGTTTGGGAAGTGTGAGTTCTGGCTGGGAGAAGTCAAATTCTTAGGCCATGTGGTATCTGAGGAAGGGGTGTCTGTTGATACATCCAAGGTTGAGGCAGTGCAAGATTGGGCACAGCCTAAGAGTGTGTTTGAGATCCGCAGCTTTCTGGGATTAGCTGGGTATTACCGCCGGTTTGTAAAGGACTTCTGTAGATTAGCCTCACCATTGACTAGACTGACTCGGAAGGGGGTCAAATTCATGTGGAGTGAGACTTGCGAAAAGTCGTTCCAGGAATTGAAAGTTAGATTGACCACCGCTCCGGTTTTGATTATTTCGGAGAGAGGGTTGGGTTATGTGGTCTTTTGCGATGCCTCACGAGAGGATTTGGGTTGTGTGTTGATGCAAGAAGGGAAAGTGGTAGCTTATGGCTCACGTCAGTTGAAAATTCACGAAAAGAATTATCCTACGCATGACTTAGAGTTAGCGGCTGTGATCTTTGCCTTGAAAATCTGGAGGCATTATCTTTATGGTGAGAGATTCGAGGTGTTCTCGGATCATAAGAGTCTGAAATATCTGTTTACACAGAAAGACTTGAACTTGAGGCAGAGGAGGTGGATGGAGTTTATTGAGAATTACGACTTTGAGTTGCATTATCATCCGGGGAAGGCCAATGTTGTGGCCGACGCTCTTAGCAGAAAATTCATAGGTGATGTAGCCTATATAGCCATCCGGGAGAGGGAGATGTTGGGGGCGCTTGGCGAGTTTGATTTGCTACTAGGCGAATCCGTTGAGGCTGCTGCCTTGTTTTCTGTTGTTGTGCAGCCTACACTTGTGACTCGAGTGTTAGAGGCACAGAGAGGTGACCTTGAGGTAGAATCCCTCCGGGAGAAGATCTCCAGTGGAAAAGTTGAGAAGGGTTTGACGGTGTATCCCGACCTGAGTGTGAGATACCGAGACCATTTGTTTGTGCTGGAGTCTTGCCGAGAGGAGGTACTTCGAGAGTTTCATCATTCGCGCCTTGCGGTGCATCCGGGAGGTACTAAGATGTATCGGGATTTGGGTCGCCAGTTTTGGTGGCGGGGTATGAAGAGAGACATAGCAGCTTTCGTGTCTAAGTGCCTTACTTGTTAGCAAGTGAAGGCCGAGCATCAGAGGCCAGCGAGTTTGTTGCAACCCTTGCCTATTGCCGAGTGGAAGTGGGAGCATGTCACTATGGACTTCATGGTGGGTCTTCCGAGGACTCAGCGGGGTAGTGATGCTATCTGGGTGGTTGTAGACCGGTTGACTAAGTTGGCGCACTTCATTCCTATGCGCGTGAGAGATTCAGTAGATCATCTTGCCGACTTGTATATTCGGGACATAGTGAGGTTGCACGGAGTCCCAGTGACGATCGTCTCAGATAGAGATCCTCGTTTTACTGCTAGAATGTGGCAGGGTTTGCAGAGTGCCTTGGGTACTAAGTTGACCTTCAGTACGGCCTATCACCCTGTAGACGTGCCCGTGGGCCTCGCTCTCGCTCTACAGTTCGGACTCGACTTGTTGCGGTTCTTAATTTGAACCAAAGAGTCCAAATCCGGCAAATCATTTTGAGGAAATAGATTTTTTTGAAAGAAGTGCCAAACATGGACTGCTTTGCCAGATATAGAGTCGCTACATAAATATTTTATTTTGGGCGAATTTAGGAAACCCTGACTCGGTGCCAAAGGCCACGTGTCCGTCATCACCAAAGTTGCCTCGGCTCGGGAACTTGGGTACGATTGGGGAAAGTCAGCTATGAGCACCCCGTTTTGCCCGATCCTGAAGATCGGCCTCTACTAACCATGATATCCATTTTTGAAAACGTTATGTGTTCTTATTCCGATTAATTAGCTAGAATTACTATGTGATGCGCACAACACAAAAGTATAGACTAGATCGTCTAATTTGGAAATAAGCATTGCATATCCGTTTGTTTCGAAAACAGTTTTGAAATTGCTACTCGCGAGTAGGCTAAAATATGGATTTCAACGAGTTATTCCAACTCAAACAATCCAACCTCCACCCACAGGCAATCAAGCAGTAATGTCACGTAAGCATTTAGCCGCATAGCAAGCATACTGTCATGGCAACACTCACACGCATGTGGTATGCTAAAGCATAAAAATACTTACATCGTACTCCGTGCAAAAACAACAACTTGTTAGCAAATCAATGTATGATCCAAGTCCATGTTAAGTGCCTAATGCAGCGCATACAAAATGCAACCTAGAGTAGGCTCGACTAATCTAGAAATGGCATGTGAAATGCACAAACATCACGTATTCAAGTTAGATCTGAAATACCAATGCAGTTAACATGATGCACCGAGCCCAGTGCATGTAATACTTATGTTATGAATGCATGCATGCATAGCATAAGGTATGCTAACTTAAATATGCCCTAATACTAACCATCAAAGCAGGTAAGTAAAAGGGAAGAAAGAAGTGGGGGTTGGAAGACACGCACACACACACCCACACTTATTACAAATTTGCCCTCGCTCGGAGGGGCAAAAATAATAATACAAATCAGCTAACTCGCAAGCTAATTAAATATTACAAATTACATAATTAGCTAACAAACTAACTAGGCTAGGAAAAATAGTAAACCGCCTCGGGAAAAGCGCCCAATGCAATGCGCGCTCGGGTCCTGCTTGGAAGAGCACTGCCATGCATAGGCTACCTCTGTTTTCCCTGGTCTCCCCCTCTAGAGACTGCCAAAGTTTCTGAATTGCTTCCCTGGACACTGGGGGACACCACCGGCTGAGTAGAATTGCCACCGGCAGTAGTATGTGGTCATCGGCACAAGATGGATCCATTGGCCACCAATTGATTGCCGGTCGGCACTATTATTGGCCGGTCGGCAATAAATTCCTGCAGAACCTGTTTGACAGCAGCAGAGGATAGAACCTTGCATGGCAATGCAATTCAAGCCATATATGCACCAAATAAGCCCCTTATCATGTTTGAGGCTCAAAGGGACATGGTCCTTGAGTCTCGGACCACCAATCGTACATTTCCATGCATGATGGCCCAAGAATCAAGTGTGCATTTTCATGTCAAATGAAATGCAAACCAAATAATCAAAGGCCCAATCCCTATCACTAAATCAAGGGACAAAGCATGCATGCAAGATGCAATCCAACCTAGGCATACGAGCTAAGGATGCAACATGAGCATGTGAACAAACCATGCACACTAGACATACAACCTAAGCAAACAAGCATGTGAGACATGCAAACTGACCAAGCATGCAAGATGCAACTAAGCATGTTAATATGCGAGGCTCACAACATGTTAGCAACTTGACCAAAGAAGAATGCATGCCAAATGCAAAGAGGTTTCAAGCATGCAACAACATGAGATAGGCCAAGTATGTGACAACACACGAGGTAAGCATGCAACGCATGTAAGGGATGGATTTAAACTCGTTTGGGCAGCCCTAACTAGGCCCAAAACAGTGGCCATAATGCTAAGTACATGAAAGCAAATGTTCATGCAAGCATGCAAAGATACTTGGTTCAAGACTTAAGCATAATGAAGCAACTTTTAAACACATTTAAAAGGGACAAACATGGATTAATGGCATGCAAAGTAAGCTCTGAAATCATGCTATAAGAGGTGCCAAACCAACTTAAACAAGACAAACAATGGCATGCAAATGGTCCAAGTACTTAGGATAAGCCATGGAGGCTTAAGCCAAGGTCAAGTCCACCAAGCCTCACAAGGCTAAGGGGACTTAAAGCAGGTCAAAAGAAGGCTTGAACAAAGCCAAGGGTGCACCTAGATGGCATCCAAGTGGCTCAAGTCCAAAGGCATGCACAATGGCCAAAACATGGATCACAAGGCACAACCTTTTAAAGCAACAAAGAGACAACCAAGGCAAGCATACGAGCATGTCTTAAGGACTGAAATGATACTACAAATAGTGCCAAACCACCAAATCAAAGCAAGCAAAGCATGCTATACACTTACATACTTAAGGCCAACAAGCCCAAAATGCGAAGGGGGCATACAATGCAAGCTATGGTCGACCCAAAAAGCAATGGACAAACCTTAAACATGGTAAAATAAGCACAAAAGCTTCACAAAGCTAAGCCTAAAACATGATAAAACAATGGCATACAACCTAAAGCATGTTAGCGGCTAAACATGGAATTACAAGGTAGGTATGCAAAGCATGCATGGTGTACCAAAACCAACTTAATACAAACTTATATTATGGCAATATAAGCATAAAATACAACCATGGCATGATCAACAAGCACTCAAACATGATGCTCCCTGAAAGGGCCAAAATGGGTCCTTTTCAAGGACAACAATTAGAGGGGGTGGCCCTCTCCTTCTTGGGACTTTAAAGCATCATCCTCACCACTGAAATCCCTCAAGATTCCAGTGGTGAGGAGACCCAAACACCAGAGTCCTGGAGCTTGCACAAAATGGCACAAAAAGGGGCCTTTCAAGGCCTAGGAGGGGTCAAACTCCTCCAAACCACAAAACACTCTGAACAAACAATCAAGAGGGCTTAAAAACAGAACTTTTTTATGTTATACACTAAACACAAAAATAGCTCTAAGATAGGCTAACAAGCTATGCAAAAAACGGGTAAAAAGGGACTAGTTTCTTACCCTTGAAGAACACCTTCACAAGTGGTGAACCAGCAACCTCTTGAGCTCCAAACCAGCTTCAAAACTCCCAAGCAAACCTCAAGAACCTCAGTTCCAAGAGGATGGCATGATGGTAGGTGTTTATGCACAAAACTAAGCTTAAAACACACACAATGGCAAGAGAATGAGAGATATAGATATAGGTTAGATACACTAACTTAAACCCTAAAACCAGAGCTTCCTTACTCTCTTCTTCAACTTCTCTAACCCTAGAACAAGGGAGAGAAGGCCTCCTCTTATAGAGGAGGCAATCTTGTAAAGCTTACAAGTTAAGCAAACAAAAGGGGCATCCCTCCGTACACGTGTATGGAGGGGAAGCAAATGCAAGACAGCTGTGCTAAAATATTTGCAAAAGCAGATGCACAATAGTCGGCCGGCCAAAGATGTCATTTTGACAAAATTTACTGCCGACCAGCAACAAAGAATGCCGACCGGCAACATACATTGCCGATGGCATAAAACCCTGGCCGGTGGCCTCTAGCCACAGCCGGTGATGTGTGGGCATACCTTACAAGGCATTCCCTGCCCTTCCAAGGCAAAGCACAAGTGTTTGGTGCAAAACCAAACACAAAACGGTTGAGTTCGGAGATTCTGAGGCAAGCCGCATAGCCAAGACCTCCGGGAACTCCAAACGAACACAAGCAAGGGTAATCACCAAGTGTTCCAATGGTGACGTCCAAGTCTTAAGGACGGTCAAAAATGGGGTGTCTACACACCCTCAGACTGACGGGCAGTCCGAGCGTACTATTCAGATCCTGGAGGATATGCTTCGGGGTTGTGTCCTTGACTTTAGTGGGACATGGGAGAGGCACTTACCGTTGGTGGAGTTCGCCTACAACAACAGTTTTCAGTCTAGTATCGGTATGGCACCGTTTGAGGCCTTGTATGGCCGACCTTGTAGGTCTCCGGTTTGTTAGGCCGAGGTGGATGACGCATCGTTGTTGGGTCCGAAGTTGGTTAGGGAGACGACGGAGAAAGTTGAGCTTATCCGTAGGAGGCTTGTTACAGCCCAGAGTTGTCAGAAATCTTATGCTAACCGTAGGAGGAGACCTTTTGCGTTTGAGATGGGTGATCATGTCTTTCTGAAGATATCACCTAGGCGGGGACTGATGAGGTTTGGGAAGAGTGGGAAGCTATCCCCTCGATTTATTGGTCCTTTTGAGATCCTCGAGAGGATTGGCGTGGTTGCTTATCGTTTAGCTTTACCGCCGTAGTTGTCCAGAGTTCATAACGTGTTTCATGTGAGTATGCTTCGGAAGTATGAGCCGGATCCATCACATGTGTTGGATTGGGCAGACTTAGAGGTAGATGAGGATGCCTCGTATGAGGAGAGACCGGTTCGGGTCTTGGATAGGCGGGATCAAGTCCTGCGTGGCAAGACCATTCCTTTGGTGAAGGTTTTGTGGAAACATCACGGAGTGGAGGAGGCCACTTGGGAACGTGAGTTGGAGGTCTGCGAGAAATATCCGGACTTGTTTATTGATATGTAATCTTGTACTAAGATTTTGTAATATTATTGAACTTAAGAGCTTTATATATGTCTTAAGTTGTAAAACATTGAGAATGTTTTGGTTTAATGGAAATATGTCGTGGAACTTACCTTGATATGGGAGTTGATTATAATATTGCATATGTTGGCTATATTGTAGACATGGAGTTGTATCATGTATGTTAATTATGATATAAAATGTGAACCATGTATGTTGTAAATGGTTGGAAATGGAAGGAAATTACATGTCGATAATGCACCTGTAATTTATGTTGTGAAATGCCTCTTGATAAGAGATGGAATGACCGGTAATGGGTAGAGTTATTGAATGTTAAAATGTAACATTGGTTAAAATGAAGGAAAACCTGTTTTTGAAAACTTGAGCCTAATTTCGGGGACAAAATTCTTTAAGGGGGGGAGGTTATAGCGATCCCGGGTTTACCCTTGTTGTACAGTGATCCAGACATGTGTCCGTGGATGATAGTAGTTGATTATTACTTTGTGTACATCCTTTCTTTCTTTGTATTCGAGTTATAGGATGTGTTGGGCAGGTTTGTTACAGGTTGGCTGAGTTTAGAAACCAAAACTAGTTGCCCAAATTTTGACCTGTCCGCTCGAGCGGGGAGTTTGACGCTCGAGCGGGGACCTTTTGTTGCTTGTACGCTCGAGCGGGGGTTTTGGCGCTCGAGCGGGAAAAACACCCATCCAGTATCTCCTCTGTAGTGTTGTACGCTCGAGCGGCAGTTATGACGCTCGAGCGGGAGTGTGTGAGTGCCGCTCGAGCGGGGAGTTGGACACTCGAGCGGGAGACCTGTCTGCAAAAGTGCTGGGAGTATGCATTCGGCGCTCGAGCGGGGGATTGTCCGCTCGAGCGGGAGTCTGTGAGTGTCGCTTGAGCGGGGGTTTGGCCGCTCGAGCGGGACGACTGGGTTTAAGTTCCGAGTTTTGACTTTTTCAATCACTTTTTCCACTTCTCATCTCTCTCTTACTTTTCCAAAAAGCCATTTCAGAGCTTCTCACTCTAAAATCGGCCCTTCTCTCTTAGATTTGATCTAGTAGGAGTTGTTTGCTCACTTTTGACCTTTACAAAAGTTGTGTTGATCGTCGAGGGCTACATTTTAATCTGAAAATTTCGGGATTTGGAGCATTTTGATTTTGGCCTTTATCTCCGTTGGAGCTCATCTTTTGAGGTAGGGATAACCTACTCCTTTCTATGGATTTTGTCTTTAAATTTTAGTATTTTGAGATGTTGGGGTTGGTTTTGAAATTTTGCGAAAGTTTGGGGCTTATGTGTAATTTTACAAAAGTTTGGGTTTAATTTATGATAAACCTAGATGCATGTTTGGCATAGAGAAATGGAATAAAGGTGGAACATTGTTGAAAATGGAACCTAAGGGTTGTAATGTTAATTATGGAAAATGCCCTAATTACATTGATTTATTAATTGGGATAATTAATTGAAATGAAGTGGTAATGTTGAGATTGGGAGTATGTGGGTTTAAAGGGTGTAGTTGAATTACTTATCACTCATCGAATTGAAATGTTGATATATTATATATTTTGTGCATTTATTTTCTGTATAGAAATGACTGCTTTGGACTATCGGTGGATGATAGTCTTAATTGTTGTAGACAATGCATGATGATTAGGCAAACTGAAACTAATCACTGGAATGTGTCATTCAGAATGACGGTTGAAAGAATACATTAAATTTATGTATTGATTGGTAATGTGTATAATAATTGTTTTTATGCATTGTGTTGTGTTGGAGGAGATAGGGGATGCACTCCACGGTTTAGGAGATGATAGGGGATGGACCTCTAAACCGGATGTTGTTGGGAGAAGATAGGGGATGGACTCCATAGATAGAGCTCATATGCTTATCTAGTATTGTGTTGACACAGCTCGTATGCTTGTCTTTGGAAGTGTGACAGTGCTCTTATGCATATCTTTGGAAGTGATGATATAGCTTGTATGCTTATCTGTTGGTGTGTGATATAGCTAATATGCGTATCTATTGTGAAAGTGAGAAAATGTTTAATATGAGTTATTGTCTCATATGAGTTGTTTGGCCAGGTTCTGAGCCATAGTTGTAAATTGGGAATTTAAAAGGAAATGGAAAATGAACTGTAACATGGACTTGTATGTCATGAGACTGTAAAGTGTTGTAAGTGGAAGTACCAGTGTTAGCCATCTATCAACTGCTAATCTTTTAGTTATTGTTCATATTTGGTTTAGTGTATTTCTACTGGGTTGTGGCTCACCCTATATGGGAACATCATTTTCAGGTACAGGTAGCATGCCACCTCCAAGGACATAGCTTGGGAGGCTTGAGGCTGACGGACCTTTTTGTTGATTATCTTCTTTTTGATGTATTACATGTAAATTAAAGCCAAGGGCTTAAAGTGTATTCGAGCTAGAGCTCCCTTTTTGTAACCAAGTGTTAACCTGGAAAGCTGTAAGCCCTTAGGGCATTTGCTTTTGTTGTTAACATGTAATACCTTTTGTATTGAAACTCTGATGAATAGAAGAAAGTGAATCTTTTTGGTATCAATGCATGTGTATATTCTTGGGTTTAATGTTGTTATTTTGAGGGCGTTACAACTTGGTGTCAGAGCGTACCGGGTTCGAATACTTTGGGTACGTGGGAAATGATTAGTATCACAATGGGTTTGTCTCGCTTGATAGAGACCTAGATGTAGTGTCATATGCTATGTGTTTAATTGATAACATGCTTATGTGTTTATTTGGGTATGGGATTTAATTTCTAGGGGAGTCTTGTTGGAAAGGCACTTGATCAATGCTGTTTCTAACTAGAACTCTAGTAACACCTCAGGACTATCATTATCCGGAAATGAAATTCGTAAGTGCTTATGTGTTTATGTGCTTACGTGGAGTGAATTACTATTGTCCATTCTCTAGGACGCGAGTGTTTAGTTTCGGCACATTTATGAATGTGCTAACGTTCTGTGTTACTTTTGTTAGGATGTCAGGACGAGGAAGAGGTGCTAGACATGGTAGGCCTGCGAGGCAGGAAGTACCCTTGCCGGATGATATTCCGGCAGTACAGGAGGGAGTTGGCCAGACCAATGTGGCCGAGCCAGCGGGTCAGCAGGCTATGAATGCCTTGGCCCGAGAGATAGCAGGAGCTTTGGGTATTCTCAGAGCTGGGAATCAGGCAGCTGAGGCAGGGCCTTCCTTCTTGAAGAGGGAGTTCTTCCGATCTAATCCGAATGAGTTTATCGGGGATCTGAAGGAGCCACTGAAGGCTGATGAGTGGCTTGAGCAAATGAGTAAGACCTTTGAGATGCTTGGCATCGAGGACGGAGCACTGAAAGTGACCTTGGCATCCTTCCAGCTGAAAGGAGATGCGGGTCAATGGTGGAAGTACGAGAAGGCTCGTGTTGGTGGTACATGGGAGGCGTTTGTGAATGCTTTCCAGGAGAGGTTTTTATCTGCAGTTGCTCGGGAGAAGCTGAGGGATCAGTTTAGCCGGCTTAAGCAGCAGGGTATTTTAAGCAATTTTTTTACTTTTTAGACACACCTAACATAAATACACATAAAAAGTAAAAAAATTGTAAAAAAAATATTTTAAAAATTCACTAAATACCAAAAATATAATAAAAAAAAATACAAGAATTTAGTACATTTTTTTGTATTTTTATGTATTTATTAATTTTTTAAAATATTTTTTCACATTTTTTTTTTACTTTTTAAATACATTTAACTAAGGTGCATCTGAAAAAGTTAAAACAAATGTTTAAAATTTAAAAAATATTCACTAAAAACAAAAGAATACGAAAATCCAAAAGCTCAGTTTTCAAAAAACTTAATCCAAAACACTCAAACCAAACACACTGATTGTTTTTGTTTTTTCATAGTATAAAGTCATATTTTTAAAATTTTATTGAAGATTTTAGATTGTTTTCTACCTTAGTGGAGTATGTATTAAGGAGCTCATGTTAATGGTGTGTATTGAACTATTGAATTAGATTTTTCATTTTGTTTTAAATTTTAAAATATCATAATTTTTATTAGGGAAATTGTTTTTAGGTTCCTGATATTAAAATTTTATAAGATAAAAGATATACAATATTTTTCATAATAATTGGAGTCCCTCAACATTTTCACAAAGAAAATTCAAATTAAAGAAATTTGTGCCCAACTCAGAAAATTTCGGCCTGACTTTGGTTCCCAAGACAAAGAATGTGATGGCCCATAATTTGTTTTTTAAATAGACAGTGCATAATTTAATTGAGCAAATTTTCGGGTTTGACTGCTGTGTAAATTCTATGTGAAAATAGTTCGATTTTGTATTTTTTTAAAATAGTTTCTGATCTCATAAAATTATGAAATTTTTATATGTTGTTCACATACAAGTCTAGCACGTCAGGTAAAACTTTCAGAATTTATTGATGAGTAATTATTTTATGAAAATTTACAGACCAATTGGTGTTTAGTTTAATTTATAGCAGAATTTTGTTATTTAATTTCGAATGTTTAGATCATGATTTGCATAAATTAATTGGGTCTATTTTGGTATATAATTGGACCATGTTTGGCTTATGAGTGGGACCCATGACTTAGATTTAATTTAATTTGAGTTTATTTAGTGAGTCATGTTTAACTGTTTGGTCATTTTTAATTATGTGATTGGTAGTAACCACCTTGGGAGTTGTTATTATTTATTATATCGGAGTTATAATAAATATTTAATAGTTGATTTTATGGTGTGTACCATATGGTGAAAAATTATATATTTTATAGTGAATGAAATAGGTGTATATTTCATAGTGAGCAAAATATTGATTTTGTGGTGTACAAAAATATTATATTTTGTAGTAAGAAAAAAATTATATTATTTTATAATTTATATTACAAAATGTTGAAGGTATAATAGTTATATATTTTATATTATTTTGTATAATGTTTAGTTGGTGAGCTTCCATTGGGAGGCAAAACCCAGAAGGGGTTGTCCCCCATGCCTCTCTTCCTTAAACTTTAAGCTTAGAATGGGAGTGTTTAGTGTGAGATTTTGCTAAAGTGTTGTAAATAAAAGTCAGAGAGCTCATCGTGATCTTCACAATGGTGTTCTCGGATTCAGGATTGGGCGACGTTTGCATTTTCAGATTTGCTTTTCTTCATATTTGAGGTAGGGACTTTCTTCATATTTTTACATTAAAGCTATGTTAGGGTTATTTTGAGAAAATATATCATTATAACAGGCATTGCATATATATATATACATTCATATTTTTCTTTGGCAATTTTTGGAAGAAAAATTATGTTGAAATGTTAAGAATGTTGGCATTTTGAGATTGATTTTGAAAAAATCATTTTGTGTGGTTAATTTTGTAAAAAAAAAATCCAATTTTTTTTTTTTAAGATTGTATGATTGTATTTACATCATATTATGATTAGATAATTTATTTTGAGAAATATAAAGTTGAATTATTTTTTTATCTTTGATTTTGAAATTTATTTTTGAAAAAAATAAATTGATATTGAGGAATATTGTGTAAATTGTTAAGTTGGGATTATAGAGTTGTTTTAGGATTAAAAACTCTAAAAGTGTTATATTCATGATATTTTATGAACTCTGATATGTTGATGATAAAGTTGTGTTTATTTTTTTGAAAATAAAAAAAGATGTGGAATTTTGAACTCACTACCTTGAAAATGTTACTCTTGAGCATATTTCATAATTTTTGATATAAAGATCATGTGATTAATTAATTTTAGAAAAGTTGTGAAAACTATTATTGGTAGAGAATTTAGGAAAAATATTACCTCTTTAAGTAGCTTTGGTACAAAAAAATGGTTATGTTGAAATATGGTTATGTTTGAGGGATGAGGCATGTGAAGTTAGGTTTGGTATTATAAATTTGAAAATTTTTGAATATAATAAACTTACTAATTTAGTGGATTAAATTAGTTTTGGTTAAAAGGTTATATCTATTATGGTTAAAAGTGTGTTATTGAAATTATACTATAATTTTTGATATAGTAGGATGAAAATGGTAATATTTAATAAGTATGAGATTTGGTGAAAATCATATTGGTTATCTTGGTTGAGGTGAAACAAAAATTGATTGAAGGTTTTGTATGAGTCAAAACAATTGGGAAATTAATAAATAGTTTTAATATTTGGTGTATGCTAATAGTTTATAGATTTGTTTTGAAATGACTAAGTTGGAAGTCTGTTGATTTACATGTGGTAAATACATGAACATTGACATTATTATATTATCTCTTGGGATTGTATTATGGTATTACATTGATAGAGATATGGAATTTGATCACAATGGAGCATTGTGTGGTGGAATTGAAATTGGAACTATTCTAATGCATTGTTACATATTGCATTGCCATTCCATTTCATTGTTATCTCAGATTTGGAATTCAATTGAAAACTATTGTTTTGAGAAAGGAATTGTTTTTAGTGAAACAACATCATTTAGAATTGTTTTGGGTAAATACGTTGGTAAGTCCGGATAGAGGGTGTAGTTTGATATTGGTTAAGTTGGCCTGAGTGTCCATGGTGAAAGACCAGAAATCGTGCGGATAGGTGTCGAGCCTTCCAGTTAATACTGATAAAAATGACAGATTACAGGTGTCGAGCCTTCTAGTTAATACTGGTAAAAATGACAGATTACAGGTGTTGAGCCTTCTAGTTAATACTGGTAAAAATGACAAATTGGTAGTACTTGTATAGTCTACTTTCAAACACTAGCCTAGGGATTACCTGAGTCGTATTTACCATCTTGGAATTTTATCGAAATTGTTGGATTAATGTGTTTTCAAATTGGCATTGTGCATAAGATTTTCAAAAGATGAAAAAAATATTTTGAGCATGACATGGCATATGCATTCATCTCATATGACTGTATAAAATGGATTTGATGAATTGTTTAATTATGTGATTCAATTGATAATAAGATAATTGAATGAATTGAAAAGGATGTCCTGTTGCTATCGAAACATGTTCATTTATTTAAGTTAACTTCTTGTGGTTAATTAAATAAATTGGATTTAAGAGATTATGTAATAAAATCATATGGTTTTGACATGATATGATTTCACGTATATGTATGAGTATTTTGGTATCCGCATTATCTTCTAATGTATTAATAGGGGATTGTTTGGTGAGCTAGTGGTTGCTCACCCCCTGCTTGTACATGTGTACAGGAAATGCTTTTTGAATTTGAAGATCAAACAATGGGTTTTACCATTTCATAAGTGTAATGTAGTGATGGATTCTACTACTTCATTTGTTGTTTAGCTGAGTGCTATTTTTTTTATAAAAAGTACTGTCCTCTCTTTTATTGTAAGTCTCGGTGCATTTCTTTTATTTGTATGTAAATGTCATTGTTGTATAACGAGAGGAATATGTATATTTAATTATTCATCATTTCATCCAAGGATGAAATGTTATTTGTAAATGGACTTAATTAATGAATATTGGTAAGGTTATCCGAGTAATAAAATACGGGGCGTTACACAAAAAGAAATAACAAGCAACCAACAAGTATCTAATCAACAAATGAGGCAACTCGGCATTCCAAAACTATAACCATCATAGCACATAACATACCTAGATGCACTGAGACAATAATGATAAATAAGTTCTGCTCTACCTGCCTTAAGCACGGTAAGCCAATGATATACATTTCCATAATGAAATGCCAATTTACTAGACACCGGCTGGAAGGTAATTGTACATCTGCCAAGTTCTCCAGGTGCTAGCTGGAAGGTACTGGTACCTCTCATTCTAAGCGCGATCAATTCTCCAGGCATTAGTTGGAAGGTAATGGTACCTCTCATGCTCAGCACAGTATACGTTACCAATCATTACTACATGACAAAGTACAACCAACAAGTGTAATGCACACACATAAACTATTCAACCAATTACAACCAACACAAGTGTAATGCATACACAACAATTCAACACAACAATGTCATCCTCCACCGATCACCAAGGACAAAACCTCTAAATGTATGTATTCACCACACGTATTATAATAATTCAACTCTCATGAGATTTTAAATCCAACAACAACAATAGTAAGATAACTAAGGACAAAACCTCCAAATGTATGTATTCAACACACGTATTATAATAATTCAACTCTCATGAGATTTTAAATCCAACCTCAAGTTAATTTCTGAAATTCACATAGTGTTATCATTTCATTCGTCCATTTCAAAAAGCAATTATCTTATTTTCCAAGTTAACATACTCTATCCTTTATTCCAATCTATTCCTTTCATTTCACAAAACTAATTCCATGGATATCAAAGCCATAACCCAACTCAATTTAATATGTTCAATCCAAAATAATTCCAATACCATAGTTAATTCTCAATTTTAGCTATTAACACATTTACACAACCCATAATAACAATTTACAAACATTATTCAAATTTACCCATTTTTAATTCACCAAGGCAAAATATTAAATTAGGGCTTTTCTTCTTTCAACATAAACATACTAGATTACTCCCCAATTAACCCAAACAACAATCAATTTAACAATCTCATTCCCAAACAACAAACCCCAGGTTCCCTTTCATGACTTTCAAAGAAACCCATAATTGATATGAATTTTATGCAATACAAATCTACCACATATCTATCTATAGATGAGGTATTGAAAAAGAATAAGGAAATCCCTACCTCAAGGTTCGAAACTCAAGATTTGAAGCTAAAGATGAAGACGCAACTTGAAATTCCAATGAAATCGCAAAACAATCGGTAGAAGTCTTGATTTATGCTTGCTCTTCAACATCCTTGAAAGATTTTGGGTGAATCTTAGGTAAATAGAAGAGAAATCAAGAGTTTGGAAGGTTAGGGTTTCATTTTGGAGGATGGGAGGAGAAAAGAGAGAAAAAATAGAGTTTTAGGGCCAAAAAGTCACTTTATAATGTCTGTTAGCGACGTGGTCGCTCGAGCGAAGGAAGCTTGGCTCGAGCGTACAAAAGAAGCACTCAGAATTTCTGAAAATTGCGCAGTTCGTTTGAGCGAAGAAAATCTCGCTCGAGCGAGAATGCTTCCAGCACAAAAACGCAAAATTCAAACAGGTATAACTCTCTCATCCGGACTCCGTTTAGGGTCGTTCTTGTATCCAAATTGAAGCCCCGGAAGTAAGCTTTCCAATGGTTCTAGCTTCACATCAAGATTCAAAGTATGGAGAGAGAAATGATGAAAGCATGAAAACTACTCAATAACAATTATTCAAATTTGGAGTTTCTGATTCAATCTCACCCAACCACTATGGTAACACCTTAACCAAGGCTCAAATAACAACTAAGAAGGTTCTCAATCAAGGTAATCAAAGGGTCAAATATAGTTCCATTATAACAGGAAGCACAGAGTGCTACAGAAAGTAATGGAACAAAATAGAACATAAATGCGATCTTTGGCGTTAACACTAACATGGTCTGTTGCTATTGTAATGACAATCTTTGTTGTTGTTTCTTTGCTTGTGGAGCAATCAATTCACCACCTAAGCAATGTAAGTCTAGATTCACTATTGATTTTTTGCCATTTATTATGATTTTTTTTGGAAATTGGACTATTATGTTTCAATTGATACAATTTGTGATATCGACCTAAGCTTTTCTGCATATTTTCATTGCAAAGTTAGTTGAATTTGTTCCACTGCAGTAGCAATAAAATATCAGTATGAATTGCTTTGGGCTTGTTCTGTTGAGCGTATATTTTTTCTTTCATTCTAGTGGTTGCAGAAAACAAATCGAAAACCTTTGTTCGAAGCTGTAGAGAAAATGAAAGAAGGTATTTGGTATAGATTTTTATGTCAATCCTTAAAAAAATTATCAACTTTTCTTGTGTGTATTTTTTGGAATTCTCATCTTGAAGCTGCTATTTTTTGGATTTCTATTTTCAGAATTGATGCTTCTAGGCTTCATATCTCTCATTCTCACTACTACTTCAGGCGTTATATCAAATATTTACATCCCAACATTGTTCTATGAGAGTGTGTTTTCTCCTTGCACCAAATCTGAGGCTCAGGACGTCACTAAAAATAATGTTTCGTAGGGTCGTAAACTTTTGATGGCTTTTGCTCTTCCTCACTCATTTAGGAGAATGTTGAATGAGTTAAATAACAAATCCTGCAAAGAGGCATGTTTCTTATCCAAAATCATGGCATAATATATTGTGTTTTTTTTCCCCCATCTAATGTTTCCATTCAAAAGAGAGAATTTTTCCAACTCATTCTATGGGGCAAAAAAAATAAAATAAAAAATTCCATGGTTCTTCTTCTTTTAAAAATAAAAATAAAATCTTGGGAAAAATATCTTAATAATTCCATTTTGGTTCTCAATTTTTTATTTTCTTTCTAAGTAGTTAAAATTTTGAGCCATTTGTTTGATCTCAAGGTCTCGAGCAATTGCACCGCTTCATCTTCATCATGGCAATCACACATGTATCTTACAGCTGCCTAATAATGTTGCTGGCAATTGTGAAGGTTACATTCTTTTTTGCAATTGCAGTTGCAGTTACTTAGTTGGTAGAAAGATCTCCAAAGTCTCAAGAAAAAAATTATGTACTGTTTTGGTGTCTCCAAAGTCTCAATAAAAATTATGTTTTTCTTTATTGCATGTGTATGTCAATCTACTAGTTCCAAGGAAGCTGTTGCCTTGGATGAATGGTGTGAATTAAATTTATATAACATACTCCCTCCATCTTGAAATAAGTGTCTTGCTTTTATTTTTATTGGTCCCAAATTGAATATATGTCCCAATGGAAAATTCAAAGCAATATTCTTTTGCTTCCCAGTGTTACCAGTTACGGCAAACATGTTACATTACATATGTTATAAAGCAAGCAATTTTGGAAGAGTTTATGCCAAAGAGATGCAGTGACAGTGCTTGGATTTATTGTTGCTTTCATAAGCTTTATGCTTTTTCAAACATAACACTCATTTGGGATGGATATAGCAGAATGATCTGGATTATACCTTCTAGAAAATTGATGATATAGTGATTACTATAGGTCATTTGTAACATTTATTTTTGTGGGTCATGCTACCAATTATACAACACAGACCATGTAAGCTGTGTTAATTGGTCCTTGTATTGTTGATATGGTTTTACTGCTTGCAAATTTGCAGAAAACTGTGTTGAGTAGCTTTTTTCTTCTTCTTGCTCTGCTGGTTTGAGGTTATGCTCTAGTGTTAGTGACATTAAGAGTACATGCTTTACTGAGATTTTTCAAGTTTTTTATATTTACTGTTGTGATTAATCTGCAACACATACATCGTTTCAACTCAACACATACATCCTTTCACATTAAGATGAATAATGTGTTGTTCAGTTTTGTTTATATTAAGTTAAATTTGCCATGTATTTATTACAGAATCGTAGTCAAATTTATGGAAGACAAGGACTTCACAATTATACTTCAATTGAAATGAAACTAAAACACGTGTGTGTTATTTTCTGCTTAATGGTTGTCTTTGTAATAATGTGATCAGATCCATAGTTGGAGGATATGGGAAGTTGAGGCTTATTTGGACCAGCATGAATTATTATCTGATAAGATCTAATGCTTGATTTAATTTACATGATTCTCAGCATTTTCTAGACCCCTATATATATTCTAGCCTTGTTCCGGTGGACTGGTATAGTTCTTTTTATATGCTTTATTTTTAGCTAGAGATGAATTTGTACATTAAAAAGAAAAGAATAGGAAGAGGGAGTGGGAGTGGGAATCTATCAAGTAGAGAGAAGGGAATGCCTAAAGAAAAACATATGAGGTAGCAAAGTGAAAAGAAAGGTAACAGTTGACGTTAGATTACAACAGCCAAAGAGGAAACTCCCAGTTTTTTTTTAAAACTCCAA
The DNA here is from genome assembly GCA_025200525.1 of Camellia lanceoleosa. Lineage (NCBI taxonomy): Eukaryota > Viridiplantae > Streptophyta > Magnoliopsida > Ericales > Theaceae > Camellia > Camellia lanceoleosa. Next base: position 73,269,977 of record CM045769.1, read on the forward strand.
ATTTTTGTTGCCCCAATTAGCAAAAGAGTTGCCTATGAATTAGATTAGCTATAATTTATAAATACAATTCAAGGATGCAATTCTCAACAACACGATATCACGTTTTGATGATAAATGTTTTAAAATTGCCGCAGAAAGGTCAACTGGGAGTTAGGAATCTACATGTGGTTGAGATACCCCAAAAATCTCAGTGAAGATTTTTGGACCTATGTTCTCATATGATGTTCACCTTTTGTTATTGACATAACAGTTGGAAGATGGTATTGAAGACAGTCAAATTATTAAATTGCTCTGTGAATTGTTTTGTGGTTCTCCTTTTTGGGTTTTGAAAGATGGTATTGAAGACAGTAGATCTTTTGAAGAATGAAATTCCATTTGAGGAAGAATCAGTAGTTTTATCTGAAGATGTCAAGAATGGTTTAGTTCTCGTCGACATCATCAATGGCTTCTGCACCATTGGAGGTGGAAATCTGGTCTCTCTCCTCTCCTCTGTCTTTATCTTTTCATTATTACCTAGTTTCAATTATTTTGTAATGGATAAGTTTTTTCTTTACTTCAAATTAATATGGATTATCTGCTAACCCACTTGTACAACAGATTGTTTAAACTTGGCTTAAAAAGCTTTGCGATTTTAAAATCTATTCAAGTTTAGCTTGTTCACAAAACCAGCTAATCTCAAATGAGTTTTTAACATGACACTGATTGTTTGGTTCTCTTCGCGGTCTGAAACCGAGTTGTTATGTTATGATGGTTGAGTTTGTGTTTGGTTGAGTGTTTTTTTCAGGCACCCACAGAGCCCAACAGTCAGATCAATGAAATGATCAATGAATTGGCAAGACTGGCAAAAGTGTTTTGGAACAAGAAATGGCTAGTTCTTGTATTTCTTGATTCCCACTATCCAGGAAAACTCAAACATCTCTATCCTTCCTCCTCATTGCATCATTGGCACTAATGAATCTTAATTTGGTTCCTGGTATAAGTGCACTCTGTTTTCTCTGTTTTTTTTTATGTATTCATTCTATAATTCAATTCCCAGGCTCTCTCTCTCTCTCTCTCTCTCTCTCTCTCTCATGTGCAGCTCTGAAATCGTTGGAGAAGGAACGAAATGTAATGTTAAGGCACAAAGATTGCTATGATGGATATCTAGGTTCAATCGAAATATCGACCCCGGTCTTTCCCTATTGGTTGTTTTATCCGGACTTAGGTTCTGTGGATCCTGTTATTGTATATTTGTTGTTGTCATCCTTTAATTCCTTGTTATTTGAGTTATAGGATGTATTGGGCAGGTTTGTTTCAGGTTGGGAGTGTTTGGGAGCAAAGGGTTGCTGCCCAGAATTTTGGTTCTTCGCTCGAGCGGGGAGTCTGTCGCTCGAGCGAGCTCTTTGCTTTTGGTCCTTCACTCGAGCCAGGGTTTCTTCGCTCGAGCGAGCGACTGTGTCTGGGTATAGAACCTGAGAGCTGTGTTTCTTGGCTCAAGCGAGCTTTCCTTCGCTCGAGCGAGCGAGGTGTATGTTTTCGAGTTCTTCACTCGAGCGAGCATTCTGTCGCTCGAGCGTGCTTCTGGGTTGCAGACCTGAAGCTTCGAGTTTTTGGCTCGAGCGAGACTTTCTTCGCTCGAGCGAGTCTTTCTTGTGTCTGATATAAATACGCAGCAACGGTTTTAAATACATTTTTTCATCATCTTTCTGGTTTCAAAACCCTAGGTCCGTGTTCTCTCTCCCTCCACTCACCTTCTCTCTTAGGTTTCATCTATTTTTAGGGTGTTTCTACCCTAGGTTCTTTGTTAAAAAGGTAGAGGGTTGCGAGGGCTTTGTTTTAATCTGAGAGTTTGGCAGTTTTGAGCACTTTGGATTTTCGTCATCATCTCCATTTGAGTTCTTCACTTCGAGGTAGGGATACCCTACTCCATCTTATAGGTTTTGTCCTAAGTTTTGGTTATTTTGATATGTTGGTGTCGTTTGGTAATTTTGGGAAAAACTAGGGTTTGTATTATAATTTGGGAAAATTGTGGAATTAAGTTTAATTCATGAAATTGGGGAACTATGGAATTAAATGGTGTAGTTGGATAGTTTAATCACTCACCTATGAAAATGTTGAGATTATATTTGTTGATACATTTATTTCCTGTTTAGAAATAACTGTTTTGGGCTATCGGTGTAGGATAGTCGTGATTATTGTAGACATTGCATGTTGATTAGGGAAAACTGAAACTAATCACATTGAATGAGTCATTAAATATGACAGTTGAATTAATACAGCAAATACGTGTGTTAATTGAATATTGTATATGACAAGTGTTAAATACATCTTATATGCATATTGTTTGGGACGAGATAGGGGATGTACTCCATGGTTTGAGGGAAGATAGGGGATGGACTCTCAAACCTGTTTAGGAGGAGAAAGGGGATGGACTCCATTAGTACAACAAATATATGTACTTATTGATTTATGGAAGTGTTTCAGTATGAGCGTTAGTCTCATTTGAATTGTTGATATTGGAAGTAAGGTTAATGTGAGATGTAGTCTCATTTTGTAGTTTGGCCAGGTTCTGAGCCATGTCTGTATAAATGGAAAGTTGAAAAACATGTCATGGACATTATTGTCATGAAACTGTATAGTGATATAATCGATTTATAAGTGTTAACCATCTATCGAATGCTATTGCTTTAGTCAATTCTTATATTTGGTTTAGTATATTTCTGTTGGGCTATGGCTCACCCTATACGGGAACATCATTTTCAAGTCCAGGTGATATGCTACCTCCAAGGACTTAACTTGGAAGGATTCGGATTTGAAGACATGTTTTTAGTTAGTTGTTATTTGATTATACATGTAAACTCAAGCCAAGGGCTTAATTTGTAGTTGAGTTAGTACTCATATTTTGTGTCCAAGTGTTGGCTTGGAAAACTGTAAGCCCGTAGGGCATTTACTTTTGATGTTACATGTGATGTCTTTCAATAAGAATACTCTGATGAATGGAATAACGTTTTGTTTTCTTATATCAATGCATGACAATATTGTGTATGTTGTGGGTTTATTTTGAGGGCATTACAATGGAAGTGGATGGTTCTAATGTGTTTGTGGATTGGGTGAAAAATAACCAGATTAAAGCTGTAAGTATATATTTGCTATTAGTAGATGGATATAGATATTCCCATCAATCCTCAATCACTTTCACTTTGCATTATATCCAAACAACTTGTCCAATTCTCATAGATGTCTTATTTTGTTTTAAGTGCAGGCATTTGGAGTACCACCTTAGCAGCCATGGCAGAGTGAACTTAATATCATGAAGTAGTAGTAGTGTGTCACGATCTGCTAATGTCTGTAAACTTTTTTAATTTTTTGTTATGTCATAAATTTCCATTGGTCAAATTTGTATTTTTCTAAAAATATTTATGGCTTAATTCGTTCCAATTTATTTTGAATGTTAAAGGTGATCAAATGTTTGAGTTATTGTGAATTGTGTAATTTGAATTTTGCTTTTGTTTGTTTTTTTCTTTATCTTTTATTTATTTATTTATTTATTTATTTATTTATTGAGGAAGGAATTTGACGTACATGGGCCAATAGGAGCTTTGGCTCACCACTTATGGCCCAATCCATGAATCAAATACCAAAGCCCAACTTTCTTGGAACCTAACGCTACACCAAGAACCAATGGCATCTAGACACTTGTCAAGAGTAGAACCAGCCACATCAGCAGACAAAGATCCTGCAGAGTTATTGCACCACACATCAGTCATTAATGAGTTCCCCTGCAGCATTCATTACGATAACCCCTTCACGTCAGAACAAAACAGCCTCACCACAAACAAGGCATGCTAGAACATAGACTTTCGGCCAACATGACAGCTCGGAGTGGACAAGAAAATGATGAACAAAGGATATAAGCAGGCTTCTAAGACAGAGAAGGTTAAGTTCTCTATCACCACCCTATCTCTACATTCCATCACTCTCACTTCTCTAACTTGCTCGTCGGAGGGTTCGCTGGGGGACTCCCCGTTCCCCGTTGAACTCTTGTGCAGGTTTCTCAGTGAGCCAAGGATCGGACAATCGTGTAGAAAGCCTGGATCAGCCCAACCCATTGCCTAGAAACAAGTAACATCATCAGTTGGCGCCGTCTATGGGAATCTTTTTGCTCCGTGTGGCAATTGTGCTCATTGTCGCCGGAGACCCATTCTCGATAATCCTCTCCTGCCACCCACCAAGGTGGATGGTCACAACTAGATCCAAGGCTTCTCAACACAACGTTGCCGACCCCCGAGCTGACCCTCCTAACCCAAACAACCCACTGCAGTATTTCACAGAACTCACCAATAGCATTAACCGCCTAGTCGAACAAAACCAAGCCCTGATCAATGCTTTGCTTCAACGAGACCTTCCTATGCCTCCTCCACCACCTCAAGATATCCCATCCAATTGAGAATGAGGCCCGAGCCATCCCATCCAACAATCCCACCCATCTAACTTGGAGAGCTTGCGACCCCCTCCCCTAGATATGAACCCGCCACCTCGGGCCCCACATCTATCGGTCCAAGCACCTGCCCCCAAAGAAGAGGCCAGCAGTGTCTAGCCTCCATTGCATTCCGATGGCGACAACATTCCTCTTTGGGATGTAGAAATCCGAGCCATGAAACTCCAGCTTCAAGGAGTCATGCAGAACATACAAAATAAACCCTCCACCACAGCCAATTCACCATTTGTTGCCTCCATTAGGGATAAACCCCTACCTCCTAAGTTCAAAATGCCCTTGATCGACTCTTTCGATGGTACCACGGACCCAGACGACCACTTGGAGACTTACAGGACCCTCATGGTCCTCCATGCATTCCCTGATGAGATCATGTATCGGGCTTTCCCAGTAACACTTAAGGGGTTGGCCCGACGCCACTTCATTGGTGCCCGGCGCTAGCTGCGTTCGGCAACTCAACTCCTGAACATCCATCAGTCGGAGGGGGAGTTGCTGCGCAGCTTCGTCACCCATTTCAACACCAAAGCCTTGCAGGTGGCAGAAAACGATGACAAGGTCATTCTCACGGCTTTCATGGCCGGTCTACGATCATCCAATTTTCTTTTTTCCCTCTCCAAAAACCCTCCAACCTCCATGGAAACCCTCATCTCCAAAGCCCAAAAATACATGAACGCCGAAGATTCCCTAGCCGCCCGACAAGATTCCACAACCAAAAACCCGACCCCCAGAGAAAAGAAAAAGGACTCTAAAACCAAAACCACCCAGTACACACAACAAACACCTCAGTATACCGACTGACCTGCTCGAGCAGACCGGTCGGCACCTACCCGACCGCCCGGCCGTTCGAGCGGTACACTCCCCTCAATTCCCCCATGGAACAAGTCTTGAACCAGATCCAACAAGATTATCCCCTGAAATGGCCCCAACAATCGTAATCTCCTTCCAACCGGCGAGACCAGTCCAAATACTGTCGTTTCCATCAGGACCACGACCATAATACCGACGAATGTGTTAACCTTAAAGACCAGGTCGAGAGCTTGATACGCCAGGGGCATCTCAGTCGGTTCACGGCAGCCCACCCTCAGCAATGGCTGAGAACCGAACCTACCAGAAACAACCACCGACACACCGTCTCGGCAACTCGCACAACCTAACCAAAGCAATGATCGACCTGCACAATAACCCCAAACACAAGGCAACCCTACTTCAAGTTGGAGAAATCAGAGTTATTGCCGGCGGGCTTGCATCTGGGGGACCATCCTGTTCAGCCCAACGAGCAGAACTCAGAAAAATTAGGTAGGGCTCCGATAAAGAAGTCGCGACGTTGGACCACCCCTTCAAACACCCCAAGCAGTGGATGGAGCCCATCACCTTTACGTTGGCCGATTGCACAGGCATACGTTACACCCATGATGACCCCCTCGTCATCTCTGCTTTCCTGTCCAATTACAAAGTCAGATAGGTGCTTGTCGACAACGATAGCTCTTCAGACATCATTTTCCTAAACACCTATCACCAGCTCAAGGTCGGAGAAGAAAGTTTGTCCCCTCTCCAAACCCCATTGGTCAGTTTCACTGGGGATAGAGTGACCTCCATAGGCTCCATTAATCTCCCCATCACCATCGGAGAGTACCCACGACAGACCACTAAGTTACTCACTTTCCTCGTCATCGACTGTCCCTCTGCTTATAACATCATCCTCAGCCGCACCGCCCTTAACGCTTTTCAAGCTGTCACATCCATGTACCATTTGGCCATGAAATTTCCTACCGACCTTGGAGTTGGCACCATGAAGGGGAGAGCAGACTGTGGCCAGAGAATGCTACATCGCTTCACTCAAAGAGGTCAAGCTGAAGGAGACTATGATCATCGAAGGACTCGACGTCACAGACGAAGACAAGTTAGTAAGAGGGGAACCAGTGTTAGAACTTGATGAAGTCCCCATCGACCCCACCAACCCAACAAAAACAGCCAAGATCGGCAACCAACTATCCCCCCAAGCCAAGGCCAATCTTACAACCCTCCTGACCGAGCACAATGATGTGCTTTCCTGGACCCATTTCGACATGCCGGGTATCGATCCCTCCTTCATCACTCATCATCTCAGCGTCGAGCCCCATTTCCGACCCTTCCACCAGAAGCAGCTCATCTTTCACTCGGAACGCAACGCTCTTATTGCTTCTGAGGTAGATAAGCTATTGAAGGCACAGTTTGTCAAGAGCGTGGACTACCCCAGATGGCTGTCAAATATGGTCTTGGTCCATAAAAAAAAACGGTAAATGGTGACTCTGTGTCGACTACTCTGACCTCAACCGAGCTTGCCCCAAAGATAGTTATCCCCTTCCTCGCATAGATCTGCTTGTCGACGCCACCGCTGGACATCAAATGCTCAGTTTCGTGGTCGCCTTCTCTGGCTACAATCAAATTCTGATGCACCCATCTGACCAGGAACACACCTCCTTCATAACTGACTGGGGAACCTACCACTATCGTGTCGTGCCATTTGGGTTGAAAAATGCCGGAGCAACTTACCAACGGTTAGTCAGTGCCATTTTTCATCACCAGATAGGTCGAAACATGGAAGTGTACGTCGATGACATGCTTGTCAAGATCAAACTCTCCTCTGGTCATATGGAAAACTTGCAGGAGACCTTCGACACCCTACAAAAGTATCAAATGAAGCTGAATCCGGAGAAATGCGCCTTCGGCATCAGATCTGGGAAATTCTTGGGTTTCATGGTCAGTTAATGGGCTATCGAGGCTAACCCTGAAAAGATCAAGGCCCTGATAGAAATGTAGTCACCTAGAATGGTTAAAGAGGTTCAAAGGCTTACAGGCAAAGTCGCCGCCCTCAACCATTTTATTTCCCGCGCAACAAACAAGTGCCTCCCATTTTTTAAAGTCCTTCGGCAAGCTTTTGAGTGGACGACCGAATCCGAAGAGGCCTTTCAACAATTGAAGCAGTGCATGGCTAACCCTCCCTTACTCTCTCAAGCGCTCATGGGTGAGCCCCTTTTTCTTTACTTAGCCATATCGAACACTGCAGTCAGTGCGGCCCTCATCAGGGAGGACGACTCAGTCCAGCGTCTGGTTTATTACATTAGACGGGCTCTCAGGGGAGCAGAACAGAACTACATGTTGTTGGAGAAAATGGCCCTGGCCTTGATCGTAGCCTCAAGATGACTCCGACCTTACTTCCAAGCTCACTCCATAGTGGTCCTCACTGACCAACCTTTGAAGAAGATAATGCAACAACCAGAGTTGTGCGGTAGACTTATGCAATGGCCTGTCAAGCTCAGCCAATTTGAAATCTCCTACCGACCTCGAACAATGATCAAAAGACAGGCTGTCGCCGATTTTATCTTAGAATTCACCAATCCCACTCCAACCACGCCCCCCCTGCCCAAGCAATTCAACACTGAGATAGAAGATCCCCACTCTTGGACCATCAATGTTGATGGATCATTCTGCAAGGAAGGCAGTAGGGCCAATCTCATCCTCACCGCCCCCGAAGGTGGTTATTTCAAGTGTGCTCTCCGTTTCTTGTTCAACGCAAGCAATAATGAGGCCGAATATGAGGCCTTGATAGTAGGTCTTCGCCTAGCCAAAGACATTGGTGTAAGCCATATCTAGGTATTCAGTGATCCTCAACTGATCGTCGGACAAATCACGGGGGAATTCAACTCAAAAGAAGACACAATGCGAGCTTACAGGGATATTGGACTCCCCCTTGTTCGCCTTTTCAACACTTTCCACATCAAACACATCCCTCGGTCAGAAAACTTCAAGGTAGATGAAATGGCTCAATTAGCTTCGGCCGACTAGTTGGACCTCAGCCGTGGCGTCCGCCTTGAATACCTGGCCCACCCAGCTATTTTGCCAAACCAGCAGGAGATCCACTTCCTCCAAAATGAACCTATCCTATTGGCGGCGGACATCCTTCTGTTTTTGACAAGTGGGGAGTTGCCATATGACAAATAGTAGGCCGCCAAAGTCAGGGCTCGGTCGTCCAATTACATTCTCGTCAGTGGCCTCCTGTACAAATGTGGGTTTTCACGACCATACCTAAGATGCCTCAATCATGCTTAAGCGACCTATGTGATGAGGAAAATCCACGAGGGTGTATGCGGTAATCATTCGGGTGCCAGGTCACTAGCTCATAAAATACTTTGCACCGGTTACTTCTAGCCTACTCTCAACCAAGATGCCACTGAATTCGTGCTTAAGTGTGATAAATGCCAATGCTTTGCCAACATCCCCCATGCTCCTCCTACAGAGCTGATCACACTTTGCAGTCCCTATCCATTCGCTAAATGGGGGATCGACTTAGTTGGCCCATTGCCCACTGATAGGGGCCAAACCAAGTTTGCTATCGTCGCCATTGATTACGTCACTAAATGGGTAGAAGCGGAACCCCTCGCCACAATCACCGAACAGAACACAACCAGATTCATCTGGCAGTCGATTGTATACCGATTTGGAATCCCTCAAGCCATCATCTCAGACAATGGCAAGCAATTCGACAATGCCAAGTTCAAGAAATTCTGTGCAGAGCTTCACATTCAGCCATGTTTCTTTTCCCCAGGTCATCCCCAAGCCAATGCGCAAGTTGAGGTTACCAACCGTTCTCTCATGAAGATCATCAAAACTAAGTTGGAAGCGGCTAAGGGACTCTGGGCTGAGGAATTACCAAACGTACTCTAGGCTTACTGCACTACTGCCCAAAACCCCACTGGGGAGACCCCCTTTCGCTTAACATATGGCGCTGAGGCGATCATCCCAGTGGAAATCGACCTGCCAACCCCGAGGGTTTTGCACCCAAATCCAGAACTAACCGACGAATTGCGTTGGGCTGACTTAGACCTGATTGAAGAGCTCCGAGAGACCACTGCTATCAGATGGGCCTCATACCAACAGAAAATGAGAATGCACTACAACCGCGAAGTCTGACTGAGGGAGTTCGCCGTTGGGGACCTAGTTTTGCGTGAAGCAACTCTTGCCACCAAAAATCTTGTCTAGGGCAAGCTGGCAGCCAAGTGGGAAGGACCTTACGTTGTTAAGACCAGACCTCACCTGGGCACTTACCGACTCCAGGATATGGAAGACTGAGACCTCCCCTACATGTGGAACGCCAAGCACTTGAAACGTTATTTCCAGTAAAGTGTCATGTTCTATTTTTGTATTTATCAATTCATGTATGTTCTTTTTGAAAATCTACACACTTGGTTGTTTTTGTCCTTTACATACATGGTGTAAATTTGTGATCAATAGGCTACGCCTTAAATGACAATGATTTCATATATCCGTTATATGCGTTGTGTTCCAATAACGACTTGTGAAACTGAGTTACTTGTAGCCTCAGCCAGACTGAGCACGAAAAGCTTCGCCAGACTGAGTTAATTAAAGCCTCAACCAGACTGAGCACGAAGAGCTCGGCCAGACTGAGCTAATTAAAGCCTCAACCAGACTAATCACGAAGCGCTCAGCCATAATGAGTTAATTAAAGCCTCAGCCAGACTGAGCACGAAGGGCTCAGCCAAACTGAGTTAATTAAAGCCTTAACCAGACTGAGCACGAAGAGCTCAGCCAAACTGAGTTAATTAAAGCCTCAGTTAGACTGAGCACGAAGAGCTCGCCCAAGAGGAGTTAATTAAAGCCCCAGCCACACTAAGAATGAATGAAGAATTCAGTCAGTCCATTTTCATAATTTCATGTTATAGCGCGGTTGCCATACTTAGTTAAAATCCAGGTCCATATTACGACATTTTTTAACATTCTTTACATTTTTACTTCTACATTTTTGATTTAGTTATAATCCAGGTCTATAGTCATCCAAGCCAATCTTTCATTTTTAACACTTTTAACATTTTCATGTATGCCCATTTTCAACGTTTTTTGCATCATGGTTTTCTCGCAAGTCAAGTTGGCTGCCCATTTCCAAACTTTTTACATCACAATTCATGCACAAGTCTTACTTTCACACCCATTTTTTTATTGAATTCTGCTCTGTCATTTTCATTATTTTCAAATTTAACACTCACAAGAAATAACGACAACAGTACGACAAAGGAAACCTCGTTGTTTTATTTACAAACTTACACTACAGAAAAAACACAAACAAACAAAACACACAAACACAAAAATTTTACATAGATCACTCTTTCTCACTGGAGGCCAGATCTTCCTCCTCAATTCCCTCATCCAGGGGGGTTTGGGCAATGTCGTCTTCACCTACCTTCACGTGGCTGAAGTCCACGTCTGGGAACAGCTCTTCTGGTTTATGTTTGAAGGTCAACCAACCACTGTCCCAGAATTCAGCCATTTCATGCTTGTAGAAGTCCGACCGCTGGAAGCTCTAGATTACTTCCTCTTCACTCCTATCCCCAGCGGCCGCTCCCGATGGCCCAGCTCCCTCATCCCCCTCTTTTGCTAAGCTCCTGGTGACCGCAACATCAATGGTCATTTGGAATTCGGCGGACCCCTTGAATTGCTCTACCGCCACCATGCACAAGTCAGGGTACGCCTCCATCTCAGATGCCAACTTAGCCCTTTTTTCATCGAGGGCCTTCTCCAACTCCGCTATTCGACGGTCTACTTCTTCCTTATCTTTAATTGACTGGTCGCACAGTTCCTCATTATTGGTGCAGGGCTCCTTCCACCTCTCATTGGCAGTGGTGCAAGCTTGTTGGACCAGCTCTAGCAGCTTCTTCTCCCTCGCCATCTCGAACTCTAGTGATACCATCTTGCGGCGTTCCACTTCCAGCTCTGACTTGGTTACGAGGAGCTCGGCACCAACTCGGTCTGTTGAGTAGCCCTGCACCAACGCCAATACTTCCATGTCCTTCGCCCTCGGCCCATACTCCAACCCCTTGGCACAGGTAACTCCGAGCAGCTTTCTTCCAGCTCGCTGTCTCCTCTATTAGTTTCTGCAGCTGCCCTTTCACCCCTTCCAGCTGAATCCTCAATAGCTCTACATCCATCTTCCCACGCGCTGCTTTATTCAACGGGGTAGCTGCCAAGGTCGCTGCCTCCATCTGGGCCGAGCATAACCCTCTCAGGAGGTCAGCCTTCCCCAATTGTGACATCGACCGCATGACAGCGTCCTCCAGCACCCCAACCAGGCGGTCGGTTGCCACCCTGGCTTTCCTCCTTTCGTCATCCGAGCGACCTGCCAGAGCATGCGTGTGGTACAACGCGGTCGTCTGCGCAGCACTCATCCCTGGCGTGCTACTCTCAGTCTTCCCTTCACTAGGACTAGGGGTTACTTCACTTGGACCCAAGTTTTCTTTTAACACTTAGGCATTGGGACCCTCGCCTTCTTTCACTATCACCACTTCAGTACTTGGACCCAAGTGTTCTTTCAACAATTGGGCCCCTGGACCCTCATCCTCTTTTACCACTGGGGAGACCTCCCCTTCTGGAGTTGCCTCCATCCCTCCCTCCTTCACCTTCTCCACCATAGTGGCGTCCTCCCTCCCAACCTTCATCTTTTTCAAGACAGGGGTGCTTTTTCCCCACACTACAGCCACCCTCTTCTTCTTTGTCTTCTTCAGCACTGCCTCCACCTCTTGCATACTCCTCTCCTTCAACGGGTCTACTGGGGGCGGCAGTGGGGCAAAACCAGTTAAGTCTTTTTCTCCTAGCGGTTTAGGGCGCGGTCGGACCCGCTCCCTCATCACCAACTTAGGAGTGGCCCTGTAGCTCGACTTTTCGCGCACCCTTTCGGAAAGATAAAATAGCCCTTACAGTTCGGACTCCACTTGTGTGGGTTCTGAATCTGATTTCACAAGTGCAATGTGAAACAGTGGAAACACAAAAAGAGTCCAAATCCGGCAATTGTTTTTGGAAAATCGATGTTTAAATCAAATGCCAAAAATGGACTACTTTGCCAGTTTCAGAGTCGCTACCTAAATATTTATGAGAAATTTATAAAACTCATGAATTGTGCCAAAGGCCATTAGTCCGTCGTTACCAAAGTGTCTTGGTTCGGGAACTTAGGCATGAGAAGGGAAGGTCAATAATGAGCACCCACTCACCCGATTAAAAGACTGGCCTCTACTAAACCATGATATGAATTTTATTTTCTGCATATGTTCATATTCTGATTATTTTAGTAAACCTTAAAATTTACTATGTGAAGCATACAAGTATAGACTAGTTTTCTCAAATTGGAAAAATTCAATTTCATGTTGTGTTTCGAAAAAGGGTTTGAATTTGCCACCTCAAGTGGGCTTACAGTTTGTGAATTTGCCACCACAAAATGGGGTTAAACGTACATTCATCGAATTATTCCAATTTAAGTACCAAGCCTTCATCCACAGGTATTCAAACAGTTTATCAGTTAAGCAATTAGTCTTACGGTAGGATGCCAAATATAATAAGAAAATTACACACAAATGGGATGCTAAAGCATAAAAACTCACAGATTTACCGACGTCCCTTGAACAGCACAAAACAAAGTTAGCAAAATATATATGATCTTATATATAAAATCCTAATGCAATACATACACAAAAAATGCTTCTAAAGATCCGACTTCTAGAATATGACATGTGAATCATCTCAAAACATGCGATAGTGCACAAAAATCATATAATATCAATTCAATCACAAAGATGCAAATTTAGCCAGATCAAGATGCATGAAACATGGATGCAAAGCATGAATATGCATGGCATGTTAGATATATACATATGTTTAATTAGGGAAAGCGATTAAAGAATGGGACAGAAAGAAGCGGGGTGGGGGATTATTACAACACTTTAAATATTACAAATCTAAGGGAGATGAATAAAATAAAAATCTCACAAACACTCAAAATAAAAATAAAATAAAGCATTTCATCACTAGCATATTCATCAACTAGCAAAGATCCATATGTCTTCAATCTCACAGGCCTGCACACCTCAGCCCATGTCAATTCATCTTCAATGGAGGCCCCACTCATGTTCTAGTGGGGGGGTTACGTCCAACAAATTCTCTCATTCTCCGCTGCTTCGGATCTACTGGTATGGTGAGTCCTCCATTAGCCAAACAATCCACACATCCATTTTCTTCGCGAAAGATATGGTTAATCCTTACAACCCTAGCTGCTTCCATGAGGATCCAGCTCTCTTCATGTCAACCCCTGACTATGTTGAATTCAAATGGATCCTTGCAAACACCATAAAAAAATTACACAAGTTCTACAACGAGGGCTGATGCACCTCCTCCACCATTGCAAACACCGCCAACACCATATTTTCCATTCTTCTGCTTCAATACCCCCAAAAGTGTGACCAAGATACAGGCTCCACTGTAACCGAGAGGACGACCCAAAGATACAGCTCCACCGTGCACATTAACTTTTCCTGGATCAAGTCCTAGCAATTTCATATTTGCAAGAGACACAACTGCGAAGGCTTCATTTATTTCATAGTAATCAACTTGAGAAGCCTCCAAACCAGCATTTGAAATAGCTTTTGGTATTGCAAGGGCTGGAGCAGTTGTAAACAATTCTGGTGCCTGTGCAACATCGGCATATCCTGTAATCTTTGCAATCACTTGCAACCCAAGCTTAAGTGCCTTCTCTCTACTCACTAAGACTAATGCATCAGCACCATCACTAATGCTAGAAGCATTGCCAGCAGTGACAGAACCTCCATTCTCCTTGAAACTCGGTCGGAGCTTCCTCAACTTAGCAGCGTCAAACTTTCCTAGACCTTCATCCTTATCAACAATTGTTGATGGTTTTCCTCTTCCTCCAGAAACCTCAACCGGAACTATTTTCCATGCAAAGGCACCACCATTTTGAGCCGCAATACCACGCTCAAAGCTCTGAACAGCATAATCATCCTGCTCTTCTCTTGTTACTGTATGTTGTTCTGCACATAATTCAGCACAAACCCCCATTCCATAATCATTATAAACATCCCACAATCCATCTTTGAGCATACCATCAACAACAGAATCGTGTCCAAGTGATGGATCAACATCTCTTGGCTTTATTCAATCTGCTGCCGCCGCTGGAGCCATGATGATAAATACGAATCAATATCTCTCTGATTGCGATACAGCAGAATCAACAATAGTGAAGAGTGCAGTGAGAGAGAGAGAGAGAGAGAGAGAGAGACCATGAGATGGGTCTGTGGGTGTGTCTTTCTTTTTGTTTTCTTTGAGCGAGAGACAGATCAACCCCGAGTAAGTGTGAGTTGTTGTCTCTTTTTCATCCCGTTTGTGCTGTGTGTGCAACTGTGTATGAGTATGGCAGTGTGCGTTGGGTGTATGAAGCTCTATGAGAGAGAGAAAGAGAGAGTGAGAGAGCTGGGTTTTTTTGTGTGTGCCGTCCCCGAAGCTCAGTGTGTCCCTGCTCTCTCTGTGCTGTGTGTCTCCCCCTCTCTCCGTATGCACGTTCCTGATCTGTGTGTATGAATGAGTGTATGTGTGTGCCGTGTGTGTGTGCCGTGTGCATGTGTCTTTTTTATTTTTTATTTTTCTTCCCTGCCGAGCCAGCCCTCTCCTTACTTTCTAAACAAATCTTCTCTTTCTCCTTTCTACCAAATATTCTCTCTACCCACTAAAACATAATTAGCCTCATTCCCCCCACAAACATCATCATCTCTTGAGGGCCTTCTCCTATCTTTTTTTTTATTATTTTATTATCATCTATCCCAGCAAACATCATCATCATATAGTATATTCCCACCTTTTTTTTTCATATATAATAAACATACAAATTAAATCCTAATTGAATCCAGCAGCCGACCTTCCTTTCTTTTCTCTCTCTTTTTTTTTTAAATATTATTTTCTCTTTTTTTTATATTTTGTTTTTTTATTAGTTTCTATTCCTAAAATACACCACCTCAAAATATGTACACACACATCAAATTATATAACAATATATAAAATTATAAAATACTACAAATTAATCAAATATTAGTGATATAAAATAATTTGGCCAAAATGGGTGCGGTTTGGGATTAAATCTTCAATTTGATTTTTCGGCCGAGAAATTCATAAAATAGTGCATTCCAATTTTCATCAACGGGTATTCAAAAGAAAGTGCCAAAGTCTTAGAGCTGGTCAAAATAGGGTGTCTACAGTTGCCCCTCTTTGACAGAGCTCGAAGTCATTTCATGGCGTGAGTAAATGTCAAAGCCCGAAGACGACCCTTTTGACAAGGCCGTAAGACTTGGGCAATCAAACAAGATGCAATGCATGTGGTTGAACCCGAAGGTTACCTACGTATCCCATTGCAAGGAATCAAACCAGTATAGTTCAGGGGCAAGATGCAAATGATATGTAGGAAGATTTTGAGAATTGGACTTATACGCTGCACGAAGCCGAGTAAATCAACAACCGAATGCGTCTCACGCGAAAGGAGGAAATGTGGTGTAAACAACAGGCGCACCTGATGCTTTTAACCGATTTGCAATCCTAACGCGTCTCACTCGAAAGGAGAAAGTGAACTTGAGATCCAAACGTGTCTCACACGCGACATGAGGAATGTGAACTTGAGATCTAAACGCGTCTCACGCGAGAGGAGTATAGTGAACTTGAGATCCAAATGCATCTCACGCGAGAGGAGGAAGTGAACTTGAGATCCAAACGCGTCTCACGCGAGAGCAGTATAGTGAACTTGAGATCCAAACACGTCTCATGCGAGAGGAGTATAGTGAACTTGAGATCCAAACGCGTCTCACGCGAGTAGAGTATAGTGAACTTGAGATCCAAATGTGTCTCACGCGAGAGGAGTATAGTGAACTTGAGATCCAAACGCGTCTCACGCGAGAGGAGGAATGTGAATTTGAGATCCAAACGCGTTTTACGCGAGAGGAGTATAGTGAACTTGAGATCCAAACGCGTCTCACGCGAGAGAAGGAAGTAAACTTGAGATCCAAATGCGTCTCACACGAGAGGAGTATAGTGAACTTGAGATCCAAACGTATCTCACGCGAGAGGAGGAATGTGAACTAGAGATCCAAAACGCGTCTCACGCGAGAGGAGTACAGTGAACTTGAGATCCAAACGCGTCCCACGCGAGAGGAGGAAAGTGAACTTGAGATCCAAACACATCTCATGCGAGAGGAGGAAAGTTTACTTGAGATGCAAATACGTCTCACGTGAGATAAGTATAGTGAACTTGAGATCCAAACGCTTCTCACGCGCGAGGAGTATAGTGAACTTCATATCCAAACGCGTCTCACGCGAGAGAAGTATAATGAACTTGAGATCCAAACGCGTCTCACACGAGAGGATGAAAGTGAACTTGAGATCCAAACACGTCTCACGCGAGAGGAGTATAATGAATTGGAGATCCAAATGCGTCTCACGCGAGAGGAAGAAAGTGAACTAATCCAAACACGTCTCACGCGAGAGGATGACTAGTGAATATATCCAAACACGTCTCACACGAGAGGAGGAAGGTGAAATTATGATCTAAACGCGTCTCACGCGAGAGGATAAAGTGAAATTAAGATCCAAATGCCTCTTACGCGAAAGAAGAAATAGTGAAGAAAATCCGAACGCGATTTACGCCAAAGGAGAAATGGTGGCATAAACCAACAGACGTACCCAACCGTATCTCATACGAAGAGGGACCGGGGAAAAGGTTTTGACCGGGTAAACATCACATCCTAACACATTTAACGTGAAAGGAGCAAAGGTAAATTCGAAGTCCAATCGCGTCTCACGCGAGTGGAAAAACTGGTAGAATGATTTCTTGCTGATAAGGGGTAATCTCTACATGTAGAAGTCACAAATGCCCCTTTTCTTCCTGATCATATTCACAACTTTTCCTATTCTCCAACGGGGTGACAGACTAGGTTGATTTAGTATCCAAAATTGAGGCGTATGCACGCTACCTCAATCTATGGAGCTGCCATACAGATTTCAAGCCGGGGATACACCCCTGGGTATTGAAACCAGACTTTAGTCTCAGAAATTCCAAACATTTTACATTCTAGGCATCGCCATTCGAACTCTAGTTTCTACCATCACAGTTGGTCTCCTAGGAACTCATTGCAATCACAGGTAGGTGGCTATACTAGACCACCTGAATTCGTTCGAGCACAACAAACACCAAAGGAATTGCACCTCTAGAGGATTTAAGGTCTCCTAGACCATTGAAGTCGTTCGGGCACGACAAACACCAAAGGAATTGCACCTTCAGAGGACTTAAGGTCTCCTAGACCCGAAAAAGAACACCAGGCGCACCTGCTATTTTTAACCGATTGGGTGGTGTGAACAGACAGGCGCACCTGCTGTGTTTTAACCGATTTGGGTGGTGTGAATAGATAGGCGTACCTATTGTTGTTAACCGATTGAATGGCCACGGATGCCGCTTTACTTCGTAATCATATTTACAGCTTTTTCTATTCTCGAACGGGGTAACAGACTAGGTTGGTTCAGTATCCAAGATTGAGGCGCATACAAGCTACCTCAACCTATGGGGCTGCCATACAGATTTTAAGCCGAGGATACACCCCTGGGTATTTAAACCAGACTTTAGTCTCGGAAATTCTAAACCTTTGCATTCTAGGCATTTCCATTCGAACTCTAATTTTCACCGTCGCAGTTGGTCTCCTAGGAACTCATTGCAAACACAACCAGGATAATACACACAGATATTTACATATAAATACACATAGATATTTACATACAGACAAAATATAGACATATACACAGATATATATGGTATATACGACACAGATATATACAGACCTATACACAGACATATATAGTATATACACAAGTGGGGAATATTCCGGTTGTAGCTGTCAGCGAGAAGATGTCATTACCGAGACGGCATATTCCGCTTGTTGACGTCAACGTACATACGCAAAACAAGCAAAAAGAAACGAAAATCACGAAATGCATGGATACGGGGTTCGAACCCCTGACCTCAGGCTTGGCCTCCGAGTCCTCAACCACTGAGCCATGCCACTCTTGTGACAAAATATACAAACAAATATATATATATAGATATATATATATATATTATACAAGACATATATATACATAAAACCAAAACAAACCAAAAGAAACACTCGATGTGGGGTTCAAACCCCTAACGTCGGGCTCAGCCTTTCAGCCTTTAACCATTGAGCCACACCACTGAACCCAAGCCACTCATATGACCAAATGTTCCAACAAATATCTATATCGGTATATAAGACATATATATACATAAAACCAAAACAAAATAAAAGAAACACTCGATGTGGGGTTCGAACCCCTGACGTCGGGCTTAGGCTCTCCGAATCCTCAACCCACTGGGCCAAACCATTAAACCCAAGCCACACCTGTGACCCAAATGTTCAAACAAATAAATATATTACATAGTTATACAATATATATACATATATGCATACACATACATTCACGCGTTTCTCCCTTTTTTTTTTGGGCATCCACGCCTGACACGCGGCCTGCTTTTGCGTCACTGGCCAACAAAAGCAGGCCGCCTCGATGTAAGCTCGCCTCGGCTCTCTCCCTCTGTTTGTCTTTCTCTCTTGTCTTCTTCTTCTCTTTAGCCTTCTTCTTAATCAGTCTTCTTCGTCTTCATCTTCACCATTCTCTTCCATCTCCTTCATCTTCATCACTCTCTTATACTTCTTTATCACTCACCATTCTCCTTCTTCATCACTCACCTCTGTTTCTTTTACCTCATTGAGAGACAAACTTCTTCATCAAGAAACAGAATGGAGAAGGTCAAACCTCAGTCTATTCTCTATTCTAACTCTGCAACTCATTTCTTTTCTTTTACAACTCCCACCTCCAACACATTGCTTCCTCGTCCTGTCCCCTCACTCTATTTCCAGACCTGAACGATCCCATAAACTCTTCTGGTTCGAGGCCGAGTGCCCCTACTGCTTCTCTTCCTAACCTTCCTGTGTTGTCGATTGAGCAAATAATGGCTGCTCAATCCGACATAGAAGCCAACCACTTTACATTGAGGTCTTGCATGGAGACAGTAGCGACGTTCACTAACTTGTCTCCCCGACTGCAGGCTAGGATGAGTGAAGTACACCTGGTCAACGCCCAACTCTCCCTGCTCCAGCGCATGTACAGAGATGCATGGGCAGAGATTCGTGCATTGAAGGATGAAAACAAGGAGTTGAAACGGCAGGCCATCTCCATGGCCAGATTTGGGGCTCCCTCATACTTCGCCTTTGATGGCTGGCGGGGAGCCGACTCTCTCGGCGGAAGCACTGTGGTAGTTCTCGGCAGAAGTACCGGAGCAGGGCCTTCGATAGTTGACGACAAAAAGAGGAAGTGCTCGGCGATAGAAGAGCCGAGTAAGTGAAGTTGGCGTGTGCTTGGCATCGGCGAAGAAAGAAGAAGAAGATCCTTCCCTCAATTTTTTTTTTTTTTTTTTTTTTTTTTTTTTTTTTTTTTTTTTTGGAGTGGGCAAGTAGAGCTTTAGCTTTTTTTTTTTTTTTGTATTTTTTGTTTTTTTTCTTTTTTCTGGACTTGATGTTTCTCTTTTCTTTTCTTTTTTTTTTCTCTGTAGCGGGGGAGGTCATCCTCTGTAAGCAATAAAATTAGTTTTGTTTTGCACATTCAATGGTGTGACTGGCATATCACTTTGAGTTTGAAAACGATTTTGTTTGATTAAATTTGAAAATGATTGAATTTGAATTCTGAATTGGACATTAAGTTCATACTGACCTGAATCAAACAAATGACTTAACGCCAGTTTAACGAAGGCAAAATAATCCAAACACACTTCTATACGCTGACTGGTATGGATACCCTAACTGGTATAAATACACTGACTGGTATGAAAGGAACACACTTATATACACTGACTGGTATGAATACACTGATTGGTATAAATACACTGACTGTTATGAATATACACTCATATACACTGACGAGTTGACTCGAGTGGTGGAGAAGACATAATCTCTAACTTGACTATGCCCCTAATTCATTACCTTGAATTTTTTTCTTTCTTGATTTTTTTGTAAAAATGTTTTGATCAACGTGTGAGTTGGATTAGCATACTTATTCCATTTTCTATTTTGAAATCATGTAAGCTAAGTTGTGAGCACTGAAAATTTTTCTTTTAAAAATCCAAAGAATAGTCTGGCTTTGCAAGAATGGAACAATTTTCGAGAAAAATTAGCCAGCTTCATTCAAATTAATCAAAACGCATTTTTGCAAATGGCCACTACTTAACTAACATGGAATCAACCATTGGAGTGCATAGTCCTAAACCAGATAATCAAAGGTGATATCCAAAACAAGCCAATCGAACCAAGCCAATTCGAACCGAATGAAGCCGAGCGGAACTGGACCAAACCGAACCGAACTGCCAAACCGAACCAAGTTGAATCGAACCCATTGATCTAAGCAGAATGAAGATACACCAATCAAACACAGATAGGACAACCAAGTCGACCAAAGACACACCAATCAAACATGGACAAAATAAATGAGTTAACAAAAATTATTGTGGCCGAACTTCAAGATGAAGCTACCTACGTATCCTTAAGATAGGAATCAGGCCATCGTAGTTCTGGCTAAGGTTCACTCGGGTATTAACACTCTCCTTTTGTGCTCTAACTTTTGCCAAAGTCGCCCTTTCGGATTTTTAACCTTACGTGTTTTTCATTGTTTCATCATTTTTTTTTATTTTTTTTCTATTTTTGTTCATTTCATCATTTTTTTTTATTTCTTTTGAGTTTTTTGTTTTTCTGCTCTAACTTTTGCCTGGGTCACCCTTCCGGGTTTTCAGCCCAGCGAGCCTCTCAAGGGTTACTTTCATTTTAACTTGTCCATGTTGATTGGGTGTGAAATCTCTAAGCCATCTATAAGAATGACTGCTACACTTGACCAGTATATATGATGATGTAGGGACTAGGCTAATTGGGTTTGAAGTTGCCCCTCGTGTTGCCCCTAGTGTAGTGGATAGGAACTCGACTGTCCTTCAATAATAAAATTCATTCTCTCAAATTCTGGGTTTTACTTTTATGGGCGGTCTTCATGGGGAAATGATTCAGTTTTAACTCTTTGATCACATCCAACCTTTTGCCCCTAGTTCAAGGGCTGCTCAAATCTCAATCACATTTGACCTTCTTACCCCTAGTTCAAGAGTTGCATCCAATCTGAATCACAGGCCCTACATAGTTTTGGCTAAGGTTCACTCGGGTATTGACACTCTCCTTTTACGCTCTAACTTTTGCCAAAGCCGCCTTTTCGGGTTTTCAATCTTGCAAGCTTTTTATTTTTCATTTTTTTTTTGTGCTCAAACTTTTGTTTGGGTCGCCCTTCCGAGTTTTCAACCCAACGAGCCTCTCAAGAGTCACTACAAGAAAACACATTTTTGGCGACCACTTTTGGCTACCAAAACAAATTTAGTCGCCAAAAGTGTGGGAATTGGCTACCAAAATTAATTTTGGTCGGCAAAAGTCAACTTTTTAGATACTAATTTTTTTAAGTAGGGGAATGTTGATTATTGGCGACTAAAAAAAAATTAGTAGCTAAAAATATTACAATTGGCGGCTAAAAAATTTTTTAGTAGCTAAACATATCACAATTGGCAACTAAAATAAATTTTAGTAGCCGTAGAGCTACTTTTAGCTACTAAATTGTTTAGTAGCCGAATGAATTTTAAAAATTTATTTTTTATCTTTGGCGACCAATTTGGTCGCCAATAGTTTATTTTCAGCGACGATTGGAAAGTTTTGTCGCCGTAGGTAGAGATTTGGCTACCAAAATCTTTAGTCGCCGATTGTAAAATAGAAAATTATTTTTTACCTTTGGCGACTAAAATTTTTGTCGCCAATAGTTTATTTTCAGCAACGAAAAATAATTTTAGTCGCCGTATGTAGAGATTTGGCTACCAAAAGATTTAGTCACCGATTGTAAAATAAAATTTATTTTTTACCTTTGGCGACTAAAATTTTAGTCGCCAATAGTTTATTTTCAGCGACAAAAAAATAATTTTAGTCGCCGTAGGTAGAGATTTGGCTACCAAAAGCTTTAGTCGCCGATGGAAAATAAATTGGATAGCTAAGATCTGTTGAACAAATAAATTGGATGGCTAAATATTTGGAGGGATTTTTGAAATTTTGGAGGGTTTTATAAATTAATTGGATGGCTAAGATCAGTTGAACAACCAACGGGTGAGATCAATACTTGTCCAATGAAATATTAGGGTCATCTCTTCGTTTCAGAAGATGAAGGGTTGAGGAGTCCAGCTGCGTCGCCGTCCCGCCATCGCTCCTCCTTGCGTTCGCCGGCAACCGGAGCACGTCCTCCTCCGCCATCGCCATTGTGACTGCTGCGACCACCACTGCCTCCGCTACCACCTCCGTCGATGCCCTCTTTTCACGCCGCCGCCTCCTCCTCTGCCGATCTTCACAGATCAACCGCCACCGCCGCGAGATCCAAAGGCTTCATCGCTGAGAATAACTCTGCTCCATTGATGCTCCGTCTTGCGTATGCTCTCTCTCTCTCTATATATATATATATATATAAGTATATATATCTATTGAGTTACTTGAGTGATGTGAAGTATGTTCTGCAGCTCAGAGACTTGAAAACAGGGTCCATTTACCCATTGACATTGGCTCAGTTTCTGAGATTTCTGTTAGGCGTGAAGACAGTACAATTTTTATTGGGTTTACTAGCTTCCTTACCCCAGGTATTATATACCAGTGCGAATTGGACACTGGTGTTCCAAATATGAAGATATTTCGAGAAATTGTTGTTCCTGGATTTGATCGTACAGCATTCAATGTTAATCAGGTGAGTACTTTAGTTGTAGGAGAACATTTGGTAATCTTTTAATAAATTTTCTTTTGTTTTAGTTTGGAATTTTAGTCTCATTTTGGGTGATAGGAAGATATGTGGGCATTAATTTTCAGTCATGGTGGTCATGCTACTATTCTAGATGTTTCCTTTTGCTCCAGTTTTAATTAACTCAGGCCTTATCACCATTTTGCCTTGCTGCACAGTGTGCCTCCCCCTCAATGTGTGTGTTGAAAAAAGAAGAAAAAGAGACACCCAAAGTAGAATGAAGTGTAGATGTTAATTATTATCTTATTGTTTTTCAGTAAGGAGTCATCCTTGGCGTGTTTAATTGAATGATACAGACAACTATAGTAGTCGAACTAATATATATATAAATAAAAAATGCCTTGGGAACTCATGCCTTTTAAGTTCTGCCATTGTACATTTAACTCAAATATTTTCTTTCCCAGTTACTTGGTGAGTAAAAAACAATTCCTGTATATTGCATATCAGACTTGGTGTAATTGTCTTGCCCCCCAGGGAGGAAGGCACGCACACTCACTTGATTTTTTGCATGCAATCAGTTGCTGTATCTTGTTATTGACTGGATTTTTATTTCTAGGTTTTTGTGCCTAGTAAGGATGGAATTTAGATACCAATGTTCATTGTGGCTAGAAAGAATATTCTTCTAGATGGATCACATCCTTGTTTGTTATATGGATACGGTGGATTTAATATTAGTATGACACCATATTTCAAAGGTCGATCGTGTTGTACTTACAAGACATTTAGGTGCTATCTTCGCATAGCAAACATTCGGTGGTGGAGAGTATGGAGAAGAATGGCATAAAGTTGGTTCCTTGCAAAAAACAGAATCGCTTTGATGACTTCATTTCTGTTTTGAATTCCTTGTTTCTTCCGGTTATACCCAATCAAAAAATTGTGTATTGAAGGTGGAAGCAACGGTGGGCTTCTTGTTGGGGCTAGCATTAATCGGGTAATGGTGTCGGTTCATTTTTGATGGCATATTTGTGTTTATTTATTTATTGTAATATTTCCAGTCTACATACTAAATTGCAAAATGTTGTGATTTGAGACCGATCTTTTTGGTGCTCTTGCTCATGTCGGTGTTATGGATATGCTCAGATTTCACAAGTTCACCATAGGTCACCCAACAATCGTGGTTCAATTGGTAGATTATTTTATCATTTCTTGATTTAGGTTTATTTTCTAGGTCATGCATGGACCCGGTGACTATGGTGCTTTCGAGAGAAGGAGGAAGAGTTCTATTGGCAAATCAAGTGAGTGATTTAATGTTCGTTGAATTATCTGCTTGCATCTTCTCTGTATATTTCATTGCTTCTAATCTTTAATATTGGATTTGTACCTTAATGTTCCACTTGGAAATTATATATTTTTTGTGATATAGAGTATTACAAAACGCAGCTGACTTGAAGGGAGTATATTTTTGTTTGATGTAAATCTGTTAATGCAATCTTGAGTAGTTCTTTTACTACGGTCTTACTGTACACTGCTTAAATCACTATTATTCCATTCCATGTATCCAATTTTGAAATTACATTTTGGAGTTACTAAAATGTAGTGGACTGTATAAGTAGAATATTTTCTAAAATGCGGACGATCGTATGTCAGAACTAACAACATCCACTTTTTAGTATACTTCTCTAATAGGCTCAATGACTCGAGAGTCTTCTTAGTCTGTTATAAGAAAAAAATAAACCCGTATAAACTTGAAACTGGTACAGCGTGGTATAAAAGTGAGGCTCAGCAATGTCTACATATTCTGTAAATAAACTTGCTTCAATAAGATCTTTATGTTAGTTTACATGCAATTCTATGACTAGTTCACTCTGTTTTGCTCCCCCTATCCCCATGTTTCAGGTGTTTATGACTCCTGGAGGAAAATGATGGGGTCTTCGTACCCTAGAGGACCTCCCAAAAGGTGCATTAACTACAATTAGGAACAGGTTGACTATTAACTATATATATTTTGCTTAATACATTAGTGTAGGTATTAGGTATATGTGGTGGTCGGTTATGGACCTCTGGGAAGATAGCAAACGCTTCAATGGCTAAGGATTGCTGGAGGTGGTGGAGGAGAAGACCAAGGATTGCTGTGTAATTTCTGTGTTATTTTCTTGGTATGTTCTTCTTATTGACTGGGTGCATGGGCTAGTCCTTGCTTCAACAGAGCGAAGGTATTAGGTATATCGCTACATCTCATGATTTGGAAGCACCTTAAGCTACCATTACATCTTGTTTGCCTTTTGGGGTTATCTTGTGGACTGCCCAAGTTTCTATACAACTTGAATATTTTACTTCTATACTCAGTAAGTAGTCCCTTTTTATTAATTTTTATCTCATTCATTACAAAGTCTTACATATAGTTGAAGGGGAGATTGAAATTGATTGATTGGTTTAACATGATTGTCAAAAGTATAGACATATCCTACTTTTATCAAACTCTCTCTTATACATTTAACCAATAGCATTTCTTGGAATATAAATTTTAGAAACTCCTAAAAATTAGAAACTCCTAAATATTTTATACATTTAGAAACTCCTAAAAATTTAAATTTCTAACAAACATGACTTTCTATGCAAGAGTTCCTTTATTGGCTAATGATGGGCTTTAAGTGGGCTGTTTTTGGAATCCTTGTCTTTCTATCCGTCTATCCTTTATTAACAGTTTGTGCCTGTTCTCAGTGGACAGAAGGAATGAAAGGAGAGAAACATGAAGGGGCATATATAATCAGTTAAAAAACTCATCTTAGGTCAAGGGCTCAAGGAACTGAAATGCATCTTTATGTAAGATGCACCTGTGATATTATCACATGTTTGAGTTTTCAAATGGAGACTGGTCCTGTATTTCAGTATGTAAATTATCTACAGCCTTTGATATTGTCTGATTTAAAGCCTTCTCTGTTTAAAGTTTGGGTTTTTTTGTTGTTTTTTTTTCCCCTTTGGTGGGTGGGTGTCGAGTTTTCTTGAAGCTTTCTTGGTGTTCACTTAAAAACGGTGCTCCACTCAGAATTTCTAAGTCTCAAATTGGTTGCATCTGTGTGATGCTATGCTCTAGTCTAGATATGTCTGTGTGTAACAGATTTGGAATGTCTGTATTTTATATCTTTTCAGAATGACCTATAAAATAAACATGCAATGATGGGCTGAATGATGTTTGTTCCGAGGAATTTCAAGCCTGTGAAAAATGTTAGTCTTTTACTCTTGTCAAGTCTTAACATTAAGGTTTGATGTTTCTTCTATGTAATGATCTCTCAGGAGTTTAGATGATGTTCGGATGAATCTCGAAGTTCTCAAGTACTGTGCAACAGTTCTATTCTTGGTAAACATTTACCTATTCAAGTTTAAAGCTTCGTTTTTACCAAAACAAGCACCACACCCCAATTTGACAATGTTTATTGCTGAATAGACAATGTTGTTGGACCTTTTAATTTGTAAAATATCATGTCTGAGCCCCTAGTTCATTGCACAATTGCTTGCTGTGTTTGTTATATCATAACTTCCTGGTTATGTTGGTTGGGTATTATGCAGAGTTGATTCATATAACTACATTGCTTGATTGATGATTTAGCAAATCACTAAAATCTGTTCTATGTGTAGGAGTCAAGCCTCCCAGACATATTTACAGCAAACAGTTGGGTTTCTCCTAATGCTATGACAAGAAGTCGTAGTAATGGGAAAGCTTCTCCAGATGGGATGGTCATGAGCACAATTCTCAAAATGAGCACAATTCTTTCTTTTGGTTTTGTAGGTAACTGTTAACAAACCAGAGTTGCTATGTGGGCTGTTTCTTCTTTGAAAGAGTTTAATTACTCGGTGCACGATGTGTTATATAACCCAAGCAGTCTGCAATCGTGTGTAGATAAAGGGCCTAAGGATGTGAATTGCTAATAAGTATCTTTGGTGCCGGTGTTTGTTTGGTGTTCTTTTTAAGTATCTTTGGTCATTTGGTTGAGTATGTAGGCTGTTGGTTTTTTTTTTTATCAAATTGATTTATGAGGTTGGGTTTTTAAAGCAGGAATGGTAGCTGAATTTGTTGGCTCATCAGATGCTTGAAGGAATGGTGAATGAATCTGCCCAGTTGTTTTGTTGTGGCTTCACCAGTTGGTTTTCTTGTGTGTGTTGCTGCAGGGCTTGTTGGCTTATGCTTGGTGCCCAAATCAGTCCTGGGTCCAATTTGGTTTTGTTTGGGAGGTGAAGGGTGCAAAGTCTGGGTGGGTGTCATTAGGAAGAGCCAATGACTTGATCTCTGGATGCTAAACTGATATGTTGGTCTGCCATGGAGTTATGTTAGGCTGCTAGAATCCCCTCAATAAGTGAGAATTGCAATATGGTTCAAAGCATCATGCACAGATAATTTGAGGTGTTCTTAGTCTTAAGTGGTTGGGTAGAGGAGCAAGCATTGGGTTATGTTGTCGATCCCGTCTGCAGCTCGTGCTCGCTTTGCTAAGGTGTATGCTTTGTTATGTGGATGGTCAAGTGTTCTGCAGATGGTGGAGTTGTTTGGCCTATAAGGTGTATGCTTTTGCTGTTGGCTTGCTGATGGTGAGGATGGGTTACTGATAAAAGATGCTAGTGATCATCAATAAATTTTATCTTTTGCTGATCAAAAAAAAAAAACGTGTGCTAGTAATGGCTGTGTAGCATGCCTTGTATTACTTGGACACGTTGCTATTTAAGTGGATGGTCCAATTTTTGTCACTTTAATGTACGTGTATTTTCTAAATGGTCCCTTTGGCCATTATATTGGGTTTTACTTTAATTTTTGAGTTATAACTTAGAAATTGTGCTTAATGTGTAATTTTTTTTCTTCTTGCAAATGTGAGATTTGAGCTCCCAATTTGCATAGCTATATCTATCTGAGATTGAATGAAACTTGTAGATTTGAATGTTCAAGGAACTTGTTTGATCTCTCACATTGTACGTTAGACAAACAAATAATATAAATGAATACAGGTTGTATACAATTTTTTTTTTTTTTAAAAAAAACATAAAATTATTTGGCCATCAAATGTTTTGGTAGCCAAATGGGTAATCAAAAGTTTTGGCTACTAATAATTTAGTAGCAAAAACATAACCCAAAACGTTTTTGCCACCAAAAAATTAGTAGCTAAAAAAATCTGAGAATGAGAGAAATAAGCTATTGGCCACTAAATTTTTTAGTCACGGAAAAAAGGGTATCATTTGGCGACTAAAACTTTTGGTGGCAAAAAGTAAAGAAATGGATCTTAATAGGGTTTTGGCTACGAAAAGTTTAGTCGGCAAAAGTCACCATGCCTAAGGTAGAACTTTTAGTGACTAAAAATTTAGTCGCGGAAAGGTCACGTTTGCCGACTAACGAAGGATTAGTAGCTAAATGTTCACTTTCGGTGACCAACGGTTTTAGTGGCGAAAAGATACCATTTGGCTACTAAAAGAAATTTAGTAGGGAAAAGTTTCATTTTTTGGCGACCAAATGAAGTTTAGTCACCAATACTATCGCCGACGGGGTATGGGCGACGAACTTGGCGACAGAAATTTTTGGTCGGTAAAGCCTTTCAGTGACCAAATTTATTCCTTTTGCCGACCAATAATTTAGTAGCTAAAAGTGACATTTCTTGTAGCGGGTGGTACCTTATTGCCCCTAGTTCAAGGGTTGCCTCTATTTCAACTATGCAAGCCTCACACTTTTGCCCCTGGTTCGAGGGCTATTTCAAATCTGGAATCACATTCGACCTTATTGCCCCTAGTGGAAGGGCTACCTCCATTTGAATCACATCATGACCCCTAGTTCAAGGGCTATTTCCAATCTGGATCTTCGACCTTATTGCCCCTAGTTTAAGGGTTGTATCCATTTGAATCACATCAATGCCCCTAGTTCAAGGGCTGTTTCCAATTCGGCTACACAAGCCTTATACTTTGATTGCACATTGAATACTTCGAATCATAGTTTGAAAGCTAAGGAGGTCGCACCTCAAGTTAAGAGGGATCCTATGCTGTAAAATCAATTCCAGGCATGTCTTCGTAGGACCACACAAAAATAGTTTTTTTGAAATCTTTTCACAAACTGACTAATCACTCGTACTCGTACGAAGACAAAAAAGAACCAATTTGGACCAAGCCAGGATCCTTCTCAGTGCCCACATTAACAAAAATGATTTTATTCATCAAGGCTTAGTACACCTCTCTTCTTCTCAGTTGATCAAAATTTGCAAATCTCGAGGAAATTCTTCCTCTTTGTTTTTATCAGAGTTTTGGAAAAAGTTTTGAAAAAATTTGGTCAATGTGATGATTTAAAGTCACCGAGAAGTAAGCAGACTCTGGCATTTTTTTTTTCTTTGTTTTTTTTGTTTTTTGTTTTTTTTGTTTTTTGGTTTATTAAAAAGAGACTATGACTCAGCAATGACAACAGACTCTAAAGAAAAAGACAAAGAAGACTTAGGCAGGGCAGAAATGTCTAGATTTAGCACTTTCGAAATCAAAAGACTCTGACTTACTTGAATGACTCGAGCCTGATCCCAACTCTACAAACTTGGTGGAATCAAACTTAGACTCAATACTCAATTCAGAACTCGGAATAAAATCATTTTCAATTTGTTAGTCAAAGTGTGGGCCAGCCACGACATTCAAAATAAAACTCGTGTAATCAACAGGTGGTCATTCCCCAATTATAGAAATGGTCAGATATCCCACAAGTTCTATTTATTTACGCTGGTGGACTTCGTGGGATATCGGATTTATATATATATATATATACTCAAAAAAACAAAAACACAATTTATATGAACAAAAGAAAACAAACCCCATTCCCTCTTCCTCCTTTTTTTTGGGGGGGTTTATTTTTGGAAAAACAACAATTACTAAAACGACACAAACAAAATAATTTGATGATGATGATTTTTTTTTTTTTGTGTGTGTGTAAAATAACAACACAAATAAAATGAGTCGACTTGGGTTTTTTTTTTTTTTTTGAAGCTATGTTTGCAAACTACCTTGCAAAAAAAAAAAAAAAAAAAAACAATGGGGCCCCAAATCAGAATTTTAGCAGCATTTCGACTCAACTGATCACCGACATCGCTAACTCATGATACCTTCGAACTCAACCCCACAAACTGAAATGCCTGAACCACTTTTCAGAATTTGAGAACCCCTGTATAGATCCAATAAATTGCACAGAACACATAGTAGGAAAGAGAACAAGCTCCCCTATGGAGGGTGGGGTTATCCTGTCCTACCTTTTGAAATGATCTAGGGTTCACTATTCAAACAAGCGGCTTCACAACATCCTACAAATGGGTGGCATCGAGAAGTGAAAGGAGGTCACTATGGCTTTATATGTAGCTAGGTCAATTGGTCAAAAAAGGTGCCTTAGCAAAACTACCTAATATACCTCTCACACCTAACACCGAGAAGTGAAAGGAGGATCAAACAGTATAGCAATAATCCAAATCCAAGGGTTGTGTTCCCAACATGGCAAAGCCCATGACTGATCAGCCTTTTGGCAAGATTTTTGGGAAAGCCTCCGGCAAGCCGTCTAGGAATAGAAGTTGGCAAACACAAGGACTTAAGCGCACCAATGCAAATGCAATGCAAAGAACATATAAGTGTAGATAAAAATTCACATCATAAATTTCAAGTCAAGTTCTCTAAGTCCTCAGCAGAGTTGCCAGAAACTGTAGCTGGGCTTTTCGTGCCCTCTTTCGGAAGGATGAAATAGCCCTTACAGTTCGGACTCTACTTGTGTTGGTTCTGAATCTAATTTCACAAGTGCAATGTGAAACAGTGGAAACACAAAAAAAGTCCAAATCCGGCAATTGTTTTTAAAAAATCGATGTTTGAATCAAATGCCAAAAATGGACTGCTTTGCCAGATTTCAAAGTCGTAACCTAAATATTTATGGGAAATTTAGGAAACTCGTGACTCGTGCCAAAGGCCATTAGTCCGTCGTTACCAAAGTCTCTTGGTTTGGGAACTTAGGTATGAGAAGGGAAGGTCAATAATGAGCACCCCACTCATCCGATCAAAAGATTAGCCTCTACTAAACCATGATATGAATTTTATTTTCTTTATATGTTCATGTTCTGATTATTTTAGTAAATCCTAAAATTTACTATGTGAAGCATGCAAGTATAGACTAGTTTTCTCAAATTGGAACAATTCAATTTCATGTTTGTGTTTCGAAAAAGGGTTTGAATTTGCCATCTCAAGTGGGCTTCAGTTTGTGAATTTGCCACCACAAAATGGGCTTAAACGTACATTCATCAAATCATTCCAATTTAAGTAACAAGCCTTCATCCACAGGCATTCAAATAGTTTATCAGTTAAGCAATTAACCTCATGGTAGGATGCTAAACATAATAAGAAAATCACACACAAATGGGATGCTAAAGCATAAAAACTCAAAGATTTACCGATGTCCGTCGAACAGCTACAAAACAAAGTTAGCGAAATATGCATGATCTTATATACAGAATTCTAATGCAATACATACACAAAAATGCTTCTAAAGATCCGACTTCTAGAATATGACATGTGAATCATCTCAAAACATGCGATAGCGCACAAAAATCATATAATATCAATTAAATCACAAAGATGCAAATTTAGCTAGATCAAGATGCATGAAACATGGATGCAAAGCATGGATATGCATGGCATGTCAGATATATACATATATACAGTTAGGGAAAGCGGTTAAAGAATAGGATAGAGAGAAGCGGGATGGGGGATTATTACAACACTTTAAATATTACAAATCGGAGGGAGATGAATAAAATAAAAATCTCACAAACACTCAAAATAAAAATAAAATAAAGCACTTCATCACTGGCATATTCATCAACTAGCAAAGATCCATATGTCTTCAATCTCCCAGGCCTGCACACCTCAGCCCATGTCAATTCATCTTCAATGGAGGCCCCACTCATGTTCTAGTTGGGGGGGTTACATCCAATAGATTCTCCCATTCTCTCCCATTAGCCAAACAATCCACACATCCATTTTCTTCACGAAAGATATGGTTAATCCTTACAACCCTAGCTGCTTCCATGACGATCCAGCTCTCTTCATGTCAACCCCTGACTGTGTTGAATTCAAATGGATCCTCGCAAACACCATAAAAAAATTACACAAGTTCTACAACGAGGGCTGATGCACCTCCTCCACCATTGCAAACACCGCCAACACCATATTTTCCATTCTTCTGGTTCAAGACCCCCAAAAGTGTGACCAAGATACGGGCTCCACTGTAACCGAGAGGACAGCCCAAAGATACAGCTCCACCATGCACATTAACTTTTCCTGGATTAAGTCCCAGCAATTTCATATTTGCAAGAGACACAACTGCAAAGGCTTCATTTATTTCATAGTAATCAACTTGAGAAGCCTCCAAACCAGCATTTGAAATAACTTTTGGTATTGTAAGGGCTGGAGCCGTCGTAAACAATTCAATGCCTGTGCAGCATTGGCATATCCTGTAATCATTGCAATCACTTACAACCCAAGCTTAAGTGCCTTCTCTCCACTCACTAAGACTAATGCAGCAGCACCATCACTTATGCTAGAAGCATTGCCAGCAGTGACAGAACCTCCATTCTCCTTGAAACTCGGTCGGAGCTCCCTCAACTTAGCAGCGTCAAACTTTCCTAGACCTTCATCCTTATCAACAATTGTTGATGGTTTTCCTCTTCCTCCAGAAACTTCAACCGGAACTATTTCCCATGCAAAGGCACCACCATTTTGAGCCGCAATACCACGCACAAAGCTCTGAACAGCATAATCATCCTGCTCTTCTCTTGTTACTGTATGTTGTTCTGCACATAATTCAGCACAAACCCCCATTCCATAATCATTATAAACATCCCACAATCCATCTTTGAGCATACCATCAACAACAGAATCGTGTCCAAGTGATGGATCAACATCTCTAGGCTTTATTCAATCTGCTGCCGCCGCCGGAGCCATGATGATATATGCGAATCAATATCTCTCTGATTGCGATACAGCAGAATCAACAATAGTGAAGAGTGTAGTAAGAGAGAGAGAGATAGAGAGAGAGAGAGAGACCATGAGATGGGTCTGTGGGTGTGTCTTTCTTTTTGTTTTCTTTGAGCGAGAGACAGATCAACCCCGAGTAAGTGTGAGTTGTCTTTTTTTCATCCCGTCTGTGCTGTGTGTGCAACTGTGTATGAGTATGGCAGTGTGCGTTGGGTGTATGAAGCTCTATGAGAGAGAGAGAGAGAGAGAGAGAGAGAGAGAGAGAGAGAGCTGGGTTTTTTTGTCTGTGTCGTCCCCGAAGCTCAGTGTGTCCCTGTTCTATCTTTTTTTTTATTATTATCTATTATCCCAGCAAACATCATCATCATATAATATATTCCCTCCTTTTTTTTTCCATAAATAATAAACATACAAATTAAATCCTAATTGAATCCAGCACCCGGGCTCTCTTTCTTTTCTCTCTTTTTTTTTAAATATTATTTTCTTTTTTTTTATATTTTGTTTTTTTATTACTTTTTATTTCTAAAATACACCACCTCAAAATATGTACACACACATGAAATTGTATAACAATATTTTAAATTATTAAGATACTACAAATTAATCAAATATTAGTGATATAAAATAATTTGGCCAAAATGGGTGTGGTTTGGGATAAAAGTTTCAATTTGATTTTTCGGCTGAGAAATTCATAAAACAGTACATTCCGATTTTCATCAACGGGTATTCAAAAGAAAGTGCTCAAGTCTTAGGGCTGGTCAAAATGGGGTGTCTACAAGCCGTAGCTGAGCCTCCTTATACTTTTCTGCTCTAGCCAAGGTCCTTTGCTCCTCTATCTCCTCCGCGTTTCGCTTCGCCTCTAACTCCTCCAAGGCAGGGTCCTCTTCCATCAGTTGCGGCCCTTAACCTAAGGCACACAACGCTGAAGGACGGACAAGGTCGTCTCGTCTCACACCCTCCTTCTCCCTCCACTCCTTCACCTTTTTCACCCTACCTTTAGCCTCCGCTCCCAACTTCGACTCCACCGACTTAATAAGGACTTTCCATGTCATGCGCACTTCCCCTCCACCATTTGCCGACACATAAAATCATCTCGGCCTCCACCCCTTCACCGACGAGGGCAACCCCCTACTAACCCCCTGCCCGCCACCGCTTGCAAAGTCACCCACGTCTCTTGATGACCATATGCTTTGTAGCACGAAAAGAATTCTTCCACTGTCATCGCCGCTCCATCGTTCTCCCATGGGCATGCGATCACGCAGGCCATTATAATCTTCCATGCGTTGGGCATCAGCTGCCCCGGCGTCGCCTCCAGTCGGTCTAGTATATCTACCACTACCTCGGGGATCGGCAACCTTAGGCCTCCTCGCAATGCTTCCTCGTACAACGAGAATTCTCCCTGCCGCGCATCAGACGCCCTCAACTTCGATGTAGGTACCCTCAACTCTATCTCTGCCAGAATTTGGTACTTTTTCGTACCTCCTCCAGCTCCACCGCCGTAAATGTGGACCTGTCGCCCTTGGTGTGCCAATGGTCCAGCTCCACTTGGCTAATTGGCCTAGCGGCGGCAATCATCGTCGTCGGACGTATAGCGATCCGGTTTTCCCTTTCTGTATTTGTTGTATTCCGGACTTTGGTTCCGTGGAGTTGGTGGTGGTATACCTTGTTGTCGTCCTTGAATTCCTTATGTTTGAGTTTTAGGATGTATTGGGCATGTTTCGAGCAGGTGGGTTGAACCTTGGTCTAAATTCTTGTTGTCGGGTTTTTGGTCGTTTCGCTCGAGCGGGTCGTCTAGCGCTCAAGCGGAGGTTGCACACTCCCAGTATTTTCGTGCCCCTACAAAACTTCTGCAGGTGTGATTTCTATGCTCGAGCGGGTTTCTTGTGCTCGAGGAGGTCGCGCTCGAGCGGTCTTGTTGACGCTCGAGCGGGTAGTAAATTTGTGGTGTAAGTTCTGGGAGGGGGAAATCTGCGCTCGAGCGGACTGGTTTTCACGCTCGAGCGGATGTACTTTATTCTTGTGTCTTGGCACTCAAGCGGACCTTCTTGCGCTCGAGCGGACCCAGATTTTTGTTCTTGATGCTCGAGCGTTGTGCTTTCCGCTCGAGCGGGAATGTCGTATATCAGATGGGACCTAGGTATTTTAGAATCACTTTTTCACATCCATTTCTGTCTCATACTTTTCCAAAACTCCATTGTTGAGCCTCTCTCTCTAGAACCATGCCTTCTCTCTAGGTATTGATCTATTAGGAGTTGTTTCCTCACCTTTGGCCTTTACAAAAAAGTTGTTAATCGTCGAGGGCTATCTTTTGATCCGAAAAAGTTATGATTTGGAGCATCTTCGTTTTTGTCATCTTCTTCCTTGGGCTCCGAAATTTAAGGTAAAGATTCCTACTCACTCTTATGGTCTTTGACATAGATTTTTGGTTGTTTTGATAAAGTGTTGAAATTGGGTAATTTTGGGACTTAGGGTTTCAAAATGTTAAAAGAGGATTGTGTTATTTTGATTCTAAAATGTGTAATTTGGGTTTCAAAATAAGGATATTGTTGTTGGTTGTTGATATATAGACCATTGGGTCAATATTGAGAAATGGGGTAGAAAACCCTAGTTTGTTATATAAATTAATTGGTATAATTAATTTGGGAAAAGTGTTGTTTTATGGAATTGAGTTGGAAATAATGAAATTGGCTCATTATATTGTAAAATGGTAGAGTTGGATTTATTAATCACTCACTTTTGAAAACATTGATATTTTATCTATTGGAGCTTTTATTATTTGTTTAGAAATAATTGATTGGGCTACCGGTGGAGGGTAGTTTTGATTGTTGTAGACAATGCATGATGATTAGGCAAACTAAAACTAATCAATGGGATATGTCACGAAGTATGACGGGTTGATAGAATACATTAACGTTATGTATTGATTGATTGTGCATATGACCTATGTGTATATACATTGTGTGTGTGGGAAGAGATAGGGGATGTACTCCACGGTTTAGGGGAAGATAGGGGATGGACCTCTAAACCGGATGTTGTTTGGGAGGAGATAGGGGATGGACTCCATCGACATGTTTCATATGCTTGTCGATTCTGATGTTGATATAGGTCATATGCTTATCTTTGGAAGTGTTGATATAGCTCATATGCTTATCTGTTGAAATGTGGGTACAACTTGTATGCTTATCTGTTGAGATGTTGATACAACTAATATGTTTATCTATTGTAAAATGGGAAAACGTTTAATATGAGTCCTTGTCTCATATAAGTGGTTGGCCAGGTTCTGAGCCGTTGATGTAGATTATGAAATTGATAAGAAATGAAAAATGAAATGAAACATGAATATAGTGGTCATGAAATGGAAATGGTGTATGAATTGATTTATGGAAATTGAACATTTATCAAATGCTGAGGTCTTAGTTATTGCTCATACTGTGTTTAGCAGATCTCTACTGGGCGTTGGCTCACCCTGTATGGGACATCATTTTCAGGTACAGGTAGCATGCCACCTCCAAGGACATAGCTTGGATGGATATGGGAGTTGAAGAATATTTTTGGTTATTTTGTTGTATTACATGTATATCAAGCCAAGGGCTTATTTTGTATAGAGTTAGTACTCTTCTTTTGTGTAACCAAGTGTTGACTTGGAAAGCTGTAAGCCCATAGGGCATTTGCTTTTGTTGTTAACATGTAATACTACTGTAAGAACTACTCTGATAAATAGAAATGCTTCACTTCTTTTATATCAATGCATGTCTACAGTGATGGGTTTTATGTATTATTTTGAGGTCGTTACAACTTGGTATCAGAGCGTACCAGGTTCGAATACTTTGGGTACGTGGGAAGTGATTAGTATCACAATGAGTTTGTCTCGCTTGGTTAGAGACTTAGATGTAATGTTATATGCTTATGTGATAACATGCTTATGTGACTACTTGGGTATGGGGTTTGATTTCTAGGATATTGATTGGATCCTTGGGTTTCTGTGAGTCTTGTTGGAAAAGCACTTGATCAATGCTATTTCTAACTGGAACTCTAGTAATGCCTCGGGACTACCATTATTCGGGAATGAAATTCGTAAGTGCTTATGTGTCTATGTGCTTACGTGGAGTGAATTACAGTTGTCTATGCATTAGGACGCTAGTGTTTTGTTTCGGCACATTTATGAATGTGCTAACTTCTTCGTTACCTTTAATAGGATGTCAGGACGTGGACGAGGTGGTAGGCGTGGTAGGCCTGCGAGGCAGGAAGTACCTTTATCGGATGATGTTCCGGCAGTGTAAGAGAGAGTTGGTCAGGCCAATGTGGCCGAGCCAGTGGGTCAACAGGCTATGGGTGCCTTGGCCCGAGAGATAGCGGGAGCTTTGGGTATTCTCAGAGCTGAGAATCAGGTTGCTGAGGCAGGGCCTTCTTTCTTGAAGAGGGAATTTTTTCGGTCTAACCCGGACGAATTTGTTGGAGATCCGAAAAAGCCACTTAAGGCTGACGAGTGGTTGGAACAGATGGAGAAGACATTCGAGATGCTTGGCATCGAGGATGGGGCTCTAAAGGTGACCTTGGCATCCTTCCAATTGAAGGGAGATGCGGGTCAATGGTGGAAGTACGAGAAGGGCCGTGTTGGTGGTGCGTGGGAGGTTTTTGTGAATGCCTTCCAGGAGAAGTTTTTGTCTTCTGCTGCTAGGGAGAAGCTGAGGGAGCAGTTTTGCCAACTTAAACAGCAGGGTTTGTCTGTGGCCGAGTTTGAGGCTATATTTACCAGTTTGTCCAGGTTTGCACCTGAACTTGTGGCATCCGAGGAACGCCGTCACTTCAAGTTTGAGCGGAAGTTGAGGTGTGGGCTCAAGCTGAGGGTTGGAGGGTCTTTTATTCGGGAGTACAGACGTTTGGTTGATGCTGCAGCTCATATGGAGCTTATGATGCAGGAAGGACAGAAAGGCTCCAAGAGGAGCCAAGATGGTCGGGGCGACGGTAGCAGACAGAGGGGTTCTAACCCTCAGCAGTCTCAGGGCGGTTTGACTAGATCGACCTTTTCTGTACTGAGTGCAGGCTCCGGGAGAGGTAGTCAGGGAGGCTTGACTTGTTATGCGTGTGGCCAGTTGGGTCACAAATCTTCGATTTGCCCACAGAATGGAGGGGGTCAGCGAGCTGCTTCTTCTTCAGCTAGACCTCAGGGCCAGAGTCAGGGCAGGGGCCAGCCCTTGTCTTGTTATCAGTGTGGACAGCCTAGGCACATGAAGAGGTTTTGCCCACAGTTGAGTGCCACATCAGGGGCGTCTGGTTCTAAGCAGACGCATAGTTATCAGCCGGCTCAGTCTGTGCAGGCCTCGAGGGCCAATCCGGGAGCTTCGTCATCCCAACAGGCAAGAGTCTTTGTTTCTAGAGGTGAGCAGTGGATCAGAACCCTCTGCAGCGTGTATCTAGTACCGTGGATCTAATCTGGCTCCGTCAATAGTGAGAGGTACCTTTCTGTTTTGCAACTCGGTTGCTAATGTATTGATTGATACGGGTGCGTCACATTCGTTTGTATCTGCTGCATTTGCATCTGTGTTGGAGTTGGAGTTAGCACTATTAGCATCTCCTATTTGTGTAGTATCACCTGTTAGGGGTGAATTGATTTTGAAACACGGATGTAGAGGTTGTGATATAGAGGTCGCCGACTGTAGGCTTCCTTTTCCCTTTGTTGTTATGCCCATGAAGGGTTTTGATGTTATTTTGGGTATGGACTGGTTATCATCATACCGCGCTGTTATTGATTGCTACCGCCAGAGGGTCACGGTTTGTACCTTGAGCGGGGAGTGTTTCCATTTCTTGGGAGATCGGGTTGGTAGTGTGTTACCACCGATGTACGATCCGCGAGGGCGGAGTGAGCTTAGTGGTCTACTTGCTAGCTTTATAACTGGTGAGTGTGATGAGACCCAGATTGTGTTGCCAAGGGTGGTTTGTGAGTATTCGGAGATTTTTTCCGAGGATCTCGTTAGTTTGCCACCTCACCAAGAGATAGAGTTCTCTATTGATTTAGTGCCCGGCACAACGTCGATTTCTATGGCACCTTATTGTTTTGCCCCAGCCGAGTTGAGTGAGTTGAAGATTTAGCTCCAGGAATTGCGAGATAAGGGATTTGTTCGCCCTAGTGTTTCGCCGTGGGGAGCACCGGCCCTCTTTGCTAAGAAGAAAGATGGTGCCTTGAGATTGTGCATCGACTACCGGAAGTTGAATCAAGCTGCGGTTAAGAATAAGTATCCTATGCGCCGTATAGATGATTTGTTTGACCAGTTGAAGGGTTCCCGTTGTTTCTCTAAGATAGACTTGAGATCAGGTTACCACTAGTTGAGGGTCAGGGAAGAGGATATTCCGAAGACGGCATTCCGAATGCGGTATGGCCACTATGAGTTTCTGGTGATGCCGTTTGGGCTCACCAATGCACTGGCAGTCTTTATGGACTTGATGAACTGGATCTTCCGGGAATTCTTGGATCGTTTTGTGGTCGTCTTCATAGACGTCATTCTTATCTATTCGCCTTCTGCGGAGGAGCATGAGGAACACTTGAGAGTGGTGCTTGAGTTGCTTAGAGCCCATCGGCTGTATGCCAAGTTCGGGAAGTGTGAGTTCTGGCTAGGAGAGGTCAAATTCTTAGGCCATGTGGTATCCGGGGAAGGGGTGTCTGTTGATACATCCAAGGTTGAGGAAGTGCAAGATTGGGCACAGCCTAAGAATGTGTTTGAGATCCCCAGTTTTCTAGGATTAGCTGGGTATTACCGCCGATTTGTGAAGGATTTCTCCTGGCTAGCTTCGCCATTGACTAGATTGACGCGGAATGGGGTTAAGTTTGTATGGAGTGAGACTTGTGAAAAGTCGTTCCAAGAATTGAAGGTTTGGT
The DNA here is from genome assembly GCA_025200525.1 of Camellia lanceoleosa. Lineage (NCBI taxonomy): Eukaryota > Viridiplantae > Streptophyta > Magnoliopsida > Ericales > Theaceae > Camellia > Camellia lanceoleosa. The sequence continues at coordinate 73,310,065 of CM045769.1, forward strand.
TGACCACCGCTCCGGTGTTGATTATTTCGGAGAGAGGGTTGGGTTATGCGGTTTATTGTGATGCCTCACGAGAGGGTTTGGGTTGTGTGTTGATGCAAGAGGGGAAAGTGGTAGCTTATGGCTCACGTCAGTTGAAAATACACAAGAAGAATTACCCCACACATGACCTAGAGTTAGCGGCAGTGATCTTTGCCTTGAAGATTTGGAGGCACTACCTTTATGGTGAGAGGTTCGAGGTGTTCTCGGACCACAAGAGTTTGAAGTACCTGTTTACACAGAGGGACTTGAATTTGAGGCAGAGAAGGTGGATGGAATTCATTGAGGACTACGACTTTGAGTTGCACTCTCACACGGGAAAGGCCAATGTTGTGGCCAATGCCCTTAGTAGGAAATCCATTAGCGATGTAGCTTGTATAGCCATCCGGGAATGGGAGATGTTGGGGGCACTTGGCGAGTTTGATTTGCTTCTGGGCGAATCCGTTGAGGCTGCGGCCTTGTTTTCTGTAGTTGCACAGCCTACACTTGTGACTCGAGTGTTAGAGACACAGAGAGGTGATCTTGAGGTAGAATTCCTCCGAGAGAAGATCTCCAGTGGGAAGGTTGAGAAGGGTTTGACGGTGTATCCCGACCAGAGTGTGAGATACCGGGACCGTTTGTTTGTGCCGGAGTTTTGTCGAGAGGAAGTACTCCGAGAGTTTCACCATTCGCGCCTTGCGGTGCATCCGAGAGGCACTAAGATGTATCGGGATTTGGGTCGCCAGTTCTGGTGGCAGTGAATGAAGAGAGACGTGGCAGTCTTCGTGTCTAAGTGCCTTACTTGTCAGCAAGTGAAGGCCGAGCATCAGAGGCCAGCGAGTTTGTTGCAACCCTTGCCTATTGCCGAGTGGAAGTGGGAGCATGTCACTATGGACTTCGTTGTAGGTCTTCCGAGGACTCAGTGGGGTAGTGATGGTATTTGGGTGGTTGTAGACCGGTTGACTAAGTCGGCGCACTTTATCCCTATGCGCGTGAGAGATTCGGTAGATCATCTCGCCGACTTGTATATTCGGGACATAGTGAGGTTGCACAGGGTCCTAGTAACGATTGTCTCAGATAGAGACCCTCGTTTTACTGCTAGGTTGTAGCAGAGTTTACAGAGTGCCTTGGATACTAAGTTGACATTCAGTACGGCTTATCATCGTTAGACTGACAGGCAGTCCGAGCGTACTATTCAGATCCTTGAGGATATGCTTCGAGGTTGTGTCCTTGACTTTAGTGGGACGTGGGAGAGGCACTTACCCTTGGTGGAGTTTGCCTACAACAACAATTTTCAGTCGAGTATCAGTATGGCACCATTTGAGGCCTTATATGGCCGACCCTGTAGGTCTCCAGTGTGTTGGGCCGAAGTGGGTGATGTACCTTTGTTGGGTCCGGAGTTGGTTAGGGAGACGACGAAGAAAGTTGAGCTTATCCGTAGGAGGCTTGTTACAGCCCAGAGTCACCAAAAGAGTTATGCCGACCGTAGGAGAAGGCCTTTGGCGTTTGAGGTAGGTGATCATGTCTTTCTGAAGATATCACCTATACGAGGTTTGATGAGGTTTGGGAAGAGTGGGAAGTTGTCCCCTCGGTTTATTGGTCCCTTTGAGATCCTTGAGAGGATTGGGGAAGTTGTTTATCGTTTGGCTTTACCACCGCAGTTGTCCGGGGTTCATGACGTCTTTCATGTTAGTATGCTTCGGAAATATGAGCTGGATCCGTCCCATGTGTTAGATTGGACCGACTTAGAAGTAGATGAGGATACCTCGTATGAGGAGAGACCGGTTTGGGTCTTAGATAGGCGGGATCAAGTTATGCGTGGCAAGACCATTCCCTTGGTAAAGGTATTGTAGAAACATCACGGAGTGGAGGAAGCCACTTGGGAACGTGAGTTGGAAGTCTGTGAGAAGTATCCGGACATGTTTGTTGATGTATAATCATGTAATGAAATTTTGTAATATCATTGAACTTTAAGAACATTATATGTGTCTTAAGTTGTAAAACATTGTAAATGTTTTGGTAAATGGAAGTTATGTTAACATTGTGTATGTTAAGTGTATTGTGAAAATGCAAGCATGATATTAATGTTGCATGTGTTGTGGAATTGTGGAAAATGAGTTGAAATTGGTAAATTTCAAGGGGATGCATGTTGTTAATGCAGGTTGTTCTGTATAATGTGAATTGCTTCTTGAATAGAGATGGAATGACCAGTAATGGGTCGAGTTGTTAAATTTCACATTATAATAATGTTGGGAATTGAGAAAATCTTGTTTTTCAAAAACTTGTGTTTAATTTCGGGGACGAAATTCTTTAAGGGGGGAGGTTATCGCGATCCTGGTTTTCCCTTTCTGTATTTGTTATATTCCGGACTTTGGTTCCGTGGAGTTGGTGGTGGTATACCTTGTTGTCATCCTTGAATTCCTTATGTTTGAGTTTTAGGATGTGTTGGGCATATTTCGAGCAGGTGGGTTGAACCTTGGTCTAAATTCTTGTTGTCGGGTTTTTGGTCGTTCCGCTCGAGCAGGTCGTCTAGCGCTCGAGCGGAGGTTGCACACTCCCAGTATTTTCGTGCCCCTGCAAAACTTCTGCAGGTGTGATTTCTACGCTCGAGCGGGTTTCTTGCGCTCGAGAGATCTTGTTGACGCTCGAGCGGGTAGTAAATTTGTAGTGTAAGTTCTGGGAGGGGGAAATCTCCGCTCGAGCGGACTGGTTTTCACGCTCGAGCGGATGTACTTTATTCTTGTGTCTTGGCGCTCGAGCAGACCTTCTTGTGCTCGAGCGGAACCATATTTTTGTTCTTGACGCTCGAGCGTTGTGTTTTCTGCTCGAGCGGGAATGTCGTATATCAGATGGCACCTAGGCATTTTAGAATCACTTTTTCACATCCATTTCTCTCTCATACTTTTCCAAAACTCCATTGTTGAGCCTCTCTCTCTAGAACCTTGCCTTCTCTCTAGGTATTGATCTAGTAGGAGTTGTTTCCTCACCTTTGGCCTTTACAAAAAAGTTGTTGATCGTCAAGGGCTATCTTTTGATCCGAAAAAGTTGTGATTTGGAGCATCTTCGTTTTTGTCATCTTCTTCCTTGGGCTCCGAAATTTGAGGTAGGGATTCCTACTCGCTCTTATAGTCTTTGACATAGATTTTTGGTTGTTTTGATGAAGTGTTGAAATTGGGTAATTTTGGGACTTAGGGTTTCAAAATGTTAAAGGAGGGTTGTGTTATTTTGATTTTAAAATGTGTAATTTGGGTTTCAAAATAAGGATATTGTTGTTGGTTGTTGATATGTAGGCCATTGGGTCAATATTAGGAAATAGGGTAGAAAACCCTAATTTGTTGTATAAATTAATTGGTATAATTAATTTGGGAAAAGTGTTGTTTTATGGAATTGAGTTGGAAATAATGAAATTGGCTCATTATATTGTAAAATGGTGGAGTTGGATTTATTAATCACTCACTTTTGAAAACATTGATATTTTATCTGTTGGAACTTTTATTATCTGTTTAGAAATAATAGCTTGGGCTACCGGTGGAGGATAGTTTTGATTGTTGTAGACAATGCATGATGATTAGGCAAACTAAAACGAATCAATGGGATATGTCATGAAGTATGACGGGTTGATAGAATACATTAACGTTATGTATTGATTGATTGTGTATATGACCTATGTGTATATACGTTGTGTGTGGGAGGAGATGATAGGGGATGTACTCCACGGTTTAGAGGAAGATAGGGGATGGACCTCTAAACCGAATGTTGTTTGAGAGGAGATAGGAGATGGACTCCACTGATACAGCTCATATGATTGTCAGTTACAGTGTTGATATAGCTCATATGCTTATCTTTGGAAGTGTTGATATAGCTCATATGCTTATCTTTGGAAGTGTTGATATAGCTAATATGCTTATCTGTTGAAATGTGGGTACAGCTTGTATACTTATCTGTTGAGATGTTGATACAACTAATATGTTTATCTATTGTAAAATGGGAAAACGTTTAATATGAGTCTTTGTCTCATATAAGTGGTTGGCCAGGTTCTGAGCCGTTGATGTAGATTGTGAAATTGATAAGAAATGGAAAATGAAATGAAACATGAATATAGTGGTCATGAAATGGAAATGGTGTATGAATTGATTTATGGAAATTGAACATTTATCAAATGCTGAGGTCTTAGTTATTGCTCATACTGTGTTTAGCATATCTCTACTGGGCGTTGGCTCACCCTATATGGGACATCATTTTCAGGTACGGGTAGCATGCCACCTCCAAGGACATAGCTTGGATGGATATGGGAGTTGAAGACTCTTTTTGGTTATTTTGTTGTATTACATGTACATCAAGCCAAGGGCTTATTTTGTATAGAGTTAGTACTCTTCTTTTGTGTAACCAAGTGTTGACTTGGAAAGCTGTAAACCCATAGGGCATTTGCTTTTGTTGTTAACATGTAATACTACTGTAAGAACTACTCTGATAAATAGAAATGGTTGACTTGTTTTATATCAATGCATGTCTACAGTGATGGGTTTTATGTATTATTTTGAGGTCGTTACAGACGAGCCCGCACCACCTGCCCTGCTCCCCTCTCCTCTCTCTGCTCTGCCTGATATTGTTCCGCCAACTCCACAGCGCCATCTTCCCCAAAGGAATCTAGTCTCATGATTGGCACTTTGTGTCGCGCCATCCCTCATATGTGTCTACATATAGCTTCGGACGTTGGCACAAGGAAGTTTGCAAAGTGTTGCAGAGGTGTATCCCATGAAACAAGTGAGTTCACTTCTAGGACGTGTTGATTTTTTGCAAAAAGGTAGGTAATGCAAATGACTCCAAATGCCCACGGTTTGCCTATATTCCAAGGGTCAAGATTAACTTTTGCCAGTTTGAAAATTTTCAAAAATTTACGCCCCCACCTCTTCAACGCCCTATATTAGCCTATCCCTTCATCTCCCGCTAACGCATCACTTCTCTAGTTATTGGATTGCGCTACGTGTACGCCCACGATCCACTGCCCTCTTCCCCTTCCCTGTCTATTCCATTTCACATCATCACGTGCCACGCCACGCCACAAGCCCTACGCGCCGCCGTTCCCCCTTCTCGCTCGGTCACCTCTCGCGGTCGGCCCTCCTCATTGTCGGCCATCTCACTCGGTCACCCTTCGCGGTCGGCCCTCCTTACAGTCGACCATCTCACTTGGTCACCCTCAACGGTTGTCCCTCTTGACAGTCGACCGTCTCGCTCGGTCACCCCTCACAGCCGGTCCTCCTCACAGTCGACCGTCTCACTCAGTCACCCTTCGTGGAGGGCCCTCCTCACAGTCGGCCCTCTCACTCGATCCCCTTCGCGTTTGGCTATTTTTTTCCTTATTCTCTTCGTTGGACTAAAGCTGCACTTGTGAATGGGGGACTACTGACGTAGGTGGGCCTATAGGAGCTTTTGGCCCACCACTTATGGCCCAATCCATGAATCAAATACCAAAGCCCAACTTTCCTGGAACCCAATGTTACACCAAGAACCAATGACATCTAGACACTTGTCAAGAGTAGAACCAGCGACATCATCAGACAAAGATCCTGCAGAGTTATTGCACTGCACATCAGCTATTAATGAGTTCCCCTGCAGCATTTATTACGATAACCCCTTCACGTCGGAACAGAACAACCTCACCGTGAACAAGGCAAGTTAGAACATAGACTTTCGGCCAACACGACAGCTCGGAGTGGACAAGGAAATGATGAACAAAGGATATAAGTAGGCTTCTAAGACAAAGAGAAGGTTAAGTTCTCTATCACCACCCTATCTCTACATTCCATCACTCTCACTTCTCTAACTTGCTCGTCAGAGGGTTCGCTGGGGGACTCCTCTTTCCCTATTGAACTTTTGTGCAGGTTTCTCAGCGGGCCAGCGATTGGACAACCGTGTAGGAAGCCTAGATCAGCCCGACCCATCGCCGGAAAACAAGTAGCATCATCAGAATTCATATTTGGAAAAAATTCTGAGTATGTTCAGATATTTTTTTATTTTGGAAAAAAGAGCTTTTAGCAACGTTTTAATAAAAACGCCACTATAAGTTAGTATGACGTCATTTCTGGGTAGGGGCAATTTTTATGCTGGCGTTTAAATAAACACCGCAAAATATCTTGTACGTGTAGACACCCCATTTTTGACCGTCCTCAAGACTTGGACGTCACCGCTCGAACACTCGGTGATCATCCATGTGTGTGTTCGTTTGGAGTTCCCGGAGTTCTCGGCTCGCGCGCCGTGCCTCAAGACCTCCAGACTCGACCATTTGTGTTTGGTTTTGCACCAAACACCTGTGTTTTGCCTTTGAGGGGCAGGGAATGCCTTCTGAGGCTTCCCCACACACCACCGGCTGGGGCTAGAGGCTACCGGCTGGCTGTAGTTGTCACCGGCACTATATTGTGCCGGTCGGCACTATTTTGTGCCGGTCGGCACTGTTTTGGGCGAAATGACCATTTTGCCCTGCCGACCACTGTGCACTTGCTTTGTGAGATATTTTCTCACAGCTGTATGCAACTTGTTTCCCCTCCATACACGTGTATGGAGGGATGAGCTTGCTTAGTGGCCAAGCTTGTGAGCTTTTGGCCTATAAGAGGGAAAGCTCTCCCTCTTGGCTCATGGTTAGCAATTTTCAGAAGGTTAGCCATTGTTAGAGAGAGCCAAGGTCTGGTTTTAGGGTTAGAATAGATATAACTTCTATATCTCTCTCATTCTCTTGTTTAACTAGGTGTTTTGTGCCTTACTTTTGCACACTAGCACCTAGTGTCCCACCTTTCTCTTGGTTCAGAGGTTCTAGAGGTTAGTTTTGGTGATTCTTGACTGGATTGGAGCTCAAGGGACCAAGCACAACAACCTTTGTGAAGGTAGTCAACAAGGGTAAGAAACTTACACTTTATTCCCCATTTTTACAACTTGTTTTTACCTAGTTTAAAACAGTTTTTGAGCTTAGTGTTTGGCACATAAAAGTTCTGATTTTTGACTCTCTTTATTGTGTATTAAGAGTGTTTTGTGGTTTGAGGAACTTTGACCACCTTTAGGCCTTGAAAAGGCCACTTTTTTGTGCCATTTTGGAGAGATCCGAGATTTTGGTCTTGGGATCTCTTCACCACTGAAATCTTGAGGGATTTCAGTGGTGAAGAGCATGCCTTGAAGTCTCAAGAAGGAGAGGGCCACCCCCTCTCCTTGATGTCCTTGAAAAGGACAAATTTTGCTTCCTTAAGGAGCTTCATGCTTGAGTGTGTGTTGAGTTTGTTTGACTTGTTTTCCATGCTTATAATGCCATGTTTTAACTTGGTTTTAAGTTGGTTTTGGTCTCCTGTACATGCTTAGTATGGTTGCCTTGTAATGCCCTTTTTATGCCTTAACATGTCTAGGTTGTTTGACCTATTTTCTAGCATGTTTTAAGCTTAGATTTGTGAAGCTTGTAAGCTTATTTTGCCATGATTTAGCTCTGTCCATAGCTATCTTGGCCAATCTTGGCATGTATTTGGTAGCCTCTTTGTATTTGGCTTGTTGGCCTCAAAAGCATGAATATGTGGTATGCTATTCTAGCTTTGTTTTTGATGGTTGGGACCATCTTCCATGCTATTTCAGTCCCTCATACATGCGTATTTGATTGCCTAGCATGCATCTTTAATGCTTTGGTTACATGTGTTGTACATCCCTTTGAAAGTGCATGTGTGCATGCCCTTGATTTTGAGCCTTTTAGATGCTATCTAGGTGTGCCCCTAGTCTTGTTTGGGTCTGTATGTGACCTGTTTTAGGTCCCCTTAGCCTTGTGAGGCTTGGTGGATTTGACCTTAGCTTGAGCCCCTTGGCTTGCCTTAAAGCCTTGGGCCATTCATTGCATGATTAGCTTATTTCGTTGCTTGTTTTGGCACCATGTTTAGCATGATTTTCAGAGCTTTACAATGCATGCTCATAGTCTATACTTGGTCTCTTTAAGTATGCTTGAGAATTGCCATGTTTGTGCTTAAGTGTTGGACCATAATTGTATGCATGTGTGTGTGCATTCTAGCTTTCATTTTCGAGCATGTTGGCCACTGTTCTTGGGCCTTTTAAAGCTGTCCAATTCATGTGTAAGTCCATTCCTACTTTGCTTCGCATGCTTGTATGTTTACACAACAATATTCTTGCATTGCATTGCCATATTGCATGCTAGATGACATGCTTAGGGTTGCATTGGCATTGTGCATACCAAGCCTCTTGAAGTGAGTTTGATAGAGGTTTGGCACCTTTGTTTGCATGGCATGCATTTGATATTGAATTTGCACCATTGGTTCTTAGGACCATCATGCATAGAAATGCGCGATTGGTGGCCCGGGAATCGAGGCACATGCCCTCTTAAGTCCATAGCATGATTTGGGATGTGTTTGGTGCATATATACCTTGAATTGCATTGCCTTGCCTTTTGTTCCCTCTGCTGCTGTGAGTTGCAGGTTCTGCAGGGAATTTGTGCCGACCGGCACTTTTTAGTGCCGACCGGCTGCCACTGGGCAGCCGATAAGGAAATTTAGTGCCGGTGGTCTCATTCTTCAGCCGATGGCTAATCCCTTCAGCCGGTGGTGATCTCCAATGCCCTGAGAGGCATCCCTGAGATTTGGGAAATTTTCTGAGCTGAAGAGCAGAGGAAACAGAGGCAACTCATGCACGGCAGTGTGATTCCGAGCGAATCCCGGGCACGCGCTGCAGTTAGCCCTCATCCCAAGGCATTTAATGCTTAATTAGATTAATTAATTTATTTAATTAATTTAGTTAATTTGTAATATTTAATTAGCTAGTTTAGTTAATTATTTATTTGGTTTTGTATTATTATTTGATCCCTCCGAGTGAGGGCAAATTTGTAATAAGTGTGTGTGAGTGGGTGCATGTCTTCCAACCCCCGCTTCTTTCTAACCCTTTTATTTACCCGCTTTCAGTGGTAGATTAGGGCATTTTAAATTAGCATACCTTATGCAATGCATGCGTGCATCCATGCATTTGTTTACATGCACCGGGCTCGGTACATCATACAAACTGCATTGCAATTTTCAAATTCCAAAATTGAATACGTGCTATGTGATAGCATTTCATATGCCATGCTTAGGATAGCCGAGCCTGTCTAACTGCATTTTTGCCTGTGTTGCATTAGTCATTCAACATGAACTAGGTCATGCATTGTTTTGCTAACTAGTTTACTGTTTTGGCATGGAGTACGAGGTGAGCTTTTATGCTTTAGCATACCGCATGCGTGTGAGTGTTGCCATGACAGTAGGATTGCCATGCGGCTAAATGCTTACATGATAAATTGTTTGTATGCCTGTGGGTGGAGGTTGGATTGCTTGAGTTGGAACGACTCATTGAAATCCGTATTTTAGCCTACTTGCGAGTAGCGAAATCTAACACGTTTTTCGAGACAAAACGGATATGCAATGTTTATTTCCAAATTAGGCGATCTAGTCTATACTTGTTTGCTGTGCGCATAACATAGTAATTCTAGGCTAATAACTGGAATAAGAACACGTAATGTTTTCAAAAGAGGATATCATGGTTAGTAGAGGCCGGTCTTCGACCGCGAAAGGGGTGCTCATAGTCGACCTTCCCGATCGTATCTAAGCTCGAGCCAAGTCACTTTGGTGATGACGGACACGTGGCCTTCGACCGAGTCGTGGTTTCCTAAATTCCCCTTTTAAAAAATATTTAGGTGGCGACCAGACCGCAAAGCAGTCCATGTTTGGCACTACTTTTCAAAAATCTTTTTCTCAAACGATTTGCGGATTTGGACTCTTTGGTTCAGATTTAGAACCGACACAAAAAGAGTCCGAATCAGAAGCGAGGTCCCCATGACGTGCTTTCGATTCTGGCGACTCATTGGGATGTTTAGAGAGCTTGACTCGAACTCGTGATATCCTATTTTGACTACACTTATGTGTTTCTTTGCATTGCATGTGCATTGGTGCGCCTAGGACACCGTGTTGGTCATCTGCTATTCCTGAGCGGTTTGCTGGAGGCTTGTCTTGTCAAGGCATGTCCATAAGGTCGACCGGCTATGCTCGCCAAGATGGGAACACAAACCCCGGGTTTTACCGGGCACCCTTGACCATTCGACCTAGTGCATATTCGGAATCCATAGTGACCATTCCAAACTAGGACAGGTTGCTTACCCGATATAGGTTGTTTGAAACCGCTGTGTGCGTAGTGAAACCCTAGCTCCTAACAAAATAGGACAGGGAAACCCTACCCCAACATAGGGGTGTATTGGCTCTCATTTACTTGCTATGTGCTTTTAGAGTGTATCTCTACAGGAATGCATATACCGCTTGCGAATCTGAATATTCGACTGCGGGCACTAGTATCGATGATTGTTGGGAATCGATTATCTCCGTGGATATCGAGTCTGATTTTGAACAAAGAACTGGGGAACAAGAATCGCAGATAGTACCGTTGTTCGGCCACACGTGTTTGATCTGTCTGGGTCAAATACCGCCTGCTTTTCCGCTTCAATTCGAGATTCGATGAGTTGATCCGCAGCTTAGTGTCTTCTCTTTCTTTGAGGCAGATCAACATGACGCAGAACTCGAAGAGATTGTGGTCATGACGGCCGTTGAGTCGGAAATCCCACGTAATGATGCTCTGTTGATACACCGCACCGCCAGTCGCCTGGCCGCACACCCGATTTGGGTACCTCAGTTTTATCAGGCTCGCGAGCCCACTACATTCGAGTTAATGGGTATGATAGGCGACCTCCAAAGATCCGTGGCGGATCTCGCTCACGGGATGTCAACCTTGCCACCGGTTGCACCATATGCCGGAAATTTCGAACCCCAAGAGCCCCGCCAGGCGACCAGATCGAGCCCAATCAGCCGGAGATGGCCTCCACCCACAACAGTGATGTACCAGTACCAACCCAAACCTCTCATCAGGCCGAGGCCAGAGGAAAAGATAAGATGAAGGCAGATGCCGACCCCATTGAACAGCTGCTGTGGGCAGTAGAGGCTTTGAAAGCCGGGGGAATGAATAAGCAGCAGGTATCCACAGTTATGACAAAAACTATGGAGGATGCCTTCCCCACCCCGCCTGAGAGCAGTACCAGTCGACCAGAGAATCGGGACAGGCCTCGTCAAGCCAGAGTAGCTCCTCCCATTCCCAATCCTGCACCGGGAAAGAATCAGAAATCCAAGGCCGCACCTGCCGATCCATTCGCCAGCGCATCTAGTAAGAATGTTCAGGCTCCAAAGTACCTGCCCCGAGGGCGCAGGGCCTTCCATCCTCTTTACATGCCTTTGTCTAGGGCACTTCTGATTTTGGCCAAGAAGGGGCATCTTACACCTCTCGATCCTAGGCCACTCCCCAAACCCCTTCCAATGACCATGATGCCACTCAAGATCTTTGCGTACCATCAACAGTCCGCCATGCTCTCGATAATCGCTCCGCCCGCCACGAGGTACAAGACTTGATTGATAACAAGATCATCCTTCCGCCAACCTCGCCAAGTCAATCACTACGGAGTTCTTGGACTACGAGGATCTGATCTGAGGCACAGATCTGCAGTATGTGATCGAAGATGAAGCGCTCAAGGGCAATATTTGGTACATTTTTGATGTGGCGTTTACGCATTTTTGAGTACTGCCAATGCTAGTTTTGTAAATCGACTTGGGTGTCGAGTCACTGCTTTTGTTGTTGAGTTTGTCTCATTGTTTTGAGACGCCTTTTGTTTAAGGGTCTGCCTAACTGTAATGAGTCGATCCCTCTTTGTATAGAATGCTAGGTGACTTCGGTTGTTGCCTCAAGCCGCTTTTGTTCTGTATTTACTTCTCTTGCTTTCTTTTTGGGTCTGCCTCTGTTGGAGCCAATTCACATCCGGGGAACCTGAATGAAACAGCCATGGCTACCGTGTTCCCATGTTTATCGACTGTGTTGGGCTAGTTGTGCCAGAGAATTCGAATGGGGTGACAGCGCACTCCACCTGCTCCGTGTGCCTTAAAAATCATTGTTTTGACTTAAGTTTTTCAAAACCTTTCAAACACTGCGGTGATAAAAACGAAGAGGAAGTAATTCCTCGGGTTTTGCAAAATTTTGATCATTTTGAGAGAAAGAGAGGCATGCTAAGCTGTTAATGAATGAAATCATGCTTGTCAGCGTGAGTACTGAGAAGGATCCTGGTCCAATCCAGACTGGTTCCACACTATCTTCTGTGCGAGCGGTTTGTCGTTTCCTTGAAAACTTTCAAAAACAAAATATTTTGCACAACTAATGCGAAGACCTGTGTGGAATCGCTCTCGAGATCGTGCAGCCCAGGATCGCTCCCAGTCTCAGGATTCAGTTTCATCTGTTGCAAACTTGGGATTGGTTCAAAACGATCAGTGTCACGAAACGCCCGTGTGGCCCAATTCGAAGTAGCCCTCGAACAAGAGGCACCAACATCAGATCAAGAAGATCAGATCCCACCAAGCAGGGTTCATTCAGCAACCATGATGAGTTCTTCTGCAGATCAACCACAGTCGCTCTCCCGGATGCGGAGAGGCTTTGATCCCAAAAACCATTTGGCATGGACCTGTCACACTTTTACCCTTTGAGAGGCTCGCTGGGCCGAAAACCCGGAAGGGCGACCCAGGCAAAAGTTAGAGCAAACAAAATATATACAAGAAAAAAGAGAAGAAAAAGAAGGAAAGAAGAAAAAGAAGCTCGCAAGGTCGAAAACCCGCATTGGGCGCCTTGGCAAAAGTTAGAGCCCAAAAGAAAAAGAAAAAAAATTAATTAAAAGAATTGAAAAGAAAAGAGAATAAAAACATGGCTCGCAAGGTCGAAGACCTGCAACAGGCGCCTTGGCAAAAATTAGGGCCTAAAAATAGTGAAGGTTAAAATACCCGAGTGTACCTTAACCGGAACTACGTGAGGCTTGATTCCCATTTTGGGATACGTAGGCAACTTCATCTTGAAGTCCAGCCCCCAACGCTTTCATAGCGTCTCAGTCCATGTCATGGTTTTGGTCACTTGCCTCCTCCTAATCTGACGTCTCGATTGTAACGGCTGGAATCGCGTGATCAATTTTCTCTTGAAGCTCAACCACCAACACCTCTCAGGTGATTGTGTCCATATATTGATCCAGGACGTCTTCGTCTCCTCCGCGTCCGAGGGTCCGATCGTCGTCAATAAGGAGTGACACATAACACGCCGCGGCATCATCCAAACAAGGGGCAACTTTCCGTTGCCACCCATCGCCATCCATGTCCAAAAGTTGCCCTAAGTTACCATTCAAACTAGGGGCAACTTTCCGTTGCCTTATTCCCCCTTCAAGCCAGGGGCAATTTTCCATTGCCTCCTACCCGAGGTTGCATATCTCGAGGGTAAGTTTCATGCTCGTTTGAGCATCGTTTGTTTGCAAAAATGGTTTTTGAAAATTTTCACTGAGGTTGACTTATTTTCTCGAAAACTGTTTTTAAAATTGGACCATGTTTGGACCCAAAAGGAGAATTTTCAGTGCTCATAGCCTGATTCACATGATTTTCAAATCAAAAATTGAATAAGTGTGTTAATCCGACTCTCACTCTGATCAAAACTGTTTTAAGAAGAAAACAAAAAAATGGTCAAGATAACGAACTAGGGGCACAGTTGAGCGAGGTATCCTGTCTTCCCCCGCCGTCAGCATGCACTCGCCAGGAAGGCACCCACATCTACCAAAAGAAGTAGCCGTGAGCTAGCCGTGTCGGGCATGAACCCGCAACTTCCTATTCATCTGTCATTCACCTTGGGGAGGGATGCAAAATGAGAGAATAAAGAATAGAGAGGTGTAAGTTGAGAGAAAAGTGAGAGAAAGGTTTTTGAGAGAAAAACCGAGCCTGAGGGTCGAGTGATGTGAGAGTTACACAAATCAGAAGGGGTGGGAAACCTACCCGGAAGAATTGGCTCCTCGAGTCCGAGGTCTATCCTTCTGTAAACATGTCTGTGTGTCGTGTCTTTTGACTTGTCAGTCTCAATGTCGGCTTTGAGTCTTTTCCAAGTGTATATCGTTGTGCCAGGTCGTGTGCCTTTTGTTTCTTCGTTTGAGTCTGTCTTGTCGTGTCTTGTGGTAGGCTCGATACCCTGGTTGAAAACCCATCCTCTTCCAAAAAGCAATTGCTCGTACTCAGAATGCTGTGACATTCTCTACATCCATGTGAAGCAAGTGAAGGAAAGGGAAAATTTGAGACATCCGAGGTGTTTCAACTGCAACCGTATCAATTTTGTGATCCGCCTTGTCAGATTGGGGGTATCTGTTCAAAGTTTGCTGTGCGCGGAATGAACCGAATACTGAGTTATGGGCTAAATGCAGGTCAATCCCCAGCAGAGCATGGGCTGTGTATCCAGTTTGAGTCGTGGCTTATTTGAATTATTTCCTGCTAGTTGATTGGTTATCCTGTTACTGCAGTGCAAATGCTTGGTTGTTTTGTTAAACAGTAGATCAATATCATTTACATTTGAGGTGTAGTATGAGGCAATGCGATGCAAAGTATGAAATGTGCAGGTATACGCAAACATACAGATGTAACACTCTTTTAGACAAAAAGTTTGTTTATATATAATCTTTTCCAGTACATAGTTTTGGAAAGCAAAAACCTGCCTGCGGCAGTACATAGTACTCTATCTACAAAAGAGGAAAAAGTACAGAAAATGAAAGAAAAAAAAAAGCAGGTCTCAGGATCATCATCAGTGGCCTCGCGCCGGGGGATCCGTCCTCGCCCTCTTCCTGGGCAGAAGCCCAGGAGCATCATCAGGAGCATCACTGTCTGAGCCTGAGCCCGAGCTGTCCCCGGTCTCCTCCTCTGATGCCCCCGCCTCCTCTGTCTCCTCCTCGGACTCATCGTCTGGGACTGCAGCTCGCGAGCTACTCCCCACATGAGAATGCCCTCCTCTGGTACGAGGGAACGCCCTGCCATCCCGAGTCGAAAGGGGAGGCCCAGTCGCAACAGCGCCACCCACTGGAGGGATCGGGAAAGGAGGCTGAAAGTACAAAGAGCAAACACATCAGAAAGCTGTGAACAGTTTATCAGTACAGAACGCAGTGTATGAGTACAGTGTGTGAATGCCGTGAGCAGTTTATCAGTGTAGAATGCAGTATATGAGTACAGTGTATGAAAGCCGTGAGCAGTTTATCAGATTTTTGTGCAGTATAGCAGATTGTGTGAAACAGAATATGATTTGAGACTGTGGTCAGTAGAACATACCGGCAAGCCGTAGGCGGCCAAAGCATCGAGAGTCCGCTGCAGCATCCCCAGCAGGGAGGCATTCAACTCCACAGACTGACGGGTATACTCGGAAGAAGTCTGCAAAAGTATTAAACACATCAGTATTCTGTGGGATATCTGAATGAACTGAAATGAAATAACAATGCAAGATGCAGAATACAAGTACACGTACCGGAGGCAAGTCAGGAATGCCAGCCAACTCATGACCAGCCGGAGGAGGAGCAAAAGGGATCTGGTAGATCTCCCCACTCTGCCCCCTGTACGTCAACATAGTAGGCAGAGCAGGCCAACCGGCACCTCGTCCCCTCTGCGCCCTGCCTCGAGCCCGAGCCCGCCAGGATGGCCCCACTCGCCCCCACCTCTACTCGATACTGGCGCCGCAGTCTCTCTGGATCGACTCGGCCATCACTCAGACGTCGCATGATAAGAGTCCGGACGTACTCGGAATAGTCGCCGCCTCTGAAACCGCTCACGCCCACCAAGGGTGTAGTCCACCATCCCGGTCAGCAGTGAACCTCTCGGTATCCTCATATGCTCGGAGGGTGAACCGACTATCTGCCTGCAACCCGAGGGTGCAGCGTGAAAACGCTCCCAGTACCAAGCCCGATGCATCGCCCTCCAAAAGAATCCCAGAGAGGTCTCCTCGGCACCGGCGTATCGATCCCTCATCACTGCAGGCAAAGGAGCCCATGGCTGCCAGGTGATCTGAAATTGAAGTACAGTTTGTTATCTATTGGCATTGCAAATATACAGTGGAAAAACGAAACTTGAATGAACTACAAGTAAAACATACCTCCGCAGGGGTAATGGTGTCGAAGTAACGAAGAAGCCGAAGTATCCCGGTCGCCGTGTACACCTCCCATCAAAGCGGCGAGAAGGGACGACCAGAGGGTCTCCGTCGGCCGGCAGCTCCACTGAAAGTAGGCATACCCACAAATTGCAAAACAAACGTCGGTGTGATCATCGATAAAGCGAATCTGAATAAAGCGAAATAGCGAGCCGTGTGTTATCAGTGTATTGAGCGAGTGTCTGATGTGAACCGTGTACGATCGATTAAAGCGAAGAATGTGTGTGTGTGTACAAAGATACGGTGTGCAGCAATACAGATAGAACACGTGAAAGTATGTAGAGCAATGTAAAGCGAGAAGGAGACATACCTCCTAAGCTCGCCAAGAGGCCCCCGAGCAACAGCCCACTGCTGAAACCGAACTCATATAGCCATAGAGGGTGGCCGAGGCACCACCCCAATCAAAACGCATAAAATGTCTCGACATCCACCGGTCGCCGAGGAGGCGGAGAGGCAGGTTCGCCGGTCGGCGAAGATCGTCGTCCCTAGCAAAAACATCAGAAAGCCGCGTGCGTACCGATCCACGGCCTCTGGGGTCATCGGAGCTGCATCACCAAGGGCATGCTGGACCCTAAACTGCCCCTCAAACCAAGAGTAGCGGACAAAGCCGGGGCGAGCGAGAGGCGGAGCCGCGCCGAGTAAATAGACCTGAGCGGCGACCCACTCGTCCATGTCTGTATCAAAGGGGATCGGATCACCCCCCACCCCGAGGCCCGTAAGCATCGAGAAGTCGTAAGGGGTCATCGTCATGTCCCCGGTCGCCGACAAATGAAATGAATCGGTGGTGTCCCACCACCTTTCTGCCAGGGCGGCAAGAAGAGGTCTGCAAGCAGAAAGCCTGGTGAGTCCCCTGCAGAAAACGCCGAAGCCCCCCTCGTCTACGATGTAGCGAACCTCCTCGGGAAGCTTTGCATACCAAGCGCGAGCGACGACGTTCCCATACCAGCGGATGGCATGGGAATCCCCTTGTTTTCAAAAGTACAGTTGTGAAGCAATGATGAATACACTGATTTATTTTCTCTAAAGGCATGGAAAACTTTAGATTAAACATAGCATGCGTGCAAATTTTCAGATTTTAACAAGATACCGAGTGCCGGTGTGCTTACAGTAAAATACAAGCACTCGATGCGTCAGTGTGTTTTGGGTGCTCCTGTGTGAACTTGGTGCATGTGTGCACATTTTTCAGATTCAAGCAGATATCGGGTTCTAGCACACCAGTGGGTAAGTTACGGCCTGTGATATGTCAGTGCTCCTGTGAGGATCAGTGTAAGCAACGTGTGATATGTCTGCGTGTTTGTGTGGTTTTGTGCAAGTCTAGCATGCGTGCGAGTTTTCAGATTCAAAAAGCACCGGGTGTCGGTGAATTTGCAATGTGATGTGTGCCGTGTGTTTGGGTGATTCAGACTAGTGCAGTGTGTGTGCATGTGCGTCGGTCCTAAGCAGATGTCAGTTATGAAGTTGTCTACAATCAACTACAGTACAGCACATCAGGATCAAGCAGTTAATGGGTTCAGTTAGCTATGGCAGTTGACAGAAAATCCTACATTGCAGAAAATAAAAGGCAAGAGTGTTACCTCCGCGACGCCAAAAGACAAGTGGGAGGCCGGCTCACGCAGCAGAACCTCCGGGTCCAAAGCCCTCTCGAAGCTGCGGAAGTGGCGGAGTCCGTCAGGTGGTAGCACGTGGATGGCCGGGCGATAGGTCGCCGGATCGAATGGTCGCTCGCCCAGCGGGAGAAGCTCGACCCCGGGATCCATCTCATGATCCGGGGGAGTCCCGACATGTGGAACATCATCGGCCATAGCAATGGAGATGAGAAAATAGCCGAAAAATGAGAAATGGGTCGGAAGGCGAAAAGTCAACTGGGAAGTCAACCCCGAGAGGGCCGGAAATGGCCGGGAAGGCCGGAAGAAGGGAATATACAGAAATATAGAGGAAACCGAGGGGAAAAAGTCCCGAAAAGGCAAAGATACCAAAAGAGACACCGAAATGAGATTTCAATCGGTTGAAAATGTCCGAAACGCGAAGGAGATCGCGAATCCGACGACGAAAATGGCGCGAAAACTCAAAGAAATGAGCAAGAGAGGAGAGAAAGAGACTCTAGAGAGAGAGAGTGAAAGATCTCGGCGGAGGAAAAGTGAAGAAATAGGGCTTCAAGCCCTATTTTATAAAGCCCAAGGTGAAATGGCAGAATCGCCTCGATCGAACTCTTTGCCGGTCGGCACTATTTTGTGCCGGTCGGCACATTATTGTGCCGATGAAGTTTTTTGGCAGCCGGTGGCCAGCCGGTGGCCATCCCATCCAGCCGGTGATGTTCCTTGGGCCTTGTTTGGGCTAAATGATCAGCTTTGGGTCTTCAAGTCTCAAGAAAATACAAGAAAATGCATCCCCGATGCTCAACCGGCCTCCGTTTTGACTTCGGACCGTCTCTACTGTGCGTGGTGCTCAAATTCAAGCGAAAATTGTATCATTTTGTATCCTTTTGTCATCTACGGAGATCCAAAAGTTGCCCCGTGCGCGTTGCGCACATTCATCGCATTCCCCGGCGCATCGTATTGCGCCATCTCGCACGTCTCTTGCGACTTGCACTGTCTTGCATTGTCATGTGGCATGCATGTCGTACGCCTCGTTTTGCACTTCATTTTCCATCCAATGAGGTACGCGTGCCTCATGTGCATTTCATTTTCCATGTGGGTCCGGCGGGACCGAAAACACGCACGGTCCGGCGGGACCAAAAACACGCACGGTCCAGGAGACCTTAAATCCTCGGGGGGTGCAAGACCTTCGGTGCATTAAGGTGCACCTCATTACATTCATTTCGCATTTCATTGCATCTCGAGGCACGTACGCCTCGTTTTGCACTTCATTTTCCATCAAATGAGGTACGTGTACCCCATTTCGCATTTCATTGCATCTCGAGGCACGTACGCCTCGTTTTGCACTTCATTTTCCATCCCATAAGGTATGCGTGCCTCTTGTTTCATTTCTCCTTCACTCGCATTGTTTTCGCATCCCGTGTGACACGTGTGTCACATTATGCAAATTGCCCCGTCAGGTCTGGCGAGACCTTAAACACGCCCGGTCTAGGAGACCTTAAATCCTCGGGAGGTGTAAGACCTTCGGTGTGTTAAGTCGCCCCTCATTGCATTTGGCATGCATCTCATCGCGCCATTTTGCGCACCACACTTACAGTTGCCCCGCCCGGTCTGGCGAGACCTTAAACGCGCACGGTCTAGGAGACCTTAAATCCTCGGGAGATGCAAGACCTCCGGTGCATTAAGGTGTGCACCTCATTGCATTTGGCATGCATTCCATCGCATTGTTTAGCGCACCTCATCGGTTGCCCCCCCTAGGTCCGGCAAGACCTTAAACCTGCTCATTTGCGTTATCATGCATCTCAAAGCCGCGCGTTGGCGCGCATTTCAAAAAAAACATGCATTGTCATGCATACATTGTATCCCGGTCTAGGAGACCTTAAATCCTCTGAAGGTGCAATTCCTTTGGTGTTTGTCGTGCCCGAACGACTTTCGGTGGTCTGGTAAAGCCACCTGTCTGTGCTCGCGGTGAGTTCCTAGAAGACTAACTGGGACGGTGAAGACTAGAGTTCGAACGGCTTGTGCCTAGAACGCAAAGGTTCAGAATTTCCGAGACTAAAGTCTGGTTTAAATACCCAGGGGGATGAACCCTCGGCTTGAAATCTGTATGGTAGCCCCATAGGTTGAGGCGGCGTGTTCACGCCTCGATTCTGGATACTGAACCAACCTAGTGTATCGCCCGGTTGGTAAGATAGGGAAAATCGCAATCATAGTCATTGCATCAACATGCATTGTCATGCATCATTGTAAATACCGCATATGTCATGCATTGCATTTTCAATTCAAAAAAAAAAAAAAAAAAACAAAACAAACAAAAAACAAAAACAAAAAAAAAACAACATGCATATGTCATGAACATCATTGTAGTATAGTGCATATGTCATGCATTTTCTGTAAATATCCATTGCATTTTAGTTGCATGCATCCACTGCATCTCCTTCCATCTATGGCTTGCGCCTTTCCAAGTTGAGCTTGGTCTGGTATGTGCCCATGTTGTTCGTGTCGAAACACAGTTGTCGAGCTTTTGTGTCCGAGCCTTGAGGGTAGCGGCACCGTTGCTGTGTTAGACATGGGTTGTATGTGTACATGCCTTTCCTAGGCAAGATTTGGTTTGGCCCGCGTGCCATATCCATTGTATCTATTCCATTGCATGCATTCACTGCATCTCCTTCCATCTATGGCTTGCGCCTCTCCAAGTTGAGCTTGGTCTGGTATGTGCCCATATTTTTCGTATCGAAGCACAGTTGTCGAGCTTTTGTGTCCGAGCCTTGAGGGTAGCGGCACCGCTTCTGTGTTAGACATGGGTTGTATGTGTACATGCCTTTCCTAGGCAAGACTTGGTTTGGCCCGCGTGCCATATCCATTGTATCATTTATCCATTTCCATTACATTGTAGTGTAATTGTTGCATCCGGCATTAGGATCATTATTCTTTCATCAGCGGGTCGTCACCCCACTTATGTCAATCCACTCAATACTTGTTCTTGTGTCCGTGCGAAGTACTCATAGATCAGACATCGATCTATGGGAGACGGACTTGTCACCTCCATCAATCTACCTGACATTTGTGTGGTTTCGAACCGCTCATGATTGAGTCATGATTCAATTGCCCTGCATGTAGTTTGCATTTAGTTTTAATTGCACTACATTTTCATTTGCATTACTATACGTAGTTTTGTATATATTGCATATAATTTTGCATTCATTTTGCATGACATGCATGTTACTAATCATATTGTACCTGTTAAGTTTGCTTTCTTTGCAGGCACGATATTGTATGTCTGACTCATTTTTATTGGTGGAACCAGACGAGTCGCACAGGTATTGTATCTCTCCGAGCGAGACGTTTTGAGAATTGCATAATTCTCTTACATCCTTTCTACATTGTAGTGTAGACTATTGCATGTTAGCTTATAACTGTCGCATGTGTGCCTCATTACAGCTTTCTTTGCATGATCATAAGTTATGCTCGGCTTCTTGCATATTCAGTTGCATTTTGCCCCTGCCTACGGGCGCATATCTTATCATTGGCATGTGTGCCTCCTGTATGAACTACGCTGGTTTGATTCCTTGAGGGATACGTAGGCAGCTTGCGAGTTCAACCATTAGCGCTTTGTATGTTTGTCCAAGTCTTCGGCCTTGTCAAAAATGGGTCGTCTCTGGGCTTTGACATTCACTCCCGTCATTGTTATGACTTTCGAGTTCACAAAGAGGGCAAATCAGAGACACCCCATTTTTGACCGTCCTCAAGACTTGGACGTCACCGCTCGAACACTCGGTGATCATCCATGTGTGGGTTCGTTTGGAGTTCCCGGAGTTCTCGGCTCGCGCGCCGTGCCTCAGGACCTCCAGACTCGACCATTTGTGTTTGGTTTTGCACCAAACACCTGTGTTTTGCCTTTGAGGGGCAGGGAATGCCTTCTGAGGCTTCCCCACACACCACCGGCTGGGGCTAGAGGCTACCGGCTGGCTGTAGTTGTCACCGGCACTATTTTGTGCCGGTCGGCACTGTTTTGGGCGAAATGACCATTTTGCCCTGCCGACCACTGTGCACTTGCTTTGTGAGATATTTTCTCACAGCTGTATGCAACTTGTTTCCCCTCCATACACGTGTATGGAGGGATGAGCTTGCTTAGTGGCCAAGCTTGTGAGCTTTTGGCCTATAAGAGGGAAAGCTCTCCCTCTTGGCTCAAGGTTAGCAATTTTCAGAAGGTTAGCCATTGTTAGAGAGAGCCAAGGTCTGGTTTTAGGGTTAGAATAGATATAACTTCTATATCTCTCTCATTCTCTTGTTTAACTAGGTGTTTTGTGCCTTACTTTTGCACACTAGCACCTAGTGTCCCACCTTTCTCTTGGTTCAGAGGTTCTAGAGGTTAGTTTTGGTGATTCTTGACTGGATTGGAGCTCAAGGGACCAAGCACAACAACCTTTGTGAAGGTAGTCAACAAGGGTAAGAAACTTACACTTTATTCCCCATTTTTACAACTTGTTTTTACCTAGTTTAAAACAGTTTTTGAGCTTAGTGTTTGGCACATAAAAGTTCTGATTTTTGACTCTCTTTATTGTGTATTAAGAGTGTTTTGTGGTTTGAGGAACTTTGACCACCTTTAGGCCTTGAAAAGGCCACTTTTTGTGCCATTTTGGAGAGATCCGAGATTTTGGTCTTGGGATCTCTTCACCACTGAAATCTTGAGGGATTTCAGTGGTGAAGAGCATGCCTTGAAGTCTCAAGAAGGAGAGGGCCACCCCCTCTCCTTGATGTCCTTGAAAAGGACAAATTTTGCTTCCTTAAGGAGCTTCATGCTTGAGTGTGTGTTGAGCTTGTTTGACTTGTTTTCCATGCTTATAATGCCATGTTTTAACTTGGTTTTAAGTTGGTTTTGGTCTCCTATACATGCTTAGTATGGTTGCCTTGTAATGCCCTTTTTATGCCTTAACATGTCTAGGTTGTTTGACCTATTTTCTAGCATGTTTTAAGCTTAGATTTGTGAAGCTTGTAAGCTTATTTTGCCATGATTTAGCTCTGTCCATAGCTATCTTGGCCAATCTTGGCATGTATTTGGTAGCCTCTTTGTATTTGGCTTGTTGGCCTCAAAAGCATGAATATGTGGTATGCTATTCTAGCTTTGTTTTTGATGGTTGGGACCATCTTCCATGCTATTTCAGTCCTTCATACATGCGTATTTGATTGCCTAGCATGCATCTTTAATGCTTTGGTTACATGTGTTGTACATCCCTTTGAAAGTGCATGTGTGCATGCCCTTGATTTTGAGCCTTTTAGATGCTATCTAGGTGTGCCCCTAGTCTTGTTTGGGTCTATATGTGACCTGTTTTAGGTCCCCTTAGCCTTGTGAGGCTTGGTGGATTTGACCTTAGCTTGAGCCCCTTGGCTTGCCTTAAAGCCTTGGGCCATTCATTGCATGATTAGCTTATTTCGTTGCTTGTTTTGGCACCATGTTTAGCATGATTTTCAGAGCTTTACAATGCATGCTCATAGTCTATACTTGGTCTCTTTAAGTATGCTTGAGAATTGCCATGTTTGTGCTTAAGTGTTGGACCATAATTGTATGCATGTGTGTGTGCATTCTAGCTTTCATTTTCGAGCATGTTGGCCACTGTTCTTGGGCCTTTTAAAGCTGTCCAATTCATGTGTAAGTCCATTCCTACTTTGCTTCGCATGCTTGTATGTTTACACAACAATATTCTTGCATTGCATTGCCATATTGCATGCTAGATGACATGCTTAGGGTTGCATTGGCATTGTGCATACCAAGCCTCTTGAAGTGAGTTTGATAGAGGTTTGGCACCTTTGTTTGCATGGCATGCATTTGATATTGAATTTGCACCCTTGGTTCTTAGGACCATCATGCATAGAAATGCGCGATTGGTGGCCCGGGAATCGAGGCACATGCCCTCTTAAGTCCATAGCATGATTTGGGATGTGTTTGGTGCATATATACCTTGAATTGCCTTGCCTTGCCTTTTGTTCCCTCTGCTGCTGTGAGTTGCAGGTTCTGCAGGGAATTTGTGCCGACCGGCACTTTTTAGTGCCGACCAGCAGCCGATAAGGAAATTCAGTGCCGGTGGTCTCATTCTTCAGCCGATGGCAAATCCCTTCAGCCGGTGGTGATCTCCAATGCCCTGAGAGGCATCCCTGAGATTTGGGAAATTTTCTGAGCTGAAGAGCAGAGGAAACAGAGGCAACTCATGCACGGCAGTGTGATTCCGAGCGAATCCCGGGCACGCGCTGCAGTTAGCCCTCATCCCGAGGCATTTAATGCTTAATTAGATTAATTAATTTATTTAATTAATTTAGTTAATTTGTAATATTTAATTAGCTAGTTTAGTTAATTATTTATTTGGTTTTGTATTATTATTTGATCCCTCCGAGTGAGGGCAAATTTGTAATAAGTGTGTGTGAGTGGGTGCATGTCTTCCAACCCCCGCTTCTTTCTAACCCTTTTATTTACCCGCTTTCAGTGGTAGATTAGGGCATTTTAAATTAGCATACCTTATGCAATGCATGCGTGCATCCATGCATTTGTTTACATGCACCGGGCTCGGTACATCATACAAACTGCATTGCAATTTTCAAATTCCAAAATTGAATACGTGCTATGTGATAGCATTTCATATGCCATGCTTAGGATAGCCGAGCCTGTCTAACTGCATTTTTGCCTGTGTTGCATTAGTCATTCAACATGAACTAGGTCATGCGTTGTTTTGCTAACTAGTTTACTGTTTTGGCATGGAGTACGAGGTGAGCTTTTATGCTTTAGCATACCGCATGCGTGTGAGTGTTGCCATGACAGTAGGATTGCCATGCGGCTAAATGCTTACATGATAAATTGTTTGTATGCCTGTGGGTGGAGGTTGGATTGCTTGAGTTGGAACGACTCATTGAAATCCGTATTTTAGCCTACTTGCGAGTAGCGAAATCTAACACGTTTTTCGAGACAAAACGGATATGCAATGTTTATTTTCAAATTAGGCGATCTAGTCTATACTTGTTTGCTGTGCGCATAACATAGTAATTCTAGGCTAATAACTGGAATAAGAACACGTAATGTTTTCAAAAGAGGATATCATGGTTAGTAGAGGCCGGTCTTCGGACCGGGCGAAAGGGGGTGCTCATAGCTGACCTTCCCCGATCGTACCCAAGCTCCCGAGCCAAGTCACTTTGGTGATGACGGACACGTATTTTGACACCGAGTCAGGGTTTCCTAAATTCCCCCTTTTAAAAAATATTTAGGTGGCGACTCTGTAATCTGGCAAAGCAGTCCATGTTTGGCACTACTTTTTCAAAAATCTGTTTTTCTCAAACGATTTGCCGGATTTGGACTCTTTGGTTCAGATTTAGAACCGCGACACAAAAGGGAGTCCGAACTGTAGCCGAGGTCCCCCCGCGGACGTGCTACAGTACGGCGTTTGTAAAACATTGCTAAGTTATAGTGACGGTCGCATCCTCGACGTAATTTAAAACGCCAATATATGTTTTGCCGACGTTTTGATAGCTTTAGCGACATTTTTTAAACGCTGGTAAAAGTTAATTTTCCTGCCGTGTATAAAGCACATGACATTACCATTAATCAGTATTGAAAAAGATTGCGCAACTAGGAGGATCTCTAATGCATATCAAAAGATTGATAAAGTTTGTACCATTTTGTTATATATGTTTTTAATACATGTTATGCATGTTTATGATAAATGTTATATAATTTTTTATTAACGTTATGAAAAATAGTGATTTAAAAATGGAGATTAGCTTGTCTCCAACTACAAAGTGGATGGAATCGTGTTGTTTAGGTCTACGGGACTCATCACGGGTCTCGTCTCAATTATTCAAACCTTTCATTTATTAGATCACAACGTGTAGATTATTCATGAAAAAATCAGTTCGATTTGATAATTGTAACTACATTAGTGTATTACATTTGCCTCACAAAAATTGAATGATTTTGTTTTCAAATAATATTTGTCGTTCATTATTTTGTAAATAAATGCCATAAAATAATATCGCTATGTTGGAAAAATGGTTTGGAAACCATTAATAGGTGAATGAGAAATTGACTCCAAAGTGCACCATTTGAGTATGGTTTTAAGACGAAATTTATTTACTTTAAAATTAAATTTATTTATTATTTATTTGGGTCAAAATTGAACCAGATTCAATTCAAAATTCGAATATGTTTGAAAGAACAGTCATATCTGTTCTTTGCACTTATTTCATAGAAGAGTTGTGTCTCTTCATAGAAAAGATATGTGTATTTTTATTGAAAAGCCACAATGACCTTTCAAAGAGCTACCGATTCACCTATATAAATGAACCCCCATTGCATTCATTAAATATGGAATTCGTCTTGTGTTTCTTTTCTTTTGAACTATGTCTTTTTTGTAAGAGAATTCTGCACTGTAAGGCTCGGTAGACTTGCCGTGGTAATGTAGCTTCTACAAGGTTTGATCATTGTATCTTGGGAAACGAACGTCCAATAAAAACTTGTGATCACTATAGCGAGGGACGAATTTGTCTTAAGCAAACTGTGTCAAACACAAGCCTCGATCAAATTATTTTTTCGTTTCTAGATTTTTAGAATTTGTTTGTAAGTTTTTTACTTCTCTGTAAGTAGTTCTGGTTCTCAGTATATGGTTTGGTTTGGTTTAACCCAAACAATTTACGTTATATTAAACTTATATTTTTTTATATATAATTTGGTAATATATTTGGTACGATTATTGCATGTTGCAATTGTACACATAATATTTATTCTAACAATCTTAAAACAAAATTCTTGTTAGGATATTACCATAGAATTGTTGGAATAATTCTTACAATGCATTCGAGTTTTAGTGGGTAACTTGTCATGAATCGTAATTAGGAGACAACTCTACTTCTCTCTTCCACATTTGTGATAATATATAAATTAGCATAAACAATATGACTCATTTACAAACAAGTGTCAGTGTCACAAATAATAATTCCTTCAAAAATATTTGGGACAAAAGAAAATGGAATTATCTCTTCTAATTCAAAAGATCAAGTCCCACATTAAGAACATGATTCATGGTTAAACCAATTCTACCACACAAGTGAAATAATGATTGATGACATCTTATTTCACAAAATTCAAAGTTACTTTAAAAATAACTTTCAATTGATTATTAACAAAAAATAACAATCAACACAAAAGATTTCTCAATTTACTTCCAATTAAATGGAAGACACAACTATTTAAATCATCATGTTTTAATAGTGGCCTATTTTGGAAAGATGTTCAAAAGTTAATTTTTTGAGTTTTTTAACTTTTTAACTTTTTTTTTTGTGAGAGAGAAAGTTGGTTAAAAATTTGAAAATGACTTTTAACCCCCTTTCCAAAATAGGCCAGCGCCCCTACAGACATGTGATTGGTTGTAAAGGCCCTTTGATGATGTGGAGGGTTGTGAGGCTTATGCAAAGATGGGTGACAAGCCCCTAGATGGACCCACCATCACATTAGAAAATGCTGGGAGGGGTGGTCACTGAAGTCAAAACTATTCACTGTGCAGATTTTATTTTTATTTTTTTTCTGAGGAGACTATTCAACAACATTGCAATCTTATACTTAAAGCTTGTAAAGTAGTTATCTAAAGTATATATATATATATATTGCCTATCTTACACTGTAATTGTAATATTGCTAGTTATATTTTTATTTTCTTCATTAAAAAAAAAAAGCATAAGAAAATACAGAGAGCTTTCTTAGGTTTATATTTTTATGTTTTTATATTTTTCTATTCAAGTTGGTGCAATTTAGTTATTTAGTTGTTATCCCCTGTTTCAATTTGTTAATCTTTGGTTTGTTTTCTATTTTGTATATTTCTTTCCCTGTTTCACTTTTGTTTGTTTCCCCTATTTTCTGAACCCAATTTTTTTTAGGATTCTATGTTTCTATTTGGCCCAGGTGTGGAATTTTAGCAAAAATTGTATATAAGTGCATTTAATTGCTGCGATTTTATTTTTAAATTGTTAATTTTCTTTGTGTATATAAAATTTGTACTGTTTATTTTCTTTATGTCTATCAAATCTTTTTAACTATGAGTGTTCTAAATGTCTTGGGTATGTACTTTACTATTTTGTGTGTTTCTATATATTTATATTCATTTTTTTTTCTACAAATTGCAAAGTATAAAATGTGTGCAATTGTTTAGACTTAGACTTAGACTTAAATAGTTTGAGGTTTTTTCTTTCACTTTTTTAAGCTTTTGTTTGTTTTTGTGTTTATAAATTCATTTTTTTTTTCAAAAATTTGATTTGTTTGTTTTTGTGTGTGTTTTCTTATTAAAAAAAATAAAAAATACATTGTACTATGTGTTTTGGATTTGTATTTTTTTCTATTTCGTGTGCTTATTTTTATATTTATTTTTTTTTTAAATTGCAAAGCAAAAAATATGTGCAATTTTTTAGACTTAGACTAAAAAAGTTTGGGGCTTTTTTCCTGTTTATCTTTTTTAAGCTTTTGTTTGTTTTTGTGTATAAATTAAGTTTTTGAAAATTTGGTTGGTTTGTTTACTTAATTTTTTTTTTTTTGTGTGTGTGTGTTTTATTTTTAAAAATCAATGTTTTTAATTTTGTGTTTGTGTGTTTATAATTTATGTTTTGAAAAAATTGATTTGTTTGGTTGGTTAATTTTGTGTGTGTTTTGAAAAAAATAAAAATAAAAATATTATGTTTTCAATAAAATTGGTTTGTTTGTTTGTTTAATTTTATGTCTTCAAATATTATTTTTTTTAAATGGCGAAGCGAAAAATATTCTATTGTTCGTATTTGTATAGGCTTTGTTGAACAGTTTCGCACCATCACATTTGTGTGCACTATTAGAAAAAATATAAATTTTATATTATAACTCCAAATGAGTTTGCACATGAATTGCGTGTGCCCAGTCGCTAGTGTATATATATATATTTGTAAAAAATTAAGCATATATTTTATTTACATTTTTTAAATTTTTATTTAAATTTATTATCCAAACACAGGTGTAAAAATACTAGTCTGTAAAGCAAGCAAATTTTCAAAAGAATGAGAAGATTAAAAAAAAAAAAGAATGGGAAAGAGTGAAGAGAAGTTTTCTTTGTCATTCCTTTCAACCCAGAATATGTAGCATTACTATTTGATTATTCAAATAAACAAAGAGGCTAGTGATAAGGAAGATCTCAGTTCAAAGAAGGCCAATGAAACCCTAGCCCTCGCAAAAGCCTTAGTGTCTAGTTAACTGAGCATGTTGAAGTTTTAACATGGGTCGTTACACACACCAAATATAAACACTAAACTATACCAAATTTTTTCAAAATAATGGCAAGTCCAGGTATCGATCCACAGGGACAATTGTGAAATTGAACTAATTTAAATGCTAAATTCTTAAATTAATTTTGATAAAAAGGTTGAGCGATTCATAAACCAATAATAATTAAATTAAACAAAGCGAATAAACTAGCAATTATAACTAAGGATGAATTTACTGATGTAACGCCCTCAAAAATTATCCCATTAAGTTTAAAACATTGACATGCATTATTAAAAGAACCATTGTATTATTTCAATCATCAGAGTATTACGAAATAAAAACATCATAATAAATGCCCTACGGGCTTACATCTTGCCAAGCCAACACTTGGACACAATTCCATGAGTACTAACTCAAATACAAATAAAGCCCTAGGCTTGAATGTTTTACATATAGTTCAACTAAAACAAATAAAATAAAACAAGTCTTCGAGTCCAAATCCTCACAAGCTAAGTCCTTGGAGGTAGTGAACCACCTGAACCTGAAAATGAAGTTCCCATATAGGGTGAGCCACAGCCCAGTAGAAAAATACTAAACCAAGCATATGAATTAACTAAAGCAGTAGCATCCGATACATGGTTAACACAGGATAATCAATTTACAAATTCATGACACGAATGTCTACATTTCCTATGACACATTGTCTATGGCATAATTCACCTTCCATTATGGCTCAGAACCTGACCAAATAACTCAACTGAGGTTTCATCTTTTATAAACAATACTTCCAATTCAACAGGAATAACAATTCAAGTTAAACCTAACATAACGAATACACATGTTGGTATTGTATCAATCACAATCAAATTCACTTCCATACTTCCCAACTGATACACATTTTGGTGATGTATCATATCAACAACAAATAGAAATATTTCTATTATCAATAAGCACATACATAAGTGATGCTACTGGAGTCCATCCCCTATCTCCTCCCAACAAATCCGGTTTAGAGGTACATCCCATATCTTCCCCTAAACCGTGGAGTTCATCCCCTATCTCCTCCAAACAAAATGTATATGCAATGTAATACACACTTGCCATACACAACACATAATCAATACACGAATGTTCTGTATTAATTCAACAGTCAAAAATAAATGACTTAATTTCAGTTATACCTAGGCCACATGCAAGGTCTACAACAATCACGACTATCCTCCACCGATAGCCCAAAACAGTTATCTCTAAACAGAAATTAAATGTACAACACATATAATCTCAATTTCACATATGAGTGGTTAAATTACCCAACTACATCATTAATCTCATATTCCCCCAATTTCATGAATTAAACCCAAATTCCACATTCTTCCGCTAAATTAATTATATAAATTAATCTATGTCAAAACCTAGGGTTTCTCCCAAAATTACCAAACTACCCCCACATACCAAAATACCAGAACTTAAGATTAAAACATATGAATGGAGTAGGAAATCCCTACCTCGAAGCAAAGAACCCAAAAGGAGAAGATGAAGATGATGACCCAACTCCAAAGTGCTCCAAATCCAAGATTGTTCAGATTAAATGAAGGCCCTCACTCTCCTTTATCTTTTTTGTAAAGCAACTAGGGTAAAAACACACCCTAACTAGATCAAACCTATGAGAGAAGATGAGTTGGGAGAGAGAGAACTCGTAACTTAGGGTTTAGAATCGAAGGGTCAAAATCGTTTCAAATACGCCGCCACAGATTTAAACTCGATAGGCTCGCCCGAGCAAAGCCCGGGTCGCTGGACCGAAGACCTGGTCGCTCGAGCGACCAGACACAAGAAAGTCTCGCTCGAGCGAAGAGAAGCTCGCTCGAGCCAAAGACAAACCAGCTTGTTTCGAAGAAAACTCGCTTTCGCCGTAAAAACACCGCTCTGTGTCTAAGTATCGACGAAGCTCGCTCGAGCGAAGGGACCCTGGCTCGAGCGAAGAACCAAAAACGAAGACCTCGCTCAAGCGAAGAAGAGCTCGCTCGAGCGACCAACCCAAAAACCGGTCAACAACTCTTGGTTTCAAACCCAACCAACCTGTAACATAATCTGCCCAACATATCCTATAACTCAAAATTAAGGAATTAAAGGACAACAACTCCAACAATAATGTGACGGAATCTACGGAACATAAGTCCGGATACAACAATCAAATGGGAAAAGACCGGGGTCGCTATAACTGATTTGGGAAAAAAAACCTAGGGCAATGAGTTCACCACTAGTTACGTAAATAGGGTTTCAAATTGAAATCAATTATGTTACGGTTCGAATGGAATAATGCTTTGCAACTACAAGTTCAAAGCATTTAGAAAGAAAATCATCACGTTCAATGTACGGGCACGAACCATCTCAAGTAGTATGAATTGTTCACTCTAAACTAGGGTAGTGACACGACTCGTCCCTCGTAGTATGGTTCGTCTCATACCTTGAATGTGAAAGAATAGAAAACTATTGTATAAAAAAATTCAATAATCACAGAAAGCTGAATACTTGAAGAGATAATGGAATATATATATATATAACTTCTAAAACACCATACAATGTTCAAACTTTTACGTAATTAATAATTGAAAAGAAAACCTAATTACATGGCTAGGGTTTCATCAAAACCCTAGGAAAGAATAACATAGCCACTCTTGGAAGAGTGGGAAGAGGTGGAAGAGATGGGAGAGATGGAAGCCCCCATGGAAGTTGTCTTGAAAGCTTCAGAATCCTCCTTTACCTCCAAACCCTAGTCTCTCTCTCTCTTCTTGGAATTAATTTCAGAACCCTAATCCAGCCTCCTTCTTGCCTATTTATACTTCTGCAGTCCTTCAAACAAGTTTAAAACATCGGGCCCCTTTTCCAAAAAAAGTCAACGCACGTGCGGACAAAGTCAACACATGTGCGGGAAGCTGTTTTCTCTCTAAATTCTGTATTTTTGCCCATTTTATGCTCTAACAATGTACAACCTGATTGACATTAAACAAACATAAAATATATAGTTTGACAAGCAAGTAAAGTTAAGAGATCCTAATTAACGGCCTCAATGTTGTATAATTTGGCCTTAATCAACACAGTATTTGGATCATAAATTTAAATAGAAATGTAAAAATAACATAATAGTAATGATACATCCTCCTAATTTTGGAACTCTAATTAAACTCTAATGATGTGGTAGGGAATAAATAATAATAAAAATAAAAAAAATAAAAAAACAACCAAAACATCACCACCACTGTGGGGCCCACACACTTAGAGTTCCTTTAGAACTTCAAATTTAGAGCTCCCAAACATATTTGTAAAAATAAAAAGGGAAATAGAAAAAAAAATTATACTTTATTCATATTTCTCTTACTTTTTTTCATTTTGCTTTCTAAATTTATACCTAATTTCTTGATCTAAATACAATCTAAAGGAAATTAGGGAGCTTGAAAGGAATGATAAAGTGCAGTTCTTAGAGATCGATGAGAAGTGATAGATAGCATTGTTATCAGGTGGCATTTTACCTAGTGTGTTCATTTTTGTTGCAATGAATATCCTCATCACCTAGAATATTAGTGGTTTGGGTACATTAACTCAACTTCTTAAGGGTTATTGGACTCAACATTCCGAGAATCATATCTCGATTGGGGTTGGTTGCTACCACAACCTTGGCCAATAACTCTTTGCCACTTGGCACATTGGTCTCAGATCATGCTACGTGGTTGACGTTCTAGACCTAGGTCGTCCTTCTTAAAAATATGCTCCCAAATAATAAAACATCACAAGAAGGGAAAGGAAGATCATACCCCAAAAGATTAAAAATAAAGTTGGGAAAGAGCCAACCAAACAAAAATAAACACCTAAATCAAATACACTACAAAAAAATTGAAGTTTTAGAATTCAAAATTATTTTTTAGAGATCAAATATTTTTGTTGTAAAAAGTATCGTTATTATATTTTTAGTAACAAAAATTGAACAGAGTGATGAATTATTATCCTTTCAGGACTAAATTTTGTCTAAAAAAATAAACCATTTTGAGACCAAATTATTTTGTCCCTAAAAGTTTTTTTATTAGTGACATTTTCAAAAATTTGTCACTAAAAGCCTTATTTTGACTTTTTGGGACGACCTTTTACCGACTATTCTCATGACGATGGAAATTAGTCCCTAAATATCTTTTGCAACAAAATTTTCACTTTTAGAGACCAAAACATTTGGTCTCTAAAACTCCTATATGTTGTACTGATAGAACAAAGCTCATATTCAGAAAATAAGCAGCCAAAGCAACTTAAGTATCGAAGTTTACATAAGATGCATCTGTATTAAACTGTTCTTTAGTATAAAAATAGTGTGTGCCGAGAATGTGAGGGTTCCAAACTAAGCCTTATGTTATGTGGATGCAAGGATAGGGATTAATATTGGTGCAAAGGCAAAATGAATCAAGTTCAAGGGAAAAACTATATTATATCAGGAACTGCATGCAAAATGTGTATATGAATGATAGTTCTCAGAAAAAACAACACAACAACAATAATGATAACAAAAAAAGAAAAAGAAAAAGAATGAAGAAGAAGAAGAAGAAGAAGAAGAAAGAAAGAAAAAGAAGAGTTATTTTGGTTTTGAGTTTTTAAAAATAATTTTTAGGTTTTCAATTTGTATTTTTTTTTAGTAGATTTTTTTAATATTTTGGTCAATTTTTTAGGTAAATCTAATCTAGATATACTTAAAAAATAAAATATTTGTAAAGAAATATTTAAAAAAATTTAAAAATATGAAAAAAAATACAAAAATGTACTAAATATATATATTGTATTTTGTAGTATTTAATGAATTTTTAAAAGATTTTTTTAATAAATTTTATACTTTTTAAATGTATTTATATTAATTGGATCTAAAAATAAAAAATATTGATTAAAATATTTTAAAATTCACTAAAAATTTAAAAAAAAATACGAATTAAAAACTCAAAAAATTTAAAACTTGTTTTTTAAAACTCTAAAACTAAACAGAGTGATTAGGTTACATATATTCAGGAACTTGTAGTGTTAAATTGTATTAGTGTGACTAACAAAAGATTTTATAATATGGTTGGAATGAAAGTCTTGTGGCTCGTCCATGCTTTCCGAGGAACTACCGGTGACTTAGCATGGGAGAAGGGGTGGAACTACACACTTTCGTATTCAGATATTAATCATAAGTTTGTAACACATTATTAAAATCTAAAACGATATGTTGTTGTGACTATTTCACAATCATTACTCACAAAATTAACTTTTCCATATGAAACTGGATCGATCATCATCATAACCAAATAACTACCTAGCATGGCCAAGTTAGCTCCTAGATGATGCTCTTATCCTGTAACAACCCTCATCTTGATTTAGCCATGCTTACGAACATCTTTGTATGACCTTCTCTTGCCATGATTATAAATCTTGTTATTTAGTTCTGTCTTGCTTGTTAAGTATTGCTTGCTTGCTTGATCTTGTACCTTGCTTGATGTATAGCCGAGGTCAGCTTAGCTTAGCTCGCCTTTAAACCTTTGTACTTGAAATCGTTTTGGAACCTTGGTTGACCTCTATCTTCACCTCGGCATGTTTGCCGAGATGTCACTCTTTGGGCCGATGTGTTTAGAGCCGAGGCCGAGATGTTTTGTGTTAGCGATCCTTGTCCTTGGGTAGGTGTGGCCTAGACCGAGGTGTGGCGCACCCAGGCCAAGGTGTGGCACCACTTAGTCAAGTGCCGACCTCCCTAGCCGATGTCCTTGTTATCCTTGCAGAAGCTTTGACTTTAGCCGATGTCCTTACTTGCCGAGGTGTTTTGCTATCTAGCTTGTTGTATACGCTTTGTCAGAGGCTTGTCTTGTCGAGCAGTCACCTTTTTGAGTTAAACCAACCCGGTGATGCCACATGTCCGAGCTGGAGGCTAAGTCAGCCGACAGGCCTACAACACATCATTTTGTATCCTTTTTGGCATCATTTGGTCTCAATCCTTGTTCCTTTTAGAGAGAGAAGCTCTAGAAGAGGGAATAAGAGTTTTAGAGAGAGAGTTGAGTTCCGAGTTTGATTGTGGAAGATCGAACCGTTGGATTTGAGTTTTGAGGTTAGATTCTTGCTCTCCCTCGTTTGCTCTTATTGATCACCTAGTTGCATTGCGTGATTGAATCTGTTTTGCATGCCATGCATTGATTTGAAGTTGGTCTTGAAAGAGAAAATGATGTTCAAATGTTCTTGGAAGGAAAACCTTGATTTGATCCGAAAGTTTGAAACCAACATCATGTTTTTGTGTTTGTTCTTGCATGGTCTTCTTGCATGGGTACCCAGGTCCATGTTTTTAGACTCTTAGCATGAAATCTCAGATTTTGAATAAATGAGTTATGGTTCTAGCATGCATGTTCTTGATGTTCTTGATGCTCTTGTTCTTTGCATTCCTCAGAGGGAAACTCAGGTTTCCCGATTTCGTTTTGTATGTGGCCAGCGGGACCACACCTCGGCTAGGAGGTGTGGAACCTCGGCGGGACCTGGGCAGTACCCAGTTTGACTCAGCATGTTTCGTTTCGTTATTGTTTTGGATTCGGTGGTAGTGCCGAGATCATTATGTGTAAGTAAAGCTTGTTTTGAGGATGTGATTTGCTATGTGATTTGTCAGGACTTTGATCTTGCTTTGAGCCTACACCTGAAGAACCAGGTGAGTGGTGCTTCTAGTAAAGCTATGTTATACCGTTTTGCTAAATCTTGTTTTGCCTTGTTTTTGAGGAAAAATATTTTGTTAAGCATGAATGGTTAGCCTACTTCGATGTATCACGTATGAGCTTTGTTTTGACGTTATCTTGAAAGTCCCTTGGCTGGAGGACTATAAACTTTCGCAGTACTAAGTGTAAAAGTCCCTTGGCTGGAGGACTCTAAACTTTTGCAGCATTAAGTATAAAAGGATACGGTCCTTTCTTGAAACATAAGTCCCTTGGCTGGAGGACTCTAAACTTTTGCAGCACCACTTGTCAAAAAGGGCTACGGGCCTAAGTGACACAGTCTCTTGTATATAAAGGATACGGTCCTTCCTTGGAAAAGTTACTGTGGTAAAAAGGGGCTATGGGCCTAAGTATCACAAGTCCCTTGGGCTGGAGGACTTTAAACTTTCGCAGCACCATGTATAAAACGATTACGGATCGTACAATCTTGTTTTGCCACCAATGGGTTACTACACGTATTGTTTGTTCGGACAGCTTTTGATTATGTTTTGCCGATGTCAGTGAGCATCCCCTGAAATTTGTAAGTCTTAACAGATGAATACGGTTCATCCCTTGATTCGGTACAGTTTTGATGTGCTTTGCTTGATAGAACCTCGGCTGATGTTTTGATGGTTTTGACATGTTTTGTTTTGTACAGACTCCGGCTATATTCATGCAAACCTTTATTACTAGTACCATTCCCTGAGTTTCCATACTCACCCTCTATATATATATGTAGGTAATGAGCAGGACGGCGGTGACGCCTAGATGTGTTTGCAAGCTTATTTTGGATTCTTGATTTACGTCGGCCTTATTTGCATTCTTGTCGGCAGTGCTATTTCTACTTCGGCATTTTGTGTTTACGTCGGCATTTTGTATTTATCTCGGCAGATCTTGAAAATCATGCTTCTTGGCTTATATTCATTGTATTTTGTACTTGTCGGCTTAGAAGCCTTTTGATCAAGATTTGATTTGTATTTTGATAACTTGGACTGGTTGTAAGACTATATTGAATATGTCTTTTCATTTGATTTATGCACAGCTCTTATGGACCATTTGTATTCGATTTATTGCTTCCGCATCTTGTAAGCCCCTATGAGTACTCTGTTGTGTGTGAAATTTAGAAAGCCGGCCTTCGGTAATCTCGGATTACTGGCCATCTCGGCACCTCCCTGCTAGGGGCGGGTTGGGGTCGTGACATATCCAGTTCAAAGGGTATAGGAATCATGTCTGCTTCACACCATGAACGATAAATAATTGTTTGATCAGAAAAAAAGAAGAAAAGAGAAATGATAATCTTGACAAGGTTGTGACCTTGTTAACCATAGTTCATTCAAAGAAAACAAATCTGCAGTATTATTACACCAGAACACCTAAACAAGATTGAAACCTGTCCTCTTATTTTTTACCTTTTAGGTTGTTCTATCCTTAAGGTTTGTGTTAAATTATTTGCTTAGCCTATGACTTTATGTACTAGTATGTATTTTTAGAAACTCCATTAGAAAAAAGGCCACCTAATCCCCCCATGAAAAATGCACATGGCATCGGCTATTGGTTGATCTTGTCGACGAAGAGTGATGGAGATGGTTTATGCATAGATAGTTGTTAACAAGGGCCTAGTATTTTATAATCACCAAAATAAAACTAGGAAACTTTTTTTTCCCCATAATTAACTTCAAAGGTAGTATAAAAAAAAAAAATCATCTTTGAAGATATATATGATGCGTGAAAGAGAAATCATTGATGAAACTTAAAAAAATCACAATAATACTTACAATTACATCCTTCTCCTTCTCTTTTGTTGTCAACTCAAAATTGATAACTTCTTTAGCAAAGTTCATGATTGATGTGCAGTTGATCACAGTTCTCTCCATCAACTTTCTCTTCAATAACATTATGAGTTTGATTGCCTTGGGAAAGATGGGCTTCAATGGTATCGGTGTGATGAGGAATAAACCTTGAAACAACAACGATGAGTGCAAACACTATGGGAAGGAATGAAAATTTGATGGGGTCATTTTTTCCATAAACTTGTAGAAAAATAAAATGGACTAGTGTAGCAATCCCGATTTTGACCCGGTCAACTCGCCGAAAAAAAAATGCAAAATGCATTCGAAATTGCTTGAGCCGCACATGCGGAAAATGGGGGAGGGCTTGTTTGGCTACTACAATAAATCCAGGTGCAGGAGTGCAAGTGCGGGAGAAGCGCCGCATGTGCGGTGGTAGGTGAGTCTGAAATTTTGGTCTTTTCTTCTCTTTAAGCTGAGTGTATCTCACTCTTGTTAGGTCTCTCTCTTTCTCTCTCTCTCTCTCTCTCTCTCTAAAAACCCTTTCCTCTCCCTTCTCTCTACATTTCCCTACGCCAAATTGGATCAAAACCTTGATTTCTCAAGATCCATTAGAGTTCTGCCATAGTTTCTTCATGAAAGTTGGTTAACTTCTCGAGGGCTTTGTTGTGTGCGGTGAAAATCGAGTTTCGATACCGTTGATTTTGGGGGTTTCGTCTCATTTCTTCTTCAAAACTTAAGGTAGGGATTTTCTTAGAGTTATATATATATTTTTGCAAGGTCTATATGATTTTCGAAATCATCTTTCGATAGTTTTGAAAATTGATTCTTGAATCAAGAAGTTGAGCGATTTTGAAAGTGGGTTTGTCTCTTGTTATTTTAAAATGATCTTATGGGTCTTGATCTTCGTTGATTAAAGAAAAGATGATTTTTGGAAAGTTATCTTTCAAAAGATTTGAGTTGTATAGTTTTGGTGAGAAAACCTAAAATTTGGGAATTTTTTTTAAAAGATAATGAAAATTGATGAATGATATTGTTATATTTATTTTGTGTGTCAAAATAAATGGATGTTTGGAAAATTTCTTATTTATATTTATATAAATGATGAATTTTAGGGAATATGAGAATTGTTGTTCATTTTGGAAATTATTGTTCAAAACGTTGAAATAGTCTTGAAATGACTAATTGGTGAGGATACTTGAGAAACGGGAATTGTGTTATTCCTTGGATGATGAATTGGAATAAAAGTATTTATATTTATCTTGTGTCATTGGCATATCAATTCATTTGATTATATTAAACTGTGAACGTTGATTTGAAAACTTGCAAAAAAATGTTGAGAAACAAGTTTTCATGGAATGGTTTTGGGATAAATACGTTGGTAAGTCTTGATAGGTGGTGTAGATAATATTGAATAAGTTAGCCTGAGAGTCCGGGGTTAAAGACCGAAAACCTGCACGGATAGGTGCTTTGCCTTCTGGTTAAGACCGGTAAAAATGAGAAGTTGGTAGTACTTGTATAGTCTACTTGCAGACATCGACCTAGGGACCAAAGTCGTATTTACCGCTCTTGAAATGAATTGTTAAGTTTTGAAGAATTGAAATTGCATGACATCATTGAGCATGATGGTTTTCAAAGATAAAGATGTGATTTTCTTTCAAAAGGGCATAACCTGGCATGTGCATTTCATCTCTTGAGACTTGTATAAAATGTATATACTTTGTTAAGGATTTCCTACTGGGCTTTATACTCACCCTACAGGATTTTTGTATAGGACAAGATGTGGTGATGCCGCCTAACTAAAGGCGAGGAAATATGTGTTGAGAGTACGAGACTCTCATTTTGTTGTGACTCTGTGTGTAGGCCAAGGGTTGTGTGTGTGTGTATGGGTTTGAATAACCGTTTTGTGTAACCAAACTCAAGCCTTGGAAACTTGTAAACCCTTGGGGGTATTTATTTGTTTATTTACTTTTTGTTGGATTAATGTATTGTTGCATGAAGAACTATTGTATCATGTAATGTAAGTTTGGAGATTTATATTTGATTTTTCTTGAAAGAGCCATGATTGTTGTATTATCATTTGAGTTAGAAATTTGGGGCGTTACAACTAGAGAGGTTATTGTCTGAACTAGGGAAAAAACATTATTAACCCACATAAATCTACAATTAATCCATCTTTTGGAACTTAGTGCTTATATATCATCTCAAGCAGTGTCAGGACTAGTCCTAGGAGTGAAATTACAGTGGCAAGAAGAGCCATGACATAGAGTTTTCGATGATTTGTCACCTTTGGATGTTGTTCTTTTGCACTAGAGATTTGCTCCATGATTGTAGAAACAACATTTATTCCAAGTGCTAAAATGGCAACCATTCGATCAATTGTAAAGATTTCTTTCATCTGTTCAGTACATGAACAAGACTAGCTCTTTATATTAATCATTTAAGAAAAAAACACTATCAATAATGTTGAAGAAGAAAAATGTCACCTACTTTGGTCAAAGTATTGTTTGAGAACCACACAATGATACTTAACAGTGCCTTGGCCCAGCCCTTGATGTTATTCCATTTGTTTCTTAGAAACATTGCCCTGGTGTTGCAACAAGTTCCAAACCACTGTTTCATCTTCATGTGTTCTATCGAATCTTTGATTCGGCCGGCTTGTTGGAACGGTTTTACTGTGTGCACACAAGCTTCCCAATAATTCATCAAACTCTGAAAACAGGAGGACCCAGGTGTAATACAATTTGAAGCTTCAATATTGCCACCCATGGTGAAATGAGAGAACATAATAGAGGGAAGAGTAGAGAAACGATATGGATTGGAAATAGGGAAACACGACACACACTCTATATATAGTTTATAATTAAAGAAGAAAATAGTATAATTTTATACTTTTTGAGTATGATTAAAAAAAATTATTATAACTAAATACAATATGAGATATAATTAAAAATTTCATGGGTCCTAACTAAAATAATGTCATAATTAAAGAAAAAATAACACAACTAAAGGTGCATATGGTACACTCCTTTCCAGGTGTGTATATTAAAATTTCCTTTAAAGGGTGTTTCAATTATAGTCATACACGTCTAATAAAATTGTTTCTTTTGCTCATTAAAAAAGAAGGAAGGAGGATCCCCTCTTGTCATCATTTTGGACTGGATGGGGTTATTCTAGCCCGTGGGATTCACCAAAAGTATCATTTTGATAACTTAAACCGTTCATTTTATTAAGTATTTTTTGTATTTTATTTATAAAAAAAATTAAATTGATGCAATAACTATAATTAGTTCAATTTATCACATTTTTCACAAAAAATAAATAAATAAACAATACATTTTTGTATGACAATACGATAAATTGAATTAATTATAGTTATCGGATCGAGTTAATTTTTTTTATAGATGAAATATACGAAATATCCGATAAAATAAACAGTTTAAATTATTAAAACAAGACCATAGTGAGCCTCACGAACCAGAACAACTCTATCCCGTCCAAAATAATCCATAAAGGAATATATATACAGTCATAGATGTACCTTCTAGAAATTTGTTTCTTAGCATTACCCATTTGAACTGGTTTGAAAGGGAAACTTGTCGTCAAAATATGAAGGCGTACGTACTTTCTTGGTAGTTACTTTGAAGTAAATTATTCACTGCCATACCTTGTAGTGACAATGGGTCTCGCCATTGGATTATCCAAATCACTTTATAATATTATCAAGAAATAACTTTTGTTGCTTTTATCATCGTTTTTATGAGCTACGTGATTATATGGGATTCAATACTTAAATACGAGAGACATTTAAGGTTTGGCTCAATTGTAACGCCCTAAAAAAAATACATAAAACCCATCACTTTAGACATACATTGATATAAGGAAAACCAACCATTTATATTAATCAGAGTAATCCTTACAACTGTGTTACATGTTAACAACAAAAGTAAATGCCCTACGGGTCTACAGCTTTCCAAGTCAACACTTGGTTACACAAAAGAAGAGTACTAACTCTATACAAAAGAAGCCCTTGGCTTGATATACATGTAATACAACAAAATAATCAAAAAAAGAAAGAGTCTTTAACTCCCATATCCATCCAAACTATGACCTTGGAGGTGGCATGCTACCGGTACCTGAAAATCATGTCCCATAAAGGGTGAGCCAACGCCCAGTAGAGATATGCTAAACACAGTATGAGCAATAACTAAGACCTCA
This sequence comes from Camellia lanceoleosa, assembly GCA_025200525.1. Taxonomy (NCBI): domain Eukaryota; kingdom Viridiplantae; phylum Streptophyta; class Magnoliopsida; order Ericales; family Theaceae; genus Camellia; species Camellia lanceoleosa. The sequence goes on from CM045769.1 coordinate 73,351,733, forward strand.
GCATTTGCTAAATGTTTAATTTCCATAAATCAATTCATACACCACTTCCATTTCATGACCACTATATTCATGTCTTATTTCATTTTCCATTTCTTATCAATTTCACAATCTACATCAATGACTCAGAACCTGGCCAACCACTTATATGAGACAAAGAATCATATTACACGTGTCTCAATTTACAATAGATAAACATATTAGTTGTATCAACCTTTCAACAGATAAGCATATAAGTTGGATCCACAATTCAACAGATAAGCATATTAGCTATATCAACACTTCCAATGACAAGCATATAAGCTATATCAACACTTCCATAGATAAGCATATGAGCAATATCAACACTTCTATAGATAAGCATATGAGCTATATCAACACTTTAATTGACAAGCATATGAGCTGTATCAGTGGAGTCCATCCCCTATCCCCTCCCAAACAATATCCGGTTTAGAGGTCCATCCCCTATCTTCCGCTAAACCGTGGAGTACATCCCCTATCTCCTCCCACACACACAACGTATATACACATAAGTCATATACACAATCAATCAATACATAACGTTAATGCATTCTATCAACCCGTCATACTTCATGACATATCCAATTGATTAGTTTTAGTTTACCTAATCATCATGCATTGTCTACAACAATCAAAACTGTAACGTCCTCCAAATAAACCCATAATATATAACATTAACATGCATTAATAAAATAAAATAAATCATTAAATTATCCATCAGAGTACTTTTATTGAAAGACATCACATGTAACATCAACAGTAAATGCCCTACGGGCTTACATCTTTCCAAGCCAACACTTGGACACAAAAGAATGAGTACTAACTCAATTACAAATTTAGCCCCTTGGCTTGAATGTTTACATGTAAGTTCAAATAAAACGAAATAACAAATAATATAAACAGAGTCTTCAACTCCAAATCCTTCCAAGCTAAGTCCTTGGAGGTAGCACATCACCTGAACCTGAAAATGATGTTCCCATATAGGGTGAGCCACAGCCCAGTAGAAATATACTAAACCAAACATAAGCATTGAATAAAGCAATAGCATTCAATTGATGGTTAACACAAAATATCAGTTTCATTTTCCATTATTTATTCAACTTTCCATTTTTACCAACATGGCTCAGAACCTGGCCAAACTACAACAGTGAACTACATATCACATTAAACATTACTTCCAATATCAACCAGACAAATGAGACTAAGGCTCATATCAAAACACTTCCATACTTCTCATTTGATACACATTTTCGTGATGTATCAATAAAAACACTTCCAATATCAATAAGCACACATAATAGTGATGCTAATGGAGTCCATTCCCTATCTCCTCCCAAACAAAATCCGGTTTAGAGGTCCATCCCCTATCATCCCCTAAACCATGGAGTACATCCCCTATCTCCTCCCACAGAATACAATGTATATAAACACATATCATATACAGCACACAATCATTTCACGTATTTTCTGTATTAATTCAACAGTCAAAATCAATGACTTAACCAATGTGATTAGTTTCAGTTATCCCTAATCCACATCAATGTCTACAACAATCACGACTATCCTCCACCGATAGCCCAAAACAGTTATTTCTAAACAGGAAATAAATGTATTAATAAGCATAAATGTAACATTTTCATAGATGAGTGATTAAAGTATCAAACTACACCATTTAAACTCATAATTCGCCAATTTCAAGAATTAAACTAAATTTCCCAATTTTCCCTAAATTAATTATACAAATTAATTTATTACAACAACTAGACTTTTTCCCAAAATTACCAAATAACCCCCAACATATCAAAATACCAAAAATTATGACAAAACATATAATATGGAGTAGGAAATCCCTACCTCAAAGTGCAGAACTCAAATGGAGAAGATGAAGATGATGACCCAAAATCCAACGTGCTCCAAACCGCTAAATTCTCAGATTAAAACGAAGCTCTCAATCCCCTCTATCTTTTTAATAAAGAGTCTAGGGTAGAAACAACCTAAATCTAGATGATACCTAAGAGAGAAGATGAGTAGAGAGAGAGAGAGAAGTCGGACCTAGGGTTTGGAATCAAAAGAAGATGAAAAGCTGATCTAAAACCCGCTGCTGCCTATTTAAACCTGACCGGCTCGCTCGAGCGAAGGATTGGTCGCTCGAGCAACCAGACACAAGAAATCCTCGCTCGAGCGAAGAAAAGCTCGCTCGAGCCAAAAACACGATGCTTCAAGTCTGCAACCCAGAAGCTCGGTCGAGCGACGAAATGCTTGCTCGAGCGAAGAACTCGAAAACATACACCTCGCTCGCTCGAGCGAAGAAAAGCTCGCTGAGCGATTTAAACATCGCTCTCGTGTCTATACTAGACGCATCGCCGCTCGGCGAAGAAGCCTCGCTCGACCGACTACACAAAATTCAACCCTCGCTCGAGCGACCAACCCAAAAATTGGACAGCAACACTTGGTTTCCGAACCCAACCAATCTGAAACAAACCTTCCCAACACATCCTATACTCAAAAATAAGAAATTAAAGGACGATAACAACAATTTGATAACAACGGAATCTACGGAACATAAGCCCAAATACAACAACCAAAAAGGAAAAGACCGGGGTGGCTATAACCTCCCCCCCTTAAAAGAATTTCGTCCCCGAAATTAAGCATAAGTTTTTCAAAAACAGGTTTTTCTCAAATTTCAACAATATGACAATTTAATAATAAACAATTTGACCCATTACCGGTCATTTCATCTCTTATCCAGAGGCATCTCACAATATATATATAAAACAACATATATTTCAACCTGTATCAATATTATGCTTTTTTCCTTTCGATTTCAACAGTTTTCAATATCATATTCAATTTCATGATATAACTCTAATTCAACAATATATTCAACATAGAACTGTTACACTAAACTTCCATATTGAAGCAAGTTCCAAAATACTTTCATTAAACCAAAACATTGTCAATGTTTTACAACTCAAGACATATATAAAGCTCTTAAGTCCAACAATATTACAAAATCCATATACAAGATTACATATCAATAAACATGTCCGGATATTTCTCGTGGACTTCCAACTCACGTTCCCAAGTGGCTTCCTCCACCCCGTGATGTTTCCATAGAACCTTTACCAAAGGGATGGTCTTGCCTTGCAAAACTTGATCCCGCCTATCCAAGAGTCGAATCGGTCTCTCCTCGTACGAGACATCCTCGTCAACCACTAAATCCGTCCAATCCAACACATGTGATGGATCTGGCTCATACTTCTGAAGCATACTCACATGAAACACGTCATGAACTCCGGATAACTGCGGTGGCAAAGCTAAACGATAGGCAGCCTCGCCAATCCTCTCAAGGATCTCAAAAGGACCAATAAACCGAGGGGACAACTTCCTGCTCTTCCCAAACCTCATCAATCCCCGCCTAGGTGATATCTTCAGAAAGACATGATCACCCACCTCAAACACCAAAGGTCTCCTCCTACGGTCGGCATAAGATTTCTGACGACTCTGGGCTGTAACAAGCCTCTTACGGATAAGCTCAACTTTCTCCGTCGTTTCCCTCACCAACTCCGGACCCAACAGAGGTGCATCACCCACCTCGGCCCAACAAACGGGAGACCTACACGGTCGGCCATACAAGGCCTCAAACGGTGCCATACCGATACTAGACTGGAAACTGTTGTTGTAGGCAAACTCCACTAATGGCAAGTGCCTCTCCCACGACCCACTAAAGTCAAGAACACAACCCCGAAGCATATCCTCAAGGATCTGAATAGTACACTCGGACTGTCCGTCAGTCTGACGATGATAAGCCGTGCTAAAGGTCAACTTAGTGCCCAAGGCACTCTGTAAACTCTGCCACAATCTGCCAGTAAAACGAGGATCTCTATCTGAGACGATCGTCACTGGGACCCCGTGCAACCTCACTATGTCCCGAATATACAAGTCGGCAAGATGATCTACCGAATCTCTCACGCGCATAGGAATGAAGTGCGCCGACTTAATCAACCGGTCTACAACCACCCAAATAGCATCACTACCTCGCTGAGTCCTCGGAAGACCCACAACAAAGTCCATAGTGACATGCTCCCACTTCCACTTGGCAATAGGCAAGGGTTGCAACAAACCCGCTGGCCTCTGATGTTCGGCCTTCACTTGCTGACAAGTAAGGCACTTAGACACGAAAGCTGCCACATCCCTCTTTATACCCAGCCACCAGAACTGGCGACCCAAATCTCGATACATCTTAGTGCCTCTCGGATGCACCGCAAGGCGTGAATGATGAAACTTTCAGAGTACCTCCTCTCGGCAAGACTCCGGCACAAACAAACGGTCTCGGTATCTCACACTCTGGTCGGGATACACCGTCAAACCCTTCTCAACCTTCCCACTGGAAATCTTCTCTCGGAGGGATTCTACCTCAAGGTCACCCCTCTGAGCCTCTAACACTCGAGTCACAAGTGTAGGCTGCGCAACAACAAAAAACAAGGCCGCAGCCTCAACGGATTCACCCAGAAGCAAATCAAACTCTCCAAGTGAACCCAACATCTCCCATTCCCGGATGGCTATACTAGCTATGTCACCAACAGATTTCCTGCTAAGGGCATCGGCCACAACATTGGCCTTCCCCGGATGATAGTGCAACTCGAAGTCATAATCCTCAATGAACTCCATCCACCTCCTTTGCCTCAAGTTCAAGTCTTTCTGTGTAAACAGATATTTCAGACTCTTATGATCCGAGAATACCTCGAATCTCACACCATAAAGATAATGCCTCCAAATCTTCAAGGCAAAGATCACAGCTGCTAACTCTAGATCATGCGTAGGGTAATTCTTCTCATGAATTTTCAACTGACGTGGGCCATAGGCAACCACTTTCCCCTCTTGCATCAACACATAACCCAGACCCTCTGGTGGGGCATCACAATAGACTGCATAACCCAACCCTCTCTCCGGAATAATCAAGACTGGAGCGGTGGTCAGTCTAACTTTCAACTCCTGGAACGACTTTTCACAAGTCTCATTCCATACAAACTTGACTCCCTTCCGAGTCAATCTAGTCAAAGGCGAAGCTAACCTGGAGAAATCCTTCACAAACCGGCGATAATACCCAGCTAATCCCAGAAAACTGCGGATCTCAAACACACTCTTAGGCTGTGCCCAATCTTGCACTGCCTCCGTCTTGGATGTATCAACAGACACCTCTTCCCCAGAAACTACATGGCCTAAGAACTTCACCTCTTCTAGGCAGAACTCACACTTCCCAAACTTAGCATAAAGCTTATGGACTCTAAGTAACTCAAGCACCACTCTCAAGTGTTCCTTGTGCTCCTCCTCTGAAGGTGAATAAATCAGAATGTCGTCCACGAAGACGACTACAAAACGATCTAAGAATTCCCGGAAGATCCGGTTTATCAAATCCATAAACACTGCCGGTGCATTGGTGAGCCCAAACGGCATCACTAGAAACTCATAGTGGCCATACTGCGTACGAAATGTCGTCTTTGGAATATCCTCCTTCCTGACTCTCAACTGATGATAACCCAATCTCAAGTCTATCTTAGACAAACAACGGGAACCCTTCAACTGATCGAACAGATCATCTATACGCGGCATAGGGTACTTATTCTTAACTGTAGCCCGATTCAATTTTCGGTAATCGATACACAGTCTCAAAGCACCACCTTTCTTCTTAGCAAAGAGGGCGGGTGCTCCCCACGGCGAAACACTAGGACGAATATAGCCCTTATCTAGTAACTCCTGGTGTTGAATCTTCAACTCAACTAACTCGGCTGGGGCAAAACGATAAGGTGCTATAGAAATCGGCGTCGTGCCGGGCACTAGGTCAATAGAGAACTCAATCTCTCGATGAGGTGGCAAACTAACGAGATCCTTGGGAAAGACGTCCGAGTACTCACAAACCACTCTCGGGAACACAATCTGGGTCTCATCACATTCACTACTCAAAAGGCTAGCAAGAAGACCACTTAACTCACTCTGCCCTCGCTGATCATACCCCGATGGCAAAACACTACCAACCCGATCCCCCAGAAAATGAAAACACTCCCCGCTCAAGGTACGAAGTGTGACCCTCTGGCGGTAGCAATCAATAACAGCTGGGTATGACGATAACCAGTCCATACCCAAAATAACATCGAAGCCCTTCATGGGCATAACAACAAAAGGAAACGGAAGCCTATAATCGGCGACCTCTATATCACAACCTCTTACACCTTGTTTCAAGATCAATTCACCCCCAAGAGGTGACACTACACAAATAGGAGATGCTAACTGTGCTAACTCCAACTCTAAAACAGATGCAAATGCAGCAGACACAAAGGAATGAAATGCACCCGTATCAATCAAAACACTAGCAACTGAGTTGCAAAACAAGAAGGTACCTCTCACAATAGATGGAGCCGGTACAAGATCCTGGGCGGTAACAGCATACACGCGCCCAGATGGCCTCTGATCAACCTGCTCACCCCTAGGAGCATAAGACTGCTACATAGACTGGGACGATGAAGCCCCTTGATTGGCCCTCGAGGCCTGAACTGACTGAGCTGGCTAATGACTCTGAGTCTGTCTCAAACCAGATGCACCAAATATGCCACTCAACTGCGGGCAATACCTCTTCATGTGCCCTGCCTCACCGCACTTAAATCAAGAGAGCGGCTGGCCTCTACCCTGATTCTGGCTCTGAGATCGAGCCGAAGATGATGCTGCTCTCTGTACTCCTCCCCTCTGCGGGCAAACTGGAGACTTGCGGCCCAGCTGGCCACACTTGAAACAGGTAATGTCTCGCTGACTGCCTTTCCCAAAACCTACACTCGGCACTGGAAAAGTCGATCTAGAAAAGCTACTCTGAGACTGCTGAGGATTGAAACCTCTCTGTCTCCTGCCATCACTCTGGCCATCCTGACTCCTCTTGGAGCCTTTCTGCCCTTCCTCCTCTTCCTGCATCATAATCTCCATATGGGCTGTAGCATCAACCATACGCCCATAATCCCTAATCATAGTGCCTCCAACTCTCAGCTTGAGGCCACGCCTCAACTTCTTCTCAAACTCAATACAACGGCGTTCCTCAGACGCCACCAACTCAGGTGCAAACCTGGATAAACTAGTAAATGCATACTCAAACTCGGCCACTGAAGAACTCAACTACTTAAGCTGGCAGAACTGGTCTCTCAGCTTCTCCCTGACAGCTGGAGATAAGAACCTCTCCTGCAAAGCATTCACAAAAGCCTCCCACGTACCTCCTATACGTCCCTTAGTGAATTTCCACCACTGACCCGCATCCCCCTTCAGCTGGAAAGATGCCAAGTTCACTTTCAACCCCTCGTCTTCAATGCCAAGCATCTCAAACGTCTTCGTTGTTTGTTCGAGCCATTCATCTGCCTTAAGTGGCTCTTTAGGATCACCCACAAATTTGTCCGGGTTGGACCGGAAGAACTCCCTCTTTAGAAAAGAAGGTCCTGCATCCGCAACAACAACCTGGGCTTGATTCTTAGCCCTAAGAATGCCAACTGACTCCCTGACTGCCCCTACTATCTCTCGGGCCAAAGCGCCCATAGCCTGCTGGCCTACTGGCTCGGCCACATTGGCTTGGCCAACTCCCTCCTGCTGCTCGGGAATCTCCTCCGGCATAGGCACTTCCTGCCTACCAGTCCTCGTCCTCGTCCTAACATCCTAATAAAGGAAACAAAGACGTTAGCACATTAATAAATGTGCCGAAGCTATAACACTCGCGTCTTAGTGCATTGGACAACAGTAATTCATTCCACGTAAGAACATAGGCACATAAGCACCTACAAATTTCATTCCTGGATAATGACAGTCCCGAAGCGTTACTATAGTTCCGGTTGGAAGCAGCATTGATCAAGTGCCTTTCCAACAAGACTACTAGAAACTCAAGGGTCCAACCAATATCCTAGAAACAACATTCCATACCCACAAAGTCACATAAACATGTTATCATATAAGCATATAACATTACACTAAGTCTCTATCAAACGAGACGAACCCATTGTGATACTAATCACTTCCCACGTACCCGAAGTATTCGAACCCGATACGCTCTGATACCAAGTTGTAACGCCCTCCAAATAAACCCATAATATATAACATTAACATGCATTAATAAAATAAAATAAATCATTAAATTATCCATCAAAGTACTTTTATTGAAAGACATCACATGTAACGTCAACAGTAAATGCCCTAAGAGCTTACATCTTTCCAAGCCAACACTTGGACACAAAAGAATGAGTACTAACTCAATTACAAATTAATCCCCTTGGCTTGAATGTTTACATGTAAGTTCAAATAAAACAAAATAACAAATAATCTAAACAGAGTCTTCAACTCCAAATCCTTCCAAGCTAAGTCCTTAGAGGTAGCACATCACCTGAACCTGAAAATGATGTTCCCATATAGGGTGAGCCACAGCCCAGTAGAAATATACTAAACCAAACATAAGCATTGAATAAAGCAATAGCATTCAATAGATGGTTAACACAAAATATCAGCTTCATTTTCCATTATTTATTCAACTTTCCATTTTTACCAACATGGCTCAGAACCTGGCCAAACTACAACAGTGAACTACATATCACATTAAACATTACTTCCAATATCAACCAGACAAATGAGACCAAGGCTCATATCAAAACACTTCCATACTTCTCATTTGATACACATTTTAGTGCTGTATCAATAACATGTAAAAACACTTCCAATATCAATAAGCACACATAATAGTGATGCTAATGGAGTCCATCCCGTATCTTCCCCTAAACCGTGGAGTACATCCCCTATCTCCTCCTACACAATACAATGTATATAAACACATATCATATACAGCACACAATCATTACACGTATTTTCTGTATTAATTCAACAGTCAAAATCAATGACTTAACCAATGTGATTAGTTTCAGTTATCCCTAATCCACATGCAATGTCTACAACAATTACGACTATCCTCCACCGATAGCCGAAAACAGTTATTTCTAAATAGGAAATAAATGTATTAATAAGCATAAATGTAACATTTTCATAGGTGAGTGATTAAAGTATCAAACTACACCATTTAAACTCATAATTCCCCAATTTCAAGAATTAAACTAAATTCCCCAATTTTTCCTAAATTAATTATACAAATTAATTTATTACAACAACTAGAGTTTTTCCCAAAATTACCAAATAACCCCCAACATATCAAAATACCAAAAATTATGACAAAACCTATAATATGGAGTAGGAAATCCCTACCTCGAAGTGAAGAACTCAAATGGAGAAGATGATGATGATGACCCAAAATCCAACGTGCTTCAAACCGCTAAATTCTCAGATTAAAACGAAGCCCTCAATCCCCTCTATCTTTTTAGTAAAGAGTCTAGGGTAGAAACACCCTAAATCTAGATGATACCTAAGAGAGAAGATGAGTAGAGAGAGAGAGAAGTTGGACCTAGGGTTTGGAATCAAAAGAAGATGAAAAACTGATCTAAAACCCGTTGCTGCCTATTTAAACCTGACCGGCTCGCTCGAGCGAAGGATTGGCCGCTCGAGCGACCAGACACAAGAAATCCTCGCTCGAGCGAAGAAAAGGTCGCTCGAGCCAAAAACACGATGCTTCAGGTCTGCAACCCAGAAGCTCGGTCGAGCGACGAAATGCTCGCTCGAGCGAAGAACTCGAAAACATACACCTCGCTCGCTCGAGCGAAGAAAAGCTCGCTCGAGCGAAGAAACCCTGCTCTCAGGTCTATACTAGACGCAATCGCTCGCTCAAGCGATGAAGCCCTGGCTCAATCTACCAGACACAAAATTAAACCCTCGCTCGAGCGACCAACCCAAAAACTGGACAGCAACACTTGGTTTCCAAACCCAACCAATCTGAAACAAACCTGCCCAACACATTCTATAACTCAAAAATAAGAAATTAAAGGACAATAACAACAATTTGATAACAACAGGATCTACGGAACATAAGCCCGGATACAACAACCAAAAAGGAAAAGACTGGGGTCGCTATAAAAACTACCCTCCACCGGTAGCCCAAGCAATTATTTTTAAACGGATAATAAAAGCTCCAACAGATAAAATATCAATGTTTTCAAAAGTGAGCGATTAATAAATCCAACTCCACCATTCTATCATATAATGAGCCAATTTCATTATTTCCAACTCAATTCCATAGAACAACACTTTTCCCAAATTAATTATACCTATTAATTTATACAACAAATTAGGGTTTTCTACCCCATTTCCCAATATTGACCCATTGGTCTATATATCAACAACCAACAACAATATCATTGTTTTGAAACCCAAATTACACATTTTAGAATCAAGATAACAAAATCCTCTTTTAACATTTTGAAACCCTAAGTCCCAAAATTACCCAACTTCAATACTTTATCAAAACAACCAAAAATCTATGTTAAAGACCATAAGAGTGAGTAGGAATTCCTACGTCAAATTCGAAGCTCAAAGGAGGAAGATGAAGAAATTCGAAATGCTCCAAACCCCAATATTTTCGGATCGAAATGTAGCCCTCAACGATCCCCAAACTTTTTACAAAGGCCCAAGGATGGAAGATCACTCCTATTAGATCAAACCCTAGAGAGAAGTTGTGTTTTTAGAGTGAGGTGCTCTCAAATGGAGGTTTAGAAAAGTAAGAGAGAGAAAGAAAGTGTGAAAACTGATTTAAAATCACCAAGCTGCCAACTGTTATACGACATTCCCGCTCGAGCGGAAAACACAACGCTCAAGCGTCAAGAACAAAAATCTGGTTCCACTCGAGCGCAATAAGGCCCACTCGAGCGCCAACACACAAGAATAAAGTACATCCGCTCGAGTGCGAAAACCAGTCCGCTCGAGCGCAGATTTCCCAGTCCCAGAACTTACACCAAGAATGTACTACCCGCTCGAGCGCAAGAAACCCGCTCGAGCGTAGAAATCACACCTGTGGAAGTTTTGCAGGGGCATGAAATACTGGGAGTGTGCAATACCCGCTCGAGCGCTAGACGACCCGCTCGGGCGGAACGACCAAAAATCGGACAACAAGAATTTAGATCAAGGTTCAACCCACCTGCTCGAAACATGCCCAACACATCCTAAAACTCGAACATAAGGAATTAAAGGATGACAACAAGGTATACAACCACCAACTCCACGGAACCAGGGTCTGGAGTACAACAAATACAGAAGGGAAAACCGGGATCACTATATCAATAGTCTATAGTCACACTTTAAAGTATGATGGGGGAAAGTCACAAGTAGAGATGGCAATAGGGGGCAATAGGACGGATATTAATTCCTCATCTCCATTTCCCTATAATAATTTTTTCACATTCTCCATTCCTCATCTCCCATGGGGATTACCCTCTCCATCCCCTAACGGGTTTGGATTTTCTCTAACCCGACTTGACCATATATATATATATATATATTTTTAAGGTTTACGACCAAAGTTAAATATATATTCAATTTTATTTTGTTTTAGTTTATTTGGCTCAACAACAAAATTAAATACATATTAGTTAATTAATTAAAAAATTGATTTTTAAAAATAAACCATAAAAAAAATATATATATATATAAATAAACCATCTTCTCATCAATAAAGCCTAGGCATAACTCGAACGAAACAAAGCTTATAACAGGGAAAACAAACTTCAAAAAGTTCTAGAATTTTAAAATAGAACCCAAAAAAATAAAAATAAAAATAAAAAACTAATTTTCTGGATTGATAATAAATAATGATGCTTAAAAATTTTTTATTTGATTTTTGTTCAACCAAACAATGAAAATTGTGTAAAATACTTTTACGAAAATATTTTACTTTGAAACAAACTAGCCTTAGTCAGAACAAATCGATAATTCAAAATGAAGAAAGGCAATGTTAGAAGCACAATTGAAAGCAAATTCACATTTGGTATGAATTACACAGAAGAGATTTAGACATCGTTTGGTAATATCATTTTTTAGTTTAAAAGTCAAAAAGTTACTAAAAAAATTAAAAAGTTAACAACTTATACCAAGAAGTCAAAAAATTCATTTTCTCTCTACATTTTGTATATCTTTTTGTAAAAAATCAAAACGCCATCCTAAACATATTAATTTTTTTTACATTATATTTTAGCCAAAAAGTTAAAAAGTTACTAAAAACTCATGTTCCCTTAGTAGTTGCAAAACCAGTAAAGCCAAAATTAAAAATTAAATAAAAAAAAACGTGCACACACACAACAAATTCAATCATAAATACAAATATATACATACGCGTATATATATGTATCCAATCAACCAATTATTGAAGTAGAACAACAATGGGGAAAAAAAAGTATTTTGCTAGTACATTCAAAACCCTAGCACCATTGAACAGAACAACAAGAAATATAAAAGCATCGAGCTCTCGATTGGGACATAAATGGCGGTCAAAGCCGTGAAAATCAATCAAAATGGAATATAGAAATTAGAACAATAATTGATCTGACAATCGATAAAGATTATTTATATCAGTCAATTAAATTAATCACATCGATAAATTATGATTTTATAGATTCGATTACAAAAGAGAAGGCTTTTTTGTTTGCTCAAAATAGGATGGAAGACTAATCGAAGGCTTTTTTGTATGCTCAAAATAGGATGGGAGAGAAGTCTGCCTTACTTCCATAAATTATTGAGAGAGAGTAACCTTATGGCAAAATGGGCGTGTACCCATCTCCGATGGAGATTTAAAGAACATCACTTACTTGACCCGATGGGTAAGGAAAAAAGAGAAAACACATGTAAACTCTATGGATACCCACAATGTAGGTTATCCATTGTCATCCCTAGTCATAACTAGCAAACTCTTTTCTAACATACTAATGTTATTTTTGTAAAAAACAAATCCTAAATACAAATATTTAGTGCAATTTATTGTAAGTTAAAAATTGATAATAAACTAAAATCATTTCTTTCTCAATTTCAAGATTATAATTTTTTCCTAACTTAGTATTGCTATATATGTTCAAAAATTAGACCCATATTGGTATTCATGTCCAAAAATTAGACTAACTTTCTAGATCTTATGATGTGACACTCTATGAAAATATTTAAATCAACTCTCTTTTATTTATTCTGTAATGATCAACTAATCATCTTATTAACATATTATTAAAAATGAATTTACAAAATATGCTTGTATATAATTTTTTTTTTAAAGTTATTGAACTTGCACCAAACAATTAATTTTCCATATTAAAATAAACTAGAAACAAGCCTTATAATTGGTAACAAATTGCCACTATTGAGAAGCACCAAATAAATTTTGGAAAATACTTGCGATGCTCACAATATTTGATCCCCACAACTCTCAATTGATTTGTAACTACACATTATATATATATATATATTTTCTCTCCTCTCTCCTGCTTACAAATGTGTGTGGGGGTAGTTGTAACGCCCTCAAAATAAATCCATAATATATAACACTAACATGCATCGATATAAGAAAAACAAAGCATTATTCCATTCATCAGAGTAATCTTAATAAAAGCCATTACATGTAATAACGAAAGTAAATGCCCTACGGGCTTACATCTTTCCAAGCCAACACTTGGACACAAAAGTCTGAGTACTAACTCAATTACACATTAAGGCCACGTTTGGGAACAGGCTAATTTAGTAACTTTTTGGCTATTTGGCTAAAATATGAGCTAAAAAAAACTAGTATGTTTTGGATGACTTTTTAGCTTTTTACGAAAAGATGTGTAAAAAGTAGAGAGAAAATCGAATCTTTGACTTTTTGGTATGGGTTGTTGGCTTTTTGATTTTTTTAGTAACTTTTTGGCTTTTTGGCTAAAAAAATTACTTGCCAAACGAGGCCTAAGTGCTAGGCTTGAGTTTACATGTAATCTCAAAATAAAATAAAATAACAACTGATCTAAACAGAGTTTTCAACTCAAAAATCCTTCCAAGCTAAGTCCTTGGAGGTAGCACATCACCTGAACCTGAAAATGATGTTCCCATACAGGGTGAGCCACAGCCCAGCAGAAATATACTAAACCAAATATAAGCATTGAATAAAGCAATAGCATTCAATAGATGGTTAACACGAAATATCAGTTTCATTTTCCATTATTTATTCAACTTTCCATTTTTACCAACATGGCTCAGAACCTAGCCAAACTACAACAGTGAACTACATATCACATTAAACATTACTTCCAATATCAACCAAACAAATGAGACAAAGGCTCATATCAAAACACTTCCATACTTCTCATTTGATACACATTTTAGTGCTGTATCAATAACATGTAAAAACACTCCCAATATCAATAAGCACACATAATAGTGATGCTAATAGAGTCCATCCCCTATCTCCTCCCAAACAAAATCCAGTTTAGAGGTCCATCCCCTATCTTCCCCTAAACCGTGGAGTACATCCCCTATCTCCTCCCACACAATACAATGTATATAAACACATATCATATACAGCACACAATCAATATACGTATTTTCTGTATTAATTCAACAGTCAAAATCAATGACTTAACCAATGTGATTAGTTTCAGTTATCCCTAATCCACATGCAATGTCTACAACAATCACGACTATCCTCCACCGATAGCCGAAAACAGTTATTTCTAAACAGGAAATAAATGTATTAATAAGCATAAATGTAACATTTTCATAGGTGAGTGATTACAGTATCAAACTACGCCATTTAAACTCATAATTCCCCAATTTCAAGAATTAAACTAAATTCCCCAATTTTTCCTAAATTAATTATACAAATTAATTTATTACAACAACTAGAGTTTTTCCCAAAATTACCAAATAACCCCCAACATATCAAAATACCAAAAATTATGACAAAACCTATAATATGGAGTAGGAAATCCCTACCTCGAAGTGAAGAACTCAAATGGAGAAGATGATGATGATGACCCAAAATCCAACGTGCTTCAAACCGCTAAATTCTCAGATTAAAACGAAGCCCTCAATCCCCTCTATCTTTTTAATAAAGAGTCTAGGGTAGAAACACCCTAAATCTGGATGATACCTAAGAGAGAAGATGAATAGAGAGAGAGAGAAGTCGGACCTAGGGTTTGGATTCAAACAAAAGATGAAAAACTGATCTAAAACCCGCGTCTATTTAAACCTGACCGGCTCGCTCAAGCGAAGGATTGGTCGCTTGAGCTACCAGACACAAGAAAGCCTCGCTCGAGCGAAGAAAAGCTCGCTCGAGCAAAAAACACGATGCTTCAGGTCTGTAACCCAGAAGCTCGCTCGAGCGACGAAATGTTCGCTCGAGCGAAGAACTCGAAAGCATATACCTCGCTCGCTCGAGCATAGAAAATCTCGCTCGAGTGAAGAAACACTGCTCTCAGGTCTATACTCGATGCAATCGCTCGCTTGAGCGAAGAAGCCCTGGCTCGATCCACCAGACACAAAATTCAACCCTCGCTCGAGCGACCAACCCAAAAACTGGACAGCAACACTTGGTTTCCGAACCCAACCAATCTGAAACAAACCTGCCCAACACATCCTATAACTCAAAAATAAGAAATTAAAGGATGATAACAACAATTTGGTAACAACGAGATCTACGGAACATAAGCTCGAATACAACAACCAAAAAGGAAAAGACTGGGGTCGCTATAGTAGTAGGGGTGCTGGGGTCTAGAGCATTGCTCATAAATTTTTAACATATGCACATGTTGGGAAAGTCTTTGAGGGTGGGACGTTTAACAAATTTCAAACCACAATCAAATCTGCTACATGCGCACATGTTTGCAGGACTATTGACACGCACTTTAAGACCCTCCAATAATTACTCAAATCTTTCATTAAATTTCATTTTCTACTCCAACAATTTTGTTAAATTGGTATTAAATTGAGAATTTTACTTTTCTTTCATCAAATTGAGAACCAATATACTTTTTATCAAATCACTATTCATTGTCGTTGCTGGATGTTTTCCCAGATGTCCGCCCAGTCGTTCCCCATATGACCATCTCAAGGCAAAAATTTGTGAAAAAATTACACTCGCTGGCCAATCGGCCGGTCGTCTGCCTGATCGACCGGTGGTTTGATGAAACTCCAAAACCCTCCGTTGGAGCACTTGATATCAAAAGAAGCTTTTACTCAAATTTTTATTCAAATTTGGTGAAAATTTTGATTCACCGTTAGAGATGTTCTTAGGAAACATTGGTCGGCACAATTGAGGAACATAGTGGTATTTGGTGTGATTAATATGACTTATGCTATAGCAATCTCGGTTTCCCTTTACTTTAATTGTTGTATTCGGACTTGGGTTCCGAGGAGTTGGTTGTTGTGTACATCTTGTTTACATCCTTTACTCTTTGTATTTGAGTCTTGGGTTGTGTTGGGCAGGTTTCAAACAGGTTGGTTGAGCTTAGAAACAAAAACTAGTTGCCCAGATTTTGGCCTGTCCGCTCAAGCGGATCTTTTAATGCTCGAGCGGAACTTTGTTGTAGCTTGTACGCTCGAGCGGGGGTTTTGGTGCTCGAGCGGGAAAAACACCCGTCCAGTATCTCCTCTGTAATGTTGTACGCTCGAGTGGCGGTTTGTGTGCTCGAGCGGGAGTTTGTGTTTGACACTCGAGTGGGGAGTTGGACGCTCGAGCAAGAACCTGGTTCTGCAAAAGTACTGGGAGTGCGCATTCAGCGCTCGAGTGGAGGTTTGGACGCTCGAGCGGGAGTCTGTGAGTGACGCTTGAGCGGGGGTCTCCTCGCTCGAGCGGGGCGACTGGGTTAAAGCTCCGTGTTTTGACTTTTTGGCTTACTTTTTCACATCATTTTCTCTCTTTTACTTTTCCAAAACCCCATTGTTGAGCACCTCACTCTAAAACCAAACTTTTCTCTTAGGATTGATCTAGCTAGAGTGATTTCCTCACCTTTGGCCTTTACAAAAAGGTTGTTGATCGTCGAGGGCTATCTTTTGATCCAAAAAACTTGTGGTTTAGAGCATTTTCGTTTTCATCATCTTCCCCATTGGGTGTCCTCTTTTGAGGTAGGGATTCCTACTCACAACTATGGGTTTTAACCTAGATTTTTGAGCATTTTGTTAAATGGTTTGATTTTGGGATCTTGGGTTTCAAAATGTGTAAATGAGGGTTTGTTATTTTGATTCAAAAATATGTATTTTGGGTTTCAAAATGAGGATATTGATGTTGGTTGTGGTTATGTGGACCATTGGGTTGATATTGGGAAGAGGGGTAGAAGGCCCTAAATTGTTGTTTAAATTAATTAGCATAATTAATTTGGAAACATTGTTGTTATATGGAATTGAGTTGGAAATAATGAAATTGGCTCATTATATGGTAGAATAGTGGAGTTGGATTTATTAATCGCTCACTTTTGGAAACATTGATATTTTATCTGTTGGGGCTTTTATTATCTATTTAGAAATAATTGCTTGGGCTACCGGTGGAGGGTAGTTTTGATTGTTGTAGACAATGCATGATGATTAGGCAAACTAAAACTAATCAATTGGTTATGTTATAGAGTATGACGGTTGATAGAATACATTAACGTTATGTATTGATTGATTGTGTATATGACCTATGTGTATATACATTGTGTGTATGTGGGAGAAGATAGGGGATGTACTCCACGGTTTAGGGGAAGATAGGGGATGGACCTCTAAACCAGATGTTGTTTGGGAGGAGATAGGGGATGGACTCCACTGATACAGCTCATATGCTTGTCAGTTAACGTGTTGATATAGCTCATATGCTTATCTATGGAAGTGTTGATACAGCTTATATGCTTATCTTTGGAAGTGTTGATATAGCTAATATGCTTATCTGTTGAAATATGGATACAACTTGTATGCTTATCTGATGAGATGCTGATACAACTAGTATGTTTATCTATTGTAAGTTGGGAAACATTTATTATGAGTTACTGTCTCATATAAGTGGTTGGCCAGGTTCTGAGCCGTTGATGTAAATTGCGAAATTGATAAGAAATGGGGAATGAAATGTAACATGAACATAGTGGTCATGAAATGGAAATGGATTATGAATTGATTTATGGAAATTGAACATTTATCAATTGATAAGGTCTTAGTTATTGCTCATACTGTGTTTAGCATATTTCTATTGGGCGTTGGCTCACTCAATATGGGGCATTATTTTCAAGTACAGGTAGTATGTCACCTCCAAGGACATAGCTTGGATGATGATGAGAGTTGAAGACTCTTTTTTTTTTTTTTTGTTTATTTTGTTCGTATTACATGTATTTCAAGCCGAGGGCTTATTTTGTATAGAGTTAGTACTCTTCTTTTGTGTAACCAAGTGTTAACTTGGAAAGCTGTAAGCCCATAGGGCATTTGCTTTGTTTGTTAACATGTAATACTGTTGTAAGAACTACTCTGATGAATGGAAATTGTTGGTTTATTTTATATCAATGCATGTCGTTAGTGATGGGTTTTATGTATTATTTTGAGGGCGTTACATATGCATGTTAGAATAAATTACTAATAGGTCTTAATAGTTGAACTTAATTCCCATAAAGTCTTAATGAAAATAAATCCTAATAAAATCATCATTAAAAATAATTTTTTGTGAAGATTTTTTGTATACGTCGCTAAAAATTAACAATTATTGACTTTTTTTTATCACGATTGTTATAAATTGTCACTAAAACTTACAATTAGTGACGTTTTTCTGTGACGAATTTTTTAAACTATCAATGAAAGTTGAAAATTAGCGACTTTTTTTGTGACGATTTTTTTAAATTGTTGCTAAAACTTATAATTGATGATATTTTTATAACAAAATTTTCAAACTGTCAATGAAAAACACTATAGCGATCCCGGGTTTACCCCTCGGTGTACAGTGATTCGGACTTATGTCCGTGGGTGTTAGAGGTTGTTTGAACCTTGGTTGCGTCCTTTTAGACTTTGTATTTGGGTTATAGGACGTGTTGGGCGGGTTCGTTTTGGCTTGGTTGTGTTTGGAGCTAAGTGTTGGTGCCCAGAATTTTGCTCCTTCGCTCGAGCGAGGAGTTGGTCGCTCGAGCGAGCGTGGTTTCTTGTGTCTGGTGGGTCGAGCTAGGGTGGCGTCGCTCGGCGGCAGCTGCGTCTAAAGTCGAACTGAGCTTTGTTTCTTCGCTCGGCGGTATCCGTCGCTTCGGCGTCGTCTAGTTGCGATTGCAACCTGAAGGCTTACATTCGGCTCGGCGAGCTTTTCTTCGCTCGGCGAGCTTCTGGTCGATGGTTGGCTCGGCGAGATTTCTTAGCTCGGCGAGGCTTTGGCGGTGTTGGGTGTTTTACGTATGCAGTCGCTCGGCGGACGGGTCTTCCTTCGGCGAGAGCTGGTGTATATCGATGAGCGCAGGGAGAACTTCACTTTTTCTTCTTCTTTCATTTTGGAACCTTAGCAGACGACTCCCTCTCTCTCTAAAGATATATTCTCTCTAGGATTTCATCTCTCTTTAGTGTGGATCTAACCCAAGTCCTTTGGTAATAAGATAGAAGGTGGTGAGATCTTCGTTTTAATCTGAAAAAGTTGGGACTTGGAGCACTTTGGGTTTTGGTCTTCATCTCCGTTTGGGCTCGAATTTGAGGTAGGGATATCCTACCCTCCTTATGGTCTTTGTCTTTAAATTTTAGCACTTGGATATGTTGGGGGTTGTTGCGTAATTTTTGAGAAACATTGGGGCCTTTTGTGCAATTTTACAAAAGTTGGGGTTTTGTTTAGAAATGAGCTTTGTATGCATGTTTGGCATAGGAAAGGGAGTAAATGACGGATTGTAAATGAAAATGGAGCCTTAGGGTTGTTTTGTGAATTATGGTAATTTGCCTAATTGGTTTAATTAATTAATGTATATAATTAATTAAAGAGAATAAGGAATTGGATTGAATATGTGGAAATTGAGAATGTGCGGGGTTAAAGGGTGTAGTTGAATCGTGTATTACTCACGATTGAAATATGGTTATATTATCCATTTGTGCATTTATTTCTGTTTAGAAATAACTTTGGCTACCGGTGGAGGTAGTGTTGATTGTTGTAGACAATGCATCTTTGATTAGGCAAACTAAACCTAATCAGTGGAAATGTCATAGAGTATGACGAGTGATCGAATACATTAACTTTATGTATTGATTGAATCGTATGTGGTTATGTGTTTATATGCATTGTTTGTGTTTGTGTATGGGAGGAGATAGGGGATGTACTCCACGGTTTAGGGAAGATGGGGATGTACCTCTAAACGGTTAATCGATGGCTAGGGAAGATGGGGGATGTACCTCTAGGCCATTGAAAAATATTGGATATAGCTCATATGCTTGTCCATGGAAAATATTGGATGTAGCTCATATGCTTGTCCATGGAAAATATTGGATGTAGCTTATATGCTTGTCCATGGAGAAATATTGGAAATAGCTCATATGCTTTTCCATGGAGATGTGTTGAAGTGTTGTTTGTTGATATGATATAGCACTAAAATGTATATCATTATTGTTTTGGGAAATGCAGTGTATGGATAGATTTGATATAGCACAAAAATGTATATCGTTATCAATTGTGAAGTATAGAAAATGTTTCTATGTTAAGTTGATACAACACCAACATGTGTGTCATAAGTAAAGAATGAAAGTGGTTTATGTGTTAGTGATATAACGCGAAAAGGTTTGGGCCAGGATACTGAGCCAGGTTTTCAAACTCTTGTTGAAGAAGAAATGGAAAGTGAATTGGTACTTAAGCTGGGTTGTCTTGAAATGGTAAAAGAATGTAAGTGTTGTCTCAGAATGTATAAGTGTAGGCCATCTGTTGATTGCTAATGTTTTAGGCATTGTTCATAGTTGGTTTAGTGTATTTCTACTGGGCTGTGGCTCACCCTATATGGGACACCATTTTCAGGTACAGGGAGCATGCCACCTCCAAGGATATCGCTTGAGAGGCTAGAGGCAGGCAGATGATTGTGGTTTTGACTGTATTTTGTTTTAATTACATGTAATTTCAAGCCAAGGGCTTTTCATGTATTTGAGTTAGTACTCTTCTGTTTGTAACCAAGTGTTAGCTTGGAAAGATGTAAGCCCATGGGGCGTTTAATTCTGTTGATTAACATGTAAAGATGTTTATCCCTTGTAGCAATGTATGTATGAATGGATGGGTTTTCTGTTATTATTTTGGGGGCGTTACAAACACCACTAATTCTCACAGGCCTATTAAGTAATAAGTCCATTTAGTGGCCAACTATACGTAAGTCCCCCTAGATTTTAGTTTTAAAAAAGTTATTTTTAATTGTTTGGTAAAATTTATTCTAAACAGTTTCTGATTATAATAGTTTTTTTAACTTAAAAAATTTGATTATGAGAAACTGTCTACCTACTACTTCCGATTATTAGTTTTTGTGATGGGTATATTAATTTATGATTATACCTTTAGAAATTGAATTTAAAAAAAAAAAAAAATAGAAAAAGACCAAAGTAAAGATTGTGGATTAGATTTCTTCTATAGGAAATATGGACTAGTAATTAAAAACGAAAAATGAAGGTTAATTCAATTTAAAATTGAGAAAGGTTAATTAAATTTACTATTAACAGAGATAAAAATGACATTTATACATCAAAAAACTATTTGTAGCTTATTTATCAAATACTACTCAACAACTTAAATTTATAATACAGTAGCTGTACCAAACAGATTAATAACTTCTGACTAAAATTATAATCTATAATTATTAAGTTATAATCTATAATCTATTTTAACAGTCACACCAAACAACACCATTAACAGAAATGAATTTGCACGAACTACTATATTTTATATTTTTAATATTTTATTTTGTGATCTCTATTATGAGCTTACAATGATAATTCCAATAATTTTTTCGTAATTTTAACAATAAAGATAAATTGTTCTTAAAATAAAGCTTCATTAGAAATCACTAGACACACAAATAAATTATATTTTATTTTTTAAAATAAACAGCAAATACAAGATTAAATTTAAATCATACATTTTATAAAATAAAATACAATTTATTTATCTTCAATCGATATTTGATGAAATTAACGATTTAAATTATTATTGTAAACCTAAAATGAAATGAAGTATAAAAGATACTAACATAAAAGGAAGACATTCCTCAAAACAACTTTCGGTTACGTAGACACGACAAGAAGATTATTGGATGCACCCTTAATTTCATCGTGGTCTAGATTGGGACATATGAAAAGACAAAAAATTTATATAACCAGAAAAAATTTATAAAGGACAAACTTCATGATGTAGATTTTTATTGTTACGTTGTTGGGTCATTTTATAAATAAATTTTGAACCTTTGATTTAAAATTTAAGATAAATTCTAATCTTTTTTTTCCCCCCAATATGTAGACTAGCTCATGAAAAGAATTCTCACTTATCAAGACAGAGTGGTTTTCGTGGTGTTGTTGACATCATGTTCCATAACGGTTAAAAAAATCGAATCAAAGATAAAGTAGATAGATGCAAATATTTTTTTTATCTCATATTTATACATTTCGTATTATTTTTTATCTTACATCTGTACATTTTGTATTTGATTTTTTTGTAGCACAACTGATAACTGTTTAATTGAACTCTAAGAAATTATATTGTTTTAGTTTTTTATAAAGACATGTTTTTAAAATTTTATTGAAGATTTAGATTGATTCCTACCATATACTCCATTAAGGAGGTCATGTTAATGGTGTGTGTTGAGCCATCAATTCTGATTTTTCATTTTGTTTTATATTTTAAATTTTAAAATACCATAAATTATACATACCTGTTTTTAATAAAATTTATATTTTTAAAATTTAATTGTTGAAATTTATCAAATAAAAACAATATTGGATATGAAATTTATATAAAAAAATAACTGAGAAATTTTGTAGTTATATCAATTTCGTAGTGTTTTTAGAAATTATAAAATTTTACATTTTTTTGTGCATAAACTGCGAAGAATTATGTAAACAAGAAATATCTCAATTAAAAATTGAGCAAAAGTTCTCATTTTTTTCCATCAAAATTTTATCAGAAAATGTTATTTATTTATTTTTTAATTTTTAATTTTGCCATATAATATTAGGGGGAAAAAAATTCCAGTGGGATAGTTAAAAAATAATTGCATTACACATGAAATTTTTGTAAATGCAAGTCTAACACAAATAAATAAATAATTAATTAATTAAAATTAAAATTAAAAAAATTAAAAAATTTATACCAAACATATAAAAGGACTTCCATTAAACGCAAGTTAAACTTGCACCCTATAAAATTATAACATTTGTTTCCGCTATCAAACTGATTTGAGATTTTCCCACGTATTTGGAAGGAAAGTGCTAACATCGTCTTTTGATTAAAGGTATACAAAGCACATGGAATTTCCATTAATCAACATTAAATGATGGGTGTTGGTTTAAAAGTCCAAAATTGAATTTTTATTGGTCAGAGGTTCAGGTACGAAATTGGTATGTACATAAGCACATATTTTTCTACAATGACCAAATTACCCATGTATATATATATCACCAGTTGACATAGAGCAATAGAGTGTTGAGGCATTTCATGCGGAATGAGAGAGAGAGAGAGAGAGAGAGAGAGAGAGAGAACTCAAAACCCTAGATCCCTCAGTCGCCGTCGCATATACCGACATCATTATCGATAATCGACACCGCCCTCTGCCGCTGCGACTCCTTCACCGTTGGGCTCAATATCCCTCCACCGTTCATCGTCGTCTGAGAGTTGCAATCTGCGAACAGATCGTCGCCGATCGAGATCTCTCTCTATATATATATATTTCTTAATCACAATTTTAGTGTATATACATGTTTGTATGTATGTGTTAGCGTTTTCTCTATTTTTTGATGAAATTTGATTCGATTCTCATGGACTGAATGTGCTTTATGTGTATGTGTATAGATTTTCTGTAATGTAGCTCTAATTCAATTTGAATGTGAAGTCTTTTTTATTGATTTTGTTATACATTCCTTCGTTATTATATTACCCTCAAAACCACTCAATCTTCGATTTCAGTAACTATCTCTCACTACAACAAAAAGCACAATTAGCGACTAAAAATAATTTTTTCGTCGCTAAAAGTAGCACCTTGGGCGACTAAAAACAGTTTGGTAGCCAAAACTGAGGACTTTTGGCAACTAAAACAAATTAGTCGCCAAATGTATAATTACTGGCGACTAAAATCAATTTTGTAGCCAAAAGTAGGGGTTTTGGCGACTAAAATTCAGTTTAGTCGCCAAAAGTGGAGATTTTTGGCTACTAAAAAAATTAGTAGCTAAAAGGAGGGGTTTTGGCGACTAAAACTCAGTTTAGTCGCCAAAAGTGGATGTTTTGGCTACTAAAAATATTTAGTAGCTAAAAAGTGGACCATTGGCGACTAAAATTAAGTTTAGTCGGCAAAAGTGACAGTTTTGGCGACCAAAAATCACTTTAGTCGCTGAAAGTGGTTTTTTTAGGCGGAAATTATTTTTTTTGCGACTAAATTATTTTTTAGTAGCCAAAACTAAAGTTTTTGGCGACCAAAAAAAACTTTTAGTCGCCAAAAGTGGCTTATATTTTTTTTAATAAATAATTTATTTTTTACATCAATTATATTTTAATAAAAATAATTATGTTTATATATATATAAAAATTACGGGTCAATATAGTATATAAATAATATATTTTGCATACATATTCATGAGATGATGTGTTGGCATAGTGGAGGGAGCCTTGTGCAAAGGGGTTGGCATGTGGTAGTGGGGCATCACAAGTTCGAATCCAGCTGGGAGCAAAACAGGTTCAAATTATTTTTTTTTAAAAAAAAAACTTTTGGCGACTAAAGTCAGTAGTCGCCAAAGGTATAAATAATAAAATAAAAAATTAACTATTGGCGACAAACGTTTTAGCCGGCAAAGGTAAAATTTCCAAAAATAAAATTGACTATTGGCGACAAAATAATTAGTCGCTGAAGACCTATCTATTGGCGACTAACAGTTTTTTAGTCGCCAAAGCCATGCGCGACCACGTATTGCCGACAAAACCGGCGACTAAAATATTTAGTCGCCAAAAGTTAAAATGTGACATTTGGCGACTAAAAACGGACTTTTGGCGACTAAAAATTTAGTCGCCAAAAGTGTATTTTTTTGTAGTGTCTCTTTCTCTCTCTAAATGTATATATATATATATATGATGTGTATATGTGTTCAATTTGTTTTTGAAGATCAAGACCACACATCTATCATTCAAACTCTAGAATTTAACCAATTCGAGCTGTTTGATCTGCATTTGGTTTTTCAAAAATTTTCATGAACTTTTTATTATTATTATTATTATTATTATTTTGTGGGTCAATTCTAGGCTTTTCTTTCACATACTTATGAAGCCTGAGATTATTTTTAAATAGAAGCAACAGATAAATAGGTGCTAACAAACAATTTTACTGTCATCGAGCCTTACACAACCTTTTGGCTAAATTTACAGTGGCGGTGTCACCATCCACATCTGATGCTCCAATTGCTCCAAGTTATCCGTTTAGATTGGCCTCGACTCCACCGTTGGATCATTCAAGTTCGTCCTCGCTCACAACTACGACATCCCAACTGAACAGCAGCGTTGATGCATCTTATATCTTATATATATGTATCTTATATATATATATATATATATGTATATTTCTTCTTCTTATAACATGCTATTAGCAGATATTTTAATATTATAATGTGTTATAGATTATATTGTGTGTTTGTTCTCCAAGCTACCTTTCTTTCCCTCCAAGTTTTATTTTCTTTCTCTCCAAGTTTTTGCCTTTAAGTCAAATCTTTTCTTTCTCTCCAAGTCTTTGTTTCTAAGTCAAGTGTTTTTCTTTCTTTCCAAGTATCCTTGCCTATAAATTGAGCCTTTCACCTCTCTTATTAGTAGTACGCAAAAAAAAAAATAAAAAATAAAAAATAAAAATAAAAATAAAATAAAACTAACTGAAGGGAGAGATAAATCTGGAGTTTAAAAAAAAACAAAAAAAGAAGTGTTTGCTAGTTTCTTATTTGAGAGATTATCAAGCAAAGAAATAAAGGGTGTATGTGATGAAGCTTTGGCACTACAACAAGTTGGGTCTTGGATGACGAATTTTTTTGTCTCCAAAGAGCTAATTTTGTCACTATAGATATTTGTGAGGAAATATTTTCGTCACCAGGTTCGTCATTGAATGTTTGTCACTAAAAAGCATCATGATAAAAAATAATTTCGTCACCAATGAAAGTACTTCAGTGACGAAACTTTTTGTCACTAATAAAACAACATTTTGTCGTAAAAAATTCTCATTTTCGTCACCAAATAGTTATTCAATACCATATTTATAACTTTAGTTGACGAATAAATTTGTCACGCATGTTGATTGTCACGCCCCACTTTTTATTACTCGAAGTCATTACCCAATTCATTAATTTAATCCAATTTCAGAGATAACATGCGGAAATATACTCATACAATCAATCCGTAGAATCGATTAACAATACTCTCATTCGTATGCAACGTAAATATTACATGAACATACTTAATAAATTGCCCTTGGGCTTACAACCTTTAAATAAACAAATGAAGGGTGTAACCCTTTTACACATATGGTGTTCCGCCAACAACAAGGAGGCCCCGTGGCCAACAAATAAGAAGATCCAAATCTTGTAGCTCAACCTGCTTAATACCTAAAAAAGATTCAACAATGTGGGATGAACATATAGTCCAGTAGGGATCTCAACATGATCCTTAACAATAACAACTTACAGATAGCTATGATCATGCACACTCATTCTCGTACTAGAATAGTAAGGTGACAGTTTATACAGAATATAAATATGTATGAACTTTTCTTGAAAACAACCGTTTCATTCACCGCTACAAGTAATTCATCTTTCCTTATTCCTTTCATTAATCCCCATTCTCATTCTTTCATAACACTAACAATCACTTAGGAACTAATCACTAAGCCCGATACTTCCCTCCATTTACCATACATACGACAGACGTACTTTATCAAACATGTTTATTATTAAAACATTCGTTCTCCTTCACATTTTCCAAAAGACAAAAATGACATTTTGGTTCATTTCCACTACTATCATAACCATACATGCACAACTTTGTAAAAAATATAAATTTACAACCCACCAACATGTATACAATCAATCAATGGAGGAACTCGGTCCTCCGAACTGTAACCAATCAAGACCATGATATTTTCAGTTACAACTAAACACCAACAATTCCACCTTGCTCTACTAGCTATGCGCTTAGTAAGCCAAAGATATGCTGCAATAACTACAATCAACTTCGCTCTACTAGCTATGTGCGTAGTAAGCCAAAATGCCAGTTTACCAGGCGCTAGCTGGAAGGGTATGGTGCCATCTATTATCAGCGCATACAGTTCTCCAGGCGCTAGCTGGAAGGTAACGGTACCTTTGATTATAAGCGCGGCATATAACGCCAACAACCACCATGCACACAAGGCATATCCAACATGTATAATGCATATACATAAACTACCAAGATAACAACAATGTGTTAAAATAGATGAACACATACGTGTAAAGCATACACAACAATTCAATACAACCGTGTCATCCTCCACCGATGACCAAGGATCTAGATGCAAGTATATTGTACATCTATAAACTTACTCAATTATCATGAGATTATCAACTTATCACTAATACTAACATAGTAGTATAAGATACAACAGTCCAACATTCATACTTATTTCAAAGTACCATTCCCATTCCACAAAACCAATCCCGCTTCCTTTTATTTTCACAAAACCAACTTCATCCCTTTTTGGTTTTCACAAAAATCAATTTCAAGGACAATAAGCCCTAACTCATTTTAACCCACTACATTCCTTTCAAAGCCATTCCAATTTAATTATACAAATTAAATCATAATCATTATATTAGGGTTTTCCTCCCTCTTCCTCAAAATTGAACAAAAGCCTCAATCATCTACAATAACCAACAATGGCTTCATTTAAAACCCAAAATACCCAAGTATTTACCCAAAGGTCAAACCCCTCTATTAAATTATTAAATCAATAAATATTAGGGTTTCCTCTCCTTTCAACAACAACTAGCTAATTAACACCCAATTAGCCCCAAAGCACATCTAATGATCATAGATCTAAAACCAACAACCAACCCAAAGTTCAACCTCATGAATTTATATAAAATTCTAACATGATGTAGTTTTCATGCAATACAAAAATTTACCACATGTCTATCTATAGACCGAGTATTGGAAAAGAACAAGGAGAATCCGTACCTCAAAGGAGAACCCAAATGGAGAAGACGACCCGAAACCAAGGTGCTCCAAATCCCGAATTTCCTGGATCAAAACGAAGCCCTCGACGATCAACACACTTCTTACAAAGGCCCAAGGTGGGGAAAACACCCTAACTAGGTCAATCCTAAGAAAGAAGTTAGGTTTTAGAGTGAGGTGCTCTCCAATGGAGGTTTTGAAAAAGTAAGAGAGAGAAAGGAAATCAAAAAGTGATCCAAAAAGCTACATCTCGGACTGATAAACACGACGCCCCGCTCGAGCGTGGAAACCCCCGCTCGAGCGCCACTCACAGACTCCCGCTCGAGCGGCCAATCCCCCGCTCGAGCGCCGGATACATGCTTCCAGCACTTTTGCAGAACCAGGTCCCCGCTCGAGCGTCCAGCTCCCCGCTCGAGCGGACAAGAACAACAAAGGCCCGCTCGAGCGTCAAAAGCGCTGCTCGAGCGGAAAGGCTAAAATCTGGGCAAAATTTCTAAGCTTCAAAACACAACCGCCTTAATCCCAACTTGCCCAACACAACCCAAAACTCCAAAACAAAGAGTAAGGGATAGAAAAGAGGATAAGACAACAACAAATCTACGGAACCGAGTCCGGATTACAGTTCAATAACAACAGGGAATACCGGGATCGCTATATTGATCATTGATGAGGAAATAATTTCGTCACAATAAGATGTAAAGGTGACGAAATGTTTCGTCTTCAAAAGTCATACATGGGTGATGAAATATTTTTCATCACAAATATATATATATACGTGACGCAATTTTTAGTCACCAAACAACAAAATAAATAAAAACTTTCATATATAAACTATAGTAAATTTTGTCACAAAAAAAGTTTATTAGTGACGAATAATCACTTTGTCATAATAACAAGTACAAATGACGAAACAAATTCGTCACTAAACTTGTTCCATATTTTATATTCAATTTAAATTATTATTTCACAAACATCCCTGCTCATATCCCAATAGTCTTTTAATTGTACCAAAAAATCCACTAGCTATTATACATCACTCCACAAAAAAATTCACTAAACAATTTATATTATAAATCAAAATATATCCATCAAACAATTTTAATAATAATCCATTAAGTATCACAAAAAAAACCCATCAAAGCAAATCTCAAAATGAACAAACGTGGAGTCTACCAAAAAAAATCAACACTCAATCTTAATTTGCAACTACAACTAAGCATCAGTTTAGGAAAAAAAATTCAACAGTTGATCTTCATTTGCAGGTATGCTTCTGAACGTCATCAAAACCAATCTACAAAGAAAATAAACAAGGCAAACATTAGCATAGAATGTATATATATAAAGTTTATTATAATAGCAAAGTTTTATTATAAACGTAAAGCCAAATATCATAATCTTAACAAATATACAGAACTGTTCTGAAGATCACAAGCTTGAAGTTATCTAAATAGAAATTAACAGAGATTAACTAAAAAGATGAATACCATGCTCATGCCCACCCATGGGCTTTGCAATGATCACCTTAACATGGCAATTCACTGTATCCCCAGAATTATGCTCGGATCTAAAACTGGGTGTGACCCACGGATAGCAGCCAAACCAGTTATAATACTACAACATCTCATGGTAAGAAACCAGGGCATGCAGTCAATGAGAAGGGAAGGAACAAATATTGTGGCTGCTGCACAAATGGGATTTAAAAATTTTTTGAAGAGAGGGAGAGAGAGCAATAACCTACAATGCAAAAAATGGATAACTAGACCAGTAGCTTGGTGAGTTGTGACAGCAATGACCAAAATGGATGTAGATAATAAGCTTATTATTTTTAACATCTATACTATTATTAAAAGGGAACATGAACTTTGGTGTCTTGAAGCCATTCCTAAAAGACTTTTCTCAATTTTCCTTAAAATGACCTTAACTTCTTACACTTACATCAATTTTAATTAGGGTAAAAATGATAAATTTAAACACTAATTCCACCTTCCACTTCCCACTCTCCACACGTTTGAAGCAGTTAACAACATGTTCCTTCAATTGCATTTTGCATTATAGCGATCCCGGATTTACCAATGTTGTACAGTGATCTGGACATGTGTCCGTGGATGATGGTAGTTGATTATTATCTTGTTTACATCCTTTCCTGCTTTGTATTTGAGTTATAGGATGTGTTGGGCAGGTTTATTACAGGTTGGTTGTGTTTGAGAGCCAAGTGTTCTTTGCCGAAATTTTGGACCTTCGGCGGCGGTTTGTCGCTTCGGCGAGCCGCTTTTGGTCCTTCGCTCGAGCCAGCGTTTGGTGGCTCGAGTGAGAGTTGATTTTTGTGTTTGGTGGCTCGAGCCAGCACTTCTTCGCTCGAGCTTGCGTCTGCGTCTTATCTGGACCAGAACACTGTAATTTTTGGCTCGAGCGAGCTCTCCTTCACTCGAGCGGTCTGGTCGTTCTTCGCTCGAGCGAGCATTCTGTCGCTCGAGCGTGCTTCTGGGTTTTTGGATCTAGCGAGGGTTTCTGTGTCTGTTCACTCGAGCGACCAAATCTTCGCTCGTGCGAGCTTATTTTATATCAGTGGACAGCAGCGATTTTAAACATAACTTTTTCATCTTTTCTTATTTCAAAACCCTAGATCCGAGACCCTCTCTCTCTAAACTTACTCGCTCTCTAAGATTTGATCTCCCTAGAGTGTGAATCTACCCTAGGGCCTTTGTTAAAAAGATAGAGGGTGTTGAGAGCTTTGATTTAATCTGAAAATCTTTGAATTTGGAGCACGTTGGGTTTTGGTCTTCATCTCCATCTTGGCTCAAACTTCGAGGTAGGGATACCGTACTCCTATTTATGAGCGTTGTCTTTAAATTTTAGCATTTTGATATATTAGGAGTTGTTGTGTAATTTTGGGAAAACTTTGGGCCTTTGTGTAATTTTACAAAAGTTGGGGTCTTAATTATAATAAACCTAGATGCATGTTTGGCATGGAGAAATGGAATAAATGTTGAGATATTGATGAAAATGGAACTTAAGGGTTGTAATGTTAATTATGGAAAATGCCCTAATTACATTGGTTAATTAATTTGTATGATTAATTGTGAGAAATGAGGAATTGATTTGGAAATGTTGAGATTGGGAATGTATGGGATTAAAGGGTGCAGTTGGATTATCTATCGCTCACCTAGTTGGAATGTTGATTATATATCTATTGTTGCATTTATATTCTGTATAGAAATAACTGGTTTGGGCTATCGGTGGAGGTAGTTTTGATTGTTGTAGACAATGCATGACGATTAGGTAAAGTAAAACTAATCACTGGAATGTGTCATTGAGTATGACGGTTAAAAGGATACATTAACTTTTTGTATTGATTGATAATGTGTATAATAATTGTTTATATGCATTGTGTTGTGTTGGAGGAGATAGGGGATATACTCCACGGTTTAGGGGATGATAGGGGATGGACCTCTAAACCGGATGTTGTTTGGGAGGAGATAGGGGATGGACTCCATAGATAGAGCTCATATGCTTATCTAGTGATGTGTTGACACAGCTCATATGCTTGTCATTGGAAGTGTGATATTGCTCTTGTGCATTTCTATGGAAGTATTGATATAGCTCATATGCTTATCGGTTGATGTGTTGATATAGCTAGTATGCGTATCTATTATGAAAGTGGAAAAATGTTTAATATGAGTTACTGTCTCATATAAGTTGATGGCCAGGTTCTGAGCCGTAGTTATGAATTGAGAGTTGCAAAGAAATGGAAAATGAAATGTAACATGGACTTGTATGTCATGAAACTCTAATGTAAAATAAGTGAATGGATTCGGTGTTAGCCACCTATCAACTGTTAATCTTTTAGTCACTGTTCATAGTCGGTTTAGTGTATTTCTACTGGCTGTGGCTCACCCTATATGGGGACATCATTTTCAGGTACAGGTAGCATGCCACCTCCAAGGACATAGCTTAGAAGGCTAGAGGCGGACAGACTTTTATTGTTTTATTTCCTTTTGATGTATTACATGTAAATTCCAGCCAAGGGCTTAATGTGTAATTGAGTTAGTACTCTCCTTTTTGTAACCAAGTGTTAACTTGGAAAGCTGTAAGCCCGTAGGGCATTTGCTTTTGTTGTTAACATGTAATACTTTTGTAATGAAACACTCTGATGAATTGAAGAATGTGGATCTTTTCTATATAGATGCATGTTTATATTGATGGGTTTAATGTTATTATTTTGAGGGTGTGACAGCATCTTCCTTGGTATTTTTCACAATTTCAAACAGTAACTGGCTTTTCCCAACTCTTTCTCGCAATCGACGATTTAGAAACTAGGGATGATAACCAATCTTGATTTGATTTGATTTTTGTGAACACGTTGATTCGTTATATTTTCGACTCAAAGGTATCTTCTATATCTATCTTCTATTAGTTTTCCTTTGAATCTTCTTTATTTATTCAAAGTTTAAGAGAGAAGGTAAGAATCAAGGGTTTTGCTCTTTTTTCCTTTTTCTTTTAGATTCATGGTTCATAATAGTTTAAAGTGTTCAATTTTTAGTGTTTAGTAGATACATATATATATATATATGCATGATCATTCGGTGCTGGTAAAAGAAACAAAATCATTCGGTGGGTTATAATAAGTTAAAAGAATTTTGGGTTAAAATCATTCGGTGGCGTGTAATAGTGCCAAATTATTCAAAGAAGCTTGCATAAATATGAATTAAGAACCTAAAAATTAATTTAATGAAAATACAAAAAACACTGCTTTTTTTCCCCAAAAAATACGCGCACAAAATTAAGAACACTGAATTTATTTATTTATTTTTCAAAACACACACATAATGAAACTTTTTAATTAAGAAAAAAAATACATAATAATGTTCTCACAAAAGTAAACAAACAAACAAAACAAATTATAAAAAAGCTGAATTTATACACAAAATATAGCGATCCCGGTATTTCCTTCCTGTATTTGTTGTATTCCGGGCGTTGGTTCCATGGAGTTAGTAGTGGTATACCTTGTTATTATCCTTTGATTCCACGTGTGTGAGTTTTAGGATGTTTTGGGCAGGTGGATTATAGGTTGGTTGAGCCTTAGTCTCAAATCTAATTATCCAGGTATTTGGTGTTACGCTCGAGCGGGTCATTCTGCGCTCGAGCGGAGTTTGGTTTTTGGTTGTCCGCTCGAGCAGGTCATTTTGCGCTCGAGCGGGGTTTACACACTTCCAATATTTCGTGGCCCTGTAAAACTTCTGCAGGTGTGTTTTCTACGCTTGAGCGGGTTTCTTGCGCTCGAGCGGGGTTGTTGGCGCTCGAGCGGGTAGTTCTTTTCTTGAAAAGTTCTGGGAGATGAAAATCTCCGCTCGAGCGGACTGGTTTTTCAACCTCGAGCGGATGTGTTTTGCTTTTGTTTCTTGGCGCTCGAGCGGTCGTATTTGCGCTCGAGCAGGACCAGGTATTTGTTCTTTACGCTCGAGCATTCTATTCTCCGCTCGAGCTGGCCGTGCGTATATCAGTTATCCGCTGGGTGATTTTAAATAACTTTTCACTTTTCTTTCTCTCTCCTACTTTTTCTAAAACCCAGTTTTGAGAGCCCCTCTCTCTAGAAACTCCCTTCTCACTAGGGTTTGATCTAGTTAGAGTGTCCTCCTTCTCTCCGACCTTTGTAAAAGTTGTGTTGATCGTCGAGGGCGTTGTTTTGATCCCAAAAGTTTGGAATTTTGGAGCACGTTGAGTTTTGTCATCTTCTCCCTTTGGGCTCCGGATTTGAGGTAGGGATAACCTACTCCTCCCTATGAGTTTTGTCTTTAAATCTTAGTATTTTGAGATGTTGGGGTTGGTTTGGTAGTTTTTGTGAAAAGTTTGGGGCCTTTGTGTAATTTTACAAAAGTTGGGGTTTTGTTAATAATAAACTTAGATGCATGTTCGGCATAGAGAAATGGAATAAATGTTGGAACATAGGTGAAAATGGAACCTAAGGGTTGTAACGTTAATTAAGGAAATTGCCCTAATTACATTGATGAATTAATTTGTGAAATTAATTGTGAGAAATGAGGAATTGAATTGGAAATGTTGAGATTGGGAATATATGGGATTTAAGGGTGTAGTCGGATTACTCATCGCTCACCAAATTGAAATGTTGATTTAATATCCATTTTGTGCATTTATTTTCTGTTTAGAAATAACTGCTTTGGGCTATCGGTGGAGGATAGTCTTGATTGTTGTAGACAATGTATGATGATTAGGCAAACTGAAACTAATCACTAGAATGTGTCATTGAGTATGACAGTTGAAAGAATACATTAACTTTATGTATTGATTGATGATGTGTATAATTGTTGTTTATATGCATTGTGCTGTGTTGGAGGAGATACGGGATGTACTCCACAGTTTAGGGGATGATAGGGGATGGACCTCTAAACCGGATGTTGTTTGGGAGGAGATAGGGGATGGACTCCATAGATAGAGCTCATATGCTTATCTAGTGATGTGTTGACACAGCTCATATGCTTGTCTTTGGAAGTGTGATAGTGCTCTTATGCATATCTATGGAAGTGATGATATAGCTCGTATGCTTATCTGTTGATGTGTGATATGCTAGTATGCTTATCTATTATGAAATGGGAAAGTGTTTAATACGAGTTACTGTCTCATATAAGTTGTTTGGCCAGGTTTTGAGCCATGGTTATAAATTGAGAATTGAAAATAAATGGAAAATGAACTGTAATATGGACTTGTATGTCATGAAACTGTAAAGTGTATCAGTGTTGGCCATCTATCAACTGCTAATCTTTTAGTCATTGTTCATATTTGGTTTAGTGTATTTCTACTGGGCCGTGGCTCACCCTATATGGGAACATCATTTTCAGGTATAGATAGCATGCCACCTCCAAGGACATAGCTTGGGAGGCTTGAGGCTGATGGACTTTTTGTTGTCTATTTTCTTTTGATGTATTACATGTAAATTCAAGCCAACGGCTTAAGGTGTAATTGAGCTAGTGCTCTCTTTTTGTAACCAAGTGTTAACTTGGAAAGCTGTAAGCCCTTAGGGCATTTGCTTTTATTGTTAACATGTAATACTTTTTGTAATGAAACTCTGATGAATAACAGAATGTGGGACTTTTATATATCAATGCATGTCTTTATTGATGGGTTTGCTGTTGTTATTTCAAGGGCGTGACACAAAAAGAAACAATGGCTTTAAAAGTGAAAGAGGAAAAAATCCAAAACTATTTAAGTCTCTAAAAAATTGCACATAGGTGTCAAACTGTTTAATTAAAAACCTAAAAATTAAGAATGATACAACCAGACCAAAGAAATTTCAAGATCATCCACTCGCAAGACAAAGATAGATACAACCAAAGATAGCGAGAATGATACCAAGCAATGAGCATACAAGACAAAGATACTCTGACAAAGACATCTGAGATACCAACAATGAGCAAACAAGAGAACATCTGAGATACCAACAGCAGAGCATACAGATACTTGTCACTTAGGCTATACAGATACCAACATCCACAAATACAAGCACACTTAACAGCAGGCTATTATCTGACTTAGTTTTGTCTCTACTTTGGTTAGTGTGTATTTTAACTAGAGTCATGCTAAGTAAGAATTTTGATAATGAATCTATTTTGATTAAATGCATCTTCAAACTTGTTAAATCTTAGTTAATAAGTAGTCAAATTGGGATTGTGTTCTTTCTAGATAGGTGATTCTGCTCTTCAATGTTCTTAAAGATTGAAGAGTTGCTACCTTGAGTCAATGCTAAAGGCTCCAACCAGGTCAAAACTATGGGTACTCTGCTCTCACATATGGAGAAAGGCATATGCATGAATTAGAATATGACATACTTCCAGATTTCGTTCTATCAGACCAACTCAGTGGAGATCCTAGCCACTAGGAGGAATTCCACCAGAAGTACAACATAAGATTATCTAGGGGGTAATACTTGAGGTGAATTGCTATACCCTTGGAGGAATTCCACCAAAAGCATCTGAAGTTTACAAAATACCCAGGGCCAATATAAATCAACATTGGTTTGCCCAATTTGTAACAAAATTTCAATAACATTCGACCTCTTCATGTACTTATCTTTGCCGCTACCTTCTACTACCACTCGGACAATGACAGTAACCGTATTTTATGGTGATAGGAGTGGTCTTCCAACGCAATACAATTATTCTTGTCCTAAAACATGGTCTTTGTAAAGATCTTAGTCGCTCGAGTAAGTCTTGCATCTTTGTAAGGAGCGATGAAAGCCTGTTGCTTGCAGAGGTAATTTATATCTTCTTGACTTCTGTTATATATTTACTAATCTGTTGCTAATTCTTTATGTATTAGTCTTCTGAAGCCCTGTATTTTTAATATGCGGGTTTAGGAACATTGAATCTATCGAGATTTAGAGAGCCCTTCGGAACCATTACCTTCTATAAAAGATGATGAACATATTGTAGCCTACAAGCTTCCAAAGCGGGCAGAATTAACAAGACTAGAGATATGTCATCGATACTTGGAAAAGTGAGTTCTCATTCTTGAATCCTTAGTTGTTAGGTTTCCACTTGGCTAAGATTCAAAAATCTTGAATCCTAGCATGCCTTGTGTGTTTGGTCTTTATTGGGTAGAGTTGACATGTCTGTATGAGTCTATGGTTTTTATTTCCTTGTTAGGGATGCCAAATTGCCTAGTTGCATAGATGCTCTTATTGATCTTTTTAGTTTTTTGGTCTGAAGGCAATGAACTACATTATAGGAATAACCCTTGAACAAAAAGCCAAAAAGAAAGGAAAAGTAATAAAAGAAGTGAATGAAGGTGGGATGTAACCCAGGTCTCAAGTTCAGTTGTTGTGTACTAGGATAGATGACACCTTTGTTTTAAGTAAACATTTATTAGTTTTAAGACTTTTTTCTTGTAACTAAAGCATCACTGCTTTCCAGATGTTTGTCAGATAATGTCAAGGGCAGTGAGAGGAAACTTTTCTTGACACCACTGGTCACTTATCTAGAGGACCCACAAACTGGAGCTGACATCGATCTTGCTATTAGTAGAGTGTTGTCTCCATTGAGAAAGAAAACTTATTTTAGTTCAACTATTGTTCATAGTGGTAAGGAAAATGGCTCTGCTGTGGAAGCTATTGATGAATCAGCAAACATCTACGCTACCCATTCTAGACCTGGAAACCAGTCGATGGACAGCTTAGAACTGGAAGAAATGTCCTGCAGGGAGTTGACCTTTCAGCTCTGCATAACAGATAACAGAGGTTTGAACTACAGGCCTATTTCAAAGGATTCACTCATAAAAACTGGTCAACTAGTTAAAGTTATGCTGGATTCACTACAACAAAAACAGATAAAGATCACACTCTTTTTGTGTGATGCATGTTATTTAATCATACCTTTTAAGTTTTATTAAAATGTGATCTTTGGGAGTGTGATTAAAAGTGGTCATTTTTAATCACACTTTTTAAGTGTGATTAAAAATATTTAGATCACACATTTTAAGTGTGATTAAAAATATTTTGATCACATCTTTTAAGTGTGATTAAAAGTATTTAGATCACACCTTTTAAGTGTGATCTTTGGAAGTGTGATTAAAAAGAGTCATTTTTAATCACACTTTTTAAGTGTGATTAATAACATTTAGATCACACCTTTTAAGTGTGATTAAAAATATTTACATCACATCTTTTAAGTGTGATTAATAACATTCACTACTAAAAATACTTTTGCGGGACATGCCGTCAAATAATAAAAATACAACAAGAAAAGACTTTTTATGACCTATCTTATTGCACATGGGGTAAAAAGACTTTTTATGACTATTTTGCCATCGCAAAAAAAAAAAATAAATAAAAAACACTTTTAGCGACCATTGTTTCTTTATGCATAAATAATTATTTATTAAAAAAAATCATATATGGGTTTGCTACAACAAAAAAATCAATTACAAGCACCAAACAATTTTTTGTAAATGAAAAATAACAAAATTAACAAATTAATTAAATTTATAATAGACATTATCCATTAACCATCTTTAAATGCACTGTACTAAAAAATTCAAGTCTTCAAGGAAAAAAAAAAAAAAAAAAAAAAGAAAAAGAAAAAGAAGAGCAACATAATCTTTCGCTCCCAACATCAACCGCTCGATCATATCAACTATTCCCTCAACAAAATCTGCAAAAACATATATCAAACTTGACTTGAAAATTTAATGAACTTAAATGTGTTAGTTTAGCTTAAAATAATCAAAATAAAACTATGTCAGTGACCTATCTCTATGGCAGATCAGTGATTTGCAACAAGAGTTTCAATTACCTTAAGAGCAACTTCAAGCTTAACTATGGGATCACTTAATTATGGCGTTCGAAATTATATAACAGTATTGTGGTGAGAGATTTCCCTAAGAACTCCACCATCACCGCCACCTACAACCAAAACCTGCATCAAGTAATTCAATTAAATTTAGCACAAATACCTGACAAACAGAATAATTATAGATTGCATAAACATGAAGAGTAGAAGATAGCTAGCTCTACCAACAATGTTTTCCTCAATCATTGGCAACTTAAATTACAAGTTCTCTTTCTACTTGTAAATATGATGAATTGAGGCTGAGAGTACATACAAATATTATTTGTTCACAATTTAACAATGAGACAAAAACAAGGTGAGTCTTATATTCAATTCTAGAATTAAATTTGTCATACAATGCCTTCAATCTAATAGAAAGAGTAAATTTTGCACATAGAACTCAAATACTATTTTGTCTGAAATTCCCTGGGAAGAGTGTGGAACATAATGATAATAAAAGAATGGTGCCACACAGCCTTGTCTCTAACGAAAGTCGAACCCTTAACCTCTCATATGTGAGAAGTAGGAAGTTGATGTTGTTGGGTTAGAAGACTGTTTGGCACATATAAAATAATTACTTAGAATCAAGAAATTTTGGAAAGAGGGTGATGAGTTTTTCACCCAATTTAGAGTAATGCCCTGTTTCTAGAAATTAATGCAAGAAATTAGTGAGGTAGAGATGACAAGTGATGTTGATGAGAAAGTGAAATGATGGTGAAATTGAAAAAAACATGAACGATTCAAAATGAAAGTTGTAGTAGAAGAAATTGGGGACATGGATCTAGGTTTATCAGAATTTTTTTTTCCGAAAGGTCTCTAAAATCATAATCAATGCTTTAGGTTTACCTAGATCCAAAACCTCAAGCCCAAGATAGGGAATGAGAGGCTTTGGTATAACTATAGTTGGATGTCCAGCATAGGCCATCAACAGAGGAAGAGCAGCAATTGACGGCAATAATAATTTCCTGTTCTTCAAAGTCAGAAAGACCTAGTTTAGCATTAACTTTGAATGCAGTAATGCAAAGAGAAAACAGTGCTCTTGAAATAAATGGGCCGATAAATCTAAAAAATATGATTGGAATACTCACACTCTCCAAGGGACATCGAGGACATCATCAACAAATCCAAGCAAAATCATGAAGCAGATGGATGCCAAAGCCGCATTGTACTCAACAAGCCACTGCACATATTAATAATCAACAGTTCAATCTATCACTAGTTAGAGCAAATAATGTTCCTCACCTAACAATGCAGAAGAAAGAGGGTTGTAATACCCAAAAAAATACAAAGAGAAGACACAATTAAGGAGGAAAAATAAAAGTACAACACTTGTTACAACTTACAACATATGACACAGAAGTGCATGACAAACTCACACATCCTTACAATAAAGTACCATTGACAAGGCCAAAAGAAAAGATGGTCACCATATACAATAAGGTAAATTACAAAATCATTAAAACTAGAAGCTAATAATTTTTTTTTCCCGGAAGTATATTAAGAAAGCATCAAGAGGGGATGCCACCCAATTCCCAATTCATGGAAAGGAATCTGCCAAAATGGGGTTGCTTTCCAACCATCTCATTGTAATAGGTAATTTACTAAAGCAACTTCTATTTATATAATTTTCCTTATATATAATATGGATAATTTGAATGTTCAATCCACCAAAGTCCAAATTAAAATAGGACGATCTCATCATAGTGGAATGCACATGATTCAATTTTTTTTTTTAAACTAGTGCTATGTACTCATGTTTTTATTTTTAAAAAGTTTGTAAAATTTTAATATATAGCATAGATTTAAATTTGTATAGTGTAACTCAGACATAATAAATTCAATTCACATATGATGTTTTTCTAGGAAAATTGTCTGAGGCTCTGTTTGGATCAAAGATCTGAGGAATGACATGCAAAAGGAAAAAAAATAGGAAGGATATCAATTCTCAAATCCTTAATCCAAACATAGTCCTAGAAGTGTTCTAAGTTGTGCCATAATGTGAAGAATGAACCTCTTAGCGGCATGTTTCAAGCCATGACAGAGAGTTGTGGGATAGGCTTCAGAGCCAAGCATCACTTTTATTTCTCACGAGCAGAAACTGTACATAATGGGGCTGCGATGGGCCAAACGACTAGTCTGATCATTTGTTACACAATCAACTTAGTGGAAGTGACCATACCATAGAGCTCCAAGAAGCAAATGCAAAAGTTCCATGGATTAGAATCATCGGTTGTGGGAGTAGTCAATATAACCCCTAAAGAATCTGAAGGGAAGCAGAGCATTGGGACCTATTATTGGCCTTGAAGCAAACTGACCCGGTTTGCACATTGTCTGGTCATTCTCGTGCACTCTCAAGTTTGTCCAAGTCTTCCCATCCAGAGAACCCTAGGACTCAAGACAATAGGAACTCACAACTTTGCTTGTAAAAAAACGCTGGCCCATGCCTCCAAATTTTGGATTAGCAGAAAAGCATAAATTATCCCTTCAATTCAAGCTTGAATTTTCGAAAGTACTTCCCTATATTTTATAACAATTGCAAGAGCATTGAAGAACAAAAAAATGGCAAGATTTAGATTCTTACAATTTCAGGGCACTCATAATCAATACCAGCAGCTTTAATCTTCTTACGCTTTTTTTGGTCACGTTTTAGGATTTCTCCCACCAGCTTCTTGTGCTCTTCCAATGTTCTTTTCTGAATAATCATCACAAGTAAATGGTTACTAATCAAAAGTTATATAGCATCACTCACTTCATTTTAGTAGCCTAAGTTTCTTATAAGCATTTTATCAAACAGTTGACAGGCCATTGTGCAACAGCATTAAATTGTGTTCTATGTTATCCAAATCCGAAGAAACATCAAATACTAAACCAAAACCAACAATTTCAAATATATGGAAGATGTAATCTTTGATTTTTCTGTTATCTATCAATATTTTCTGTTATCTATCAAAATTATACTAATAACAGGATGGCATTAATTTTGGGTCAAAGTTCAAATCAAGCAAAAAACAAAATGAACAAAATAAACAGAGTTCAAACATTCAGATACTTGTAAACATCAACAAATAGAAATTATGTACAGATTTGCATATGTTAACGAACCTGGATCGCCAATTCTAGGGTAGGGTAGATACAGAGCGCCTGAGGAGCAATGAGTTTGGGGTCAACACGACTCAACATGCCAAGCACGAAACAAGTAGTCTTGCCAGAACCATTGTGTGCCTGAGTGATCAAGTGCTTGTAAGGAGGGCTCAGAATCATAGGCAAACTGATCGTCTGGATCTTACTCGGCCTCTCAAACTTCATCTCCGCATATAAACCCTTCAACAAGTCAGCAGACAGATTCAATTCTTCGAACAGGTCTGCTTGCATACATGACAATTTCTCTTCTTCCCATTTGAACAGTACTCGAACCATTGTTGAATGCTAGGGTTTTTACAAAGGTAAATAACAGAATTTTCAATCGATTAATGTGAATGAGTGTGTGTGTATATATATATATGAAATATGAATGAGTGATGACTGACTAGAGCTCGTGGAAGACGTGACCGCAAATGAAGATGGATTGATGGTCTTCGATGATGGGTTTAAGATCTTCGTAGCAGATTGAGCATATGGTCTTCGCAAATGTGTTGTCGCATACCATCTCTCTGCCTCTCTCTCTCTCTCTCTCTCTCTCTCTCTCTCTCTCTCTCTCTCTCTCTCTCCGCTCTCCGTTGTCTGCTGCCGCTCGATCGATCGATAGAGAGGGAGGGGTAAGAAGAGACTAGGGTTTTTTGATTTTGGGCGGGCGGCGGGGAACAGAGCGGGAATGGGAAAAAATAAAAAAAAAGGGGGAAGAAAAAATGAAAATCTTTTTTTTTTAAAATTAAACAATAAAATAACGCTGTTTAATTTATTAATTTTTTGCGACAGGGGTTGCCGTCGCAAAAAAAAAATTATTTTTTGTTAAAATAAAATTTTTTAAAAATATTTATTTTATTTTAGTTACTAAGCTTGAAAATTTATTTGTTTCATTTTTTTTAATGAAAAAAAATTTATTATTATTTTTATTTTGTAGAAGTATGTGTAATATTTTAATGAAAAATATTGTAATGGTAGTCGTAGTGGTGAAGTGGCGACTGTGGTAGTAGTGGTAGTAGTGAAATGGCGTTTGCAGTAGTAGTGAAGGTGGTAGAGGAGATGGGTGGTGAGAGAGAGAGATAAGTAGGAGACAGATAGAGGAAAGAGAGAGAGAGAGAGAGAGAGAGAGAGAGTGTCGAGCAAGAGAGAGACAAAGTGGTGCTAAAAGTGTATTTTCTTGTAGTGGATCGATAAATCGAGAGGGAGCTCAGTAAATAGAGAAGACGAAGGGAAATAGTGAGCAACGCGAACATAGTAGGGGGGAGAGAGAGAGAGAGAGAGAGAGAGACAGACAGACAGACAGACAATGAGAGAAGAGTGATGAGTGAGAGAGAGAAAGAAAAGAAAGAAGGAAAGATGAAAAATAGGTGAAAAGATATATATATATATAGAGAGAGAAAGAGCGAAAAGAGATAAACAAGAGAGAGACAGAAAGAGATGAACGAAAGAGCGAGAGAGAAAAGAGACAGAGAGAGAAGATAGATGAAAGAGATAAAGAGAAGTGAGATGGACGAGAGACACAAAGAAAAATAGAATGGCAGACAGACAAAGAAAAGTGATGAGTGAGAGAGAGAAAGAGAAGAAAGACAGAGACAAAGTGATGAACGAGAAAGAGACAAAGTGGTCGCCAAAAGCGCATTTTCTTGTAGTGGATCAATAAGAAAAATTCCCTAAACCCCCAGTGGGAGTGACCCCCACCACCCCCACTGTTTTCTAATTGGTTCAAAAAAATTTATTTATTTATTTATTTTCACTCTTGCTCTTATAGCCCCCTACGTGGAGGTGGGGGTGCTAGGGTTTACCGCCCACTGGGGGTCCCCAACATGGTTGGATCGATAAATCGAGAGGGAGCTCAATAAATAGAGAAGAGATGATGGAGAGAGTGAGCAAGGCGAACACAGTGAGGGAGAGAGAGAGAGAGAGAGAGAGAGAGAGAGAGAGAGAGAGGGACAAACAAACAGGTAGACAGAGAAAGAGAAGAGTGATGAGTGAGAGACAGAGACAGAGAAAGAGAAAAAGATAAAGATAGACAAAGAGAGAAAAAGATAGAGAGAGAGTGAGACAGAAAAGAGAGAAACAAGAGATGAGCAAGAGATAAACAAAAAGAGAGAGAAAGAAAGCAAAAAAGAGATTAACGAGAGAGGCAGAAAAAGAGAGAGAGAGAGAGAGAGAGATAGAGAGAGAGAGAGAGAGACAAAAAAAAGAGAGAAACAAAAGATGTTCGAGAGAGAGAGAGAGAGAGAAAATAGCGAAAAGAGATAAACGAGAGAGAGACAGAGAGAGAAGAGAGATGAGCGAAAGACACAGAGAGAAAGAGAGACAAAGAGACAGAGAAGAGTGATGAGTGGGAGAGAGAAAGAGAAAAGAGATAGAGACAGAGACATAAAGAAAAAGAGACAGACAGAGAAGAGTGATGCGTGAGAGAGAGAAAGAGAAAAGAGACAGAGACACAGAGAGAAAGAGAGAGAGAGAGAGAGAGACAGATAGATAGAGAAGAGTGATGAGTGACAGAGAGAAAGAGAAGAGAGACAGAGATAGAGACAGAGAGACAGGAAGATGAAAAAATGGATGAAAAGAGAAATGTTATATCAAAAGAGTAAGACGACGTCGTTTTTTTCAAATTTTTTTTTTTATGATAGAAAAATACCATTGCATTTATTTAAACCATTT
Source organism: Camellia lanceoleosa (assembly GCA_025200525.1). Lineage (NCBI taxonomy): Eukaryota > Viridiplantae > Streptophyta > Magnoliopsida > Ericales > Theaceae > Camellia > Camellia lanceoleosa. The sequence goes on from CM045769.1 coordinate 73,396,169, forward strand.
TGTAACTATATATATGAAGTTTCAAAAAGTCACATTTTTTTGCGACAACAAGTTGTGCCGTCTCAAAAAGGCATATTTTTCGCGACGGCAAGTTGTACCGTCTCAAAAAGTCACATTTTTTTTTTGCGAGACGGCAAGTCGTGCCGCCTCAAAAAGTCATATTTTTTACGACGGCAAATTGTGCTGTCTCAAAAGGTCACATTTTTTGCAACGACAAGTTGTGCCGTCTCAAAAGGTCACATTTTTTGCGACGGCAAATGTGCTGTCGCAAAAAGTTCCGTCTCATAAGCCCACTTTTCTTGTAGTGTTACTTAAAAAGTGTGATTAAAAAGTAGTAGTGTATATATAATCACACTTTAATTAAAAATATGCGATTAAAAAATATATAAATAATCACACTTTAATTAGAATGTGTGATTAAAATATATATATATATATATATAATCACACTTACTTAAAAAGTGTGATTAAAAAGTAGTAGTGTATATACAATCACACTTTAATTAAAAAGGTGTGATTAAAAAATATATAAATAATCACGCTTGTTTAAAAAATGTGATTAAAAAGTAGTAGTGTATATATAATGACGCTTTAATTAAAAGGTGTGATTAAAAAATATATAAATAATCACACTTTAATTAGAATGTGTGATTAAAAAATATATATATAATCACACTTACTTAAAAAGTGTGATTAAAAGTAGTAGTGTATATACAATCACACTTTAATTAAAAAGGTGTGATTAAAAAATATATAAATAATCACACTTTAATTAGAATGTGTGATTAAAAAAAAAAAATATATATATATATAATCACACTTGTTTAAAAAGTGTGATTAAAAAGTAGTAGTGTATATATAATCACACTTTAATTAAAAGGTGTGATGAAAAAATATATAAATAATCACACTTTAATTAGAATGTGTGATTAAAAAAATATATATATAATCACACTTGTTTAAAAAGTGCGATTAAAAAGTAGTAGTGTATATATAATCACACTTTTAATTAGAAGGTGTGATTAAAATATATATATATATATATATAATCACACTTAATTGAAAAGTGACATAAAAAATAAATATTATCACACTCAATCAAATTAAGTGTGATTAAAATATCAATATAATTTTTTTTATCACACTTCCAATAAAAGTGAGATCTTTTTTTTTGGTTAAAGTGTGATCTTTAACTATTTTTGTAGTAGTGATTGGACTGATAAAGAAAACAAATTCTATGATTCCAACTACTTAAAGGATGTTCCTGAGGTTCACAAGACCGAGCTTACTGTGAAGAAAACTCGACAAGAAGCTATCTCTTTATTTTCATGCTTGGATGCATTTTTAAAGGAGGAACCTTTAGGGCATGATGACATGTCGTAGAATACTTTCAATGCTTTTCACCAGCTGAATTGCATATTTTCAGAGCAATTCACCTCAAATATTACTGCCTCATTTTTTGTTGTTTCAAAATTTCAATGTAGGTACTGTCCTCGTAAAATTTGTGGGTAGGGAGGATGCATCAACATTTTAAACTAGAAAATTTCAGCCTTCCCATTGGAAAGATATTCTGTCTACACAAAAACCACACGCTACAAATACAAATTACAATAGGAAAATTTCCTATGTTTATGCTAAATATAACCATGCTTATAAGTTATATCAATATAAACGTGACAAAGCTGCTTTCTGAAATGGGTATTGAATCCCGTATAGATTATCAATTTCTTGAACATCATTACATTTCAAGTTCTAAACAGTGGAAATAAGTTGGAGAGGAAGCGGCAGAGAGATTGAGGATGTTAATGATCAAAGGCTATGGTATATAAAGATTCAAGATAAACACCTGTCACATCTTTATGTAGACAGCTGGGGAAAAAAATTGGCAATTTTAATGTAAGAAGTAAACAAAATAAACCTACCAAGTACACGACAACAATGTTTTATTGATCATGAAGTATTTGGAGTATTTGGAAATGCCAACAATAACTTAAGGCTTCTGATCTCATTTACAACAACTGAAAAAATAAGACTATCAACAAAGCAATCGACTACCTTCCACTGGTTCTATCATACAACCACCTCAAACAAGACTCTTCATAACCAATAAAATAAACCATAGTGCAAATTAAGTATGATTAATACTGTAATAAAATTAGTACAAAAGCTGACAACATTCGAACTTACTCATATCCAGTACAAGATAAAAGCAATATTAAGAGGGTGAAATAGTATAGAAAAGATATCTGTAAAGACACAAAATTAAATAGTAGTTGAACAACCAAACATAGCAGGCTTGTGAAAATCAAACATATGAATTTTAAAAACAAAAGTTCAACAAAAGTAATTTTCTCAGGGGAAAAAATTAACACAATCAACCATAAAAATACTAATTTTAAGTAACAGAATCATTGTTAAGCTTTAAGAAAATCAAAACGTGTTGCAATTTAAAGAGCACGTAGATGCGGACAGGCCTCTAAGGACCATGATCAAGATAAAGACAAGACAACTAAACCAACTTGATATTTTGGCATCATCACCACAGAGAAAAGCTTTCGAATTTTTCAGTTGCAACTAGTATTTGGGACACTACTTGATTCAAATGGTTCTTACAAAGACCGAATATATCTAATTAAATTTCAAATTCGACAGTCCATCTTTCAAAATTAAGGAAAAATAATTATTGCAACAAAATTTCAAATTTCAGTCCCTAGACCTCCCATTCTAAAAAATAGATCTCTTTTAATCTTTTCTCTGTTCAACCTCACATACAACTTTCCAATTAAGCTCCATTCCAGAAAACGTAAGATGTAATGGGTACAGAACTATATCAGCAATTTGAAGAAAAAAAAAATACACAATTTAAAAAAAAAATAAAAAAATAAAGAGAAGATGCCCACAGCCAACTTAAACAAAGGCAAGAAATAATTGCAATAGCAGAGCATCAGGCATGTACAAAGATCCTCAAATAGCCCGGCATGGTATCCAAGAAGAATCAGGAGGATGATCACAGAAGCAAAGGAATCGATTGATATCATGACGTAAGTAATCAATTTTATTTTTTTATGAATAACCTAAGTAGAAAAACCTATAAAGTAAACAGATATTAAACAAACATTCAAATATAGAGAGGAGTTGAACCCTAATTTTATTTAAAATACTGACAAGCAATCCAAATCATATAAAATATTCACATTTAGTCAAGGGCTTTTACTAAATTCAAACTCTTAATTATAATCAATAGGACATTCATTCTCAAGCTTATAGCAGAAACCTTGCTAGAAAGAATAAAATGCAGCATTAATTCTGAAAATTAATTTCGCAAATTAGGGAAAACAGAGATAGAGAAATAGAGAAATTGAGTGAGGGAGAGAGAGGGAGAGAGAAAGAGGACCCATACCTGATGGAATAGAACACACAGCAGTAAAGGAGATACGACGTTTGTGGCGACACTGAAGGAGGAGAACAGGGACGTTGGCAACGGCGCTGGAGAAGAATACACTGAAGGGGCGCTAGAGAAGAATACACTGAAGGTGCGATGGAGAAGAACACACAGCACTTGTGTTTTGAGAGGGATAGGGAGAGGGAGAGCGGGAGAGATAGAGATTGATAGGAAAACAATTCGTCAGTTTGTTTTGAGAGGGAGAGACAGAGATAGAGACCGATACGAAGATTGATAAAAAAAAATAATAAAAAAAAAGGGAGGGAAAAATAAAACTGATCAAAAAAAAAAAAAAAAAGAGGGAAAAAAAATCTAGGCAAAAAAAAAAGGAAAAATAATAGATTTTTTTTTCATTACCGCTTAATATGTCAAAATTCTTCTTTCAAAATTGGTGACAAAATAATTTTCTCAGTAAAAGGCCTAAAAATATTAAAAATTATTAGTGACGAAAATATATTTCTCACCAAATGTTCTTAAAATATTCAAAATCAAGTTTTTCAAAAAAAAAAAAAAAAAAATAGATTATTGGTGACACAAATATATTCCTCATAAATAATTTTTTTAATTATTGAAAAAAAAATTCTCACCAAAACTTTCAAAATTTTGGCACCATAAAAAAAAAATTTGTGGGAAAAATTTAGGTGACGAAACTTATTTTTTTTCTCACCTAAAAGTAAGTATTTATTGACGGAAATAAATTTCGTCACCTATTATTTTTTATGTTTTATTATACATGACAAAATTTATAATTCCTCATCGATTATTCTTATTTAGTGACGAAATTTGTTTTGTTCACTAATTTTTGTCACCATACCAAAACAGAGAATAAGGGAAAATGACACCAGAAAAAGAGCAAAGAGAGATCATGTACCAAATCATCGAGCGAAGAAGATGTGGCGGTTACCGGCAAGGCTACTACTGGCAGTGACGATCGACAAGACTAATAGAGGCGACGATGGCAATCGGTGTGGTGCAGGAGCAAGTGGTTAGACAAATTAATGCCATATTTTGAGAGAGAGAGAGATGATAAACAGAAAAATATTGTAAAAAAAATTAATACCTTTTTTTTTTATTGCTGCTCAATGTATCAAAAATTTTCCACCAAAATTGGTAACAATATTATATCCTCACCAAAAGATATCAGAAATATTAAAATGTTTTGGTGACGAAAATATATTCATCACAAATAATTTTATAATTAGTGACAAATTTTTTTGTCACCAAAACTCCCAAAATTTTGGTGTCACCCAAAAAAAATAGCGGGAAAATTTTTGGTGACAAAACTTAAGTTTTCCTCACTTAAAATGAAGTATTTATTGACGAAAATATATTTCGTCACTTATCATTTTTATTTTTTTATCATATGTGACAAAATTTATAAATTCCTCACAAATTATTTTCATTTAGTGACGAATTTTATTTTCGCACTAGTTTTCGTCACCATAGGTTACTTTTGTTGTAGTGTGGGTTTAACTAATTGTGCAATATTGGTGAACCATATGACTTAGTCGGGCTGTTGTATCCTGGAGGGACAAGTCAAGGTTTTTTTCTACTACACCGATGTGAGGCTTTGCCTAACCGTAGAGAGCTTGAATCTCCTTAAAGAAAGTGAATTTCCTGTGCCTCAGGCCCTTTCAATAGTTATTGTAATTTTCATTATTTGTATTTTCTGGTGTTTTATTTATAATTATCACCAACAATTGTACGGAGATTCAAACAGTAAAATTCATGGAGCTAGTATTGGAGAAGCCCAACGAGAATACCAGAGATCTCAACAAGCCCTTCCGGTTCAAGGAAGCCCATTTCGAGAGATGGAAAGGCAAGCTGCTTTTCTACCTCAGTCTCCTCAAGGTGGCCTATATCTTGACTGAGAAAAATCCGAACAAAGTCCCCACTGAAGAGATTATCGACGAGGAGTACGCCGCTCATCTTGAAAAAATTGAGAAATACAACATAGATGAGTATAAATGTCGGTATTATCTTTTGAATTGTCTTTCAGATCAATTTTATGATTATTATGATACTACTTACATCACTGCCAAGAAAATTTGGAAAGCCTTGCAGAATAAATATGATACTGAAGAGGCAGGCGCTAAAAAATATGCTGCAAGCCATTTTTTCCGCTATCAGATGATAGATGGAAAATTAGTAGTGGAGCAAGTTCAAGGTTTTCAGATGCTAGTGGTTGAAGTTAAATTCGAAGGCATCAAAATTGGAGACAATCTTGTTGTGACAGGTATTATTGACAAACAACCATCATCTTGGATGGAGTTTTAGAAGTCAATGCGTCACAAGCAAAAAGAGACGTCCTTGGAGACTCTAATCACACGGATTCGGGTGGAGGAGGAAGCACGAGGACAAGATGCACTTATGACACAAGAGCATTCCACTGCGAAGGTAAATTTAACTTTTGGAAATACTTTACCTACAGGTAGATTTCATAAAAAATAGTCACTTGAAGCTAGTTAAGAAAATCTGAAAAAATACTGGAAGGCCACAAAATAAAAATTACCCGAGGCAAAAGAAATAGAACCAAGGACCCCCTTCACAAGATTTGACGAATGTGACATATTTTGTGTGTGGCAAAAGTGGGCATATTGCTGAAACTTGCAAATTTCGGAAACAACAGTCTCGGCCACAGGCTAATGTTACCGAGGAACCATTTGTGGCTATGATTACAAATATTTTTATGGTTCAATCTGTGGAAGGATGGTGGGCAAACTCTAGTGCCAATAGGCATGTCTGCTATTATAAAGATTGGTTCAAAGATTTTACTCCTTTTAATGAGGAGAGGACTGTTATGCTTGGTGACTCCAGTTTAACCAAGGTGCTTGAGTGTGAGGATGTTGAGCTGAAATTTACCTTTGGACATGTGCTTGTTTTAAAAGATGTGTTGTATACACCATCCATGAGGAAAAATTTGATGTCGAGTTATTTGCTCAACAAAGCTGGTTTCAAGAAGACTATTGAATTTGACCAATATGTAATCACTAAAAAAGGCATATTTATGGGAAAATGATATGCATATGATGGAATGTTTAAATTAAATGTTGAGAATAAGAAAGCACATGTTTCTGTTTACATGCTGTCTCCTATGAATTTTTGGCAAGCCTGTCTATGTCATATTAATAGCCAATATGTAGGAGTCATGAGTAGTTTAGGATTAATTCCCAAACTAACAAATAATTTTGAGAAATGTGAAGTTTGCAGTCAAGCAAAAATAACTCAAAGGCCTTATAAAAGTGTGATGAGAATTATTGAATTGCTAGAATTAATTCACACTGATTTATGTGAATTTGAAGGAATTTTAACACGTGGTGGAAATAGATATTTTATCACTTTTATTGATGATTTTTCAAAATAAACTTATGTATACTTGTGGAAAAATAAAAGTGATGCTTTTGAAAAATTTAAAGAATTCCTTCTTGAAGTTGAAAATCAATTCGGTAAAAAGATTAAAAGATATAGAAGTGATAGAGGCCGAGAGTATGAATCTTTTGGATTCAACTCATTTGCTCACTCTTTTGGAATAATCCATGAAACTACTCCACCATATTCACCTGTATCTAATGGTGTAGCATAAAGGAAAAATAGAACTTTAACTGATTCAACAAATGCTATGCTAATTGAAACAGGTGCTCCTTCAAATTTGTAGGGAGAAGCAATTTTAATTGCATGTTATGTTATGAATAGAGTGTCACATAAAAAAACAAAAGTTACACCTTTTGAGTTATGGAAAGGGCATAAGCCAAATTTAGATATTTGAGGGTTTGGAGTTGTCTAGCTTTTGTTACACTTATGGACCCTAAAAGACCAAAATTAGGTGTGAAAGCTACCACTTGTGCTTTTCTTGGATATGCAACAAATAGTACAACCTATAGATTTTTTGATATTGAAAACAAAATAATTTTTGAATAAGGTGATGCAATTTTTCATGAAGAAAAATTTCCTTTTAAATCTAAAAATGGTAGGGGTCAAAATTATCAAGAAAATATTTTATCTGAAACCGATTCCTTTACTCCTCTTTTACAAAACCAAGACACTGTAGTTTTTGAACTTAGGAGTAAAAGAGCCAGATTAGAAAAAGATTTTGGCCCTGATTATCACGTTTTTAATGTGGAGGAAACTCCATTAACTTTACAAGAAGCTTTGGCATCTGCTGACTCTGTTTTTTGGAACAAGGCTGCAAATGATGAGATTGAATCATTATTATCCAATAAAACTTGGGTATTAGTAGATTTACCACCAGATTGTAAAACTATTGGCTGCAAAATGGGTTTTAAGGAAAAAACTTAAATCGGATGGAACTATTGATAAATATAATACAAGGTTTGCTGCAAAAGGTTTTAAATAACAAGCAGATCTTGAGTTTTTTGATACATTTTCTCCAGTTACTAGAGTTACATCCATTAGATTATTAATTATAGCGACCCTGGTTTTGACCCGTCTCTTGTGGTGTTTCGGACTCAGGTTCATATGGTTTAGATGGTGGTTCACCTCTTATTTCCCTTGCCTTCCCCTTAATGTTGGTTATTGGGTTGTAGTTGTGCATTTGGAACAAGTTGGTTGCTTGCTTTTCCAAAACCTTATTGTTCAGAAATTTGCCTCTTCACTCGAGTAAGGCTTCTTGCGCTCGAGCGAGCTCTGTGGAAATGTGTCTTCGCTCGAGCGAGCTTTCCTTCGCTCGAGCGTGCATCTGCGTCTCTAAAAAACCTGAAGGTTGGTGTTCTTCGCTCAAGCAAGCTTTCCTTCGCTCGAGCGTGCTTCTGCGTTGCAGACCTGAAGCTTTGCATTGTTCGCTCGAGCGAGCTTTCCTTCTCTCAAGCGAGGATACCTTTTGTGTCTGGTCACTCGAGCGAGAACTCCTTCACTCGAGTAAGCCTGCGTATATCAAATTGCAGGAGTGATGTTTTGCATCACTTTTGATTTCCTTTCTTCTCCAAAACCCTAATTCGGGTGCTCTTCTCTCTAAAACTCACCTTCTCTCTAAGATTTTATCCAGATCCATTGTGTTCTTGACCCTAGTGTCTTTGAGAATAAGGTAGAGGGCTTCAAGAGCTTCGTTTTGATCCAAGAAGTAATTGATTTCGTCATCTTTGAAGTTCCACCTTGTTGCTTGGGTTTCTACACTTGAGGTAGGGATTTTCTTTGAGTTATATATATGTTTTTGCAAGATCAAGATAATTTTCAAAATTATCCTTTGTTTAGTTTTGAAAATTTATTGTTGATTCAAGAAAAAAGGGTGATTTTGGAAATGAGTTTACTATTTGATCCTTTGAGATAGAAATTGAGGGTTTTTGAATGATGTTGATGTAAGAAAGAGGCTTTGGTGAGATCTTCTTAAATATTTGAAGATGAATGGTTTTGGTGAGAAAACGTAGAAATTGGGGATTTTAAGAAAGATGTTGAAAATCTTTAGAAAATGTTGTTATATTTATTGTGTATGCCAAAATAAATGATGTTTGAAAATTGTTTATTTATTACATATAAATGATGATTTTCCATGGAATATGTTAATTGATGAGGTTTTGGAAATTGTTGTTTAAAAGTGTTGATATGGTCTTGAGATGACTATGTTATTGGAAATGTTTGAAAAGTGGGAATTATGTTATCCCTTGGGTGAATTGAAATAAGAATATTTATTCATCTTTTGAAATTGCATTGAATTTTGAAAGTTGATTGAAAACTTGGATTGAGAAAAAATGTTGAGAAACAAGTTTTCATGAAATGGTTTTGGGGTAAATACAGTGGTAAGTCTTGACAAGTAGTGTAGATGATAGGTGTCGAGCCTTCCAGTTGTGACTGGTAAAAATGACAAGGAATAGGTGTCGAGCCTTCCAACTGTGACTGGTAAAAATGACAGATTGTGGGTGTCGAGCCCTCCAGTTGATACTGGTAAAAATGACAAATTGGTAGTACTTGTATAGTCTACTTGCAGACACTGACCTAGGGATTACCAGAGTTGTGTTTACCGCCTCTTGAGTTAAATTGCTAAGTTTAGAACAATGGAAAATTGCATGGCATCATTGAGCATGATGGTTTTCAAAAGATGATGATGTGAATTATTTTCAAAAAGGCATAGCATGGCATATGCATTCATATCTTGAGTTTTGTATAAAATGTATATACTTTGTGAAGGATTTTCCTACTAGGCTTTCTGCTCACTCTACGGGATCTTTGTGCAAGAAGGGATGTGGTAATTCAGCCTAATTGAAGGCGTGGAAGTGTGTGCAGAGAGTATGATGTGCTCATTTGCTATGACTCTGATTGCAAGCCAAGGGCTTTATATGTGTGGGTTTGAATAACCGTTTTGTGTAACCAGGCTCAAGCCTCGAAACTTGTAAACCCTTGGGGATATTTGTAGTTAAATTAATTATTGTGGATTAATTGTATTATCGCATGAAAACTATTTGTATCATGTAATGTAAGTATGAGGATTTATGATCAGTTTTACTTTAAAGAGCTATGATCATTGTGTAACCATTTGGGCATGAAAATGGGGGCGTTACATTAACTGCAGTGGCTGCAATTCATGGTCAAAAAATTCATCAAATGGATGTTAAAACAGCCTTTTTAAATGGAGATTTGGATGAATAAATCTATATGTATCACCCTGAGGGTTTCGTGGAACCTGGTCAATAAAGTAAAGTGTGCAAGCTAGTTAAATCGCTATATGGCTTAAAACAGGCCCCTAAACAGTGGCATGAGAAATTTGATTCCTGCATGATTGAGAATGGTTATAAAACTAATGAATGTGATAAATGCATCTACTATAAATCTGAAGAAAATTCACATTGCATTATTAGCCTCTATGTGGATGATATAACGACCCCGGTCTTTTCTTTTTGGTTGTTGTATCCGGACTTATGTTCCGTAGATCCCGTTGTTATCAAATTGTTGTTATCGTCCTTTAATTTCTTATTTTTGAATTATAGGATGTGTTGGGCAGGTTTGTTACAGGTTGGTTGGGTTGGAAACCAAGTGTTCCTGTCCATATTTTTGGGCCTTCGCTCGAGCGAGGAGTTGGTCGCTCAAGCGAGATGTTGTTTTTGGTACTTCGCTCGAGCCAAGGTTTGGTCACTCGAGCGAGAGACTGCGTCTGGGCTTTGGACCTGAGAGCTGTGTTTCTTGGCTCGAGCGAGCTTTCTTCGCTCCAGCGAGCTTTCTTCGCTCGAGCGAGCGAGGTGTATGTTTTTGAGTTCTTCGCTCGAGCGAGAATTCTGTCGCTCGAGTGAGCTTCTGGGTTGCAGACCTGAAGCATCGAGCTTTTGGCTCGAGCAAGCTTTTCTTTGCTCGAGCGAGTCTTTCTTGTGTCTGGTCGCTCGAGTGACCAAGTCTTCGCTCGAGCGAGCCTGTCCAGTTTAAATAGGTAGCAGCAGGTTTTAAAATAGTTTTTCATCCTCTTTTTGATTCCAAAACCCTAGGTCCGACTTCTCTCTCCCTCCACTCACCTTCTCTCTTAGGTTTGATCTACTTAGAATGTATTTCTACCCTAGTTGCTTTATTAAAAAGTTAGAGTGAATCGAGAGCTTCATTTTAATCTGAGAGTTTGTGGATTTGGAGCACTTTGGATTTTGGGTCATCGTCTCTGTCTTCTCCATTCGGGTTATTTTCTTCGAGGTAGGGATTTCCTACTCCATATTATAAGTTTTGTTCTAAGTTTTGGTATTTTGATATGTTGGGGGTTATTTGGTAATTTTGGAAAACCCTAATCGTTTTAATAAATTAATTTGTATAATTAATTTAAGGAAAATTGGGGAAATTAGTTGAATTCACGGAATTGGGGAATTATAAGTTTAAATGGTGTAGTTGGATAATTTAATCACTCGCCTATTGAAAAGTTGAGATTATAATTGTTGGTATAGTTATTTCCTATCTAGAAATAACTGTTTTGGGCTATCTGTGGAGGATAGTCGTGATTGTTGTAGACATTGCATGTGGATTAGGGATAACTGAAACTAATCACATTGGTTAAGTCATTAATTTTGACTGTTGAATTAATACAGAAATTACATGTATTGATTGTGTGTTGTATATGACAAGTGTTTATTACATTGTATATGCATTCTGTTTGGGAGGAGATAGGGGATGTACTCCACGGTTTAGGAGAAGATAGGGGATGGACCTCTAAACCGGATTTTGTTTGGGAGGAGATAGGGGATGGACTCCATTAGCATCACTATTATGTGTGCTTATTGATTTTTGGAAGTGTTCTTTGCATGTTATTGATACAGCACTAAAATGTGTATCAAATGAGAAGTATGGAAGTGTTTTGATATGAGCCTTAGTCTCATTTGTTTTGTTGATATTGGAAGTAATGTTAATGTGATATGTAGTTCACTGTTATAGTTTGGCCAGGTTCTGAGCCGTAGTGGTAAAAATGGAAAGTTGAATAAATAATGGAAAGTGAAACTGATATTGTATTTCAACCATCTATTGAATGCTATTGCTTTATTCAATGCTTATGTTTGGTATAGCATGTTTCTACTGGGTTGTGGCTCACCCTATACGGGAACATCATTTTCAGGTTCAGGTGATGTGCTACCTCCAAGGACTTAGCTTGGAAGGATTTTGAGTTGAAGACTCTGTTTAGATTAGTTGTTATTTTATTTTATTTTGATGTTACATGTAAACTCAAGCCTAGAGCTTAATGTGTAATTGAGTTAGTACTCAGATTTTTGTGTCCAAGTGTTGGCTTGGAAAGATGTAAGCCCGTAGGGCATTTACTTTCGTTATTACATGTAATGGCTTTTATTAAGATTACTCTGATAAATGGAATAATGCGTTGTTTTCTTATATCAATGCATGTTAATGTTATATATTATGGGTTTATTTTGAGGGCGCTACAACTTGGTATCAGAGCGTACCGGGTTCGAATACTTTGGGTACGTGGGAAGTGATTAGTATCACAATGGGTTCGTCTCGTGTAATAGAGACTTAGTGTACTGTTATATGCTTATATGATGACATACTTATGTGACTATGTGGGTATGGAATGTAGTTTCTAGGATATTGATTGGAACCTTCAGTTTCTAGTAGTCTTGTTGGAAAGGCACTTGATCAATGCTGCTTCCAACCAGAACTATAGTAACGCCTCGGGACTGTCATTATCCAGGAATGAAATTCGTAGGTGCTTATGTGATTATGTGCTTCCGTGGAGTGAATTATTGTTGTCCAATGCATTAGGACGCGAGTGTTATAGCTTCGGCACATTTATTAATGTGCTAACGTCTTTGTTTCCTTTATTAGGATGTTAGGACGAGGACGAGGACGAGGACGTGGTAGGCGTGGTAAACAGGAGATTCCTATACCGGATGAGATTCCGGCAGTACAGGAGGGAGTTGGCCAGGCCAAAGTGGCCGAGCCGGTAGGCTAGCAGGCTATGGGCGCTTTGGCCCGAGAGATAATAGGGGCATTCAGGGAGTCAGCAGGCATTCTCAGAGCTGAGAATAAGGCTCAGGTTGTTGTTGCAGATGCAGGACCTTCTTTTCTGAAGAGGGAGTTCTTCCGGTCTAACCCGGACGAATTTTTGGGTGACCCCAAAGAGCCACTTAAGGCAGATGAATGGCTCGAACAGACAACGAAGACTTTTGAGATGCTTGGCATCGAAGACGAGGGGTTGAAAGTGACCTTGGCATCTTTCCAACTGAAGGGGGATGCGGGTCAGTAGTGGAAGTTCACTAAGCGACGTATAGGAGGTACGTGGGAGGCTTGTGTGAATGCTTTCCAGGAAAGGTTCTTATCTCCAGCTGTCAGGGAAAAGCTGAGAGACCAGTTCTGTCAGCTTAAGCAGTCGAGTTCTTCAGTGGCCGAGTTTGAGGCTGCATTTACCAGCTTGTCTAGGTTTGCACCTGAGTTGGTGGCGTCTGAGGAACGCCGTTGTATTGAGTTCGAGAAGAAGTTGAGGCGCGGCCTAAAGCTGAGAGTTGGAGGAACTATGATTCGGGATTATGGGCGTATGGTTGATGCTGCAGCCCATATGGAGATCATGATGCAGGAGGAGGAGGAAGGGCAGAAAGGCTCTAAAAGGAGTCAGGATGGCCGGAGTGATGGCAGGAGACAGAGGAGTTTCAACCCTCAGCAGTCTTAGGGTAGCTTTTCTAGATCGACTTTTCCTGTGCCGAGTGCTAGTTCTGGGAAAGGCAGCCAGGGAGACATTACCTGTTTCAAGTGTGGCCAGCTGGGCCACAAGTCTCCAGTTTGTCCTCAGAGGGAAGGAGTACAGAGAACAACATCTTCTTCGGCTCGATCTCAGAGCCAGAGTCAGGGTAGAGGCCAGCCACTCTCTTGTTTTCAGTGCGATCAGGTAGGGCACATGAAGAGGTTTTGCCCGTAGTTGAGTGGCACACCTAGTGCATTTGGTTTGAGGCAGACTCAGAGTCATCAGCCAGCTCAGTCGGTTCAAGCCTCGAGGGCCAATCAGGGGGCTTCATCGTCCCAGTCTGTGCAGCAGTCTTATGCTCCTAGGGGTGAGCAGGTTGATCAGAGGTCGTCTGGGCGCGTGTATGCTGTTACCGCGCAAGATCTTGTACCGGCTCCATCTGTTGTGAGAGGTACCTTCTTGTTTTGCAACTCGGTCGCTAATGTTTTGATTGTATGGGTGCATCTCATTCCTTTGTGTCTGCTGCATTTGCATCTGTTTTGGAGTTGGAGTTAGCACAGTTAGCATCTCCTATTTGTGTAGTGTCACCTCTTGGGGGTGAATTGATCTTGAAACAAGGTGTTAAGGGTTGTGATATAGAGGTTGCTGATTATAGGCTTCCGTTCCCTTTTGTAGTTATGCCCATGAAGGGCTTCGATGTTATTTTGGGTATGGACTGGTTATCGTTATACCGGGCTGTTATTGATTGCTACCGCCAGAGGGTCACACTTTGTACCTTGAGCGGGGAGTGTTTTCATTTTCTGGCGGATCGGGTTGGTAGTGTTTTGCCATCGGGGTATGATCAGCGAGGGCAGAGTGAGTTGAGTGGTCTTCTTGCTAGCCTTTTGAGTAGTGAGTGTGATGAGACCCAGATTGTGTTGCCGAGAGTGGTTTGTGAGTACTCGGACGTCTTTCCCGAGGATCTCGTTAGTTTACCACCTCATCGAGAGATTGAGTTCTCTATTGATCTAGTGGCCGGCACGGTGCCGATTTCTATGGTACCTTACTGTTTTGCCCCAGCCGAGTTAGTTGAGTTGAAAATTCAACTCCAGGAGTTACTAGATAAGGGCTATATTCGTCCTAGTGTTTCGCCGTGGGGAGCACCCGCCCTCTTTGCTAAGAAAAAAGGTGGTGCTTTGAGACTGTGTATCGATTACCGGAAGTTGAATCGGGCTATGGTTAAGAATAAGTACCCCATGCCTCGTATAGATGATCTATTCGACCAGTTGAAGGGTTCCCGTTGTTTCTCGAAGATAGATTTGAGATCGAGTTACCACCAGTTGAGGGTCAGGGCAGAGGATATTCCGAAGACGGCATTCCGTACGCGGTATGGCCACTATGAGTTTCTGGTGATGCCATTTGGGCTCACCAATGCACCGACAGTGTTTATGGATTTGATGAACCGGATATTCCGGGAATTCTTAGATCGTTTTGTAGTCGTTTTCGTGGACGACATTCTTATCTATTCACCTTCGGAGGAGGAGCACAAGGAACACTTGAGAGTGGTGCTTGAGTCACTTAGAGCCCATAAGCTTTATGCTAAGTTTGGGAAGTGTGAGTTCTGGCTAGAAGAGGTGAAGTTCTTAGGCCATGTAGTTTCTGGGGAAGGGGTGTTTGTTGATACATCCAAGACGGAGGCAGTGCAAGATTGGGCACAGCCTAAGAGTGTGTTTGAGATCCGCAGTTTTCTGGGATTAGTTGGGTATTATCGCCGGTTTGTGAAGGATTTCTCTAGGTTAGCTTCGCCTTTGACTAGATTGACTCGGAAGGGAGTCAAATTTGTATGGAGTGAGACTTGTGAAAAGTTGTTCCAGGAGTTGAAAGTTAGACTGACCACCGCTCCAGTCTTGATTATTCCGGAGAGAGGGTTGGGTTATGCAGTCTATTGTGATGCCTCACCAGAGGGTCTGGGTTATGTGTTGATGCAAGAGGGGAAAGTGGTTGCCTATGGCCCACGTCAGTTGAAAATTCACGAGAAGAATTACCCTACGCATGATCTAGAGTTAGCAGCTGTGATCTTTGCCTTGAAGATTTGGAGGCATTATCTTTATGGTGTGAGATTCGAGGTATTCTCGGATCATAAGAGTCTGAAATATCTGTTTACACAGAAAGACTTGAACTTGAGGCAAAGGAGGTGGATGGAGTTCATTGAGGATTATGACTTCAAGTTGCATTATCATCCGGGGAAGGCTAATGTTGTGGCCGTTGCCCTTAGCAGGAAATCTGTTGGTCACATAGCTAGTATAGCCATCCGAGAGTGGGAGATGTTGGGTGCACTTGGAGAGTTTGATTTGCTTCTAGGCGAATCCGTTGAGGCTGCGGCCTTGTTTTCTGTTGTTGCACAGCCTACACTTGTGACTCGAGTGTTAGAGGCTTAGAGGGGTGACCTTGAGGTAGAATCCCTCCGAGAGAAGATCTCCAGTGGGAAGGTTGAGAAGGGTTTGACGGTGTATCGCGACCTCAGTGTGAGATATCGAGACCGTCTGTTTGTGCCGGACTCTTGTCGAGAGGAAGTACTCCGAGAGTTCCACCATTCACGCCTTGCGGTGCATCCGGGAGGCACTAAGATGTATCAGGATTTGGGTCGCCAGTTTTGGTGGCGGGGTATGAAGAGAGATGTGGTAGCTTTCGTGTCCAAGTGCTTACTTGTCAGCAAGTGAAGGCCAAGCATCAGAGGCCAATGGGTTTGTTGCAACCTTTGCCTATTGCCGAGTGGAAATGGGAGCATGTCACTATGGACTTCGTTGTAGGTCTTTCGAGGACTCAGCGGGGTAGTGATGCTATTTGGGTGGTTGTAGACCGGCTGACTAAGTCGGCGCATTTCATTCCTATGCGTGTTAGAGATTCGGCAGATCAACTTGCCGACTTGTATATACAGGACATAGTGAGGTTGCACGGGGTCCCAGTGACGATCGTCTCAGATAGAGATCCTCGTTTTACTGCCAGGTTGTGGCAGAGTTTGCAGAGTGCCTTAGGCACTAAGTTGACCTTTAGCACGGCTTATCATCCTCAGACTGATGGGCAGTCCGAGCGTACTATTCAGATCCTTGAGGATATGCTTCGGGGTTGTGTCCTTGACTTTAGTGGGTCGTGGGAGAGGCACTTGCCATTAGTGGAGTTTGCCTACAACAACAGTTTCCAGTCTAGTATCGGTATGGCACCGTTTGAGGCCTTGTATGGCCGACCGTGTAGATCTCCAGTTTGTTGGGCCGAGGTGGGTGATGCACCTTTGTTGGGTCCGGAGTTGGTGAGGGAAATGACGGAAAAAGTTGAGCTTATCCGTAAGAGGCTTGTTGCAGCCCAGAGTTGTCATAAATCTTATGCCGACCGTAGGAGGAGACCTTTGGTGTTTGAGGTGGGTGATCATGTCTTTCTGAAGATATCACCTAGACGGGGATTGATGAGGTTTGGGAAGAGCGGGAAGTTGTCCCCTCGATTCATTGGTCCTTTTGAGATCCTTGGGAGGATTGGCGATGCTGCCTATCGTTTAGCTTTGCCACCGCAGTTATCCAGAGTTCATGACGTATTTCATGTGAGTATGCTTCGGAAGTATGAGTTGGATCCATCACATGTGTTGGATTGGACTGATTTAGTGGTTGACGAGGATGTCTCATATGAGGAGAGACCGGTTCGGGTCTTGGATAGGCGGGATCAAGTTTTACGAGGCAAGACCATCCCTTTGGTAAAAGTTATGTGGAAGCATCACGGGGTGGAGGAGGTCACTTGGGAACGTGAGTTGGAAGTCCACGAGAAATATCCGGACATGTTTACTGATTTGTAATCTTGTATTTAGATTTTGTAATATTATTGAACTTAAGAGCTTTATGTATGTCTTAAGTAGGAAAACATTGAGAATGTTTTGGTTTAATGATAGTATTTTGAAACTTGCCTCATAATGGAAGTGGAATATAACATTTATATGTTGAATGTGTTATATATATCATGAAATTGAATATGATATGGAAATTGTTAAAATTGGAAGGAAAATTGCATATTAATAATGTAGGTTAAAATGTATTTGAGATGCCTCTTGATAAGAGATGAAATGGCCGGTATTGGGTCAAATTGTTTATTATTGAATTGTCATATTGTTGGAATTTGAGAAAAACCTGTTTTCGAAAACTTATGCTTAATTTCGGGGATGAAATTCTTTTAAGGGGGGGAGGTTATAACGACCACGGTCTTTTCCTTTTGGTTGTTGTATCCGGACTTATGTTCCGTAGATCCCATTGTTATCAAATTGTTGTTATCGTCCTTTAATTTCTTATTTTTGAATTATAGGATGTGTTGGGTAGGTTTGTTATAGGTTGGTTGGGTTGGAAACCAAGTGTTGCTGTCCAGATTTTTGGGCCTTCGCTCGAGCGAGGAGTTGGTCGCTCGAGCAAGATGTTGTTTTTGGTACTTCGCTCGAGCCAAGGTTTTGTCGCTCGAGCGAGAGACGGCGTCTGGGCTTTAGACCTGAGAGCTGTGTTTCTTGGCTCGAGCGAGCTTTCTTCGCTTGAGCGAGCGAGGTGTATGTTTTTGAGTCCTTCGATGGAGCGAGAATTCTGTCGCTCGAGCGAGCTTCTGGGTTGCAGACCTGAAGCATCGAGCTTTTCGCTCGAGCGAGCTTTTCTTCGCTCGAGCGAGTCTTTCTTGTGTCTGGTCGCTCGAGCGACCAAGTCTTCGCTCGAGCGAGCCTGTCCAGTTTAAATAGGCAGCAGCGGGTTTTAAAACAGTTTTTCATCCTCTTTTTGATTCCAAAACCCTAGGTCCAACTTCTCTCTCCCTCCACTCACCTTCTCTCTTAGGTTTGATCTACTTAGAGTGTATTTCTACCCTAGTTGCTTTATTAAAAAGTTAGAGTGAGTCGAGAGCTTCGTTTTAATCTGAGAGTTTGTGGATTTGGAGCACTTTGGATTTTGGGTCATCATCTCCGTCTTCTCTATTCGGGTTATTTTCTTCGAGATAGGGATTTCCTACTCCATATTATAAGTTTTGTTCTATGTTTTGGTATTTTGATATGTTGGGGGTTATTTGGTAATTTTGGAAAACCCTAATCGTTTTAATAAATTAATTTGTATAATTAATTTAAGGAAAATTGGGGAAATTAGTTGAATTCACGGAATTGGGGAATTATAAGTTTAAATGGTGTAGTTGGATAATTTAATCACTCGCCTATTGAAAAGTTGAGATTATAATTGTTGGTATAGTTATTTCATGTCTAGAAATAACTGTTTTGGGCTATCGGTGGAGGATAGTCGTGATTGTTGTAGACATTGCATGTGGATTAGGGATAACTGAAACTAATCACATTGGTTAAGTCATTAATTTTGACTGTTGAATTAATACAGAAATTACATGTATTGATTGTGTGTTGTATATGACAAGTGTTTATTACATTGTATATGCATTCTGTTTGGGAGGAGATAGGGGATGTACTCCACGGTTTAGGAGAAGATATGGGATGGACCTCTAAACCGGATTTTGTTTGGGAGGAGATAGGGGATGGACTCCATTAGCATCACTATTATGTGTGCTTATTGATTTTTGGAAGTGTTGCTGCATGTTATTGATACAGCACTAAAATGTGTATCAAATGAGAAGTATGGAAGTGTTTTGATATGAGCCTTAGTCTCATTTGTTTTGTTGATATTGGAAGTAATGTTAATGTGATATGTAGTTCACTGTTATAGTTTGGCCAGGTTCTGAGCCGTAGTGGTAAAAATGGAAAGTTGAATAAATAATGGAAAGTGAAACTGATATTGTATTTCAACCATCTATTGAATGCTATTGCTTTATTCAATGCTTATGTTTGGTTTAGCATGTTTCTACTGGGTTGTGGCTCACCCTATACGGGAACATCATTTTCAGGTTCAGGTGATGTGCTACCTCCAAGGACTTAGCTTGGAAGGATTTTGAGTTGAAGACTCTGTTTAGATTAGTTGTTATTTTATTTTATTTTGATGTTACATGTAAACTCAAGCCTAGAGCTTAATGTGTAATTGAGTTAGTACTCAGATTTTTGTGTCCAAGTGTTGGCTTGGAAAGATGTAAGCCCGTAGGGCATTTACTTTCGTTATTACATGTAATGGCTTTTATTAAGATTACTCTGATAAATGGAATAATGCTTTGTTTTCTTATATCAATGCATGTTAATGTTATATATTATGGGTTTATTTTGAGGGCGTTACAGATGATTTACTTATATTTGGCTCTAATTTGCATATCATCGTGGAAACTAAAAATATGCTTAGTAGCCATTTTGATATGAAAGATCTTGATGAGGCTAATTATATTTTGGGAATGAAAATTACCAAAACCTGTGATGGTATATTTCTTGATCAGTTGCATTATGTTGAGAAAATTTTGAGAAAATATGATTTTTATAAGTGCAAGCATGTTCTTACTCCTTTTGATCCTCATGTGCGTTTGTTTCGCGTTGAAAATGATGAGGATGTAATTGATCAAAAGGAATATGCTAATATGATTGGTAGGTTGCGTTATGCAACTGATTGTACTAGACCTGACATTGCCTATGCAGTTGGAGTACTTAGTAGGTTTACTAGCAAGTCTGGCAGTGATCACTGACTAGCCATTGAGCGGATTATGAAATATTTATCTGGTACCATAAAATATGGCTTGTTTTATAATAAGTCCTGCAGTACTTGATGGTTAAAGTGATGCTGATTGGAATACCTTGTTAGGTGATTCATTATCAACCACCAATTACTTATTTACCTTGGGAGGTGGTGCTATAAGTTGGAAATCGAAAAAACAAACCATTATTGCTAATTCAACAATGGAGGCTGATTTTATTACTTTAGTTACAGCTAGTGAAGAAGCAAATTGGTTGAGAGATTTGTTAAATGAATTCTCTAATTGGGAAAAATCGATTCCACCTATATTGATTCATTGTGATAGCAGCGCAACAATTAGTAGAGTTAATAACCGTTATTATAATGGTAAATCTAGACCTATTAGAAGAAAACACAGTACTGTGAGATCTTATATGAATAATGGCATCATAAATGTGGATTATATTAAATCTAGTAATAATCTTGCAGATCCATTGACTAAGGCCTTAGTAAGAGATAAAGTCTAGAATATATCGAGGAGGATGTGTTTGAAGCCTATTGAATATAACATGAGCCATGTATGAAGATACTCAACCTAAGGACTAGAGATCCTGTAACTGGGTTTAATGAGAAGAACAATCATATGATGGCTGTGAGAAATGCACTAAATTAATTTTTACCCATCCCTATGATGTAAGTGCATTTATCCTGTAACATTGTAGAGGTTGAGTTATTGAAAAAACAAAAAACTCTTAATGAATTTATGTAGCTCTTATTGAGTGGGGTGTCATAGTTATAGGAGTATCCTTGGTAGAATTCACCTATGTGAGTGTGGTAGTAGAGCCGCTACCTATGAGATTTAGGCTAATTCTCAAACACACTCATGAATCTTGGGATCACACAAGGCCGTAATGTGCTGGCTATTAAAGCTTATGTGAACACCTGCAATATTATGTGTGTGTAATAATTATTTATTTCCCTTAAGTAGTCATAGTTCAATGCTGAGCATACTATTGACTCTAGAGTAGATATTATTGTTTCACTAATGAAGGTTCGATACAGAGCACACCTACCATGATGCATAATATCCTTCTTTGCCTAATAATCACAGATTTTGTTACCTATAATATTAAAATAGGTGGGGAAATGTTAGCAAATATTTTAATATTATAATGTGTTATAGACTATATTGTGTGCTTGTTCTCCAATCTACCTTTCTATCCCTCAAAGTTTTCTTTTCTTTCTCTCCAAGTCTTTGCCTTTAAGTCAAGTCTTTTCTTTCTGTCCAAGCATCCTTGCCTATAAATTGAGCCTTTCACCTCTCTTATTGGTAGTACACAAAAAAAAAAAAAAAAAAAAAAAAAAAAAAGAGAAAAGAAGAAGAAGCTAACTCAAGGGAGAGAGAAACCTGGAGTTTAAAAAAAAAAAAAAACAAAAAAAGAAGTGTTTGCTAGTTTCTTATTTGAGAGATTATCAAGCAAAGAAATAAAGGCTGTATGTGATGAGGTTTTGGGTTCAACCAATTATGTAGTATTGGTGAACCATATGACTTAGTCGGACTGTTGTATCCTAAGGGGGACAAGTCAAGGTTTTCTCTGCTGCACCGGTGTGAGGCTTTGCCTAACTGCAGATGGCTTGAATCTCCTTAAAGAGAACGAATTTCCCGCGCCTCAGCCCCTTTCAACAGTTATTATAATTTTTATTATTTGCATTTTCTGGTGTTTTATTTGTAATTATCACCAACACATGCTTTTATTATATAGGAACAATTGAGGCTTGAAATTGCTGCTGAGATCAAGAACTTAGGGCGTGTTTCAGTGATTGATCTAAGATCCTTATCAAATCTTAGATGGTAGATCTAGATCTGTAGATCTGTGTTTCAAATTTAATTAATTTTTTTATTTTTATTTTTTATTTTTTGTAGTTGTTTTTGTTGTTGATGAACAGAACATAGAAATGCAAAGAGAGAGAGAGAGAGAGAGAGAGAGAGAGAGAGTAGGTTTGTGTCTATGTTTTTTTATTTTTTATTTTTTGCTTTGTGTAATTTGAGCTCAGAGGAGATTGCCACAGATAGAAATGAACACTATTTTTCTGTGTGCGTGCATTTGGGGATTCTCAATGGCACCTAAACAAACAGATAGAAATGAACCTAAAGCAAATTCATTGACTAATTATGGCTTTGAGATAAATAAATTTTGTTCAATTTTTTGAAACACATAGATATAGAAACATATAGAAAAAAAAAATTTATTCTTTGCTGTTGATGATGATTGTAATAGATAAAAAAACACCACTACCACCAGATTTTAAATAGATAGAAACTTAGAGATTTTGAACAAATAGGGAAAAAAAAATTCAACAGACAAAATCTTATTTGGACAAATATTTAAACAGATAAAGGGGAATTTGAATTGAAAAGGTTTAAAATTTAAATAGATAGGGTCAAAAAAATTGAACAGATAAAAAAAATTAAGTAGATAAAAAATTGAATAGATAGTTTTAAACATATAAGTGAAAAAGTGAATAGATAATACAATTTGGATAGATATTTGAACAAATAAGGGTAAAAAATTTGAACAGATAGGAAAAAAAATTGAATATATATGAAATTTTTTGAACAGATAGGAAACGAAAGTCAACAAATAAAAAAAAGTCAACATATAAATTAAGATGTAAAATTAGAAACAAAATGTCCTTCAAAACTAATAAACGAACTTCTTATCAAACTATTTCACAAATGGTGGACCTTTCATAAAAAAAAAAAACATTAAATTTAATGCCTTAGACACTCTCTAAATTGAATTTATCACCAATTTATTCTTAAAAGATTGGACAACTAGGAGGATCTCTAGTGCATATGAAAAGATTGATGAAGTGTGTACCATTTTATAATTCATGTTAAGTATTTTTATCAGAAATATTATGTAATGTTTTAATAAAGTTATGACAATTAGTGATTTAAAAATAAAATTATGTATTTTTATGATAGTATTACATATATCTATAATAAAGTTACATACTTTGTGATTTAAATTTTTTTTGATAAAAACATGCATAATATTACCATAATATGTAATTTCATTTCTAAATAAAAAATTATTGTAACTCTATTATAAGTATTACGTAATATTTATTACAAAAATAAATAACAGGATGAGTGTGCACTGAAAAATTTCTTATTAAAAAGGTTGCTAAAAACTTATTTGAGTTGATGAAAATTTCTTTTAAATTTATAATTCCAAAGATGGTATTTGATTTGAGTCTGAAGATTTCTTCTAAAAGATAGGTACCTGGTTTGAGGCAACGAAAATTCAATAATTTTTTTTTTTAAACCTTATAATTCAAAAGATGGTGTCCATTAATAAAACCTTTAAAATCTGAGATGCTATAATTTATTGGGTTAATAATAATGCAGTCTAAGTTATTTTTAATTACATATCAGTGATAAAATTTATAAATTTAATAAGTAAAATTTTAAATTTCTTTAATTAAAATTTTAAATTTCTTTATAAATCTGTAATAATTTTTTTTTTAAATTACCAAAATTTTCCTAATTTATTTGATGTTTCCACGTCTATGTGATGTGCAGCCAGTGCAAGACACGATTCTAACTTTTGCAAATTACAACGCATGTTCCTCGAAGTTTGAGCATAAGCATTATTATACAAGCATTATTATATATTTTACTCATAATTTTGTATATTTTAATCATAATAAGTAAATTAATTTAAATTTTGTTATTTTTTTTTTCAAATTATACATTCCGCCTACAATTATAAGGCCCCATGGCCAACAAATAACAAACTTCAAGTCTTGAGCAACTCTTCATTCCATACTTGAAAAATGATTAGCAACGTGGGATGAACACAAAGGTCCAGTAAAGATCTCAATGATCCTAAACAATAGCAACATATAGATAACTATGATTATGAATACTCTACATATATATATATATAGGTAATGTGATATTTCATACTTCAAAATATACTTACACAAGTATATTTTCCAAAAAGATCTTCTTTAATTGGACAAGAAAATAACCATTCTTATCATTCTATTCTTTCCATTTCAGTTCCAAGAAAACTCACGATAACCTTTGTTTTTCGAATACAAGTTTAAACATTTAAAATGGATTCTCGTACCCATTACTATTCCTATTATGAATCTCAATCATTAATTACATTGTTACAGTCTCATAATTTAATTAACCATTCACCCGCTACATATATCAAAGCATTACAATCACGAGAATAGCGACTACGGTCTATGGCCTTAAGCACAAGGGTAGGTGGAGCACCCATGCAACAATAGGCACGTCAACGAACATTAACATTTTTACTGATCACAAACACAGAAAGCCAATGATGCACCCATTTTTATCACAACACAAGTATGAAAGTATTACACGAAACTATCACATAACATAACTCGGCTTCGTCAAGCCATAACCACTAGAACCCACTTTACCAGACACGAACCGGACAGGAGAGGAACCCATTTCAAAGTTTCAAATTTTATCGGACCTCGAGCCTGTGGGGAGAGGAACCCGTTCACACTTTACCAGGCATGAGCCGAAGGAGAGAGGAATCCATGTCAAAGCGCCAAGGAATTGGAATAAGTTCAGCAGTAGATCATGAAATCTTGGTGAT
The DNA here is from genome assembly GCA_025200525.1 of Camellia lanceoleosa. Classification (NCBI taxonomy): domain Eukaryota; kingdom Viridiplantae; phylum Streptophyta; class Magnoliopsida; order Ericales; family Theaceae; genus Camellia; species Camellia lanceoleosa. The sequence continues at coordinate 73,420,958 of CM045769.1, forward strand.
CTTCTCTATCTAATGAATAAGGAGTTTGATTTAAAACCATCCACCCTGCACCAACCCGGCTAGTATATGCTTTAATAGGAATCACCCAATGGTAGATTAGAAACCTCTCCGGAGGGGAGAGGAACCCATATCAATGCATTTTTTTCATTCAACTCAACAATTAACACGTTATTCCAAATTCCACAATTTATTCAACAACGTCAATACCATCCTCTACTGATAGCCAATGACATAGCTTCTGAAAGAATAAGGACCAAGTCTACCTATTCAATTTCGTCCCCTTGATTTAGATTTTATCAACATTTATTCATTACATAATGTTCTTATTTCAATTCCAACTAATTCAATTTCCAATTCAGGCTAGTTTCAAAACTCATAATTAAACTCCCTTCTATCACTGCCATCATATCTTTATAATTCAATTCAAAATATTCAATTTTTATTCAGAAGTAGTATTTTTGTCACAAATACAATTATTCACTTGTTTTAAAAATCGTCAGCTTTTCTTACTTCTCATTTTCGTTTCTCATTTCACAAAAATATTTTATTTCCCTTCTCTCCAAATTCCTAATACCCGCAACAAATCATTACATTTTCCTCTTTAGTTATCAAAACCCAACTAGTCAATTTATTTTCAAAATCCAACAAATATATAACATAATTTAACCCCATCTCTTAAAAACACATAATCAAAGGATTTGGGGCTTTTCATCACAACCCTCACAAATGATATTAACCAATCCACAAATCTTCCAATGCCCACAACATTTACCAACACCCTTTTTAGTTCCCCAAAATTCCAAGTTCACAACAATTATTACAACTTAACAATTATAAAGCCATAAATAATAATTAACACAAATTAAATTCATAACAACCATCTTAATTTTCTTAAGCATCCATTTTCACATTTTAAATACACAGTATTCCATATGGTTCAAATAATAATAAAACATCAAAATTTTCCTCTTTCTAAGACCATCTCCAACTCTGCACCTTTTGTTTCATCAAATTTAAATTTGACAAAAATAGGCACCTTTTGCTACTCCAACCCTTTCACTAAATAAGTATCAAATTCAGGATTTCTCAAATCTTTCACCAAATTGATGATGGATGTGTCTTTCATCAAATCACTATTCACAACCGTTAGAGCTACAGATCATTTTCACTACCAGACGACTAGACGGATGTCCGGTTGTTTGTCCCCTCGGATGACCACCTCCTTGCAAAAACTTGAGAAAAAATTTACACTGGCCGCCCGACCAGCCAGACATTCACCTGGTCGACTGATGTTTTGATGAAAGTTAAAAATCCTCCGTTGGAGCGCGTGATATCAGATGGAGTTTTTACTCAAATTTTGACTCAAATTTGGTGTGAACAAAAAAAAATATATACAATGTTGGAGATGCTCTAATAACTAATAAACAATTACTTAGGGCTTTTTACTATAATCCTTTTAAATATGTTCCTCAAACATGCAATCTCATAGATTCACAACAAAACACAATCTTTAACTCTAGATCATAAAACCCTAACCCTCATCACATGCTTTTCAAAACAAAAAAAATAAAAAAATAAAAAAATAAAGTTTTTAATGCAAGAAAACTACCACATGTCTATCTATAACGAGGTATTGAAAATGAGCAAAGAAATCCCTACCTCAAAAGTAGAAGAGGAGAAAAGTCGCAAAAATCAATTTTGCCAAAAATCAATCTTCACCAGTCAAAATGTAGATCTTAGAATGATTGTCGTTTTGGTATAAAACTTGTAACGACTCAAACCCGCCCCTATAGGTTTAGCATCGTAACCGGCAAGTAATCTTAGGATTAAAGAAGGCCTTTGAACAGATTAAGCAAAAGTAAAGGGGCTAGCAGAAGCAAATACAAACATACAATGTCTATAGAGTTGTGCTAACATACATGGGACAATAAGTTTAAAACTTTATATACATATAAGTGACGTTATATTTACGTTAGTCTTATGTCACCAAATCCCACATATACAGAACATACAAAAACTTGTTTAGACAAAACATAAGAAAGATAAAAGTCTCAAACATTGATCACAACAAATGGAACCTCCTCGGGAGGCACAGTGGCTGGCTGACAGAATAGATCTCCAAGCAATCATCTTTAAGCCTGGTCACGCGCCTGATCACCTACATACATAATAAAACAATGAGTTGGAGCCCAGTGAATAATAACAGAGAAAAGGTTTTATGGATGACGTCTATGACAAATTCAGAAATCAGAGTTTAGATCAGAAATAGATTCATACTCATATCAAATTCTCACAGATAATCATACGTGGTACACCCATTAGCGCTAACAGACGGATGGCTCATGATAACATGAGATGGTCATAAAGACCCATATATAGAGCAGATATAGACAGATGATGGTTATGCTTAACTAGTTCCATGATAGAACCTCTGGTGCCAGGTAACAGACAGATATCACATGATACTAAAGATGTCACGATACATTTCAGAAAATTGGACAATCATTCATCTATACAGAAAATAACATTTCAAAAAACTAATCATATCATTTCAATCAGAAAACACTTATAATGATACATAGTTTTACAAAGTTATTACTCATAGATGGCTCCAGTGGCAGAGGAATCAAAACAGATGAATTAGACAGCATATGGCGCGTGACTTACACAAACACACAGTGGATACACATTGAAACACATGCTCGGAAAACACTTAACTTATTTCTTTTCTATCTTGGTGTGCTTCTCATATTTATCCTCGTTATTATGTCTTAATTAAGGCTTACGAATGCCTACAATGCAATAAGGATGCCAAAACGTGATTTGAAATACTTAGTCAAATTTGCTGAAAACAGGGTTTTCGCTCGAGCGTAACTTTGGTCACTCGAGCGGTCTGCAAAACTTCTGGGAGCTCTCATTTTACGCTCGAGCGCAACCTTCTACGCTCCAGCTGAGTATCAAAAATAAGGGTGGTCGCTCGAGCGTAGGTTCTGCTGCTCGAGCCAACCCCCAAACTCTACAAAAGTATTAGGAGCTTGCATTCTTTGCTTGAGTGCAGACTCCACCACTCGAACGAAGAGTGTAAATTTTGGAATTTCGAAATTGCATTCCCAACTTCAAAACTCAAATTTGAAGCGTCAAAACACATCTTTTGGGCCTAAAACTTGAGAAAACATGCTTAAACTTGTGTGGAGAAGTGGTTTGGAAATACTCTTCTAATCCTGGAGGACGCTCGTAATCCTCAGCTAGTCACCTGAAAAGGAATGAACACTCCGGTCGGCGGTGCCAGAATTAGCACGCCGACGGATAAGTCAATATATACCCTCTTGATTGTTTATATCTTAAGTTAAGCATACTAGTTCTCACATACCTCTCTTTGGTTGCTGTTCTTCTATTTATATATGCTCCTGGTCTTCTAGGTAGAGCCCGCTCTTGATCTGTCATGTACTTATTCACTCGGCTCGCCCATTATGCCCTTTTACAACATTTAATCTGTAACGCCCTAAAAAATAAACCCATAATATACACAATATTAACATGCATTGATTATGAAAAACAGAACCTTATTCCATTATCAGAGTAATCTTATTAAAAGACATTACATGTAATAACGAAAGTAAATGCCCTACGGGCTTACATCTTTCCAAGCTAACACTTGGACACAAAAGTCTGAGTACTAACTCAATTACACATTAAGCCCTTGGCTTGAGTTTACATGTAATATCAAATAAAACAAAATAACAACTAATCTAAACAGAGTCTTCAACTCCAAATCCTTCCCAGGTAAGTCCTTAGAGGTAGCATATCACCTGGACCTGAAAATGATGTTCCCGTATAGGGTGAGCCACAGCCCAGTAGAAATATACTAAACCAAATGGAGGAATTGACTAAAGTAATAGCATTCGATAGATGGTTAACACAAAATAATCAAATACATCACTATATAGTTTCATGACAATAATGTCCATGACATGTTTCACTTTCCGTTATTATTCAACTTTCCAATTATACAGACATGGCTCAGAACCTGGCCAAACTACAACATGAGACTACATCTCACATTAACATTACTTCCAATATCAACAATTTGAATGAGACCAAGGCTTATACTGAAACACTTCCATAAATCAATAAGTACACATATTTGCTGTACTAATGGAGTCTATCCCCTTTCTCCTCCTAAACAGGTTTGAGAGTCCATCCCCTATCTTCCCTCAAACCATGGAGTACATCCCCTATCTCCTCCCAAACAATATGCATATACAATGTATTAAACACTTGTCATACACAATATTCAATCAATACACAGATTTGCTGTATTAATTCAACTGTCCTATTTAATGACTCAATCAATGTTATTAGTTTCAGTTTTCCCTAATCAACATGGAATGTCTACAACAATCACGACTATCCTTCACCGATAGTCCAAAACAGTTATTTCTAAACAGGAAATAAATGTATCAACAAATATAATCTCATAACTTCTCAATTTCATGAATTAAACCAAATTCCACATTTTCCCAAAATTAATTATACGAATTAATTTTATTACAACAATTAGGGCTTTTTCCCATTTTCTCAAAATCAACCCTAAGGTTCAGTTATCTAAATTTAAAACACAAACATATGTTGTTTAATAGATGGAAAACTCCCTTTTCAAATTAAAATTGAAACCCTAATTTTCCCAAAATTACCAAACGACACCAACATATCAAAAATACCAAAACTTAGGACAAAACCTATAGCGATCCCGGTTTTCCCTTCATTTTTTAATTGTATTCCGGACTCGGTTCCGTGGATGTGTTGTTGTCTTATTCCCGTTTCCGTCCTTTACTCTTTGTATATGAGTCTTGGGTCGGGTTGGGTAGGTTTAAAACAGGTTGGTTGTGTTTGGAAAGGGTTAGTGTCCATTAAATTTTCATAATGGTTCATTTAATATCCTTATTAGTGGTTACAAACTTGTTCATTTAATATTCTTATTAGTGGTTCATTTAATATTCTTATTAGTTTAGTGGTTACAAACTTGTTCATTTAATATCTTTATTAGTAGTTCATTTACTATCCTTATTAGTGATCCATTCATATTCCATTAGTGGGATTTTATGACAAACTTGTCTATTCATATTTCTAACTAGTGTTCATTTAATTCTAGTTAGTGTTCATTTAATTTCAATTAGTGTTCATTTAATTCTAACTTGTCCTTTCATTTTCCAATTAATGGGTTTTAATAACAACCTTTCAATATCACTTGTTCATCTCCCTTTTGATTTCAAAACCCTAGAACCATCTTCTCTCTCTCTCCCTACACACCTTCTCTCTATGTTTTCATCTCCCTCTAGTGTAAATCTATACTAAGTCCTTTGTAAGAAAGGTAGAGTGGGTTGAGGGCTTCATTTTAATCTGAAAGTTTGGCGATTTGGAGCACTTTGGTTTTTGGCCTTCATCTTCTCCATTTGGTCTCTCCATTTGAGGTAGGGATTTCTTTGTTCCTTTTCAATACTCCGTCTATAGATAGACATGTGGTAATTTTGTATTGCATGAAAATCATATCCATGTTGGATTTGTTTGAAAATCATGAGGGGAAACTAGAGTTGGTTGTTTGAGAATGGTTTTGTTATCATTGACTGTGGTTTGGACTAATTAGAGAGTAAAATTAGCATGTTATTGTTGAAAGAAGAGAAAACCCTAAATTGTATTTTGATTTGGTAAAATAAAAAGGGTTTATGGTTGAACAATGTTGGTAAATTTCTATTGTTAATATGAGTTGTGTAGAAGGTGTTAACAATTAAGGGATTAATTATGGTATTGGGGTTATTTTGAAATAAACATATTGAATCAAGTTGGGTTATGGCTTATTATCCATGGAATTAATTTTGGAAAATGAAGAGAATGTAATTGGTTTTGTGAAAAGGGAAAAGTGTTTTGGAATAAGTGATGGAACACGTTGACTTAAGAAAATTATGAAAGTTGATCTTGAAAATGGTAAATGAAATGTTAACTCTATGTGAGTCTCGGAAAATAAATTTGAGAATTGAACTATTGTATCATGAGGGTCGAATACACACATTTGGGGGTTTTATCCTTACCTATCATACTAGTGTCGTTGTTGGGTTTAATGTTTGCTTGAGAGTTGAGTCTATTTTATTAGGTGTACTGAATACATGCATCTAGAGGTTTTGTCCTTGGTCATCGGTAGAGGATGACATTGTTGTGTTGAACTGTGATGTATGCGTTACACTTGTGTTAGTTAAACATTATTGAATAGTTTGTGTATGTATTACACTTGTTATTGATGCTTTGTTGTATTGAGGAATTTGTATATGATAATTGTTTATATACATTGTATTGTGTGGGAGGAGATAGGGGATGTACTCCATGGTTTGGGAGGAGATAGGGGATGGACTCCTAAACCGGATTTTATTTGGGAGGAGATAGGGGATGGACTCCATTGATACAGCACTAAAATGTGTATCATTTGTGAAGTATAGAAGTGTTTTTGTTTGATATTGATACAGCACTAAAATGTATATCATTTGTGAAGTATAGAAGTGTTTTTGTCTGAGATTGATACAGTACTAAAATGTGTATCTATTATGAGGTGTGAAATGTTTAAAATGAGTTATTATCTCTTTTATCACTTTGGCGTATCCTTAGCTTACTGTGCATATGGCCGGTAGAGCAGAGTTTTAATTGTTATCGTCAGTGTATCTGAGTATGTATACAGTTTTGAAAGGCCGAGCTGCCTCATTTGTGGATTATATACATGATCGATGATTTGTTATTTCCCTTTTATTTAAGGCATGCATGTATAGATATGAATGTATTCGGAACAAACCAAAATGCCATTTTGAGATTTTGGAAAGTGTGAAGGAAAATGGGGTATTTGTGAACATGTTTTCAAAAAAGGTCATTTTGTTGTAAGTGCGGAAAATGGGGGAAGAATAATGGGCTTAGTGAAATTGTTTTTTTTCTAAAACTGTTATAGTCATGAAAGTTTGGAAAAATGGGTAATGAAAAGGAAAGAAAGGTGAATCGCTTATAACGTTGAATGAAATGGTTGTTTTCGAGAAAAGTTCATACTTATGTATATTTTGTGTAAACTGTCACATTACTATTTTAGTATGAGAAGAACATTCATGATCATAGCTATCTGTAAGTTGTTATTGTTGAGGATCATGTTGAGATCTCTACTGGACTATATGTTCATCCCACGTTGTTAAATCTTTTTCAGGTGATAGCCAGGATGTGCTACAAGGTTTTGGATCTTCTTATTTGTTGGCCACGGGGCCTCTTTTGTGTTGGCAGAATGCCATTATTGTAAAAGGGTTATACCCTTCTTCTTGACTTTTTATTGATGTAAGCCCAAGGGCAATTTATTTAGTGTACTCATGTTGTATTTACTTGCATACGAATGAGAGCAATGTTATTCACTTTTACGAGTTGAATATACGAGTTTATTTCCACATGTTATCTCTGAAATGGAATTAAGTAAATGAAATTGGTAATACTTCGAGTAATAAAAAGTGGGGCGTGACAAAACCTATAATATGGAGTAGGAAATCCCTACCTCGAAGTTAGAACCCAAACGGAGATGAAGACCAAAAACCAATGTGCTCCAAATCCCAAGTTCTTCAGATTAAAACGAAGCCCTCAACCCACTCTATCTTTTTAACAAAGAGCCTAGGGTAGAAACACCCTAAAAATAGATGAAACCTAAGAGAGAAGGTGTGTAGAGGGAGAGAGAACACGGACCTAGGGTTTTGAAATAAAAAAGAGGATGAAAAAGTGTATTTTTCCCTGCTGCTGCGTATTTATATTAAACAGGCTCGCTGGAGCGAAGGATTTGGTTGCTCAAGCGACCAGACACAAGAAAGATCGCTTGAGTGAAGAAAGTCTCACTCGAGCCAAAAACTAGAAGCTTCAGGTCTGCAACCCAGAAGCTCGCTCGAGCGACAGAATGCTCATTCGAGCGAAGAACTCGAAAACATACACCTCGCGTGCTCAAGCGAAGGAAAGCTCACTCGAGCTAAGGAACACAGCTCTCAGGTCTATACCTGAAAGCGATCGCTTCGCCGGCGAAGAAACCTGCTCGGCGACGGACCAAAAACAAAGAGCTCGCTCGAGCGACGAACTTCTCACTCGAGCGAAGGGTCAAAATTCTGGGTAGCAACCCTTTGCTCCCAAACACTCCCAACTTGTAACAAACCTACCCAATGCATCCCATAACTCAGAAATAAGAAATTAAAGGACGACAACAATGATTATATAACAACAGGATCCACGGAACCTAAGTCCGGATACAACAACCAAATAGAAAAAGACCGGGGACGCTATAACCTCCCCCCCTTAAAGAATTTCATCCCCGAAATTAAGCATAAGTTTTCAAAAACAGGTTTTTCTCAATTTCCGACAATATGACATTTCAATATTTAAACACCTGACCCAATACCGGTCATTCCATCTCTTACCAAGAGGCATCTCACAATATGTAAAACAATATATATTTGAACTTGCAGTATCAACATGCATTTCTTTCCAATTCAACAATTATCAATCTATAAGATTCACCATTTCGTATCATATTCAATGTTCATGATACATTTCCCATTATACAATATATTCAACATATGCAATGTTCCATTAAACTTCCATTTTAAGGCAAGTTTCAAAATTCTTCCATTAAACCAAAACATTAATCATGTTTCACAACCTAAGTTATATTCAATACACTTAATGTTCAATATTACAACAAAATAAACAACAAATGCTCAAGCACCTACAAACAGATCCGGATATTTCTCTCAGACCTCCAACTCACGTTCCCAAGTGGCTTCGTCCACCCCATGATGATTCCACAAACCTTTACCAAAGGGATGGTTTTGCCTCGCAAAACTTGATCCCGCCTATCCAAGACCCGAACCGGTCTCTCCTCATACAAGACATCCTCGTCAACCTCTAAGTCGGTCCAATCCAACACATGTGATGGATCTGGCTCATACTTCCGAAGCATACGCACATGAAACACATCATGAACTCTGGATAACTGCGGTGGCAAAGCTAAACGATACGCAGTCTCGCCAATCCTCTCAAGGATCTCAAAAGGGCCAAAAAACTGAGGGGACAACTTCCCACTCTTCCCAAACCTCATCAATCCCTGCCTAGGTGATATCGTCAGAAAGACATGATCACCCACCTCAAATACCAAAGGTCTCCTCATACGGTCGGCATAAGATTTCTGACGACTCTGGGCTGTAACAAGCCTCCTACGGATAACCTCAACTTTCTCCATCGTTTCCCTCACCAACTCTGGGCCCAACAAAGGTGCACCACCCACCTTGGCCCAACAAACTGGAGACCTACATGGTCGGCCATACAAGGCTTCAAACGGTGCCATACCGATACTAGACTGGAAACTGTTGTTGTAGGCGAACTCCACTAAGGGCAAGTGCCTCTCCACGACCCACTAAAGTCAAGAACACAACCCCGAAGCATATCCTCAAAGATCTGAATAGTACGCTCGGATTGCCCGTTAGTCTGAGGATGATAAGCTGTGCTAAAGGTCAACGTAGTGCCTAAGGCACTCTGCAAAGTCTGCCACAATCTAACAGTAAAACGAGGATCTCTATCTGAAACGATCGTCACTGGGACCCCGTGCAACCTCACTATGTCCCGAATATACAAGACGTCAAAATAATCTACCGAATCTCTAACGTGCATAGGAATGAAGTGCGCCGACTTAATCAACTGGTCTATAATCACCCAAATAGCATCACTACCCCGCTGGGTCCTCGGAAGACCTACAACGAAGTCCATAGTGACATTCTCCCACTTCCACTCGGCAATAGGCAAGGGCTGTAACAAACCCGCTGGCCTCTGATGTTCGGCCTTCACTTGTTCACAAGTAAGGCACTTAGACATGAAAGCTGGCACATCTCTCTTCATACCCCGCCACCAAAACTAGCGACCCAAATCCCGATACATCTTAGTGCCTCCCGGATGCACCGCATGGCGTGAATGGTGAAACTTTCGGAGTACCTCCTCTCGGCAAGACTCCGGCACAAACAAACGGTCTCGGTATCTCACACTCAGGTCGGGATACACCGTCAAACCCTTCTCAACCTTCCCACTGGAGATTTTCTCTCAGAGGGAATCTACCACAAGGTCACCTCTCTGCGCCTCTAACACTCGAGTCACAAGTGTAGGCTACGCAACAACAGAAAACGAGGCCGCAGCCTCAACGGATTCGCCTAGAAGTAAATCAAACTCCCCAAGTGCACCCAACATCTCCCATTCCCGGATGGCTATACTAGCTACGTCACCAACAGATTTCATGCTAAAGGCATCGGCCACCACATTGGCCTTCCTCGGATGATAATGCAACTCGAAGTCATAATCCTCAATAAACTCCATCCACCTCCTCTGCCTCAAGTTCAAGTCTTTCTGTGTAAACAGATATTTCAGACTCTTATGATCCGAGAACAGCTCGAATCTCTCGCCATAAAGGTAATGCCTCCAAATCTTCAAGGCAAAGATCACAGATGCTAACTCTAGGTCATGTGTAGGGTAATTCTTCTCGTGTATTTTCAACTGACGTGAGCCATAGGCAACCACTTTTCCCTCTTGCATCAACACACAACCCAAACCCTCTCATGAGGCATCACAATAGACTGCATAACCCAACCCTCTCTCCAGAATAATCAAGACTGGAGCGGTGGTCAATCTAACCTTCAACTCCTGAAACGACTTTTCACAAGTCTCACTCCATACAAATTTGACTCCCTTCAGAGTCAATCTAGTCAACGGCGAAGCTAACCTAGAGAAATCCTTCACAAACCGACGGTAATACCCAGCTAATCCTAGAAAAATGCGGATCTCAAAAACATTCTTAAGCTGTGCCCAATCTTGCACTGCCTCTATCTTGGACGTATCAATAGACACCCCTTCCTTGGAAACTACAAGGCCTAAGAACTTCACCTCCTCTACCCAGAACTCACATTTCCCAAACTTAGCATAAAGCTTATGGGCTCTAAGTAACTCAAGCACCACTTTCAAGTGTTCCTCGTGCTCCTCCTTTGAAGGTGAATAAATCAGAATGTCGTCCACGAAAACGACTGCAAAACGATCTAAGAATTCCCAAAAGATCCAGCTCATCAAATCCATAAACACTACCGATGCATTGGTGAGCCCAAATGGCATCACCCGAAACTCATAGTGGCCATACCACGTACAGAATGCCGTCTTCGGAATATCCTCCTCCCTAACTCTCAACTGGTGGTAACCCGATCTCAAGTCTACCTTAGAGAAACAACGAGAACCCTTCAACTGATCGAACATATCATCTATACGAGGCATAGGGTACTTATTCTTGACCGTAGCCCGATTCAATTTCCGGTAATCGATACAGAGCCTCAAAGCACCACCTTTCTTTTTAGCAAAGAGGGCCGGTGCTCCTCACGACGAAACACTAGGACGTATATAACCCTTATCTAGCAACTCCTAGAGTTGAATCTTCAACTCAACTAACTCGGCTGGGGAAAAATGATAAGGTGCCATAGAAATCGGCGCCGTGCCGGGCACTAGATCAATAGAGAACTCAATCTCTCGGTGAGGTGGAAAACTAACGAGATCCTCGGGAAAGACGTCCGAGTACTCACAAACCACCCTCGGCAACACAATCTAGGTCTCATCACACTCACTACTCAAAAGGCTAGCAAGAAGACCACTCAACTCACTCCACCCTCGCGGATCATACACCAGTGGCAAAACACTACCAACCCGATCCCCCAAGAAATGAAAACAATCCCCGCTCAAGGTACATACTGTGACCCTCTGGCGGTAACAATCAGTAACTGCCGGTATGACGATAACCAGTCCATACCCAAAATAACATCAAATCCCGACATGGGCATAACTACAAAAGGAAACGGAAGCCGATGATCAGCGACCTCTATATCACAACCTCTACAACCGTGTTTCAAAATCAACTCACCCCCAATAGGTGATACTACACATATAGGAGATGCTAACTGTGCCAACTCCAATCCCAGAACAGATGCAAATGCAGCAGATATAAAAGAATGAGATGCTCTCGTATCAATCAACAAATTAGCAACCGAGTTGCAAAACAAAAAGGTACCTCTCACAACAGATGGAGCCGGTACAAGATCCTGCGCGGTAACAGCATATACGCGCCCAGACGGTCTCTGATCTACCTGCTCACCCCTAGGAGCATAAGACTGCTGCACAGACTGGGACGATGAAGCCCCTTGATTGGCCCTCGAGGCCTGAACTGACTGAGCTGGCTGATAACTCTGAGTCTGCCTCAAACCCGATGCACCAGATGTGCCACTCAACTATGGCAAAGCCTCTTCAGGTGCCCTGCCTGACCACACTGATAACACGAGAGCGGCTGGCCTCTACCTTGACTATGGCTTTGAGGTCGAGCCGAAGATGATGCTGCTCTCTCTACTCCTCCCTTCTGCGGGCAAACTGGAGACTTGTGGCCCAGCTGGCCACACTTGAAACAGGTAATGTCTCCCTGACTGCCTTTCCCAGAACCTACACTCGGCACTGGAAAGGTCGATCTAGTAAAGCTACTCTAGACTGCTGAGGGTTAAAACCACTTTGTCTCCTGCCATCACTCTGGCCATCTTGACTCCTCTAGGAGCCTTTCTGCCCCTCCTCCTCCTCTTGCATCATGATCTCCATATGGGCTGCAACATCAACCAGACGTCCAAAATCTCGAATCATAGTCCCTCCAACTCTCAGCTTGAGGGCACGCCTCAACTTCTTCTCGAACTCTATACAATGGCGTTCCTCAGACGCCACCAACTCAGGTGCAAACTTGGATAAACTAGTAAATGCGGCTTCAAACTCGGCCACTGAAGAACTCAGCTGCTTAAGCTGGCAGAACTGATCCCTCAACTTCTCCTTAACAGTTGGGGACAAGAACTTTTCCTGGAAAACATCTACAAAAGCCTCCCAAGTCCCTCTTATACGGCCCTTCGTGAATTTCCACCACTGACCCGCACCCCCCTTTAGCTGGAAAGACGCTAAGGTCACTTTCAACACCCCGTCTTCGATGCCAAGCATCTCAAACATCTTCGTTGTCTGTTCGAGCCATTCATCCTCCTTATGTGGCTCCTTTGGATCACCCACAAATTCGTCCGGGTTGGACCGGAAGAACTCCCTCTTCAGAAAAGAAGGTCCTGCATCTGCAGCATGAACCTGGGCTTGATTCTCAGCCCTGAGAATGCCTACAGACGCCCTGAATGCCCCCGCTATCTCACGGGCCAAGGCGCCCATAGTCTGCTGGCCTACTGGCTCGGCCACATTGGCCTGGCCAACTCTCTCTTGCTGCTCCGCAATCTCCTCCGGCATAGGCATCTCCTGCCTACCACTCCTACCTCGCCTACCACGTCCTCGTCCTGACATCCTAATAAAGGTAACAAAGACGTTAGCACTCTAATAAATGTGCCAAAACTATAACACTTGCGTCCTAATGCAGTGGACAACAATAATTCATTCCACGTAAGCACATAATCACATAAGCACCTACGAATTTCATTCTTGGATAATGATAGTCCCGACACGTTACTAAAGTTCCGGTTGGAAACAACATTGATCAAGTGCCTTTCTAACAAGACTTCCAGAAACTCAAGGGTCCAATCAACATCCTAGAAACTACATTCCATACCCACAGTCACATAAACATGTTATCATATAAGCATATAACAGTACATCTAAGTCTCTATCAAGCGAGACGAACCCATTATGATACTAATCACTTCCCACGTACCCAAAGTATTCAAACCCGGTACGCTCTGATATCAAGTTGTAACGCCCTCAAAAATAAACCCATAATATACACAATATTAGCATGCATTGATTATGAAAAACAGAACCTTATTCCATTATCAGAGTAATCTTATTAAAAGACATTACATGTAATAACGAAAGTAAATACCCTACAGGCTTACATCTTTCCAAGCTAACACTTGGACACAAAAGTCTGAGTATTAACTCAATTACACATTAAGCCCTTGGCTTGAGTTTACATGTAATATCAAACAAAACAAAATAACAACTAATCTAAATAGAGTCTTCAACTCCAAATCCTTTCAAGCTAAGTCCTAGGAGGTAGCATATCACCTGTACCTGAAAATAATGTTCCCGTATAGGGTGAGCCACAGCCTAGTCGAAATATACTAAACTAAATATAGGAATTGACTAAAGCAATAGCATTCGATAGATGGTTAACATAAAATAATCAAATACATCACTATACAGTTTCATGACAATAATGTCCATGACATGTTTCACTTTCTGTTATTATTCAACTTTCCAATTATACAGACATGGCTCAGAATCTGGCCAAACTACAAAATGAGACTACATCTCACATTAACATTACTTCCAATATCAACAATTCAAATGAGACCAAGGCTCATACTGAAAACTTTCATAAATCAATAAGTACACATATTTGCTGTACTAATGGAGTCCATCCCCTTTCTCCTCCTAAACAGGTTTGAGAGTCCATCCCCTATCTTCCCTCAAACCATGGAGTACTTTCCCTATCTCTTCCCAAACAATATGCATATACAATATATTAAACACTTGTCATACACAATATTCAATCAATACACAAATTTGCTGTATTAATTCAACTGTCATATTTAATGACTCAATCAATGTGATTAGTTTCAGTTTTCCCTAATCAACATGCAATGTCTACAACAATCACGACTATCCTCCACTGATAGTCCAAAACAGTTATTTCTAAACAGGAAATAAATGTATCAACAAGTATAATCTCATAACTTCTCAATTTCATGAATTAAACCAAATTCCACATTTTCCCAAAATTAATTATACGAATTAATTTTATTACAACAATTAGGGCTTTTTCCCCTTTTCTCAAAATCAACCCTAAGGTTCAGTTATCTCAATTTAACACACAAACATATGTTGTTTAATAGATGGAAAACCCCCTTTTCAAATTAAAATTCAAGCCCTAATTTTCCCAAAATTACCAAACGACACCAACATATCAAAAATACCAAAACTTAGGACAAAACCTATAATATGGAGTAGGAAATCCCTACCTCGAAGTTAGAACCCAAACGGAGATGAAGACCAAAAACCAATGTGCTCCAAATCCCAAGTTCTTC
Source organism: Camellia lanceoleosa (assembly GCA_025200525.1). Taxonomy (NCBI): domain Eukaryota; kingdom Viridiplantae; phylum Streptophyta; class Magnoliopsida; order Ericales; family Theaceae; genus Camellia; species Camellia lanceoleosa. Next base: position 73,436,131 of record CM045769.1, read on the forward strand.
AGATTAAAATGAAGCCCTCAACCCACTCTATCATTTTAACAAAGAGCCTAGGGTAGAAACACCCTAAAAATAGATGAAACCTAAGAGAGAAGGTGTGTAGAGGGAGACAGAACACAGACCTAGGGTTTTGAAATCAAAAAGAGATGAAAAGGTGTATTTTTCCCCGCCGCAGATGAGTATTAAAGCTCATTGAGCGAAGGATTGGTCGCCGAGCGACTGTGACATTAAAGAAAGATCGCCGAGCGAAGAAAGTCTCGCCGAGCCAAAGACTCAAGCTTCAGTTGCAAGCGGCTTCACTGGAGCGATAGAATGCTCGCTCGAGCAAAGAACTCGAAAACATACACCTCGCTCGCTTGAGCGAAGGAAAGCTCGCTCGAGCTAAGGAACACAACTCTCAGGTCTATACCTAGACGCAGTTGCTCGCTCGAGCGAAGAAACCCTGGCTCGAGCGACAGACCAAAAACAAAGAGCTTGCTCTAGCGACGAACTGCTCGCTCGAGCGAAGGGTCAAAATTCTGGACAGCAACCCTTTGCTCCCAAACACTCCCAACATGTAACAAACCTGCCCAATGCATCCCATAACTCAGAAATAAGAAATTAAAGGACGAGAACAACGATTATATAACAACAGGATCCATGGAACCTAAGTCCGGATACAACAACCAAATAGAAAAAGACTGGGGTCGCTATATAATCAGCCCCCTAATCGACTTATTTGGCACCTGAAATGTCAGGGGAGGGTCCGAATGCATACTATACAGAAGCAGGGAAAATATACTCCGCCTATCTGCGTCTGCTATTATTCGGCTACCACAATTGCCCCCCAAACACCCCACTAACTCTGTTTAGTCGGCGTGTTTGGTTTCGATCTTGAAAAGTCAAAATTTCAGCAGTTAACCTCATTCCAAAGCGTGTCAGAATGCACACATTTTCTAATCATCATTACAAGTTCCCACCTCTTCGTACGCTTCCTCTATTTAATGTGGTTTAAGACTTTGTCTCTTCGAATGTATACTTTGAATACTCAAGATTTTTTGGTTCGCCTTCTAGTACAACTCCTCCACCTCGTGACCTCTGCAACTCTCTTCTCTCTCTCATTATTCCTTCCGCTCCCTATAAGTTCTCTTCTCTTTCACTCCCAACACCATTTTCTCGTTTACTATTAGTTTTGCATAAACCTTAGGCTGAATATGATGGCAAGAAATTTGAAAGCACTCCTTTCTTCGGACCGGATTTCTGGATTCCGACGCCATTATTCCATCCCTGATGACGTTTATTTGTCACTCGTGGAAGACAACACCACCGATATGCAGAGGACTGACAAGAGCACAATCATCTTTCCTCTCCTATCGATTGTAGAAGGCAGCGTCCATTTTTCCCTTCATCCGTTTCTTAGAGCCGTCTTTCGACATTGGGGCCTAATTCCTTCCCAGCCTAACGTGAATTTTTTTCGCATCATATTGGGGATCGTAGAATTAAACCGTTGTTTGAGAATTAACTTAGGCATTCCTACGATTCGGCATTGCTGTGTCTTAGCCAAGTCCACTGGCCATCTAGGACGGTATTTTCTTAGGGCCAAGGACACCGATCATCATTTAGTGACCATGCTTGCCAGCTTTGGCAAGCGTATTGACGACGTGATGGTCGTTGTTCAAGGCAACTGGGAATTTGGCAAGGGTGAAGATCGCCTGGATCCCGTGCCAAGGTGAAAAGGGGATCCAGGTGGCCGTATAGATCATTCTAGTTGCTTATATTTTTGCATGTGTATTCGGCTCTCCTTTCATGTACTTACCATTTTGTTTGCTCAGGCAACGCGTTGAAGAAAGTGTTGGTTTCGGCCGACGACGCTATACTTGCGCATATTAAAACTGCTCTGCAATTCGTTGGCCGTCCAAATCTTCAGAAGCAAGGAAGGGCGGCCCATATTCTCTTGTGCTACGCGCTGTCCTACGCAACGTTTTCGGCAGCAGACCATATTCCAGTTCCAAGAGGCGAAGATCATCTTACAACCCTCATCTTCCCCAGCTTTAAAAATCTGAAGGAGATCGGTTTAGAAGCCTCCGATTTGGAAAAAGTAGAAGAACAAGTAGCCGATCAGATCGCCGAGGACCTGGACCAATTGGGAACCGAGGTAGAAGAAGCCCTCAATTCGTTGTTTGAGGAGGCTGGACTGAATTTGTCCGACCCTCCATCCATGTTCGGCTGAGGGGATGTCTTTGAGGACATTTTTACAAACTTAGGAGATCTTCTCGGCGCTTATCCAGAGGATATGGATGGGGAATCACTTCAGCAACTTGCGCGGAAGAAGAATGCCGAGAAGATGCCTGCCAGGCGGAGGGCCGAGGCCGTTTGATCAGAAACTCCAACCGCCGCGATCGTTGAGTCTAAACCGTCCATGGCCGCTGAGTCTACTCCTTCAGTTACTGCTAAAGAGACAGCTTAACCTGAAACGGCCAAGATGGAGCAGGTAAGGCAATCCAACGAGGGTGAACAAAGGGGCGAAAAGCGCCCCACCGATCGAGAGGCCGAGCAAGAAAAAGACCAAAGCAATAAACGACCCCCAGTTGAGGAGTCAGATTTGGTCCTTCCATTCACGATTCAACCAAGGGTCAGAAATATGCCGATTTCCTCAGACTCTTCGGCTTTGAGGGACCCGACAGTGGCCTTGAGCATGGCCTCCTCGATATCCCCGCTGGTCGACGAAGCTGTGTTTCGAGCGGAGCCAGATCTGATGCTAATTGCTTTGGCCGCTCAGTTGACCCTATCGGTACGTTACTTGTTTTATCTGCAATCTTTCGTCTTTACGCATCCACGTTTGTAAATATTTTTCTAATTATTTATTTGCTGTTTCTTTGTTTTTTAGGCGGTGGACAAGATAGCCGAGATGGGCCGCCATCACCACGACGCCATAGAACAGATCGGCCTATTGAAAGCCAAAATTGACAATGAACAGAACAAGGTTGTGGTGATCTCTTAAAGGGCCGATCATGAGGCAACCCAAGCAGTGGTAGAATGCGCCAAAGCCAACTCCGAGGCCGAGCGAGCTAGAAATTTTGATCAGTTAAGCCTTGCCGTCGAGGAAAAGGCAACGCCCAGCGAGGAGGCACTTAAGTTAGCCCAGGAGGCAATCACCAAGCTGGAAGCCGATTTGGAGGAATTGAAGAATGCAAGGGAAAAGGCTGACTCCGAGATTTCCAAAGCGTTCCAAGCTGGATAAGAGGCCGCCTTGGAGAGCTACGCAGAAGAAGCGCCGAAGTTTGAGAATTAGGGCTTCAAACACAGCTGGGTCAAAGCCCTCGCTGCTGCGGATGTGACATTGGCATAGCCGGTTCCATCTGACGGTGGGACGTTGACTAAGGCGTCTGACCTTGAGGAATGATCAAGGCATATTTTGGTTTTTGGTAGGCATCTTAGATGCATAGTTTTTTGTTAGTAGATTTTCATCTTTTTTGGATGTCAACCGATTTTCATGTGTAAAAAGTCCGCTGTTAGCGCCCAATTTATAAATGAAAATTTTCTATGCTTTCAAGTTATTGCTTATACTGTTTTCTATATGAGTACATAATTAAAAGAATCAGCAGTTAAAACAAAATGTGAAGACTATGTAAGACGGCGACTTATTAGTCGATTATATTAATGAATTTGATTGATGAATCTGAATAACATGAGTTCATGAGATACTGATAGATCAGTTCATGGGGCGGCTGGGGTACATAAGCAGATTAGATTGATGAATCTGCCCTTGCCCCAGCTGGTTCACGAACTGGAAAGCCGAATAAAATGAACTCATGAATATTGTATTGATAAATCGATTCATGGAGCGGCTGAGGCATTTAAGCTGATTTGATTGATGAATCTGCCCTTGCCCCAACTGGTTCATGAATTAGAACGTCGAATAACAGAGGTTCATGGGGCGGCTGGGGAAAATACGCCGATTAGATTCACGAATCCGCCGTTGCCCAGTTGGTTCATGAATTAGAACGTCGAATAATGGAGGTTCATGGGGCAGCTGGGGCAAATATGCCGATTAGATTCATGAATCTGCCCTTGCCCAGCTGGTTAAAAAGCCGAATAAAATGAACTCATGAATATTGTACTGATAGATCAATTCATGGAGCGGCTGGGGCACTTAAGCCGACTAGATTGATGAATCTGCCCATGCCCTAGCTGGTTCATGAATTAGAACGCCGAATAACGGAGGTTCATTGGGTGGCTGGAGAAAATAAGCTGATTAGATGGACGAATCTACCCTTGCCCTAGCTGTTTCATGAACTAGAACACCGAATAACAGAGGTTCGTGGGGCGGTTGGGGCACATGACTCAATTGGCGCCGGGCTGTTGAGGTTTTAATATTAATGAGATCAGCTCAAAGGTGCTGCCCCCGTAAGGAATAAATGGGCGTGTACTTCGTGCATGAAGGTCCTATTTATATGCTCAGAGTCAGTAACTCAGTCCAGTTCTTGAGGAAGGTTAAACAAGTGCGAATGTCAAGTAGGCTTTTCTTCGACAGTAGAGGAGAAGCGAGGACATTAGCTGAGCTGGGAGGAGATATGAGTCAAAGTGGCGAACCTTCGCGCACGGGAAGTAGGCCTTCGAGGGATCGGAAGAGACACTAATCTCCTCGTCGTCAAAGTAGGCCGTCTAGGAGGGACAAGTAGCCACAGGGCAGATCTCCTCAACCCCGTTCTGGAAGGGAATCTGATGCGACACCACGCCCATTGAGTTTTGCGGTCTTCGTGGGGGATAGACCAATGACAGAGGTGGACTTAATCGTTCGTGATCCAAATATGGCAGTCGAGTTTGCTTGACATATTTTTCCACCCGAAGTCCAGCAGTCGATGGTAGGTCGGGAGGATTTCGAAGTGTTTCGTGAAGGTGTTCATGGGGCGGTGAAGGGGTTGTACACCGCTTATGAAATCGGTATGAGTCTTCGCCCCGCTCGGCAGGATATAGTACAGAGAGATGAACGCATTCAGAACTTAGAAGCTCGCGTAGAAAACGCCAAGCGTGAACTAAGGAAAATCAAGTCCGCCGAGTCCCAATCGGCCAGCCATCCCAACCTGGTTGTAGAAGAAAGGGTGACCCAGAGGCTGATAAGTGGTGCCATTGCCGATCAGAACACGGCTAGCATGTTTGCGATTGAGACTACGAGGTCCACGACCTATGAAAAAGGCTTCCATGACGGCCAAAAGATCGGAATACAGAAGACCGTGGAGAAACTCGCCGAGAAAGTTTGCCGATGTGAAAATTGTGGATTTAAGCATGGTTGGATCAAGGCACTTCAGCAAGCTGAGGATCTCCAGGTAGCAGGTGTGAATTCGGTGTCGGCGTTGTACCAGTGAGATGATTTCCCCTTTTCCGCTTTCGAAGTTGAGAAGAGTGATGATGAGGGAGCTGCTGAATAAAAGCAGACTTTGTAATGATCAAACGCAGATTGCGTGCAAAATTATGTAATTATTGGCTAATTTAATAAAACTCTTCGTTTTCAAGTGTTACCGTACTTTCTGCTTATATTAGTACACTCCATGCCAATTGATTAATCTAAGGACATATTTTATTTTGAATGTTCGCATGTTTCAGCCTACATTCATATGGCTTGCCCGAATTTCATTTTGAATGTTTGCTTGTTTCAGACTTCATTTATACAGCTTGCCCCATTTCATTTTGAATGTTTGCATGTTTCAACCTTCGTTTATACGGCTTGTCCCACTTCATGACTGCTTGCCTGTTTCAGCCTACGTTTATTTGGTATGTTCCACCATACGTTTATATGGCTTGTCTCATTTCATTTTGAAAGTTTGCCAATGCACTAAGGGCGCTTCGAATCTGGAGGCATAATCGGCCAAAAAGTGTTGTGCACTAATGTGTCTCCGAACTCAGAGACTTATCTCGGGTAATCGTGATGCACGAAAGGCGCTCCAAATCCGGAGGCTTAATCGGCCCAAACGTGACCTGCACAGATGGGACTCCAAATTTGGAGGCTTTTTGTCTTGGCCAATCATGATTTATATGAAGGGCGCTCCGAATCCGGAGGCTTAATCAGCCCAAAAGTGTTGTGCAATAATGGGGCTCCAATTCCGGAGAATTATCTTGACCAATCGTGATATCCATGAAAGGCGCTCCGAATCCGGAGGCTTAATCGGCCAAAACGTGACCTGCACGGATGGCGCTCCGAATCTGGAGACTTATCTTGGCCAATCATGATATCCACGAAGGACGTTCCAAATCCGGAGGCTTAATCGGCCCAAAAGTGTCGTGCACTAATGGGGCTCCGAATCCGGAGACTTATCTTGGCCAATCGTGATATCCACGAAGGGCGCTCCGAATTCGGAGGATTGATCAGCCCAAACGTGTCCTGCACGGATGGGGCTCCGAATCCGGAGACTTATCTTGGCTAATCGTTATATCCACGAAGGGCGCTCCGAATCCGAAGGCTTAATCGGCCCAAAAGTGTCATGCACTAATGGGGTTCCGAATCCGGAGACTTATCTTGGCCAATCGTGATATCCAAGAAGGGCGCTCCGAATCCGGAGGCTTGATCGGCCCAAACGTGACCTGCATAGATGGGGCTCCGAATCCGAAGACTTATCTTGGCCAATCATGATATCCACGAAGGGCGCTCTGAATCCGGAGGCTTAATCAGCCCAAAAGTGTCGTGCACTAATGGGGCTCCGAATCCGGAGACTTATCTTGGCCAATCGTTTTATCCACGAAGGGCGCTCCGAATCTGGAGGGTTAATCGGCCCAAAAGTGTCGTGCACTAATGGGGCTCCGAATCCGGAGACTTATCTTGGCCAATCGTGATATCCACGAAGGCCGCTCCGAATCCAAAGGCTTAATCGGCCGAAACGTGAAATCCACGAAGGGCGCTCCAAATTCGGAGGTGTTTTGTCTTGGCCCATCGTGATTTCCAGGAAGGGCGCTCCGAATCTGGAGGCTTTTATCGGGACGCTTTTGAACTGGATTTCGCAGTGAGTAAACAGGAATCGTTGCATTACAAGAGTGGAATGTGTACATGGTGAACCATTCAAAACTAGTACCATGTCCCATAGGTCGGGTTTAATGATAGAATTTATGAAAGTGCGTTGAATTCCTAGGCTATGGCAAACTCCTTCCAGACATGTCTTTGAGCCAATATGCCCCCACTCCTGCGATCGAATTGACCTAATAGGGGCCGTCACAGTTAGGACCCAATTTTCCATCTGCCAGTTTCCTGCCAGCTGGAAGGACTTTCTTCAGAACCAACTCTCCTGGTGTGTAGCGGTGCAGCTGAACACGTTGATTGTACGACTTAGAAAACTGTTGCTAGTACCGTGCCATGGATGCAAGGGCACGGTCTCTTCGTTCTTTGATCAGAATCAAATCCAAGGCCAGCATCATGTCGTTTCGGCCCATATCAAAAACTTTCGATTTCAAGGTTGGGAGGCTGATTTCCAGGGGTATGATTGCTTGGGTTCCAAAGCATAAAGCAAATGGCGTTTCCCCAGTGGATCGTCTCGGCGTTGTTCAATGAGACCACAATGCACTTGGCAATTCTTCGACCGATTTGCCTTTAGCTTTCTCCAGCCTCTTCTTGATGCCGTCCAAGATGGATTTGTTAGAGGCTTTGGCTTGACCATTGCTTTGTGGGTAAGTCGGAGTGGAAAAGTAAGGCCGAATACCATACTTGCTGAACAGCTCTCGGTAGACGCCCCAATCAAACTAGGTGCTGTTGTCTGAGATAAGTACTCTTGGAATGTCGAATCGTGTTATGATTTTTCTCCATACAAAGCGCTTCACATCAGCATCTCGAATGTACGTTAGTGCCTACGCTTCGACCTATTTTGTGAAGTAATCTGTCGTGACGATTAAGTATCGCTTGTTCCCAGGGGCCCTCGGCAATGGTCCGACGATATCAAGTCCCCACTGGGCGAACGACCAGGGACTGGTGATAAAGCTTAACTTTTCAGCAGGCAGATGGGTTAACGGGGAGAACTTCTGGCACTGTTCACATTTTTTCACATAATATTCGACATCAGCTCTCATTGTCGGCCAATAATACCCCTGTGTTATAGCTCGATGAGCCAAAGAGCGCCCGCCAGAATGTGCATCACAGCTACCTTCATGTATTTTAGTTAGGAGTTCCTTGACTTTATCCAGATGAACGCATTCCAAGTATGGACCAGAAAGGGATTTTTTATAAAGCTTTCCTTGCGAATCCAAGTAGTATCGCAAGGCTTTGTTTCGCAGCTTGTGCGCTTCTTTCTTGTCCGTTGGGAGTTGTTCAGAAGATAGGAATGCAGGAATGGAGTCCATCCAACTCGGTCCTGACTCTATGACATTGACTTGGACTTCCTCAAAAGTGCCAATGCTCGGCTCTGGGATGAAACCAACTTCAATGGTTTGTTTAATCTCTGAGTTAATGGTAGAGTCTAGGCAAGCTAGGGCATCTGCATGTGTATTCTAGTCACTGGTTATTAGGTTCAATTCATGATGGTCAAATTTTGCCAGCAAGGAATTGGTCGTTTTCATGTAAGCGGCCATACGGTCGTTTCTTGCTGCGTACTCCCCCTTTAGCTGATTGATCACCAATTTTGAATAGCAAAAAATAAGTAGACACCGAGCACCTAGGAGATGTGCATTCCGCAAGTCCGTTAGCAGGGCCTCGTATTCGGCCTCGTTGTTTGATGCTTCGAAGCCGAGTTTGATAGCCTGCTCAATTATTGCCCCGTCAGGAGCCATTATCACTATTCCGGCCCCACTGCCGCATTGATTGGACGATCCATGACAGTACAACTGCCAAATGTCCCCAACATAAATTCTCCAGTTCGGCTTAGGTTGAATTCCATTAGACTTGAAGTCAATAAGACCCCCAGTGAATTCGGCCACAAAGTCGGCAAGCACCTGTCCCTTGATTGATGTTATAGGCAGAAACTGGATATCGTACTGGCCGAGTTCAAGAGCCCACTTTGAAATGCGCCCTGATACTTCTACACTACGGAGTACCGACCAGAGGGGGTGGTCCGTTAGTACCCCGATGGTATGCCCCTGAAAGTAATGCATCAGCTTTCTTGCTGCCATGATGAGGGCCAAAATGAGTTTTCCTAATAGAAGGTAGCGTGTTTCGGCGTTAACCATTGCCTTGCTCACATAATACACTGGCCGCTGCTCCCCCAGCTCTTCATTTATCAGTATGGCGCTGACGGCCCGATCGGAAATCGCCAAATACAAAATGAGCGGGTCGCCTGTAAAAGGTGTTGTTGAGAGTGGAACTGATCGGAGGTAGGTCTTAAGGCCGTTGAAAGCGGCTTCTCACTCGGAGGTCCATTCAAAAGCCTTGCCCTGCCGTAGAGAGTGAAAGAATTGTCAGCAGCGATCTGTGGACCGACTAATGAACCTGTTGAGTGCGGCAGCCATCCCCATCAACTTTTGAACCTCTTTCACTGAACGAGGGGAGCCGAGCTACAAGATTGCTGTGATTTGCTTCGGGTTGGCTTCGATTCCTCGGTGGTTGACAATATAACCCAAGAATTTGCCAGAGCCGATCCCAAATGCACATTTGGAAGCGTTCAGCATCATTTTGTATTTGCGTAAAATGCTGAATGTTTCTTCTAGATTGGCTAGATGAGTTTGCTCTTCTTTGGATTTGACCACCACATCATCAATGTACACTTCCATAGTGCGACCGAGCTGCTCTTTGAACATGGCAGTGACTAGTCATTGGTAAGTTGCCCCTGCATTCTTCAGCTCGAAAGGCATAACCTTAGAGCAATAGGTTCCTCTTGGGGTGAGGAATGCAGTTTTGTCGTGGTCCTCAGGATGCATGGCAATTCAATGGTAGCCTCTGTAAGCATCGAGGAAGCTCATACGCTGATGGCGTGCCGTCGTATCTACAAGCTGGTCTATTCGGGGGAGGGGAAAACAATCCTTGGGGCAGGCTTTGTTTAGGTCTGTGAAATCAACGCACACTCGCCAAGTCCCATTTTTCTTCTTCACAACCACAGTATTAGAGAGCCATGTAGGGTAGGTGTCACGACCCCAAACCGCCCCTAGTAGAATGGTGCCGTGATGGCCAGTAATCCGAGATTACCGAAGGCCAACTTTCAAAGTTCACACACAATCAGAGTATAATATATGGGGCTTACATGTGCGGAAGCAATATATGTAAATCTAACTAGTCCATAAGAGCTGTGCATATGTCAAATGAAATGGCATACATCTTAATTAAAGTCTTACAACTTGAATACAAATAAAATAAAGTACATATTACATCTTAACAAAAGGGCTTCTCGAGCCGACATGTTCAAAATACATAAAATACAAGAAGTTCAAGGTCAAAAGCATAATCTTCATGGCTGCCGACATCCTTGATGCCGACCTAACATGCATACAAAACATCGGGCACAAAACACACATCTCGGCGTAGCCGACTTCTTGCTTGAAACCTACATATACATAGGGAGGGTGAGCTTGGATACTCAGTGAATGGTACAAATAATAAAGGGTTTAATGAATGATTCCCGAAGTCTTGTCAAAACAATACATATAACATAACTTGCATCAAAACATATACTTGGGGTGATGACATTCTGGGCAAAACAAAAGCATGACCTCGGCATCAAGCACACCCGTTCATAGTCCGTCGGTGGCCGATATCTTAACAAGGGTGCTACTTGGGATTAATGTCCCCTAGCACGAAAGGACGGTACTACCTGGGCTTAACGTCCCCTAGCACGAAAGGACGGAGTCATCCGTTCATAGACCATCGATGACTTGTGCTACAAAAGCTTATAGTCCCTCAGCACGTACGGACTATGTTACCTGGGCTTAACGTCCCCTAACACGAAAGGACGGCACTACATGGGCTTAACGTCCCCTAGTACGAAAGGACGGTGTTACTTGGGCTTAACGTCCCCTAACACGAAAGGACGGTTCCAAGAATGTCATCCAAAACAAAGCTTATACTTGATACATAAAATAAGGGTAATCATTCATGCTTAACAAATACTTTCAAAACAAAGCAAAGCAAAGCCTTTATCGAAACGTATAACATAGCTTTATTAAAAATACCACTCACATAGTTTTCTTGGGACGTCGAGATCAGGGCAGAGGTCCAAGTCCTACAAACACATGGCAAAGTCTACTGAATGCACTTCTCAAAACAAGTCTTACATGCATGCAAATGGTCTCAGGAAAACATGCTGGAAGTCAAAACACTACTTTACATGTCAGGAAGACATGCTGGGTACCAACCAGGTCTTTGCCGAGGTCCCACACCTCCTGGCCGAGGTGTGGTCCCGATGGCCACATACAGGGAAATGAAGTCGGGAAAAATCTGGATTTCCCCCTTAATGAATATGAAGAACATGAAGAACATGGATGCTAAAATCATAACTTGTTTATGCAAAATTCTGGGATTTCATGCTATGAGTTCGAAAACATGGACCTGGGTACCCATACTTGAAGATTATATAGAAACAAACACAAAAACGTGCATCTTGGCACGAGCTTTCGGATCAAAACATGACTTTTCTTGAAGAACACATGAATACCATTTTCTCTTCTAAAAACAAACGTCAAAACGATGCATGGCTTACAAATCATATCCAATCGTGCAATGCAATAACGTGAACATGAAGAACATCATGAGCAGATCAAGAATCTAACCTTAGAACACGGATCTAACGGTTCGATCTCTAGGGATCAAGCTTGGAAATCTATTCTCCTCCAAGAACTCCTCCTTCTCTCTTCTAGAGGTTCTCTCTCCTCTTCCAAAAATCAAAGATATACAAAATGATGGTTTTCTCACTCTACCGGCTGACTTAACACTCAGCCCGGACACGTGGCATTACCGGATTGGTTCTCTCCAAAAAGGTGACTGATTGATTAGACAAGTCTATGACAAAGCGTATCTAACAAGCTACCCGGCAAGGCACTCCGGCAAGTGATGACATCGGCTTAGGACAAAGCTTCGGCAACTAGGGTGACAATGACCTCGGCTAGGAAGGACAACTCTTGACTAAGTGTGCCACACCTTGGCCTAGTTGTGCCACACCTCGGTCTAGGTCATACCACTTCCAGGACAAGATCACTTAGGTACAAAGATAACATCTCGGCCTTGGTGATGAACACTGTAGACACCCCATTTTTGACCGTCCTCAAGACTTGGACGTCACCGCTTGAACACCCGGTGATTATCCATGTTTGTGTTCGTTTTGAGTTCCCGGAGGTCCCGACTGCGCGCCGTGCCTCAGGATCTCTTAACCGGTTTGCCCTGTGCTTGGTTTTCCACCAAGACTTGTGTGTGTTTGCATTTGAGGATTGGGGAAGGCTTGTTAGCCACCCCTAGAACCCACCGGCTGCCCCACACCTCCACCGGCTATCCATAGTGGCCATCGGCACTTTTTTCTCCTGATCCTTAGCCGATCGGCACTGTATGATGCCGGCCGGCACATTTTTGTGCCGGTGATTGTTTTTGCCAGCCGGTGACCCTCCTGAACCCCTATGAGGATGGTGCATGCCAGCTGTGCCAGCTGGATTACACCATCACTCCTCCCCGTGCGTAACATTGCACCCTTTGCCCTTTGAACCCTTTTAAACTTCTAGAAGGGTGACCCCTTTTGGCCAAGCTTCTTGGAGAAGCTTGGCCAGCTGTCTTGGCTTCCCTTAGAAGCTAGGAACCCTTTGCACCCCTTGACCCCTTTGCTCTTACTTAGCCATTAAGTTTAGAGCCTTATATTGCCTATATAAGGACCATTCATCTCCATTGCTCAAGGGTTAGAGATTTTAGGTCAAGAACCAGAGAATATACATACATTCTCTGATACATATCCATATATATCTATATCTCCCCTCCTCTCCTCTTGTGTGTGTGTTTTAGGCCCTAAATAGTGTGTTTTACCTCACTTTTGCACCATTACACACACTATTACACCTAGCTCCGAGATTGGAAGACTTGGAGGTTTGTTTTGAGTGATTTTGGACTGGTTTTGATCACTTGGAGAGGGCTGGACCACCTGTTCTTCATTGGTTCTTCAAGGGTGAGCTCTTTGCTTTAGATTCCCCATTCTTGCAACTCATTTCTACCCTCTTTACTTTGTGTTTTTGGATTTGTGTTTGACATAAAAAAGTCTTATTTTTACTTGTTCTTGAACTTTCGTTAAGGTCATTTTGTGGTTTGAGTTAAGACTCATCACTTTAAGCCTTGTTTGGCCCTCTTTGGTGCCTTTTTCTTAGGCCTTTTTGTTTTGGTGTTCTTGGATCTTCTCACCACTGAAAACCAGTGAGTTTTCAGTGGTGAGGATGATATTTTCGAGCCTCATCTAAGGGAGAGACACCCCTCTCCCTTTGGTCCTTTGGTTGGCCTTTGTTTTGGCTCATAGCATAGCATGTGTGCATGTTTGCATTTTGCTTCATTTCAAGGCTTTTGGGGCTGTTTTAGGTCATGTTTGATCTCTGTTTTTGGTTGGAATTGTAGCCTCTAATATGCTTCTCATACCTCCTTTGAAATGCTCTCTTGTATGCCATGTTTTGAGGTTATGACTCTTGCATGTTTTGGCTTAGTTTCATGAAAATATTAGCATTGTTTTGCCATGTTAGAGGGCCGTGAGTCACTGATTTTGTCATGTTTGGCGTGCTTGAAGTGGTTGTCTTGCATTTTAGGCTTGTAAGCCTTGCTTGTATGGAGCTCTAGCATGTGTAGTATGTTTTGATCTAATGATTTGGCATCATTATAGGTGGTATTTCAGTCCCTATTTCATGTTCAAATACCTCCATTTATCATCTCCTTCATGCTTTAGAATGTTGGTCTTTTACGCCTTAAAAAGAGCATTGTGCATGCTACCATGATTAGTGTATTTTTGGGGGTGCCATGAGGGGATTTGGGTGTCATTCCACATGCTTAAAATCTGTTTTTGTTTGTTGAATGCATGCCATGAGTGGTTGTATGAATGATGTCAAGTTACTCTCTTTGGTGTCCTAGACTTGGGCCCATTGAATAAGCATGCTTGTGTGGCATTTTGATCATGTTGAAAAGCTTGTTTTGCCACTGTTTTTGTGGGTTTGAGGGCTGCCCTCTATGGCTTAAGTCCATTGTTGCATGCTTATGTCATGATTGTTGCTTACTTGGTCAATGTAGCCTTAAATGCATGCTTGTTAGTCCCATGTTTAATTGGCTCATCTTGCATACCATTTGTATCCTACATACTTTAGTTCTTTGCATGCTTAATATGATAGGTTGCATAGCATTTGAGCCTTGCTTGCATACTTGCATCTCATAGCTTGGTTTGGGGTTGTCAAGCCAAGCCTAAGGTTGAGGGGAGTTCACATTTCAAGTGGTGTAACTCATCTCAATCCTTGGTCATTAAGGCCCTTGATTTCCACATGATAGGGACTTAATATTCATTTGTTGTGTTGCATGCATATTTACATTAAAATGAGCAATCTTGGTTCCTTAGGTTATCATGCATCAAATGCACAATTGATAGCCCTAGAACCAAGAGCCACACCCCCTTGAGTCCCTTAACATGATAGGAGGTGTTGGACATGCTCACATTTGCCCAAAAACCATGCCTATGCATTCTTTGTCATTCTTTGTCATCATCCGTCTGGTGCAGGAACTTTCTGCCGACCGGCAGAAAATAGTGCCGACCGGCACTATTTTTGTGCCGATAATTACCAAGTGCAGCCGGTGGCCACTGTGAGAAGCCGATGACTACACTGCCTAGCCGGTGGGACATTTCAGACCACTTGGGAGGTATTCCAGAATTTTGGGAATTTTTGGAGAGGCGGGACAGTAAAAACAGAAGCTGCAATGCCATGGCATAGGTTTTTTTTGGGCGAGTCGCGACGAACATGCATCATTCGCGCATTCCGAGGCAGGGCTGAGGCTCCATTTGTTTTATTTGTTTAAATTAATTTTGGTAGTTAGAATTTGTAATAATTTATTTATTCATTTCTTTCTTCGGTCTGTATTATTTATTTATTCGGTCCCTCCGAGTGAGGGCAAAAATGTAATAAGTGTGGGTGAGTGTGATGCATGTCTTCCAACCCCCGCTTCTTTCTAACCCTTTTATTTACCCGCCAAGGGTAGATTAGGGCATTTTAAATTAGCATACCTTATGCAATGCATGCGTGCATCCATGCATTTGTTTACATGCACCGGGCTCGGTACATCATACAAACTGCATTGTATTTCAATTCCAAATTGAATACGTGTTAGTTGTAGCATTCCATATGCCATGTCTAGGATAGCCGAGCCTGTCTAGATTACATCCTTGTATGTGTTGCATTAGACATTTCAGTATGCTTAGGCCCATGCATGGATTTCTAATATGCTTCTGTTTTGGCTTGGAGTACTAGGTGAGCTTTTATGCTTTAGCATATCGCATGCGTGTGAATGTTGCCATGACAATATGCTTAACATGCGGCTAAGTGCTTATGTGAAATAACTGCATGAATGCCTGTGGGTGGAGGTTAGATTGCCTGAGTTGGGACAACTCGTTGAAATCCGAATTTTAGCCTACTTGCGAGTAGCACAAAAAAACAACACGTTTTTCGAGACAAAACGGATATGCAATGTTTGTTCCCAAATTAGGCGATCTAGTCTATACTTGTTTGCTGCGCGCATAACATAGTAATTCTAGGCTAATAACCGGAATAAGAACGCGTAAAGTTTTCAAAAGAGGATATCACGGTTAGTAGAGGCCGGTCTTCAGACCGGGCGAAAGGGGGTGCTCATAGCTGACCTTCCCCGATCGTACCCAAGCTCCCGAGCCGAGACACTTTGGTGATGACGGACATGTGGCCTTCGGCACCGAGTCAGGGTTTCCTAAATTCCCCCTTTAAAAAATATTTAGGTGGCGACTCTGTAATCTGGCAAAGCAGTCCATGTTTGGCACTACTTTTTTTTAAAATCTGTTTTTCTCAAACGATTTGCCGGATTTGGACTCTTTGGTTCAGATTAAGAACCGCGACACAAAATCGAGTCCTTTGAATCAGAGGAGGTCCCACGTCGCTGATTTACGCTTCAAGACTCATTGGGATTTTAAGAGAGCTTGACTCGAACTCGTGATATCCTGTTTTGACTACATTTATGTGTCTCTTTGCATTGCATGTGCATTGGTGCGCCTAGGACACCGTGTTGGCCATCTGCTATTCCTGAACGGTTTGCTGGAGGCTTGTCTTGTCAAGGCATGACCATAAGGTCGACGGTTATGGCTCTGCCAGTATGGGAACACAAACCCCGGTTTTACCGGGGCACCCTTTTCGACCATTCGACCTAGTGCATATTCGGATCCTTAGTGACCATTCCAAGCTAGGACAGGTTGCTTACCCGATATTAGGTTGTTTGAAACCGCTGCGTGCGTAGTGAAACCCTAGCTCCTGACAAAATAGGACAGGGAAACCCTACCCCAACATAGGGGTGTATTGGCTCTCATCTACTTGCTATGTGCTTTTAGAGTGTATCTCTACAGGAATGCATGTACCGATTTATAGTCTGGTATCCGCCTGGGCACCAAGATATTAGTATTTTGAGAATCGCTTATATCTGGGTATCGATTCAGATTTGGCGATTATTTGGGAACATGATCGATAATAGAATCTGCTCGTTATCTCTCAGATCTGTTTTGGTGAAGTTGAGCTGAGATGCTGTCTGTTTTCCCTTTTGCTAGGTAGTCTTGGAACCATAGCTTCAGAAGGCTCCAATATCCCCCGAGGTTCATCAGATTTGTGCTGATAGATTCTGTCAGGTCAGAGATTCAGTTCAAGGGTAATCAGGGCCAGAGAAGGCTAGTCAGGTACGGACCACCAGTACAACAGCTACCAGATCAGTGACCTTTGAGCAGTCGGGTTGAGATTTCCGAGCCTATTGCAGACACAGATATACCAGTAACTCAATCAGATCAGGGCAATATGGCTAGCTTAGAGGAGATGGTGCGCCACCTCCAAGAGAGTATGAAAACCATGCAGCAAGACGCTGTCCGCCAAGCGGAATTTTCCAAGCAAAGAAGCGGTAATCATGGCTCAAAGAAGTCGAAGCTCATCCAGCCGCACATAAAGCGCCAGGGCTGCTTCACAACAAGTTCCTCCTCCAAAGAAGAGCTCCAAGACTGGGAGATGCCAAATGTCCAAAATGTCCAAGAGGACACAGACCTTCCAACGGGGCAAGCTCCACCCCCGATCCTACCACAACTATCCAAGGCACCCACGCCTATCAATGTACCGGACTCTCCCTTCGAGTTCGAAGCGGACCCCACAGCGCTGAAGCTGAGTAAGCTGGAAAAGATGTTTAAGAAATCCCAAGGAGTCAAGTCCATTCCCGACATCGAGGATGGGTATACAGACGCAGCTGTGACGTTGCCGGATCGGTTCAAGATGCCACATATTGACCGATTTGATGGGTCCGGGGACCCCATGGTGCACCTGAGATTGTTTTCAGATATCTTAAGGCCGATGGGCCTCACCAGATCAGAACCGCCTCTTTGTTCGGCAGACTTCGCGGGTATTGCGGTCATCTGGTATGCCAAATTGGAGAATTCAGTGAAACGAAGCTGGGAGGAGATGGCCGAGGCCTTCGTCACACAATATTCATACAATACACAGATTGAGATTACGACTCGTGATCTCGAGATGACTAGGCAAGAGCCTAAGGAAAGTTTCTCAGAGTTTGTAACCAGATGGAGGGCCAAGGCTTCGATGATGACCTTGAGGCCTACGGACAAGGACCAAATTCGGATGATTGTGCGCAATCTTCAGCCGAAGTTGATGCAAAAGATGATAGTAGTCCCCTTCCCTACCTTTTCAGACTTACATGAAATGGGGGTTCAAATCGAGGATGCCATCAAACAAGGGATCTTTGTAGAAGATAATGAGCCTTTGAAGAGAAATGTTGCTCGCAGTCCCAATGCTACTACTGATGGTAGCACAGCTGCAAAATGCTCAGAAGTAGGCACTATCACCACCTCCCTCAATGGCCAAAAGCCAACCACTTCAACTCGGCCCCAAGCCCGAAAATTCCATCCTCTTTACATGAGTCTCTCTCAGGCTTTGAAAAAGCTGCGAGAAGAAGGGCACCTAGAACTCCTAGAACCCCAACCCCTTCCAAACCCTCTTCCACTAAGATACGACCCATTAAATCAGGTTTATCATCGCCAAAGACGGTCATGATATTTAACTGCAGATTCCGCCTCCGGCATAAGATTCAAGATCTTTTTCACATGAAAACGCTAGCTCCACTAAAAGGACCTCAGGTTAGTTCCGACTCACACCTCTATATCTCAACCTCATCCATATATCGCCGTCCACCCACGACCCCAAAGATATACATCGCTTCCCATCTACCCAAGCCTGAGGTGTTTATCCCGGAAAGCATGGACTTATGCATGATGGGTGCATCTGAACCCCAATCATCCCAAACCCATGAACCCACTACTTCTGAGCTGATGAGAATGATCGAAGATCTTCAGAGAACTGTGGCAGATCTAGCCTTTGGAGTTCTGGCTCCGTCATCAACCGCATCACATACCAGGGAGTTCATGTCTAAAGGCTCCCTAATCTTGGGACGGGTTGCATTGGAAGAAGGCCAATCCCTTGACAAAGTGGAAGCAAGTGATAAGAGCAAGGCAGGGGCAAGCATTAGTCCCCATGAACATCTTCAGTTGGCTGTTGAGGCTTTGAAAGCCGAGGGACTGAACGAAGAGCAAGTCCTCGCAGTTATGGCAAAAACTGTGGGTGACACTTTCGCCACTCAAGTCGAGGGCAGTTTGAATCAAGAGGCAAGCCGGGGGAAGGGCAGTTGTACCAGGAATATTCCTTTCAACTCTAATCCCGTGCTCGGAAGAGATCAGCAAACCCAGTCAACGCCTGCAAATCCCTTTGTTGGTGCATCCAGCAAAGCTCCACAAACCTCAAAATACCCACCTCGAGGCCAGAGGATGTTCGCACCACTGTACATGTCTCTATCAGCGGCCTTGAGGGTCCTGATTAAAAAGGGGTACCTGAAACCCCTGGAGCCGAGGCCCCTACCAGAAAAACTTCCTCCTAACCATAACCCGGCCAAGTACTGTGCCTTTCATCAGCAATTCGGCCATGTCACCGATAAATGTTTCCGTCTTCGCCACGAAATACAAGATCTGATTGACAATAAAGTCATCGTCGCACCAACTCAGCAAAGTCTATCGGCACTTGATCAGTGAACCTGTAGGGGGATAATGTGATGTGATCAGGGGATGGACCACCTGCGAGCGGCGCTCAGTTTACTCCAGATGTGGCGTATGGCACGTACTGTTTTGAGCATTTGTGAATGCTGGTTTTTGCTTTCTGACTTGGGTATTGGGTCAGTCTTGTCTTTTTGTATTGAGTCAGTCCTTTCATAACTGAGTCAGTCGGGTCTGTCTTGTTGTATCGAGTCAGTCCTGTTTTGTTAGAGTCGGGTGATTTTGGGGGTGTTACCTCGGACATCACTCACTTGTTTTGTGTTTGTCTTTTTTGTTTCCTTTTGAGTCTGTTTCTGCTAGGGAGCCAGTAACGCCAACAGATTTGAATGAAACAGCAGTGATTTTCACGCTTTTGTGTTTGCTTCTGCCGTGTGCCAGTTGTGCCAGAAATTCTAAATGAGATGGAAGTATTTGACTAAGAACTCTGTCTTTTCTGTGCCTTGAAGTCATTGTAATGACCTAAGTTTTTTAAAACTTTTTGGACACTGCGGCGAAAACGAAGAGGAAGGAATTCCTTGGGATTTGCAAAAATTTGATCAATTGAGAGAAAGAGAGGCGTGCTAAGCCCTTAATGAATGAAATCATGCTTGTTAGTGTGAGTACTGAGAAGGACCCTAGCTTTGATCCAGATTGGTCCTACACTGTCTTCGTATGACGATTCGTTGCTTTCTTAAAAACTTTCAAAAATTGTTTTGCGCGGTCCTGCGAAGACATGTGTGGAATCGCTCTTGAGATTGTGCAGCTTAGGATCGCTCTCGGCCTCGAGACTCAACCCCTTTGCTTTCAAACCTTGAACTTGGATTCAGAACGTTCAACGGTCAACTATGATATGAGGCCTGTGTGGCCAGGTTCAAAGCAGCCCACGAATTAGAGGCAAGAAAGTTGCATCAAGAAGATAAGAAGATCAGAAGAAGCTTGCAAAACTAGAACAGAAGTACCCTTTGAACTAGGGGCAAAAAATATCCGATGTGCTCGAAGAGCCAAAGGTGGATCCTTCTGCAAATCGATACAACAGCCACTCTCTTGGATACAGAGGGCTTCAATCTTAAAACCATTTGGCATGGACTTGTTACACTTTTACCCTTTGAGAGGCTCGCTGGGCCGAAAACCCAAAAAGGCGACCCAGGCAAAAGTTAGAGCAAGCAAAAAAATACATACAAAAGAAAAAAAAAGAAAAGAAAAAAAAATACAGAAAAAGAAGCAAAAGGAAAAGAAAAAAAAGAAAAAAAGCTCGCAAGGTCGAAAACCCGCATCGGGCGCCTTGGCAAAAGTTAGAGCCTAAAAGAAAAAGAAAAAAATGAAAAAATGAAAAAAGAATTGAAAAGAAGGGAGAACAAAGCTCGCAAGGTTGAAAACCTGCAACAGGCGCCTTGGCAAAAGTTAGAGCATAAAAAGGAGAGGTTAAATACCCGAGTGTACCTTAACCCCGAACTACGTAAGGCTTGATTCCCATGTTTGGGATACGTAGGCAACTTCATTCTGAAGTCCAGCCACAAACACTTCAAATCGACAGGTCCATGCAATGGTTACGCCATCTTTATCTTCTCTCAGATCCGAGAGTCCGGTTGTGTTCATCGCTCGAGGATCGACTACAATCTTGCGCAGCATCATCATCAAACAAGGGCAACTTTCCGTTGCCATTCAAAACGCCGCGATGTCATTTTCAAACAAGGGGCAACTTTCCGCCATGCAAGGTGTCCTTCGACAAGGGCAATTTTCCATTGCTATGGGTCCGAGGTTGTGCATCTCAAAGAGTTGGTTCCCTGCTTGTTGAGCGGTGGCCGTTTGCAAAAACAGTTTTTGAGAATTTTTACTGAGGTTGACTATTCTCTCAAAAATCATTCCATTTTTCCAAAACTGGACCATTTTCTTGGACCCAAAAAAAGGAAAATTTTCAGTGCTTACAACCTAACTTGCATGATTTCAAATCAAAAATCGAATAAGCATGTTAATCTAACTTTCATGTTGGTCAAAATTGTTTTAAAACAAAAAAATGGTCGGAATAATGAACTAGGGGCACAGTTGAGTCAGGCTTCCTGTCTTTCCCCCATTTTCAACATACTTTTCAAGAAGGGCACTCATACCTGCCAAGAATAGGGCACCACTGAAGTTAACAACAAAGGGCTGAAAGCTCTCTAACCCTCCAAGCAGCGAGGTATCAAGCCATGTGCGAAGCACGAATTAGAATGGATCAAGATGTTCCACTTCCTCGTCTGGACAGATCTAACCATGTCCAAACTCCCCAGCAGGGCATCATCAACCGATGTCAGCTGCAGGTTTGCTACACACCCAATTGTAGCGCAGCCCATCTGTGGGAGAAACTCACTGTTGTGAAGAGGAATCTAGCGGAATGCTAGGGGCAAGAACCCGCAACTTACTATTCATCCATCAATCACCCTGGGGAGGGATGAAAAATGAGAGATTAAAAAATAGAGAGGTGTAAGTTGAGAGAAAAGTGAGCAAAAGGGTTTTGAGAGAAAAACCAAGCCTGAGGGCCGAGTGATGCGAGAATCACAAATGAGAAAGGGTGGGAAACAATACCCGGTGAAACAGGCTCCCTGTGCACGTCTGTGTGTCGTGTCTTTTGTTTTGTTTGTTTCGATTCTTGCTTTGAGTCGTTCCGAGCGTGTCTCGATGTATTTAGGTTGTTTACCTATTGTTTTCCGTTATTGAGTCTTTTTCGCTGTGTTCAGTCGTAGGCTCAATACCTGGTCGAAAACTCATCTCTTGATTTCAAAAATAAAATCATCTTGTGCTCAGAGTGCTGTGCCATTCTCCACATTTGTGCAAAAAGGAATTTGTTCTTTCAAAAAACTGTAGGGTTCAACCCAGGTCGTGTGAGAACAGTAGAACCAGGACCTACCTGAAGCTATTATGGTTCTGGGCTGCCAAGCGAAAGAAAAGAGGGAAAATTGAAGCATCTGAGTGTGTTTCACCTTCAGCAACTTCCGTGATTGTACTCCGGATGTACCCCTTCAAGCTTGTCAATGCCACCAAAGTATGAGTGCGCTTCTACCTCAAGTGTAAGCCTGTTTCAAGTCAGAATGGCAATTAAAGCAGCAGCAGATGTTATCTCTTGCCAATATGAACAGGGTGTCCCCTTTTTGAGCAGAATATGTTGCAAAGCCCTCTAAGAGGTAAATCAGAGGCACCAGAGTACATATTTGATGCTCCTCTACTGCATAGAATGTGCACCTTCACATACACTTCTACTACATGCGTGCTGCATATCATTATGATTCATGCATCGAACATGCTTGCTTTCGATTCGGCATAGAATATGCCTTGCTTGTCTCATACATAGTATATGCTTTCAATTTTGCATAGAAAATGCACTCCTCCATACTTGCATAGAAAATGCTTGTATTTTTTGCATAGAAAATGCCCCCATACTTGCATAGAAAATGCATTTTATCACACCTCTTTCGTGCACCTCATAACACTGTCTTGTGTACCTATATCGTATTGCTACGCACTTCTTATGCTTGCACTGTGATGCACACACCATAATTGCATTGTTATGCACATTATATTGGCATTGTCATACACCTTTTCACTTGCGTTGTCACGTACGTTTCCATCGCATTGTTATGCACGCCCTCTTTTCCAAACACTGGGATAGGTCCCTATGTTTCTCTCGGTTGTTTTTGGACCTCCTTTCACGATTTCAGCGTGGTTTGAGTGTCCCGTTCCTTACGCGATTTCAGCGTGTTTGGAATTTATCCCAAGTTGCGTTGTAGGCGGTACTGGCGTTGTTTTGGACCTCCTTTCACGATTTGGCGTGGTTTGAGTGTCCTGTTCCTTCTGATTTCGGCGTGTTTGGAATTTATCGAGTTGCGTTGTAGACGCCTTACTGGCGGTTTGTTTTGGACCTCCTTTCACGATTTCAGCGTGATTTGAGTGTCTCGTTCCTTACGCGATTTCAGCGTGTTTCGAATTTATCTCAGGTTGCGTTGTAGACGCGCTGGGCAGTTTGTTTTGGACCTCCTTTCACGATTTCAGCGTGGTTTGAGTGTCGTTCGCCTTACGCGATTTCAGCGTGTTTGAATTTATCCGTGTTGCGTTGTAGACGCTACTGGCGGTTGTTTTGGACCTCCTTTCACGATTTGGCGTGGTTTGAGTGTCCCGTTCCTTACGCGATTTCAGCGTGTTTGGAATTTATCCCGAGTTGCGTTGTAGACGCTACTGGCGTGTTGTTTTGGACCTCCTTTCACGATTTGGCGTGGTTTGAGTGTCCGTTCCTTCTGCGATTTCGGCGTGTTTGGAATTTATCCCAGTTGCGTTGTAGACACTGGCGGTTGTTTTGGACCTCCTTTCACGATTTGGCGTGGTTTGAGTGTCCCGTTCACGCGATTTCAGCGTGTTTGAATTTATCGTGTTGCGTTGTAGACGCTACTGTTGGCGTTGTTTTGGACCTCCTTTCACGATTTCGGCGTGGTTTGAGTGTCCCGTTCCTACGCGATTTCGGCGTGTTTGAATTTATCCCGAGTTGCGTTGTAGACGCTACTGGCGGTTGTTTTGGACCTCCTTTCACGATTTCGGCGTGGTTTGAGTGTCTGTTCCTTCTGTGATTTCAGCGTGTTTGAATTTATCGAGTTGCGTTGTAGACGCCATTGGCGGTTGTTTTTGGACCTCCTTTCACGATTTCAGCGTGGTTTGAGTGTCCTGTTCCTTACGCGATTTCAGTGTTTGGTTTGAATTTATGTTGTAGACGCTACGGCGGGTTGTTTTTGGACCTCCTTTCACGATTTCAGCGTGGTTTGAGTGTCCCGTTCCTTACGCGATTTCAGCGTGTTTGGAATTTATCCCAGGTTGCGTTGTAGACGCGCTGGGCGGGTTGTTTTTGGACCTCCTTTCACGATTTCAGCGTGGTTTGAGTGTCCTGTTCCTTACGCGATTTCAGCGTGTTTGGAATTTATCCCAGGTTGCGTTGTAGACGCGCTGGGCGGTTTGTTGTTGGACCTCCTCTCATGATTTCAGCATGGTTTGAGTGTCCCTTCCTCACACGATTTCAGCGTGTTTGGGATTTATCTTAGGTTGCGTGGAACGCGCTCCTGTTTGATTTTCGTTGTTCTTCCTCCACTCACGAGTCCAGCGTGGTTGGAGTATGTCACCCTTTGCATCTATTATGCTCCACATCACATAATTCTCTTACATCCTTTCTGCATTATAGTGTAGTCTGGTGTATGCTAGCTTAAAACTGTTGCATGTGTGCGTCGTTACAGCTTTCTTTGCATGATCATAAGTTATGCGGCTTGCATTTTCGGTTGCATTTTGCCCCCGCCTTCAAGATATCTTACTTGTTTTGCATGTTTGTCTAAGTCTTGACCTTGTCAAAAATGGGTCGTCTCGGCTTTGACATTCACTCACGTCATTGTTATGACTTTCGAGTTCTGTCAAAGAGGGGCAACTGTAGACACCCCATTTTTGACCGTCCTCAAGACTTGGACGTCACCGCTTGAACACCCGGTGATTATCCATGTTTGTGTTCGTTTTGAGTTCCCGGAGGTCCCGACTGCGCGCCGTGCCTCAGGATCTCTTAACCGGTTTGCCCTGTGCTTGGTTTTCCACCAAGACTTGTGTGTGTTTGCATTTGAGGATAGGGGAAGGCTTGTTAGCCACCCCTAGAACCCACCGGCTGCCCCACACCTCCACCGGCTATCCATAGTGGCCATCGGCACTTTTTTCTCGATCTAGCCGATCGGCCTCAGAGGATGCGGCCGGCACATTTTTGTGCCGGTGATTGTTTTTGCCAGCCGGTGACCCTCCTGAACCCCTATGAGGATGGTGCATGCCAGCTGGATTACACCATCACTCCTCCCCGTACGTAACATTGCACCCTTTGCCCTTTGAACCCTTTTAAGCTTCTAGAAGGGTGACCCCTTTTGGCCAAGCTTCTTGGAGAAGCTTGGCCAGCTGTCTTGGCTTCCCTTAGAAGCTAGGAACCCTTTGCACCCCTTGACCCCTTTTGCTCTTACTTAGCCATTAAGTTTAGAGCCTTATATTGCTTATATAAGGACCATTCATCTCCATTGCTCAAGGGTTAGAGATTTTAGGTCAAGAACCAGAGAATATACATACATTCTCTGATATATATCCATATATATCTATATCTCCCCTCCTCTTGTGTGTGTGTGTTTTAGGCCCTAAATAGTGTGTTTTACCTCACTTTTGCACCATTACACACACTATTACACCTAGCTCCGAGATTGGAAGACTTGGAGGTTTGTTTTGAGTGATTTTGGACTGGTTTTGATCACTTGGAGAGGGCTGGACCACCTGTTCTTCATTGGTTCTTCAAGGGTGAGCTCTTTGCTTTAGATTCCCCATTCTTGCAACTCATTTCTACCCTCTTTACTTTGTGTTTTTGGATTTGTGTTTGACATAAAAAAGTCTTGTTTTTACTTGTTCTTGAACTTTCGTTAAGGTCATTTTGTGGTTTGAGTTAAGACTCATCACTTTAAGCCTTGTTTGGCCCTCTTTGGTGCCTTTTTCTTAGGCCTTCTTGTTTTGGTGTTCTTGGATCTTCTCACCACTGAAAACCAGTGAGTTTTTAGTGGTGAGGATGATATTTTCGAGCCTCATCTAAGGAAGAGACACCCCTCTCCCTTTGGTCCTTTGGTTGGCCTTTGTTTTGGCTCATAGCATAGCATGTGTGCATGTTTGCATTTTGCTTCATTTCAAGGCTTTTGGGGCTGTTTTAGGTCATGTTTGATCTCTGTTTTTGGTTGGAATTGTAGCCTCTAATATGCTTCTCATACCTCCTTTGAAATGCTCTCTTGTATGCCATGTTTTGAGGTTATGACTCTTGCATGTTTCGGCTTAGTTTCATGAAAATATTAGCATTGTTTTGCCATGTTAGAGGGCCGTGAGTCACTGATTTCGTCATGTTTGGCGTGCTTGAAGTGGTTGTCTTGCATTTTAGGCTTGTAAGCCTTGCTTGTATGGAGCTCTAGCATGTGTAGTATGTTTTGATCTAATGATTTGGCATCATTATAGGTGGTATTTCAGTCCCTATTTCATGTTCAAATACTTCCATTTATCATCTCCTTCATGCTTTAGAATGTTGGTCTTTTACGCCTTAAAAAGAGCATTGTGCATGCTACCATGATTAGTGTATTTTTGGGGGTGCCATGAGGGGATTTGGGTGTCATTCCACATGCTTAAAATCTGTTTTTGTTTGTTGAATGCATGCCATGAGTGGTTGTATGAATGATGTCAAATTACTCTCTTTGGTGTCCTAGACTTGGGCCCATTAAATAAGCATGCTTGTGTGGCATTTTGATCATGTTGAAAAGCTTGTTTTGCCACTGTTTTTGTGGGTTTGAGGGCTGCCCTCTATGGCTTAAGTCCATTGTTGCATGCTTATGTCATGATTGTTGCTTACTTGGTCAATGTAGCCTTAAATGCATGCTTGTTAGTCCCATGTTTAATTGGCTCATCTTGCATACCATTTGTATCCTACATACTTTAGTTCTTTGCATGCTTAATATGATAGGTTGCATAGCATTTGAGCCTTGCTTGCATACTTGCATCTCATAGCTTGGTTTGGGGTTGTCAAGCCAAGCCTAAGGTTGAGGGGGGTTCACATTTCAAGTGGTGTAACTCATCTCAATCCTTGGTCATTAAGGCCCTTGATTTCCACATGATAGGGACTTAATATTCATTTGTTGTGTTGCATGCATATTTACATTAAAATGAGCAATCTTGGTTCCTTAGGTTATCATGCATCAAATGCACAATTGATAGCCCTAGAACCAAGAGCCACACCCCCTTGAGTCCCTTAACATGATAGGAGGTGTTGGACATGCTCACATTTGCCCAAAAACCATGCCTATGCATTGCTGTCTGTTGCTGCTGCTGTCATCTGTCTGGTGCAGGAACTTTCTGCCGACCGGCAGAAAATAGTGCCGACCGGCACTATTTTTGTGCCGATAATTACCAAGTGCAGCCGGTGGCCACTGTGAGAAGCCGATGACTACACTGCCTAGCCGGTGGGACATTTCAGACCACTTGGGAGGTATTCCAGAATTTTGGGAATTTTTGGAGAGGCGGGACAGTAAAAACAGAAGCTGCAATGCCATGGCATAGGTTTTTTTTGGGCGAGTCGCGACGAGCATGCATCATTCGCGCATTCCGAGGCAGGGCTGAGGCTCCATTTGTTTTATTTGTTTAAATTAATTTTGGTAATTAGAATTTGTAATAATTTATTTATTCATTTCTTTCTTCGGTCTGTATTATTTATTTATTCGGTCCCTCCGAGTGAGGGCAAAAATGTAATAAGTGTGGGTGAGTGTGATGCATGTCTTCCAACCCCCGCTTCTTTCTAACCCTTTTATTTACCCGCTTTCAGTGGTAGATTAGGGCATTTTAAATTAGCATACCTTATGCAATGCATGCGTGCATCCATGCATTTGTTTACATGCACCGGGCTCGGTACATCATACAAACTGCATTGTATTTCAATTCCAAATTGAATACGTGTTAGTTGTAGCATTCCATATGCCATGTCTAGGATAGCCGAGCCTGTCTAGATTACATCCTTGTATGTGTTGCATTAGACATTTCAGTATGCTTAGGCCCATGCATGGATTTCTAATATGCTTCTGTTTTGGCTTGGAGTACTAGGTGAGCTTTTATGCTTTAGCATATCGCATGCGTGTGAATGTTGCCATGACAATATGCTTAACATGCGGCTAAGTGCTTATGTGAAATAACTGCATGAATGCCTGTGGGTGGAGGTTAGATTGCCTGAGTTGGGACAACTCGTTGAAATCCGAATTTTAGCCTACTTGCGAGTAGCACAAAAAAACAACACGTTTTTCGAGACAAAACGGATATGCAATGTTTGTTCCCAAATTAGGCGATCTAGTCTATACTTGTTTGTCGCGCAAGATAACATAGTAATTCTAGGCTAATAACCGAATAAGAACGCGTAAAGTTTTCAAAAGAGGATATCACGGTTAGTAGAGGCCGGTCTTCAGACCGGGCGAAAGGGGGTGCTCATAGCTGACCTTCCCCGATCGTACCCAAGCTCCCGAGCCGAGACACTTTGGTGATGACGGACATGTGGCCTTCGGCACCGAGTCAGGGTTTCCTAAATTCCCCCTTTAAAAAATATTTAGGTGGCGACTCTGTAATCTGGCAAAGCAGTCCATGTTTGGCACTACTTTTTTTTAAAATCTGTTTTTCTCAAACGATTTGCCGGATTTGGACTCTTTGGTTCAGATTAAGAACCGCGACACAAAATCGAGTCCTTTGAACTGTAGCCGAGGTCCCCCGCGGACGTGCTACAAACACCTCGGCCCAGATAATGACATCTCGGCCAATATGCCCAGGCGAAAGGTGGAGGTCGACAAAGTGGTTTCCAAAGTAGTTCTAGGCTTAAGGTGACCTCGGCTTGGGATGATCTATGCTTGACATAACTTAAGATTGGCATAGCAAGGGAGGAACAAAGCATGCATATAATACTAAGGCAAATCACATACGTACAAAACAAGGCAAGATTCAGGAATGTTAACTTAACACAACAAAAGTGTGAATGCACATGACCATGATTATGACATGAACCGTGGGTCCTTACAGTAGGTCACTTCCCTGATTGCCCCGGCGTCAAGCAACAGGTCAGCCTCTTCAACAACGGCGACAGTGTGCTCTGCGGCTGACCGCCAGCTTTTCTGAATAATCGGCTTCAATTTAGGGTCAACATTTAAATGATGCTGTGAAACAGACGGGTCTACACCCAGCATCTCATATGGAGTCCACGCAAATACATCAAGGTTGACGAGCAGGAAGGAAATCAGCTACTGCCTGTCGGCTTGATTCAGGGAAGCGCCGACCATGAAGAACCTGTCTGGATTTCCGTCAATTTCAACTCGATCCAGGGCTTCCGTGGCCTTTTCACTTGGCAGTGGCCCAACATCGTCGAGGCTCTCTCGATCCGGCACCTCAATAGAATTCACTTGCAACTCTTTTGGCGTCTTTCTAGCAAGGAGATAACATGTCTGTGCCGATTTCTGGGAGCCACGGATTTGCTCGATGCCTCGTTCTGTCGGGAAGCGTAGCAGCTGATGATAGGTGCTTGGCACGGCCTGCATAGTATGCAACCAAGTTCGTCCCATGATGAGATTATACGACGATGGTAGCTTGACGGCCAAGAATTTCACATCCACTATTCGGGAGCCCCTTCGAACGGGTATTGTGATTTTCCCCAACAGGTATTTTGGATTGGCGTTGAAGCCGAATAATGGATAAGGAGCTGGAGAAATGTCCAATTCAAAGAAGTCGAGTTTGGTGAATGTCTTGTAATACATAACTTCCGATATGCTCCCCGGATCAATGAGTACGTGCTCAACAGTGAATCGGTTTACGCGTAACTCGATTACTAAGGGATCGATGTGGGGAAGTGTCACTCCGGCCAAATTTGAATCATCGAAAGCAATGCTCGCAGCTTCATGGGGCCGTTTAGCCGGAGTGAGTTGATTTTGAGGGTCGGGATTCGACTGAATCGTATGCACAACAGATGATATCGGCAGGCTGTATATCATATGGATCACGCCGAGTGGAGGTGAATCCTGCCGTAAGGTTATTGCTTTGGTTGAGTTTCCTTTTCGAACGTATTGTTGTAGCCGACCATCTTGTACCAATTCCTCCAGGTGATCATTTAATGCATAACAACTCTTAGTATCATGGCCGTGATCCTTGTGATATTCGCACCGCCTATCCTGTCTTCTCATGTCGGAGGGTCCCACCATTTTGGATGGCCATTTGAAGAACAGAAGGTGTTGGACTTTGGACATAATTGCGCTGATCGGCTCTGACAACTCAGTATATTTCTTGTCTACGCGCCTTCTGCACCTGCTATCGACTTGCAGTTGTTCATTGGCTCAATGGGTGCATTGGTCGCCTGATCGGCGAGAATCCCATCTCTTCTCTTATTTAGCTTGATGTCGTGGTTTGGGGCTCTGAGGTGGTATAGAATTTAACGGCTGAGCAATTTCAGAAGAGGCCGTCTTGTTGGCCATGTTTCCGGCTTTAACCTGCAAGGCATCATCTTTCACTTTGCAGTATTCCTCAACTTTCTTCATCAATGACCAGACTGTTTTGGGGGGTCTTCTAGTCAAGGAACTGCGAAGAGCACTATCAGGATGCAAACCCATTTTAAAGGCGGTAATGGCCATGGAGTCGTTGCAAGCATCATCGACAAGATTGAAGCATTCCCAATAGCGCGCCGAATACACTCGTAAGGTTTCTCCCGGCAGAATCTGCATTGCCCAGAGAGAGTCGGCTTGCTTTGGCTGGACTGCATTGGTGATGAACCTTGCCCTGAAGGATTTTTGGAGTTGGTGGAAGCTCTTGATCGAAGCCGGCTCTAGTTTATAATACCACCTGACAGCCAGTGGTCCCAAACTGCTCGGAAATATTCTACACATGAGGGCCTCATCGTCTGCATGGAGCGTCATGGCTTGCTTGTAATGGCAGATGTGATCGGTGAGGTTTGATTTACCGTCGTACAAGGTGAAGGTCAGTGCTTTGAACTTTTTGGGTAGCACGTCCCTAGCAATCCATCGTAAAAAGGGATCATGCTGGTCTTCTTCGTCTGAACTGTTTCTTCTTCGCTTATGCCTTATACGTACACTCACTTGAGAGGAACTGGTAGCTTCGAGTCGACCCTTCTTTTTGGGCTCTGGGGATAATGAGTCAGAGTCACTATCAGTGTCTTGTTGTCGAGCTCGAGGTCGTCGACCACCTGTCGTCAGAGGTCGTTTCGGATCTTGGCGTACAACTTGTTTGGACTTCGCCACTTCCAAGGACAAATCCAAAATGGAGACGTTCATTCTCAGCGATCATGTTCTCCAACCCCTGTTCGTTTTGCTTTGCTTGCTCCATAATCGCTTGCATTGCCTCGTGTGCTGACGTTGAGGGTGGATCAAAGTTCAAGGCCCTTCTTG
Organism: Camellia lanceoleosa; assembly: GCA_025200525.1. Taxonomy (NCBI): domain Eukaryota; kingdom Viridiplantae; phylum Streptophyta; class Magnoliopsida; order Ericales; family Theaceae; genus Camellia; species Camellia lanceoleosa. The sequence goes on from CM045769.1 coordinate 73,467,278, forward strand.
GGGTAATGTTCTTTGGCCCAAGCATATTGCTTGGAGTGATTTCATCTTGCGGCGCAGGGTCAATAGCAACTGCCGGAGGATCTTTTGTCACGCCCGCCATAGATGTGCTTGAGTATTCCCACAGACGACGGCAATTGTGGAGAAGTGGTTTGGAAATACTTTTATGATCTTGGGGGACGCTTGTAATCCTCAGCTAGTAGCCTGAAAAGGGAATGAACACTCCGGTCGGGGGTGTCGGAATTAGCACTCCACGGATAAGTCAGTATATACTCTCTTGATTGCTTGTATCTTAAGTTAAGCATACTAGTTCTCACGTACCTCTCTTTGGTTGTTGTTCTTCTATTTATATACGATCCATGTCTTCTAGGTAGGGCCCGCTCTTGATCTATCATGTACTTATTCACTTGGCCCTCCCATTATGCCGTTTTACAACTTTTAATCGGCCCCCTGATCGACTTATTCGGCACCTGAAACGTCAGGGGAGGGGCCGAATGCATACTATACACAGGGAGGGAAAATATACCCTGCCTATCTGCGTCTGCTATTATTCGGCTACCACAACTTGTATAACATCATGAATTAACGATCATTTTACAAAATCAAGGCCTAAAAGGAAGTCAATTAGTAAAGTAAACCTAAACTCATATATATATATAACATGCATATATGGAATTGAAATCTCTTCTTCTCAAAATATAAATTCATGAAGTGTAAAGTGTAAAAATACTGAAAAATCCTTCATGTCCTTCAATAAAAGTCTCATGCATGTGAGAATTGTTTGAAATTCAAACTCAAAATGGGATGAAAATGCATGCATGCATGATATGGTCTTCTTGCCTACTCCATTAGGTTAATTCTTGCACTGATCAACTTGATTCTCTTGAATTCATGTGTTAAGTGTCTTAATGACTCAACTAAAAGCTTGAATCCTTACCTCAACCCTTCAATTAGGCTCTAAACTACTATATCTTTGAGTTTCCAAGCCAAATTCCTCAATTTCCAAGAAATTCTTCCTCTCCAAGCTTTGATCTCAATTCTCTCTTGCTCTCTCTATCTCTTTGTCTCTCACATTTGGGAGCTCAAGAAGACAAAATGAGAGTGTTTTTGCAATGTTCTAGAGTTAAATTAAACTTATATAGGCTTGGATTAATTAAGCTTAATTAAACTTGATTATGCTTAGTTAATTCTATCTATTTCATTCTAATTATTTGATTCCGAATCGAATTTTAACTAAACCCACTATAAAATTCTAAAAATTCTAAATAACACATTAGCCTAGACAATTTCATCATCGGTTGCCGATAAGGCCTTTAATTTGCATACCGAAACATAAACACAGACATATATGCCTACCATGAATAGATATAAACACAATTAACACATAGCACGTATAATTAACTTAGAATTTCTCTTAACTACTAATTAGGCATTCTTAATTAAGGATTACAGGCTAATCACAGATCGGGGTTGTTACAGAACTAGTACCTAAAACTCAATAGATTTGCTTGAATTGAGAGGTTTGTGAAGATTTCGGTGTATTTTAGAGAGAAGAAAGACAAATGAGAGATGTAGAGAGAGAATGTGGAAGGAGATAGAAAAAGAGAGACAGATTTAGTTGCAAAGGAGAAAAGGTTCAAAAAGCGAGACAAAAATGTGTCTGGCCACACGTGTGGGATCCCTCATTGCACTTGCAGATCCTCCTAGCACTAACCTAGATTTGTACTCATGTTGCCGCATATGTAGGACTCACCACCGCACGTGCAGAGCCTCCTACCGTATGTGTGAGCCCCCTACCCAGAACACTCCAACTGGCTTGCACCAATTTGCACGTGCGGTCCTCCCTGCCACACATGCGGTCCACCTGACCTAGCTCGATCTTTCCAAGGTGATTCCACTGCTCCGTTTTTTTCCTTACACCTGAAACTCAAAAATTTTGACTCAATCTAACAGTAAGAAGATTAAACAAGTTCGAATTCCCAAACATTGACATAACATGACCTCTCAAGGTTCCAAAAAAGAAAACTGTGAGTTCAAAAAGGCATGTTCAAGTCAGGTCCGACACCTAGGACATCACAAAAAATATGTTCTAATCAAGTGACTATCGATATCCGATTAACATGATTTTATGCAGGGATGAAGTACTTGATGAGACCTACATATTTAACGGGTCGAATCATCGAAATAGGACCCGTGGTGAGCTCTATGGACCCAAACAACACCTAGATCCAAATGTATTTACTATTTTGCCCATATAAAATTTAGAATGGAGAGTACTTTTATTTTAATGTCTTTTTTTGTTATACCCATATAGAATACACTTGCATATAATCACTAAAATTTATTAATACTCAAAATTGAAAAAGATAAAAATCTAATTTTGTTGCCTTTATGATTTAGCAAAATTCAATTTATAATAAGAAAAAATATCCCCCAATCTTTTTCTTTTTCTTTTTTTGTGTAAAGGAAAAAAATTGTAATGTACTTAATAAACTATCCCATTATGTATTTTATTAAATTATTAATCTAATTATAACGTCATACTCATCAATAAACATGTAAAAGTTAAAAAAAAATAAAAATTCAACTGATTGTGAACTTGGCCAATAGCACAAGAGTTAAAAAATTTTGAAACTTCAAAATTTTGGCAAGATTTTAGGTCAAAGACTATGATTGCCTTCTTTGACTTGGACATGAACCCGCATCAATAAACGAAGGGTAAATTATAGTTAGATCTATTTTGGTAATTAGAAAAAAAGCTAACTTATTGGTTTATTTGAATCGTATTATATCTCTACTTTTTTGCATATTTGTTTTTAAAAAAGATGACTGCAAAATGCCCATACCTTTTTACTTTGGACCCCCTATTTTATATATTTAATTTTATTACAATTTTGTCCTAACATTAAATTCCAATTTTGTCCTCATCTTATCCTCCCAAGTCTAACTGTAATCCTAATCCCACCACCAACCGACCCACCTCCGTTATTTTCATCCTTCGGCGAGCCTCTTGCCACCACCTCTTGCTCAGAGAACTGTCATAGCAGCGAAGGTTATGGTTTTGGTGGTAGTTACGGAGAAGGAGCAACTGATTCAAGAACTTTCTTTTTCGATCTTCATCTTCATTCTTTGAAACATACTCTCTTTTCTCTCTTTTGTGTGCGACTCACTCTCTTCCCACCAATTTCTCTCTCTACCTCACAAGTTAGTCGATATCTCTTTGTTTGGTTACATAAAGGTGAACTTGTTGAATATGTTTGGTGCTCGACAATTGAACATATGCCTTTTGTTTGGCTACATAGTATTGAACATCAGACTTTTGTTCAAAACTGATTTTTTGAACAGCAACGAGCGAAGGCAAAAAGATAGGTTTTCCAAACTAGTTATCCATCTTTCATCTTCAGCAACATCAATTTGATTCTCTACAATGGGGGAATTACCCTTCGAGCTTGGACCCATTATATAGCGATTCCGATTTTGAATCTAAGGCAGATAAAGAGGCTTGACTGTGTATCCCGACCTGAGTGTGAGATACCGTGACTGTCTCTTCGTGCAAAAGTCTTGCTGAGAGGAAGTACTCCGAGAGTTTCACCATTCATGCCTTGCGGTCCATCCGGGAGACACAAAGATGTATCATGATCTGAGTCGCCAGTTTTGGTGGAGAGGTATAAAGAAGGATGTCGCCGTGTTTGTGTCGAAGTGCCTTACTTGTCAACAAGTGAAGGTCGAACATCAGAGGCCAGCGGGTTTGTTGCAACCTTTGCCTATAGCCGAGTGGAAGTGAGAGCATGTCACAATGGATTTTGTTATGGGCCTTCTGAGGACTCAATGAGGTAGTGATGCCATTTGGGTGGTAGTTGACTGGTTGACTAAGTTGGTGCACTTTATACCTATGCGCGTAAGTGACTCGGTAAATTATCTTGCTGACCTTTACATTAGAGACATAGTGAGGTTGCACGGGGTCCCAGCAATGATTGTTTCAGATAAAGATCCGTGTTTTATGACCCGGTTGTGGCAGAGTTTATAGACTGACTTTTAACATAGAGTATCATCCTCAGACTAACAGGTAGTCAGAGCATACCATTCAAATTTTAGAGGATATGCCTCGGGGTTGCGTCCTTGAGTTTAAGGGTTCAAGAGAGAGGCACTTGCCCTTAGTGGAGTTTGCCTATAACAATAGCTTCCAATTGAGTATTGGTATGGCACCGTTTGAGGCCTTGTATGGCAAACTGTGTAGATCTCCTGTGTATTGGGCCCAAATGGGTGATGCACCAATGTTGGGTCTAGAGTTAGTCCAAGAAACGACGAAGAAAGTTGCACTTACCCGTAAAAGGTTGGTTATGGCCAGAGTCGCCAGAAAGGTTATGCCGACCGTAGAAGGAGACCCTTGTCTCTTGAGGTAGGAGACCATGTGTTCTTAAAAATATCACCTAGGAGGGGTTTGATGAGGATTGGAAGGAGTGGGAAGTTCTCCCCTCGATTCATTGGGCCTTTTGAGATCCTTCAGCGGATTGGAAAAGTAATGTACCGTTTGGCCTTGCCGCCACAACTTTCCAGGATTCATGATGTGTTTCATATTAGCATGCTTAGGAAGTATGAGCCGGATCCATTACATGTATTGGATTGGATGGACTTAGAGGTAAATGAGGAAGCCTCGTATGAGGAGAGACTGGTGAGAGTCTTGGATACCTGGGACCAAGTCTTGCGAGGTAAGACAATTCCCTTAGTTACGGTATTGTGGAAACATCACGGGATTGAGGAAGCAACTTGGGAATGTGAGTTGGAAATCTGTGAGAAATATCTGGACCTATTCATTGATGTTTGAGCATGTAATGAAATTTTGTTATGTTAATGAAATATGGAAACATTGTATATATTTTGGAAATATGGAAACATTGCATATGTGTATATATTTTGGAAATGCGAGTTTATTACAAACATTGTATATGTTTTAGAAATATAAATTGTGTATTCAATATTGAGAATTCGTTTATAATATTGATAGGATTGAATGACCGGAGAATGGATCACGGAATTGGAATTGATTGATGATCATCATTGTAATTGGTTTAAGCATAATTGTAAAACTTGATTTGAAATTTTGGGAATGAAATTCTTTAAGGGGGGAGATTATAGCGATTTCGATTTTGACCCGACCCTTGTTGTATCCCGAGCTCGAGTTTCATGATTCTAGATTGTTGTTCTTGTCTCTTTTTCCTTATTCCTCATTGAAATTGAGTATTTGAGTGCCAGGGTTGTGTTTAGAACATGTTGGTTGCTTGTTGGTTCAAATTGTTGTTGTCCAGATTTTGGCCTCCTGACTCGAGTGAAACTTCTTGCACTCGAACAAGCTTTGTGAGCTCCTACTACTTTTGCAGGCCTGCAAAGATACTAGGAGGGTAGTGTTCTTCGCTCGAGCAAGAACTTTTGCACTCGAGCAACAGTCTTCTATCTATAAAACTTCTGGGAGTGTGTATTCTACACTCGAGCGATGTGACTTATTTGTGTCTAGTCACTCGAGCGACAACTCTTGCGCTCGAGTGAGCTGCGCGTATATCAGTTCGCAGAAACACCTTTTACACCACTTTTTCATATCTTTTGGTACAAAAACCCTAGACTGGGACCTTATCTCTCTAAAACTCCCTCTCCCTCTACATTTTCACCTAGATCTTGTGGGTTCTCTACCCGTGTGCCTTTGTTAAAAAGGTAGTATATCACAAGAGCTCTTTTTTTGATCCGATTAAGGCATGGTTTCGGCGTCTTTGAAGTTCCTTCATCTTTTCTTTGGTCTTCTAAGCTTAAGGTAGGGATTTTCTACACTTTCATATGGTTTTTAACTTAGTTATTTGATGTTGTATGGACAAGATTGGGATTTGGAGGATTTGGAGGATTTTAGGCAAACCTAGGGTTTTGATTTAAAATCTCAAGAGCGGTTTTCAAATGAATGTAACGGAAATAGTAATGGGAGTAGATATGAACTTGTATTGTGTTAAAATAGTTGACTTTGGTATTTGGGATGAACTTGGGAAAAAGGGGAGCCTGGCCCTAAAATAACTCAAATGATTATTTTGTATAAATAATGGAAATGGTAGTGAAAGTGTGAAATTGGGAGGTTGTTTATATAAATGATGGAGTTAGACATGTATTATCTCACACCTATAGAAATTTGGATAATTTATCTGTTGTAAAGATTGTATATCTGTTTAGAAATATCAGTTTTGGGCTATCAGTGGAGGATAGCCATGATTGTTGTAGAAATTGCATGAGGACTAGGCGAATTGAAACTAATCTCTTATTGGTTGTCATTGAATATGACTGTGTTATAATACATTATATATGTATGATATTTAGGAGAAGAAAGAAGATGTACTCCATATGTGAGAAAAGAAAGGGGATGGACTCCATTGAATTAAGTTGGCCTGTGTGTCCTGGGTGTAAGTCCCAAAAATCACACGTATACATGGGTGTCGATTCATGCAGATGAAATTTCCATAAAATGGAAAATTGAAGTGTTATGTATTGATTATGTATGTTTGAGAACCACTGAGTTGTAGTCTCAACTGGGTTGTCTAGATAATAATGAACGAGACTCATGAATTGAGGTGAAATGAATTAACATGAATGAAATTAAGATAAAACGGATTGGAATAAAAGAATTTGGCATATTGTGATCCTGTGAGGTGTGATTGATTCTATAATGGGCATTAGATATTGTAGATACCCTATTTTTGATAGCCCTTAAGACTTGGGTGCCACTGATTGATCACTCGATGATGAAAGTTATGCTGTGCAAATGTTCGATTTTTTTAGCAAGAAGAGCTTCTAAATCCCAACCTTACACCCTATTTTGACCAAAACTATTTTAGACCAAAACTATTTAAGATCTTAAAGCCCTATTTTTCAAAATATTTTTAAAAATGTTTCCATGATATTACGAGGCTCGCATTTCGTTTAGAATATTGCACTTTTTGGTAAACCGAGCAAGGACAAAGTGGAAATAAATGGAAGGGAGGTGAACTCTTTGAAAAATATTTAAAAACATCTTATTTAGAAGTTTGGAGTTGAGGGAAATAGGAGGGGAAGGAAGAAAACTAGTTGGGGAGGAAGTTGGGCAGGAAGTTGGGCATCAATCCGTTAGGACAAAAATGAGTAGCCTTCACTAAAATAGGCATATCACTTTGGACACTTAGAATTTAGATGTGCGGATGATACCATTGGAAAGTAGACTTCCAGGGCTTCAATTTAGACTCAAGAATGACCTAAAACCGAGTCCGGATGAGGGAGATATGCCCTTTTGAAGTCGGGCTTGGAAGTAGATTTTTGCTTGCTGCCCACTAATAGTGGCCGTAAAGAGCCAGTTTTTTTTTGCAGATATTTATTGGCAACTATTCCCACACTACACCAGCTATTCCTATACAGATATTTTTGAGATAGACACTTGGTTTTCTACATATAGATGACCTTCCCTTATGGTTTAAATGTTAGAAAAATTTAGGAGTGAGAAAATATTTTTGAGGAGCAAATTTTGGAAAATTCCTCTCTCTTGCAACTTGCATAGCCTTTGCCTAAATACTCTAAACCAAACCTAGAGAGCTTTTTGCTGAGGCGATTTGAGCTTGAAATTGAGCTCTTGAGGCACTTGAGAGTGTGAAATTGGTGGTTTGTAACTCAAAGAAACATTCCTCTTCAATAGGTATACCTTCTAGTCCTTTTGTACCATCTCTACACTACTTGTTTTCTATCTTTTCTTGCTATTTTTGAGTTATTTATTACCTATCTTTTTGGGCTGAAACTTGTGGTTTAAGGCCATTAAAGGTAGAGGGGTTGACAACCCTTCCTTGAACCTTGCTTCCAAGGCCTTTGCCCTTGTGTTTCCCACCTTCTCATTAACTTTTTTTGAACCTTTTACCACTGATTTTCAGAGATTTTTCAGAGGCAAAAATCATGTTTTGAAGTCCCAAAAATAGAGGGATTAACCTCTCCTCTTTGTGCTTGCATGCTAGTCTTAATTCCTCAATATTTTAGCTAGTAGCTGTAGTTATTTTTATCTTAATTCCATCACTTTTTTGGACTATTTTAGGACTGTTTTTATGTTTTAGCTTTATTCATGCTTTGTGTAGTATGCTTGTAGTGTAATAGTTCTCATAGGTTGGTGGTAAAATAGGCTTGGTGGTTTAGGCCTTAACCAACAACCTATTTGAGTTGATAGTATTTATTTCAAGCTTTCTATTCTTGTGTTCATCTCTAATAACCTCTGCAACCTCCCTCCTTTCTTGGCTTCTTTTTTTTAAAAAAAAATTGTTTCAAACTAATTGTTTGTTTAAGCTTGAGATTGAGATTGTTGTACTTAATGGTTTAATCCCTTTGGGGGTTCATTACAAATGGCATGACACTTCTCTCATGCCTAAAGTAACAATTGGTTTGGTACTCCTTTCCATTAGAGGACTCAAAACTCATTTTTGGACTCAATGAATTAAGGAATGAATGGTAATTAAAATGAAGTTATAAAACTTGGACTGAAATGGAACAAGATAATAAGCTAATTTGGCGTTCAATAGGATGTTAATTGAACACATGGAGACTTGAGTCATTTCATACTTGTTAATGATGAAATGGTTCAAGTTTCCAAGGTCAACCACTTCCCTTGATCAATCCATGATAGAGAGGATGTTTTGTTGGTCGTTTGTTGTCCATTTATTGAAATTGTGTCCCTTGATTCATAAGTCATCACGCAATGAAATTGCGTCGATTGATGATTTGCGAATCAAGCCTACCTCTCCTTTGACCTGTTTACTGATAAGAAGAGGCAAGGCGGACAAACATCCCCTAAAAATACTCTAGTTTGTGCTCTGTTTGTCCTTTGTTGCTGCAGGAATGAACCAACATTAGTGGCCGGCAGACCACTTTTACTGGATGGCAACCCACTATTAGTGGCCTACCGACCACTACTTCTGGGTTGTCGGCTAGTTTTTCAGCCAGGCAGTGTCCCTTTTTCAGTAAAGCAGAGTAGAGGCTGAAATGGAAAAATAGTGCAATTTTCAAACTGTGCAACAGAGGCATTCCGGTAGCAAAATGGAGAGCATTATTAGGTGGAAAATCCGCATTCATGCATGACCTTCCCAAGCATTTCGGGGCCCATTTAAATTATGTTGTAACATTAGTATGTTGTACTTAGAGTAGCGGACTTGTAACTAATTAGTTAAATTAGTTAGAATAACCAGTTAGTTTTGTATTGTACTTATTTTAATTAGCTAGAATAGTTAATTAAATTTTCTTGTTGTGATAATTAGTTAATTAGCTAGTGTAGTTAATTTATTTCATTTGGTTTGTAATAGCTAAGTAATTCATAGTAATTAGATAGGTTATTCATTCGGACCCTCCTGCACGAGAGCAAACTTGTAATAATATGTATGTCTTCCAACCCCACGTCTTTCTCCCCTTTATTTACTTGCTTATAATGGGTAGTTTAGAACATCATGTTTCTTTTAGCATACTCCACGATTTGCATGCACTTGTTTTGCATGCACCGAAGCTCGGTTCATCATTCTAACAAAGCATTGTAGTTTACATATTTCGTTGAAAACGTGTTAAACCGTAGGCTATCAAATTGATTCACATGTCGTAATTAGTAGCCGAGCCTATTAGTTGTATCATTGCATGTGTTCCATTAGCCATGTTGCATTAATTGGGAGCATGCATGTTTTCTAACTCTTTTTGTTTCTGGCTCGCCTCAGAGTACTAGGTGATCATTTTTGTGCTTTAGCATATCGAATGCGTGTGATTGTTGCCGTGTTTAACATGCTTGCCGTGAGACTAATTGCTTAAGTGATAAATTACTTGAATGACTGTGGATGAAGGCTAATTGCTTGAATTGGAATAATATGAGTAATGTACATATGCAATCACTTTTTCAAGTGGTACATATTCGAAACAATTTTCAAAAAACAAACATGAAATCGAAATGTTTCAATTTTTGAAAATTAGTCTATACTTGTGTGTGCGTCACGTAATAAAATTAGTCTAATAATTGGAACAAGAGCATATAATGTAAATAAGAATCACATCATGATTAGTGGAGGCCGATCTTTGATCGGGCGAGTGGGGTGCTCAATTTATGACATTGCCCTCTCATACCTAAGTTCCCGAGCCGAGACAATCTTGTTGATGACGGACATATGGCCTTTGGAACGAGTATTGGATTTCCTAAATTTTTTAAAAATATTTAGGTGGCGACTCTGTATCTGGCAAAGCAGTCCATTTTTGGCATTTTGATTCAAAATCGATTTTTCAAAAGATTTGCCGGATGTGGACTTTTTGGTGTTTATCTATTTCACATTGCACTTGTGGAATCAGATTTAGAACCGTGAGAGTTCGAACTGTAGGGCTAGTCATATCCGAAAGGAGTACGAAAAATCGAGCTGCAGTTTATGGCTACTCCACTGGGGATTTAGAGAACTTGACTCGAACTTCATGATGTAAAATTTTATCTACACTTATATGTTCTTTGCATTTGCATTTGCATTGATGCGCTTAAGTCACTGTGTTTACCATCTGCTATTCTTGGACGGTTTGCCGAAGGCTTGCCCAAAAAGCTTGCCAAAAGGCTGACCGGTTGTGGGCTTTTCCATGTTGGGAACACAAACGTTGGATCTGGATTACCACTGTACCGCTTGATCCTCCTTTCACTTCTCGTTATTAGCTGTGAGAGGTATATTAGGTAGTCTTGCTGAGATACCCCCTTTGACCATTTGGCCTAGTTGCATATAGAAAAGCCATAGAGACTGTTCCAAACTAGGACAGGACGCTCACCCAAATGTAGGATTGCGTGAAACCGCGTGATTGAAGTAGTGAAACCCTAGATCATGCCAAAGCAAGGACAGGGTAACTGTAGACACCTCATTTTTGACCGTCCTCGAGACTTCGTTGTACTTGCAGGTACACCCAACAACTAGTTCTATTGCTCACCGAGTACTCGACTGTCGCGGTGGAATGTCACAGGTTTGAGCTTTCCAGACCCTATATCCTTTCTGCCCCTTTTTTTTGGACCTTGAATTGGTCCTTTTAGAGTGACCTTCTTGGTGCATTGCCGGCCATGGTCTGGCACTGCCGGCCATGGCTTTATACCTGCCAGCCATTGATGAAGCCTACCGGCCATTAGTGAGCCACAGCCGGTCACTACTGATGGCCGGCACCCCCCCTGTCTCAGCTGGTTTTGCTCCAGATCTTTTGAGCCAGTTGGATTTTTGTTGTCTGCCCTCCATACACGTGTATGGAGGGATGAAGCCCTTGCTAAAGCTTGTTTGACAAGCTTCTTGTTGCTCTCTTCTATATAAGCAAGAGGGCTCCCTCTATATCAGAGGTTCAGTACTTTTACAAGAGATATAACTCTCTCTCTCTCTTTATATTTCTTTCTCTCTCTCTATATTGTTGTGGTTTTAGTCCATTCTCCTTGCACTTTTGCACTACAACACATAGAGATACACCACCACCAATGGACTAAGCTCCTTGGGAGGTCTTTATGAGCTTTGAAACTGAGGTTTTACTCCCTGAAGTTGCTGGTTTCAAAGTTAGTCTTCAAGGGTGAGCTTCTTCCCCATTTTAGCACTTTCTTGTACCTTGTCTTGGCCCTTCTTGCACATTGATTTAGGCGTTGCTTATAATTGAAAAAATTCTTGTATTTAAGTTCTTTTGAAGTTTGTTTACGGTCTTTTTGCTGTTAGGGGTGTGTAACCCTCTTGCATGCTTTGTTTGGCTTTGTTTTAAGCCATGCCTTAATGCCTCCGAGCTAGCCTTGGTTTGGCCTTCCTACCACTGAAATCCAATGGATTTTCAGTGGTAAAGATGTGGTTTTGAGGTCTTAAATTAGAGGGGATGGCCCCCTCTCTTTTTGTTTTTGCTTGCTTGCCTTTTTTGGCCTTCCAAAGGAGCCTGCCTCTCTACATTTTTGAGGCTTGGTTCAGGCCATTTTTTGTGACTTCTAGGACCTTCCTTGGCCCTGCCCATGGCTGGTTTGGTCATATTTTGCATGCATCTTGTATGTGTAGTGTAACTCCATTCGTAGCTCATCAAAGTAGCATGTTTGCTTAGCTTGTGTTGAGTCCATTTCAGTAGGGTTTTGGTGATGTTTTACCATGCCATGGATCTGTTTTGGGTTGGTTTTGTCACTCCATGTTTGCATGATGCACTTGTAGTGTAAATCCCCTAAACTAGCTTCGTATGCTTCAAGCTTTGTCATGTCTTGTTAGCCTGTTTGGTTTACATTTCAGCATGTTTTTGGTAATGTTTTGCCATATCATGACCCTATCAATAGTTGGTTTGGTCATCCTTTACATGCTCCATATAGGTGTAGAACAAATCTTGTTTACTAGCCTCTTGTGCATGATGTTTTGACTCGTCATCCTTGCATATTTTGGCTTTGCTCTAACATGATTTTATCCTTATTTTGGGCTGTCCTTGGACATTTTTAGGCTTCCATGGCCATATCACTCATGCTTTGTATAGCTATAGTGTAAATGCTTAGGCTAATTTTGGGTTTTGAGGCTCCTACCATGCCATACATGTGATGTTTGCATGCCTTGCCATCATTCCACATGCTATTTCAGTCCATGAAATGTTGTCATATACTCGCATTTGACATGCTTTCAATACTTTGTAGAGCTTATACTTTATACCTCAAGAATGGACTTTTGTGCATGCCATTAAGCCTAAGCCTTTGGCTCATCATATCAGTGCATTTTTTGGTCTTCTTATACCATGATGTAACTCTATTTTATGTTGTCCAAGTGATGCCACGATTGGTTTCAATAGGTGTAGTGCATTGCCTCTTTTGTAGCCTTGCATGCTCCTTGTTTTAGCCATGTGCTCTAGCCTATGTTGGCTAGCTTCAAGCTTGTTTTTGGTCTTGTCTTGACCTGCATCGGGACTATTTTAGGTCCCCTTGGCCCTTTGGGGCTTGCCTTGTATGGCCATGCCTTAAGACCCTTTGCTTATTTTGTGCTTTGAGCATCCTAACATGCTATGCTTGCACTATTGAGTTGATTTGGCATCAACTTACATGAGATTTCAGAGCTTACCTCATTGTCATATATCCATTATTATTGCTCCTTAAGTGTGCTTAAGAGTTGTCCTCTTTGTGCCTTAATACTTGAGCCATTTGGCATGCATATTTGTCTTGCCATTTCATACTTTTCATGCCATCAATTCATCACTTTTGGCTACTGATTTGGACCTATTTGAGACCTGTCCATCTTTAGTGTAAGCCCATCTTACCATGTTGTCACATGCTTGAGTTAGTTGCATGTTTGCACACTTAAGTCATATTGCATGTTTGCCATGCTTATGTGTTGCATCGTTGTTTGGATTAAGTGTTAATCCAAGCACGAGGAATGAGGGGCGTTTCATAATCCGAGTTATGGAATGTGTCTTAATTCTCGGTCCCTGAAGCTCTTGATGATTCATGATAGAGTTTTAGGCCTTACTTGTTTTATTTGTGCATTCATTTTCATATTGATTTGCACAAGTTGGATCTTTGGGCATCATGCATCAGGATGCGTGATTGATGGTCGAGGATCCAACTATGCCTCTCCCTTGATGTTTTGAGGTGATATGCGGCGGCATAGTGCGTACACATCCTTGGGAGACCCTCTATTTTCTCTATTTTGTGCTTTGTCGCAGCTTGGTGTCACAACACACCAGTGGTCGGCAGTGCACCATTGATGACCGGCAGCCTCTCATCCATGGCCGGTAGGTGGCCTGCAGTGTTCCTCCATGGCCGGCAGGCCACTGGTGTATCCCTCCAGCAGTTTTTTGGCAAGTTTCAGCAACAAACACTGGAAGACACCCTGCAAACAGAGCCTCTAAAGAGTAACAGGAAGGCATTTCGAGGCGAGAAACCGAATGCGAGCATGCATACCCTCCTCTTCTTCAAGCAGAGCTGAAACAACATTGTTTATTGCTTTCCTTACTTATTTGGATGTTCTTCATTTGTAGTTTAATTAATTTGTTAATTAATTAAGTTGTGTAATAATTAGTTATAGCTAGTTATTCATTTGGTTTTGTAATAATTAATTAGCTTGTTAGTTAGTTAATTAGGTGATTTGTATTATTTATTCGGACCCTCCGTCGAGAGGGCTAATTTTGTAATAAGTGTGCGTGCGTGTGTGCGTGTCTTCCAACCTCCATTTCTTTCTCCCTTTTACTTACCCGCTTTTGTTGGTTAGTTTTAGGTCATTTTTCAATTAGCATACTTATGATTTGCATGTTTGCATCCATTCACCTGTCTAGCATACTTATGCTCTGCATGTTTGCATACATTCATCTATTTTGCATGCACCGGGCTCGACGCATCATGCTAATTGCATCGTATTTCAATTCCAATTTGAATACGCGTATCAATTGTCACATCTCATATGTCATCTTAGAATAGCCGAGCCTATTTCTAGTTGCATTCTGTATGCGTTGCATTAGCCATCTTAACATGAACTAGGATCATGCATTGATTACTAACTAGTTTCTGTTTTGGCTCGGAGTACTCTGTAAGTATTTATGCTTTAGCATACTGCATGATTGCCATGCATACCATGCTTACCATGAGGCTAATTACTTATATGATATAAACTGCCTAAATGCCTGTGGGTGTGTAGACACCCCATTTTTGACCGTCCTCAAGGCTTGGACGTCACCGTTGGGACACTCGGTGATTATCCATGTTCGTGTTCGTTTGGAGTTCCCGGAGTTCTCGGCTGCGCGCGCCTTGCCTCAGGACCTCCGAACTAGACCGTTTGTGTTTGGTTTTGCACCAAACACTTGTTTTTTGCCTTGGAAGGGCAGGGAATGCTTTGTGAAGCATCCCCACACACCATCGGCAGTGGCTAGAGGCCATCGGCTGGTATTTGTCTCCATCGGCACTTTATTGTGCCGATCGGCACTCTTTGTGTCGATCGGCAGTCAGCTTTGTCAAAATGACATTTTTGACTCACGACATCTTGTCAATTGCTTTATGAGATATTTTCATACAGCTGTATGGTTTGGTTTCCCCTCCATACACGTGTATGGAGGGATGAGCTTGTTTGGTGACTTAGCTTGTAAGTCTTTGTTGCCTATAAGAGGAAGGCTCCTCTTCTTGGTTTAGGGTTGGCTTCTTGAGAGACTTAACCATTGTTAGAGAGAACCAAGGTCTGGTTTTAGGTTAGAATTGTTGTATCTATTCTATCTCTCTCTTTCCTTGCTTGTTTAGTACACTAGGTGCTTTAGTTCACACTTTTGCACACAAGCACCTAGTGTTTCACCTTCCCCTTGTTACTGAGGTTCCAAGAGGTGGTCCTTGAAGTTCTTGGCTGGTTTGGAGCTCAAAGAAGCCATCACACCATCTTTCTTGAAGAAGGCTACAAGGGTAAGAGCCTAACTCTCTTTTTCCCCATTTTTGCACCTTGCTTCTACTTGCTTTTAAACAATTTTTTGGCTTAGTGTTTGGCACATTAAAGTTCTGTTTTTTTAGCCTCTTCATTGTATATCAAGAGTGTTTAGGGGTTTGGGTAGGTTTGACCACCCTTAGACCTTGAAAAGGGCACCTTTTGTGCTATTTTGTGAGAGATCCGAGATTTTGGTGAAAGGATCTCTTCACCACTGAAATCTTGAGGGATTTCAGTGGTGAAGAGTATGCCTTGAAGTCTCAAGAAGGAGAGGGCCACCCCCGCTCCTTGATGTCCTTGAAAAGGGCAAGTTTGGCTTCCTTAGGGAGCTTCATGCTTGAGTGTGTGTTGAGCATGTTTCACTTGTTTTACATGCTTATATTGCCATGTTATAACATGATTTCAAGTTAGTTTAGGCCCCTTATGCATGCTTAGCATAGGTGTCTTGTAATGCTCTTTTATGCCTTAACATGCCTAGGTTGTATGCCATCATTTCTAGCATGTTTTAGGCTTGCATTTGTGAAGATTCGATGCTTGTATTTCCATGCATAAGGTCTGTCCATGGCCATTTTGGTCAATCTTAGCATGAATTTCAAAGTCTCTTTGCATTCGGCTTGTTGGCCTTAAGAGTATGATTGTATAGCATGCCATGCTTGCATCATTTTTAATGGTTTGGCACCATTAATAACATGATTTCAGTCCATTTAGCATGCTTACATGTTTACATTACATGCCTCTTTGATGTGTCAAGAGTCTTTGTGTCTACCCTTTTGAAAGTGCATGTGTGCATGCCTTTAGATTCATATCATTTAGATGCCATCTAAGTGTTATTTTGGGCTTAGTTTTATGCATTAAAACTCTGATTTTGGTTGGTTAAGCGTTGCCATGTGTGGTTATGCTAGGTGTAGTTCAATGCATCTTTGGCCTACCTTAAGCCTTGGACCATTTGCATGCTTGGTTGTTGCATATTTGGCTTGCCTTGTTGTATGATTTGGCATCATGTTTTATGTGATTTTCAGAGCCTAAGTTGCATGTTAGTTGTCCATTGTTATGCCCCTTCAAGTGTGCTTAAGGGTTGTTCATTATGCTTAAGTGTTAGAGCCTTAACTTGTGCATGTGTGCATGTGTGTTTGGCCCTCATGACTTAGCATTTGGCCACTGTTTTGAGCCTTGTTAGAGCTGCCCAATTCATGTATAAGTTCATCCCATTGATTAGTTAGCATACTTGCCTTATATGCTTACTAGCATGTTTGCATAAGAGCCTTGCACTGTCCATATGGCATAGTAGGTAACATGCTTAGGACCTCACTGCATTGGCATGCATGCTAGGCCTCTTGAAGTGAAGCATGATAGAGGTTTGGCACCCTTATGTGCTTGTTTGCATTGCATGCATTTGACATTGAAGTTGCATTCTTGACCCTTAGGGCCATCACGCATGGAAATGCGCGATTGGTGGTCCGAGGATCGAGGCACATGCCCCATTAAGTCATAAACATGATGCGAGGTGTGTATGATGCATAAATTGCTTGAATTACATTGCTATGCAAGTTTTGTCCTCTCTCTGCGTGAGTTGCGGTGTTCCAGTATTCAAGATCGCCGGCACTTTTTAGTGCCGACCGGCAGTAAATCATCAGCCGATGGATCCATCTAGTGCCGATGAGTTCAATACACTGCCGATGAGAATTTTGTCCAGCCGATGAAGATCCCCAGTGCCCTGAGAGGCACCCCTGGGAGTTTGGCAATTTTCAGAAGAGGATAGCACGGAAAACAGAGGCACACTTGCATGGTAGTGCGATTCCGAGCGAGTCCCGAGGACGCGCACGCATTCGGCCCTCCTCCCGAGGCGATTTATTGCTTAATTAGATTAATTATTTTATTTAATTAATTTAGTTAATTTGTAATATTTAATTAGCTAGAATAGTTAATTATTTATTTGACTGTATTATTCTTTTGGTCTCTCCGAGCGAGGGCGAAAATGTAATAAGTGTGGGTGAGTGGGCATGTATGTCTTCCAACCCCCATTTCTTTCTAACCCTTTTATTTACCCGCTTACGTTGGTAGATTAGGGCATTTTAAATTAGCATACCTTATGCGATGCATGCGTGCATTCATGCATTTGTTTACATGCACCGGGCTCGGTACATCATACAAACTGCATTGTATCTCAAATCTAACTTGAATACATGATATTTGTCGCATTTCACACGCCATGCTTAGGATAGCCGAGCCTGTCTAAATGCATTCTTGCCTGTGTTGCATTAGCCTTTTAACATGAACTAGGGACATGCATTGTTTTGCTAACTAGTTTACTATTTTGGCACGGAGTACGAGGTGAGCTTTTATGCTTTAGCATACCGCATGCGTGTGAGTGTTGCCATGACAGTATGCTTGCCATGCGGCTAAGTGCTTACATGAGATAAACTGTTTGAATGCCTGTGGGTGGAGGTTAGATTACCTGAGTTGGAAAGACTCGATGAAATCCGTATTTTTAGCCTACTTGCGAGTAGCAAGATTTAACACGTTTTTCGAGATAAAACGGATATGCAATGTTTACTTCCAAATTAGGCGATCTAGTCTATACTTGTTTGCTGTGCGCATGACATAGTAATTCTAGGCTAATAATTGGAATAAGAACTCATAAACGTTTTCAAAATCGGATATCATGGTTAGTAGAGGCCAGTCTTCGGACCGGGCGAAAGGGGGTGCTCATAGCTGACCTTCCCCGATCGTACCCAAGCTCCCGAGCCAAGTGTACTTTGGTGATGACGGACGTTATTTCGACCGAGTCGTGGTTTCCTAAATTCCCCATTTTAAAATATATAGGTAGCGACTCTGTAATCTGGCAAAGCAGTCCATGTTTGGCACTACTTTTCAAAAAAATCTGTTTTCTTCAAAACGATTTGCCAGAGGTGGACTCTTTGTTTCAGATTTGGAACCGCAATCCAAATCAATATCAGTTGCATTTGAGATGTAGTATGATGCAGTACAGTGCAAAGTATGAGATATGTAACATAACACTTTTCAGATAAAAAGTTTGTTCCATATCATCGTCTTTTCAAAAGTACAAAATTTTGAAGAAAGCAAAACCTGCTTGCGGCAGTACAAAGTACTCTATCTACCAAAAAGAGAAAAGTACATGAAAAGAAATAGAAACCAAAAAGCAAAACCCTGGGTCATCATCATCCTCAGTAGGCCTCAAGCCTAGGGGTCTATCCTCCTCCTGGATCTGGGTCTGAGAGCATAGTCCTCGGCACCGCTGCCCGAGTCTCGAAGTGCGAGCCGCTCCCCTCAGTGACTGCCTCTGCCTCGGACTCATTATCGTCATCATCATCGTCATCAGGGACCGGAGCTCGAGAGCTACTCCCGACATAAGTACCCCCTCCCCTGGTACGGGGACGTACAGTACCTCCACGCCCTCCTCGAGCAGGAACAGAGGGCCCCGCAGTAGCACCACCCGCCGGAGGAATCAGAAAGGGAGGCTGAAAAAGCATGAAAGACAAATACATTAGAACGCCAGGAGCAAGAATCAAGATGTAATGCAGCAGTATCAAGACAAAGGTGTAGATACTGTGAGCAAGACATCAAGATGTAATGCAATGTATGAGTACAAGGTATGAATGTCAAGCGATTGATTATGTTTTCGTAGCGATCGTTACTGAAATAGCGTATGCTTTGAGGCTGTGGTCAGAAGAACATACCGGAAGGCTGTAGAAGGCTAGGAAGTCAAAAGTCCGCTGCAACATCCCTATCAAGGAGGCGTTCAGCTCCACCGACTGCTGAGTGTATGCGGAAGACGCCTGTAAAAGTATCAGACGCATCAGAATTCTGTGGAATATTAAATGAACTGAAAATGAAGCAATGAAAGATGCAAAAAAGTAAATGATACATACCGGAGGCAAGTCGGGTATATCGGCTAGCTCATGATCAGCTGGCGGGGGAGCAAAGGGGATCTGATGGATCGCCCCATCCTGCCCTCGGTATGTCAATGAAGTGGGCAAAGCGGACCAGCTAACTCCCCGCCCCCTCAGAGCTCCACCCCTACCACGGACTCGGGCTCTCCTCGCTCTCCAAATTGCTCGGTGTCCGCTGTCTCTCTCTCTCGATCACGGCCACTGCTCAAGGGTCGCATAATGTAGGTCCGCACATACTCTGCATAGTCGCCCTCGCCTCTATAAAGCTCCGCACCCCAGCCAGTGGTGTACTCTCTCAGCTGCTCAAGAGAGAGCCTTTCAGTAGGCCTCATATATGAAGGAGGTCGATCCGGAACCGTCTGCTCCGGTAAACCCAGGGTCTGGCGCAAGAAGCGCTCACCCAAGTACCAAGCCCGACAGACCGGGCCCTCCAACAGAATCCTGAGGCGGGCGGTGTCGTATGCTCCCTCATAGTGGTCCCTCACCACAGCCGGCAGTGTAGCCCAAGGCTGCCACGTGATCTGCGGATAGATGTACAGTTTGTTAGCAGTCTGTTATCAAAAACATAATGTGAAGCAAATCCCAAATGTCGAATTTCAGATTTCAGAATGCAAATTTCAAATTCCAGACTTTACACACAATTCGAAGAGGGGTCATTATATACATAACTTCTCCATACAGCCATTCGTATTCAACACAAATTCAATTAGCCCATAAACACATCTTATCAAAATACTCATATGCAGTAATGGCACAAAATCACATATCTAATCATTGTTGTGACAAGGAAGACTATATCATTTTCTTTAGGCTGAGGAATATTCCATACCTAGGGTTTAATCACTTCATCGAAACAGATGATAAGCAATTTCCAATCAGCAAATAACAACCGATAACATACATCTTATTTAATCATTGACATATAGATTGTCTTACCGATCAGTTCAAATTCTTACTACACTTTCGCAGTACAACATTGTTGACTTAATCCCATCTGCATATCTTGCTTTATTCACCAATCTATATAAGATAAACAAAGGCAATAAAAGAATATGCAACAGACATAGATTAAAATCATCAGAAATAGCAGATACAACATATTCATTTAATGTTGCCATCAATCTACTCTCAGAATGTTATGCATGATGCCTAAGTCTTGCTAGACATCCTAAAGCTCAATGGATTCGTGTGTGAGATGGCAACTCGTGCTCTGATACCACTTGTCAAGCCCCAAACCCGCCCATAAAAGTTTGGGCATGACCCATTCGAAACTAGACACTAAACCTGTTATACATATCATACGGGGCCTGAACGGAAGCGTTAACAATATAAATTAAAATAAATAAAATAACAATATCCATTGAGCGACCGCTATCATGCCAGGATCACAAACTGAACATAATGCAAACAAACAGATAATTTGAGAATTTAGTTATTGACATATACATATATACACCCAGCTCCTATAATTGAGCATAACAAACACAACAAATAATAAAAGAGTTATAAACAATTTAACTCTAGATAGATAAACAGGGTATAAAGCTAAAAGCTTAATAGAACCCCACAAAATGATCGCTTTTACTTATGTCGGACCTCTCGGTTGACACCATGAAGAGCGGATGCTACGGGTGAGACTGACCTCCAAGGTGGTCACCTACAGAACAGACATAACACAAAGTAAGCCAGGCTCAGTGAATAATAGTATATAAACAAAACAATGCTTAACTTGACACATAATATATCAATACGCGAAATTGTCGAGTTCACATAGTTAGTCCGATTCAGACTAATTTCATAACGGCCTTAGGCCCGATCTCAAACATAGTAGCTTGGCACCTAATATATTGGAACATAATGACTTTAAGCCCTTGAAATATTTTTGAACTTGTAGCATATACCTGAAACATACTTGAACATTCTTGAACATCATTCATTAATTCAAGTGCTTCTTGTAGTATCATATCATTATCACACGCTTATATCATATCACATCATATCATATCATATCATTCATTCTTGTGCTTCTTGTGCTTCTTGAATGCATAATTTAGGTTCTTAGTTTCACAAGTTGGCCCTCGGCCTTTTAACTTCATATTTCACAAGTTGGCTTTCAGCCTCATAGATTCACATTTCATAAGTTCCTTAGATTTCATAAATTCACATTTCATAAAATTTCACAAGTTGGCCCTTGGCCTCAGAGGTTCACATTTCACAAATGGCTCCCAGCCACATAAGCTCATAGTTCACAAATGGCTCCTAGCCACATAAGTTCACAATCCATTTAGCCACATAAGTTCACAATTCACAAATGGCTCCTAGCCACATAAGTTCACAATTCACAAATGGCTCCTAGCCACATAAGTTCACAATTTACAAATGGCTCCTAGCCACATAAGTTCACAATTCACAAATGGCTCCTAGCCACATAGTTTCATAGTTCACAAATTCACAAGTTGAGATTCATACTTCACAATTTCATCTAAAACATATTCTTGAACCACGGTATTATTACCCCCGGGCAAGGGCCACAAACCACGGTATTATTACCCCCGGGCAAGGGCCGCAAACCACGGTATTAATACCCCCGGGCGAGGGCCACATAGGTTCATAACTTTACAATTCCTTTTAAGACTTCCATAATTTTACATTGTTTCTCACATGGCACACATAACTTCTTAAACTCTTTTGATGTTTCTATAGTTTCACAACGATCACAATGGTCATTATCATATAAAACAACCCGTAGTCTTATCTAATTATTCCTTTCGTTGATCCATGATAGACCAATATCTATGTCACAAAACATATACCGATTTAAACAGATGGTAGGAATTCCTGATAGAACATACAAGGTATCACATTCCTACTCAAAATAGCGGAGTTTACATTCATATTTCCCTTTTGTTAACCAATTCCATAATATCACTAGATTATATGCGATTCATAGGTAATTTATAGGTTATTCGTAGTCGGAATGTAGAATCGTTTTCAAGGCTTACCGATATATGCCACTTCTTTCGATGCTTACATAAGTTCACATCAACTTGCGATCTCTATTCATACCAACATAATTGCTTACGGGAGACAGAATGTTAATAACAGTAAGCGTTAACGGTAAATGATGTACATCCATAATACTATTACACACAGTGCTATAACGGAGTGCTTGTCCTTCTCAGGTTATGCCCTACACATGTACATAACTTATACATTAAGGGCATCAAACACAAATTCCAGAAATATAGTCTCACAAAACACATTATGCCATTTACATTCATTCATCTTCTACTCAAAGAAAGAAAGGGTTTTTATGAACATTTCCATAACCCCAAAACTCCTTAAATTTCTAGTGTTTTCACCAAAACCAAACATTTCCCCATCCTCATAAGAAATCCTATTAAATCATTCTCTTGATGTAATTACTAAGCAAGCCCACAACTATTTAGTAAAATGATTTGGAATTAAACCCATTCTTGAAAACTTCACATTTTAGGTCACAAAAAAATTAATATCAACATAGTCAATACCATCCCACATAATCATCACAATTCAACATAGGCAACATGATTCAACTCAACATCTTATAATTCAACATATCTCAAAATAAATTCTTAAATTCCATTTCAACATTCCATAATCAAATTTATATCATCCATATTATCAACAAATGTTTTCCCCCAATTTCCCTTTTATTAAAACATAAATTACAATGCATTTAACAAAGTTCAATCGCAACTTTTAAACATAATTTTCAAACATAACCAAAATGCAATTAAACTTGACCACATCTAATTCAACCTACCACTTTCATGTTTCAACTATCAATTTGGGCCAAATCATTGATTAGCATAAAAATCAACCTAGGGTTTCTAAGAAATCTACAAATTTCAAATAAAATTTTAAATCTTCTTAACCCATTACTTTTTATTGCAAATCTTCCTATTATTAGGCACCTTAGGTCCATAATCCATAAACCATAAACCATAATCTAAACCCCCTATTAGAATCCCAACATACCTCAAAAATTTCGAAATTCCATTCGGTAGAAGGTGGTGATCTCCTCTTATTCTCCATCATTGATGCAAGATCCATGGTTGATTTGTTATTAAAAGTGGGGGAAATCAAGGTTTTAGAAGCTAGGGTTTCGGACATAGAAGAGGGAAGAAGAAGAAAGGAAAAAAAATGGAAGAAATGGTCCAAAAACTCGTTTTTAAAGCTGCTGTCCCGAAAAATCCGCTCGAGCGCCCCTTTTCCCGCTCGAGCGGACCTGCTCTCAGCACAGATTCCAAAACTTCAAACATGCGTAACTCTCTCATTCGGACTCCGTTTTAGATCGTTCTTATGTCCAAATTGAAGCCCCGGAAATAAGCTTTCCAATGGTTTCAACCTCACATTCAAATTCCAAGTATGTAAGGAGAAAAGGGCAAAAGAGTGACGGCTGGTCAAAAATTCAAACTCAAATTTGGGGCTTTTTATTTAATCTTATCTATATATCTTGTTAAGGCTTCAATCAAGGTTCCAAACATCATCCAAGGGTCCTCAATTATACTATTTAAAGTTCACTTGCCAACCCATCAATATCAAGAGTCCAACAACCATACAAGTTTTAAGGTAACTGGCACCACTATACATCAATCCGATGTGAATTTAAAATCTGGGTCGTTACATCCTTCCCACCTTAAGAAATTTCGTCCCCGAAATTTGCATCCATTGTAACAAGAATAGCAACGACCGTATGCTCACCAATTCTTAACAACCCCTAGTTCATAACAAAGCATGAGAGCACCATACATATCCACCCAACCTTAACAACTTCCAATTGCACCTTACGTCAGCCCAAAATACAAAGTGTTATAACTTATCCACCTTAGGGAAATTTCATCCTTGAAATTGAAGAAAACCAAATAGAAGACAACTCAAACATGCTCATTCCAGGTATGTAAAATGAAAGAAAACATCTCATATTTTATTTCACAGGATCTTGTATCGAATAAGATAAAACTACAAGAGTCCTTGGCAGGACATTCCAGATATAAACTCCCCAGTAGGCAGGGTTTGTAATCACAATATTTTTCCTGTTGCATTAATTCTCGGCTATAGAAACATATAATTCTTAAATACAGAAACATAATGCGTAGCATTTCCCCTAAGCACGTAATTCATAAATTCCCACAGCATACGTTAATTTCCTTCACAATATGTTCTTTACTATGTTCATAACCCAATTGATCCAGCCTTAATAGTTCATATGTAATTCTCATTAGAAAGTACATGTTCAAACTTGCCCAGTTAAGTAGTTCTTTGGGTAAACTTCAGAGTGCCACTTACTCGGAAAGGGGTTGTCCATTAAAATCATAAACAGTTCCAAAATATTTAAATTAGTCACGTGATTAGATCCAAACTCGGTTATGCATAATAAAATCCTAGATCAAAGCCTACCAACAAGGTTTTGCGTAATTCACGAGGCATATTTCATTCCAATAGTCACAAACAAATCGTTTATATACTCAGCCCTTAGCTTTATAATTCGCTTGTAATATCCCTTGTTCCCAAAAGCACTTCAGAGTCATACCAGTATATTAATTCAGAATGATATGCAATACAACAGAAAGAGAGATCACAATACACATTGTAAATTCCTCATAGCATCACGTCTTAGTTTGGTAACACAAGAGGACCATGCCCCACAACCATATCAAAACTAGTATCATACACTTTTATAAATTCATACAGACGTGTCATAATAGACATAATCATACCATTAGAAGCTCAGGTCTAAGTAGTATACATAGCTCACAATTACAATAGGTCAGCAAACAGTCATACAGAAATTATAGACAAGTCGTCTGGCTCCATCATTTAACATAAACAGAGTTTCTAGTTATTTCACATACGTAGGTCCTACTGGGTTCATTCATAAGGTCATAGATTTCCTTAAGTATACAGTAACCACACCCATGCAGATACGTCTAGAAGTCAACAATGTAGTGACAAAATAATTTGATCACCTAATATCAGAGTTAGAATTCTTAGCCAAATTAGTTCAATATTACGTCGCGCATATTATACAAATCTGTATAAGTATACCGAAGGAGATAAATGTCCAGTACATAACATTAATTCACCATCAAAGTTCACAGTGTCATGCAGAATAGTTTACATTATATCCTTCAAATACGGAGTAGGGATTAATTCAACAAATTGCAATATCTAATATTTGTGCATTTACACAAAAATTTTCATAGAAATGATTTCTTAATCTTTTATCATAAATATACATAGGCAGGATTTTAATTCCTGCGGTAACTTATCAGTTTATCAATTAATTAGGTTGTTCTCGAAGTAGTCATTAACTGCCTCCCTTTTTACAAGTCTCACACAAGCAAACACGTAATGTGGGTAAGGTCCTTCGTGTCGTTCAACCATTCTTTACATGGAACTTTAATTACAGATTACAATTTATACATAACAAAACAGATTACAAATGACAGAGTCAAATGTCAAATCCCAAATGTCGAATTTCAGATTTCAGAATGCAAATTTCAAATTCCAGACTTTACACACAATTCGAAGAGGGGTCATTATATACATAACTTCTCCATACAGCCATTCGTCTTCAACACAAATTCAATTAGCCCATAAACACATCTTATCAAAATACTCATATGCAGTAATGGCACAAAATCACATATCTAATCATTGTTGTGACAAGGAAGACTATATCATTTTCTTTAGGCTGAGGAATATTCCATACCTAGGGTTTATTCACTTCATCGAAACAGATGATAAGCAATTTCCAATCAGCAAATAACAACCGATAACATACATCTTATTTAATCATTGACATATAGATTGTCTTACCGATCAGTTCAAATTCTTACTACACTTTCGCAGTACAACATTGTTGACTTAATCCCATCTGCATATCTTGCTTTATTCACCAATCTATATAAGATAAACAAAGGCAATAAAAGAATATGCAACAGACATAGATTAAAATCATCAGAAATAGCAGATACAACATATTCATTTAATGTTGCCATCAATCTACTCTCAGAATGTTATGCATGATGCCTAAGTCTTGCTAGACATCCTAAAGCTCAATGGATTCGTGTGTGAGATGGCAACTCGTGCTCTGATACCACTTGTCAAGCCCCAAACCCGCCCCTAAAAGTTTGGGCATGACCCATTCGAAACTAGACACTAAACCTGTTATACATATCATACGGGGCCTAAACGGAAGCGTTAACAATATAAATTAAAATAAATAAAATAACAATATCCATTGAGCGACCGCTATCATGCCAGGATCACAAACTGAACATAATGCAAACAAACAGATAATTTGAGAATTTAGTTATTGACATATACATATATACACCCAGCTCCTATAATTGAGCATAACAAACACAACAAATAATAAAAGAGTTATAAACAATTTAACTCTAGATAGATAAACAGGGTATAAAGCTAAAAGCTTAATAGAACCCCACAAAATGACTGCTTTTACTTAAGTGTCTGGACCCTCCGGGGTTGACACCATGAAGAGCGGATGCTACGGGTGAGACTGACCTCCAAGGTGGTCACCTACAGAACAGACATAACACAAAGTAAGCCAAGCTCAGTGAATAATAGTATATAAACAAAACAATGCTTAACTTGACACATAATATATTAATACGTGCGAAATTGTCGAGTTCACATAGTTAGTCTGATTCTGTACTAATTTCATAACGGCCTTAGGCCCAGTCTCGAAACATAGTAGCTTGGCACCTAATATATTGGAACATAATGACTTTAAGCCCTTGAAATATTTTTGAACTTGTAGCATATACCTGAAACATACTTGAACATTCTTGAACATCATTCATTAATTCAAGTGCTTCTTGTAGTATCATATCATTATCACACGCTTATATCATATCACATCATATCATATCATATCATTCATTCTTGTGCTTCTTGTGCTTCTTGAATGCATAATTTAGGTTCTTAGTTTCACAAGTTGGCCCTCGGCCTTTTCACTTCATATTTCACAAGTTGGCTTTCAGCCTCATAGATTCACATTTCATAAGTTCCTTAGATTTCATAAATTCACATTTCATAAAATTTCACAAGTTGGCCCTTGCCCTCAGAGGTTCACATTTCACAAATGGCTCCCAGCCACATAAGCTCATAGTTCACAAATGGCTCCTAGCCACATAAGTTCACAATCCATTTAGCCACATAAGTTCACAATTCACAAATGGCTCCTAGCCACATAAGTTCACAATTCACAAATGGCTCCTAGCCACATAAGTTCACAATTTACAAATGGCTCCTAGCCACATAAGTTCACAATTCACAAATGGCTCCTAGCCACATAGTTTCATAGTTCACAAATTCACAAGTTGAGATTCATACTTCACAATTTCATCTAAAACATATTCTTGAACCACGGTATTATTACCCCCGGGCAAGGGCCACAAACCACGGTATTATTACCCCCGGGCAAGGGCCACAAACCACGGTATTAATACCCCCGGGCGAGGGCCACATAGGTTCGTAACTTTACAATTCCTTTTAAGACTTCCATAATTTTACATTGTTTCTCACATGGCACACATAACTTATTAAGCTCTTTTGATGTTTCTATAGTTTCACAACGATCACAATGGTCATTATCATATAAAACAACCCGTAGTCTTATCTAATTATTCCTTTCGTTGATCCATGATAGACCAATATCTATGTCACAAAACATATACCGATTTAAACAGATGGTAGGAATTCCTGATAGAACATACAAGGTATCACATTCCTACTCAAAATAGCGGAGTTTACATTCATATTTCCCTTTTGTTAACCAATTCCATAATATCACTAGATTATATGCGATTCATAGGTAATTTATAGGTTATTCGTAGTCGGAATGTAGAATCGTTTTCAAGGCTTACCGATATATGCCACTTTTTTCGATGCTTACATAAGGTCACATCAACTTGCGATCTCTATTCATACCAACATAATTGCTTACGGGAGACAGAATGTTAATAACAATAAGCGTTAACGGTAAATGATGTACATCCATAATACTATTACTCACAGTGCTATAACGGAGTGCTTGTCCTTCTCGGGTTATGCCCTACACATGTACACAACTTATACATTAAGGGCATCAAACACAAATTCCAGAAATATAGTCTCACAAAACACATTATGCCATTTACATTCATTCATCTTCTATTCAAAGAAAGAAAGGGTTTTTATGAACATTTCCATAACCCCAAAACTCCTTAAATTTCTAGTGTTTTCACCAAAACCAAACATTTTCCCATCCTCATAAGAAATCCTATTAAATCATTCGCTTGAGGTAATAACTAAGCAAGCCCACAACTATTTAGTAAAATGATTTGGAATTAAACCCATTCTTGAAAACTTCACATTTTAGGTCACAAAAAAATTAATATCAACATAGTCAATACCATCCCACATAATCATCACAATTCAACATAGGCAACATGATTCAACTCAACATCTTATAATTCAACATATCTCAAAATAAATTCTTAAATTCCATTTCAACATTCCATAATCAAATTTATATCATCCATATTATCAACAAATGTTTTCCCCCAATTTCCCTTTTATTAAAACATAAATTACAATGCATTTAACAAAGTTCAATCGCAACTTTTAAACATAATTTTCAAACATAACCAAAATGCAATTAAACTTGACCACATCTAATTCAACCTACCACTTTCATGTTTCAACTATCAATTTGGGCCAAATCATTGATTAGCATAAAAATCAACTTAGGGTTTCTAAGAAATCTACAAATTTCAAATAAAATTTTAAATCTTCTTAACCCATTACTTTTTATTGCAAATCTTCCTATTATTAGGCACCCTAGGTCCATAATCCATAAACCATAAACCATAATCTAAACCCCCTAATAGAATCCCAACATACCTCAAAAATTTCGAAATTCCATTCGGTAGAAGGTGGTGATCTCCTCTTATTCTCCATCATTGATGCAAGATCCATGGTTGATTTGTTATTAAAAGTGGGGGAAATCAAGGTTTTAGAAGCTAGGGTTTCGGACGTAGAAGAGGGAAGAAGAAGAAAGGAAAAAAAATGGAAGAAATGGTCCAAAAACTCGTTTTTAAAGCTGCTGTCCCGAAAAACCCACTCGAGCGCCCCTTTTCCCGCTCGAGCGGACCTGCTCTCAGCACAGATTCCAAAACTTCAAACATGCGTAACTCTCTCATTCGGACTCCGTTTTAGATCGTTATTATGTCCAAATTGAAGCCCCGGAAATAAGCTTTCCAATGGTTCTAACCTCACATTCAAATTCAAAGTGTGTAAGGAGAAAAGGGCAAAAGAGTGACGGCTGGTCAAAAATTCAAACTCAAATTTGGGACTTTTTATTTAATCTTATCTATATATCTTGTTAAGGCTTCAATCAAGGTTCCAAACATCATCCAAGGGTCCTCAATTATACTATTTAAAGTTCACTTGCCAACCCATCAATATCAAGAGTCCAACAACCATACAAGTTTTAAGGTGACTGGCACCACTATACATCAATCCGATGTGAATTTAAAATCCGGGTCGTTACAGTAAGGAAAGTGAAGAGAATGACCGGAAGGTCGAAAATCGGGTAAGAATGCGGAAAGTCAACCCAAAAGTCAACCCCGAGAGGGTCGGAAAAGTCGGGAAGGTCGCAATGCGGAAAGGGCACGGGTATCGAGAAGAACTCGAGGGAAACAAACCCCGAGAAGGTGGAAATGGCAAAGGAGACACCGAAATGAAATTTCAATCGGTTCAAAATGTTCGAAACGCGAAGGTAAACGCGAATCGAACGACGAAATCGAGCCTAGAACGCAAGAAAATGCGAGAATCGAAGGCCGAAAACACTCTAGAGAGAAAGGGGGGGAATTTTCGAGCAATGAGAAGTGAGAAAAATAGGGCTAGAGGCCCTATTTTAAAAGACCCACGGCGAAATACCAAAACTGCCCCGATACAGGGATTGTTTGCCGATCGGCCACACTCTTTGCCGATCGGCACAATAGTTTGCCGATGGGATTGTTTTAGTGCCGATGGACGGCCGATGATGTCTACTGACTGCCGATGACCATCCGGTGGTCTTCCTTAGTGTATTTTGAGCCTATTGCACCTTGTTGTGGGTCATACGTGTGGTTCAGGGCCTTCAGTGCTCAAAACAATGAGAAACGGCGCATTCCGACGCTCAACCGGCCTCCGTTTTGACTTCGGACCGGGTCTTCTGCGCGTGGCACTCGAGATCATGCAGTGTTGTATCCTTTTGTATCCTTTTGTCGTTTACAAGATTCAAAAGTTGCCCCGTGTGCATTGCATACATTCACCCACGCTATCTTGTGAATTCACACTTTGTACCTCACTCGCACTGTCTTGTGCATTTCAAATCACTCGCGCTGTTTAGCGCATCGCACTGTCTTGTGCATTTCAAATCACTCGCTCTGTTTAGCGCATCGCACTATCTTGTGCCTTCGCACTGTCGTGTACACTTGCATTGTGCCCCAATCACGGTCCGGCAGGACCTTAAACACGCGCCGATCTAGGAGACCTTAAATCCTCGGAGGGTGCAAAACCTTCAATCACGGTCCGGCGGGACCTTAAACTCGCGCCGGTCTAGGAGACCTTAAATCCTCGGAGGGTGCAAAACCTTCAGTCAAATGAGGTACGTGTGCCTCATTTCGCATTAATTGCATCTCGAGGCATATACGCCTCGTTTTGCGCTTCATTTTCCATCCAATGAGGTATGCGCACCTCATGTTTTATTTCATTCTCGCTTGCATTATTTTGCATCCCTTGTGGCACGTATGTCACAGTCGC
Source organism: Camellia lanceoleosa (assembly GCA_025200525.1). Lineage (NCBI taxonomy): Eukaryota > Viridiplantae > Streptophyta > Magnoliopsida > Ericales > Theaceae > Camellia > Camellia lanceoleosa. The sequence goes on from CM045769.1 coordinate 73,498,458, forward strand.
ACCGTTGCCCCAATCACGGTCCGGCGGGACCTTAAACTCGCGCCGGTCTAGGAGACCTTAAATCCTCGGAGGGTGCAAAACCTTCAGTCAAATGAGGTATGTATGCCTCATTTCGCACTCATTGTATCTCAAGGCACGTACGCCTCATTTTGCACTTCATTTTCCATCAAATGAGGTATGTGTGCCTCATATGCATTTGCACAGTTGCCCCACGCGGTCCGGCGGCACCAAAAACTCGCCACGGTCTAGGAGACCTTAAATCCTCGGGAGGTGCGAGACCTCCGGTGCATTGAAGTGCCCCTCATTGCATTTTATCATTTTCATGCATCATTGTAGGCAGTGCATTTGTCATGCATCTCATTTCAAAAAATCAAAAATCAAAAAATATATATGCATTGTCTTGCATTTATCTTAACATCATCATGCATCATTTGCATTTCAAAAAACAACAAAAACAACAACAACATGCATTGTCATGCATACATTCTGCATTTCGGTCTAGCAGACCTTAAATCCTCTGGAGGTGTAATTCCTTCGGTGTTTGTCGTGCCCAAACGACTTCCGTGCTTGCGGTGAGTTCCTAGGAGACCAGCGGGGACGGTGGAAACTAGAGTTTGAATGGCTCATGCCTAGAACGCAAAGGTTCGGGATTTTCGAGTCTAAAGTCTGGTTTAAATACCCAGGGGGGTGTACCCACGGCTTGAAACCTGTATGGAAACCCCATAGGTTGAGGTGGTGTGTTTACGCCTCAATTCTGGATACTGAACCAACCTAGTATACCATCCCGTTGAAAGAATAGGGAAAACTGCAATCATGGTCATTGCATCATCCGCATTGTCATGCATTTCATCCATATTTGTAAATATTGCATTGTAGGTCGCGTGCATCCACTGCATTGCCTCCATCTATGGCTTGCGCCTTTCCTTGTCAAGCTTGGTCTGGTATGTGCCTATACTTTTCACGTCAAAGCATAGTTCTGCTTGTGTATCGCGCCTATTCCACGCTGGTATGTTGGTTTGAGGTAGCGGCATCTTTTCTGTGTTAGACATGGCTTGTATGCGTGCATGCCTTTCCTAGGCAAGATACGGTTTGGCCCGTGCGCCATACCCATTGTAGTGTAGTTTTTGCATCCGGCATTAGGATCATTGTCTATTCCCCAGCGGATCGTCTCCCCACTTATGTCAATCCATTCAATATCTGTTCTTGCATCCGTGCGTATTACTCATAGATCAGACATCGTTCTATGGGACACGGACTTGTTACTTCCATCAATCTACCTGACATATGTGTGGTTTCGAACCGCTCATGATTGGATTTTGATTCAATTGCTTTTCAATTGCATTGCATATCATTTGCATTGTTTATATTTATTAGTTTTGCATGTCATTTGCATTACATTTAGATTCAATTGCATATCATTGCACTATTTTGTGCACTTCATTGCATTGTCATGCATTATTGCTAACAATATTGTACTTGTTAAGTTTGTTTTCTTTTCAGGCACGATATTGTATGTATGGTTCATTTGAAGTTGGCGCGACCGGACGAACCACACAGGTACTGTATCCTCCGAGTGAGACGTATCGAGAATTGCATAATTCTCTTACATCCTTTCTGCATTGTAATGTAGTTTAGTGTTTTCTAGCTTAAAACTGTTGCATGTATGCTTCGTTACAGCATCCTTTGCATGATCATAAGTTATGCTCGGCTTCTTGCATTTTCAGTTGCATTTTGCCCCTGCCTACGGGCGCATATCTTATCCGCTTGTATGCTCAGATTCGAACTCTTTACGCTGGTTTGATTCCTTGCAAAGGGATACGTAGGCAGCCTGCGGGTTCAACCACTTGCGCTTTGTATGCTTGTCTAAGTCTTCGGCCTTGTCAAAAATGGGTCGTCTCTGGGCTTTGACATTCACTCCCGTCATAGTTATGACTTTCGAGTTCTGTCAAAGAGGGGCAACTGTAGACACCCCATTTTTGACCGTGTAGACACCCCATTTTTGACCGACCTTAAGACTCAGACGTCACCGATTGAGCACTTGGTGATGTTGCATATTGTGCTCGTTCTGAGGTTGCGGAGTCCCGGCTACGAGCCTTGCCTCCGGACTTCCGGACTCTTTTGTGCTTTGCCTCGGTTTGTGAACCAGGCTCGATTTTCTCTGTTTTCTCTTTGAGAAGGGAGGGAGAGGTCTCGTAGATCATCTCTCAATGGCCGTAGGCTACATTTCGTGGCCATAGGCCATTTTGCCCATTTCGGAGCTCGGTTCCCGGTTTTCGGAGCCGTCAGGCCGTATGCCTCGGTTCGGGACCGCCTAACCACCTCCGTTTGCCCCAATTTTTGGCATGCATCTTATTTTCTCCCTTTTTAGGGACACTGTGGTCCGAGAGACCAACTTCGTGGTCGAGCACCACTCCCGGTGCCCTAATGACCCATTTTGAGGCCCCGGTGCGTGTTTCGGCTCCCGAGCCTTCATTATACATTTTTGGGCTCCGACCCAAACTACAAAGTGTCTTATTTTGAGCCCCTCTTCGACTTTGTTGAAGGGCTCTCGGCCATTTGAGAAACGTAGCTACCACTTTCCCTTTTGGCCCTTTTGGGAGAAATTCGAATTTCATTTCCCCCCATTTTTCCCCCCCATTTTTCCCCCTCTTTTCTAAACGTTTTTGGCTATATATACAGCCCTCCAGATCTGTTTTAAGGGTTAGAAAAAAACCTTTGAGAGCTCCTATATTGTATCTCTCTCTCTATAATTCCAAGCTCCAAAACTCACCAAAATCTTCCAAGTTTGGCACCATTTCTTCATCACCACCAAGCACCACCACCACTACTCCATTTCCAGCGGCAAGGAGGGCCTTCCAGCAGCTAAGAGGCGCCATTTTCAGTCCTAGAAGCAGCCAAGGTTTTGCTCTACAAGGGTAAGCACTCATTTCCCCTTTTGAGCTCCATTTTTGTACCATTTTTCTACCCTCTTGGCTGGTGGTTTTGAGCTCCGACCAAAACAGAAAATATCATTTTTTTGGGCCATTCTTCGTGTTTGTTTAAGGCCTCATCACTGTTTGGCACTTCCATCTCACACTTGTTTCAATACCTCTTTGAATGCCATTATTTTGCATGCTATTGTTAGCTCATTTGTAATCTGTTTTTGAGCATGTAATAAACTATAAGTAGGCTCATCTTGAGCCCTTCTTCAACGTTGAAGAAGGGCTCAATCATGTTTTCCCTCTCTATCATGCACTTGCTTTGAAATCTCTCATATTTACCGTAATCTTGCATGCTTTGTTAGCCTACCGTGCTTCTGTTTTTGGGTCTTTGACAGGCCTGAAAAGTGTCTTATTTTGACCCCCTCTACATGTCTCATGAAGGGTCTTTGCTTGTTTGGTGGATGTTTTGTATACCTCATTTTGCCCTTGTTTTGCATGACATTTTGAGCCTATTTGTATACTGATTTTGGCTCGGCCCTCTGCTGTAAATAGCCATGTTTTGGGCCCCTCTACAACATTGTAGAAGGGCCCTCACTTGTTTGGAGCCTCCATGTATCGGTTATCTCTTTGCCCTCCTTGTGGCCCTTTCCTTGCGTAGGATTTTTCCCATACTTGTATGTGTTTTTGTGGCCATGTAATAAACTGAAAAATGCTTGTTTTGGGACTGTCTAGCTGCTGTCTTCATACTTCATGTTCATATCTTGCATGTTTGGCATAGCTATAGGCCATTTCGGGTGCCAAAGTTCATGTTTCGGGACTATTCCGTGCATCGGGTGTACTTTGGTCATGATTCGGGACTGTTTTTCCCCACATTTTAGGGCTGAAATTCCATTAGCATGTTTGCATATCATTTGCCATGCCATTTCATGCCTTTATGCCATTGCCTCGGCTTGCGTGCCCGTGTGCACGCATTTCGAGGCACTTCATTTTCATCCATTGGCCTCTTATGTGACTGTGGCTGAGGCCCACTTATGTTAGTGTAAGTCCATATTGCATTGTATATGCCATTTTAGTCTCATTGCATTGCGTATGCCATGTCCTCGGTTCGCGTGCATACGTGCACGCATTTCGAGCGTCCCATTTTCATCTTGTGGCCACTGATTTTGGCATGCTTGCGAGCTATCCATGTTATTTTAAGTCCATCATTGCATTGCATGTTCATATGTCATGTTTCATGCCTTACCATGCTTTTATAGAGTGGCATTCGTGCCTTAGGATCGGTCCTCGGTTTGCGTGCATACGTGCATGCGTTTCGAGAATCCCATTTTCCTCTAATGGCCTCCTTGTATCGGTGTAAGCCCATCTTGCATTGTGTATGCCATGTTTCAATGCGTTGTGCATGTTATGTTGTTAGCATTGTGCGTGCCATGTAGTTGTATTGCATGTTTGCATGTTAGCTTGCATGCTTAGGTTGCATGTGCATTGTCATGCCTTGCCTCTTGAATTGAGTATGATAGAGGTTGGGTTTCATTTGTGTGTTTGATGTGCATTTCATTTGATATCAAAGTTGCTAACTCGCCTCTTAGGCCATCATGCATCAAAATGCACGATTGATGGCCCGAGGGTCGAGGGTTATGCCCCCTTGAGTCCATTATATGATTGGGGGTGTGATCAAGCTCACATTTGTCCAAAAATCCATGCCATGCACTGTCTGCTGTCTGTTGCTGTCAAAACTGTCTTCTGCAGGAATTTTGTGCCGACCGGCAGTATAGAGTGCCGACCGGCAATGTATTCAGTGCCGATAGCTTCATTTCCAGCCGATGGACTTTGTACATGGCCGGTGGACATTCTATCCAGCCGATGATGATCCTTAAGATGCAGGGAGTCTGTTCCAGGACTTTTGAAATTTTCCAGAGAAGCAGGACAGTGAAACAGAGGCAGCAGTGGTGCGGTGTGGGCTTTTCGGGCAAGTTAGGCTGAAGCATACATCATTCGCGCATCCCGAGGCGGAGGCTGTGGCCATCTCTTCTTTGCATTTAATTTAATTAGATTAGAATTCTGTAATAATTAATTTATTCATTATTTGGGACTGTATATTCTTTTGGTCCCTCCGAGCGAGGGCGTATTTGTAATAAGGGTGTGTGAGTGTGTGCATGTCTTCCAACCCCCACTTCTTTCTTCCCTTTTATTTACCTGCTTATGATGATAGATTAGGACACGTTTATTTTAGCATACCTTATGCAATGCATGCGTGCATCCATGCATTTGTTATACATGCATCGAGCTCGGCACATCATACAAACTGCATTGTATTTCAATTCCAAATTGAATACGTGTTATTTGTAGCATTCCACATGCCATGTTTAGGATAGCCGAGCCTGCCTAGATTACATCTTTGCATGTGTTGCGTTAGACATTTCAGTATGCTTAGGTCCATGCATGGATTTCTAATAAGCTTCTGTTTTGGCTTGGAGTACTAGGTGAGCTTTTATGCTTTAGCATATCGCATGTGTGTGAATGTTGCCATGATAGCATGGTTGCCATGAGGCTAAGTGCTTATGTGATATAACTGCATGAATGCCTATGGATGGAGGTTGAATTACCTAAATTGGGACAACACATTAAAACTGTGAGTTTTAAAAGCCCACTAGATAGTGGCAAAACCGTCTTTTCTGAAAGCCCGCTTGAGAGTGGCAAAACCTACATTTTAGCCTACTTGCGAGTAGCAAATCATTTTCAAAACAAACATGTGTTTTGTTCCAACTTAGGCGATTTGGTCTATACTTGTTTGCCGTGCGCATAACATAGTAATTCTAGGCTAATAACCGAAATAAGAACATGTAAGGTTTTCAAAATCGGATATCATGGTTAGTAGAGGCGGTCTTGAATGGCGAAGAAGTGCTCATAGTGACCTTCGATCGTACCCAAGTTCGAGCCGAGGTAACTTTGGTGATGACGGACACGTGGCCTTTGCACAGTCGGGGTTTCCTAAATTTCCCATTTTAAAAATATTTAGGTGGCGACTCATGTCCGCAAAGCGATCCATGTTTGGCCCTACTTTTCAAAAATCTGTTTTTCTCAAAACGATTTGCCAGATTTGGACTCTTTGGTTCAGATTTAGAACCGTGACAAATTGAGTCCTTCGAACTATAGTAGACCCAATATCGAACCGGAGCAGGGGACTCGCCTCCTTTCCCGGATCGCGTTGAGGGCGTCTGATTCTGGCGACTCTGGGGATTTAGAGAACTTGACTCGAACTCATGATATCTGTTTTGACTACACTTGTGTGTTTCTTTGCATTGCATTTGCATTGGTGCGCCTAGGACACCGTGTTTGCCATCTGCTATTCTGGCGGTTTTTTGCGAGGCTTGTCTTGTCAAGGCATGTCCATAAGGCTTGCGATTCTGAGCTCTGCCGATGTGGGAACACAAACCCGGTTTCTGGGCACCCTTCGACCATTCGACCTAGTGCATATTCGGATCCATAGTGACCATTCCAAACTAGGACAGTCGCTTACGATATAGGTTGTTTGAAACATTGCGTGCGTAGTGAAACCCTAGCTCCTGACAAAATAGGACAGGGAAACCCTAGCCCAACATAGGGGTGTTTTGGCTCTATTTTACGTGCTATGTGCTTTTAGAGTGTATCTCTACAGGGAATGCATATACCAGTTTGCAAGTCTGGGTATTCGGCCTGCGGGCACCAGTATCAGCATTTTGAGAATCAGTTATATCTGCGTGTATCAGATTCAGATTTGGGGCAATGTTTTCGGGGAATAGTGATCAGTAATAGAATGCAGTCGTTCGGCTTTGCTCGTATCCGTTCCCGTATAGTTAAGCTGAGATGCTGTCTGTTTTCTCTTTTGCTAGGTAGTCCTGGAACTATAGCTTCAGAAGGCTCCACTATCCCCTGGGTACCTTGGATTTGTGTTGGTAGACTTTGTCAGGTCAGAGACTCAGTTCAAGGGTAATCACGGCCAGAAAGGCTAGTCAGGTACAGACCACCAATACAATAGCTACCAGATCAGTGACCTTTGAGTAGTCGGTTTGAGATTTCCGAGCCTATTGCAGACACAGATCTACCAGTAATTCAATCAGATCAGGGCAATATGGCTAGTTTGGAGGAGATGGTGCGCCACCTCCAAGAAAGCATGAAAGCAATGCAGCAGGATGCCGCCCATCAGGCTGCAGTTGTAAAGGAATAGGCAGAGACAATCGCCAGGTTAGAGCAGCAAGCCGGGGCATCTGCTTCGCATCAGGCTCCTCCCCCACCAAGGGTTCCGATACCCGAGGGGACGCCAAATGTCCAAAATGTCCAAGAGGATACAGACCTTCCAACGGGGCCAGCTCCACCCCCAATTCTACCGCAACTATCCAAGGCGCCCACGCCTATCAATGCGCCGGACTCTCCCTTCGAGTTCGAAGCAGACCCCACAGCGTTGAAGCTGAGCAAGCTGGAAAAGATGTTTAAGAAATCCCAAGGAGTCAAGTCCATTCCTGACATTGAGGATGGATACACGGACACAGCTGTGACATTGCCAGACAGGTTCAAGATGCCTCACATCGACCGTTTTGACGGGTCGGGAGATCCCATGGTCCACTTGAGTTTGTTTTCGGATGTTCTGCGCTCGATGGGCTTGACACGATTACAGAAGCTCTCCCTTTTTAGCAGAACCCTGTCGGGTATCGCGGCCACCTGGTACGCCAAATTAGAGGACTCAGTGAAACGAAGCTGGGAGGAGATGTCCGAGGCCTTCGTCGCACAATATTCATACAATACCCAGGTCGAGATCACAACCCGTGATCTTGAGACAACCAGGCAAGAGCTGAAAGAGGGCTTCTCTGACTTTGTAACCCGTTGGAGGGCCAAAGCTTCTTCGATGACCACCAGGCCGACTGACAAGGACCAGATACGGATGATTGTGCGCAATCTCCAACCCAGGTTGATGCAAAAGATGATAGTAGTCCCCTTCCCTACCTTTTCAGACTTACATGAGATGGGAGTACAGATTGAGGACGCTATGAAGCAGGGCCTCATTGACCAGGAGGAGCAGCCCAGGAGGGCATTTTCTCGCAGTTCGAATGCGACCACCAGCGGTGACGCAGCTGCAAGATCTTCCGACGTGGGCATGGTCGCCACCACCACACCAAAAGCAGCCACCCCGTTTATTGGTATATCCACTTCAAACCCCCGAACTTCAGACTATCTACCCTGAGGCAAGAGGGTCTTCACCCCACTCTATATGTCTTTGTCTAAGGCCCTGGGGGTCCTACTCAGGAAAGGACATCTGAAACCGTTAGACCAACGGCCTCTACCCGATCCTCTCCCTCCAAAGCATGACCGGCTAGCATCAGGCTTTTCATCAGCAAATCGGTCATGACACCGACAGTTGCGTCCGTCTCCGCCACGAGATACAAAATTTGATTGACAACAAGGTCATTGTTGCACCAGCTCAGTAAAGTCTATAAATCCTTTGGATCGATGAACTTGGGGGATAATCTGAGTATGTGATCGGGGATGAACCACTGCGGCATTGATTTACTTGGATGTGGGAATGGCACACACTGTTTTGGGCATTTGTGAATGCTAGTTTTGTAGTTTCTGACTTGGGTGTTGAGTCAGTTCTATAGTTTTGTTTTGAGTCTGTCTCTTTGTCTTAAGTCAGCCTTTTTGATTAAGGGTCTGTCTTGTTGTATCGAGTCAGTCCCATTGAACAAAGGTCGGGTGATTCCGAGGGTGTCACCTCGGGCGTCACCATTTTGTTTTGCGTCCGTCTTTTCGTTTTGTTTTGAGTCTGTTTCTGCCAGGGAGCCAGTTATGCCAACAGATTTTGAATGAAACAGCAGTGATTTTCACGCTCTCGCATTTGCTTCTGCCGTGTGCTAGTTGTGCCAGGATTTGAATGAAATGGCAGTGTATCCCACCTGCTCTCTTGTGCCTTGAAGTCATTGTAACGACCTAAATTTTTCAAAACTTTTTGAACACTGCGGTGAAAACGAAGAGGAAGGAATTCCTCGGGATTTGCAAAAATTTGATCAATTGAGAGAAAGAGAGGCGTGCTAAGCCCTTAATGATCGAAATCATGCTTGTTAGTGTGAGTACTTGGAAGAATCCTGGCTTGATCCAGATTGGTCCCACAATGTCTTCAGCGCGAGCGATTTGTCGCTTTCTTAAAAACTTTCAAAAAATGTTTTGCGCGGTCCTGCGAAGACATGTGTGGAATTGCTCTTGAGATTGTGCAGCCTAGGATCGCTCTCAGCCTCGAGACTTGAGTCCTTGCCTTCAAACCTTGAACTTGCATTCAGAATATTCAACGGTCAACCACAATGTGAGGCCTGTGTGGCCAGATTCAAAGCAGCCCATGAATTAGAGGCAAGAAAGTCGGATCAAGAAGATCAGAAGATCAGAAGAAGCTTGCAAAGCTAGAACAGAAGTACCCTTTGAACTAGGGGCAAAAAAATATCCGATGTGCTCGAAGAGCCAAAGGTGGATCCTTCTGCAAATCAATACAACAGCCACTCTCCTAGATACAGAGGGCTTCAATTTTAAAACCATTTGGCATGGACTTGTTACACTTTTACCCTTTGAGAGGCTCGCTGGGCCGAAAACCCAGAAGGGCGACCCAGGCAAAAGTTAGAGCAAAGAAAAGAATGAAAAAAAAGAAAAAAAGGAAAAAATGCAAAGATACAAAATGCAAAAAGAAAAGAAAAGAAAAATGCAAAAAAGAAGAAGAAAAAGGAATGAAAAGAATGGAAAAGAAAAAAAGAGAAGAAAGAAGAACAAAGCTCGCAAGGTCGAAAACCTGCAATAGGCGCCTTGGCAAAAGTTAGAGCATAAAAAGGAGAGGTTAAATACCCGAGTGTACCTTAACCCCGAACTACGTAAGGCTTGATTCCCACGATTGGGATACGTAGGCAACTTCATCCTGAAGTCCAGCCCCCAACGCTTTCATAGCGACTAAGTCCATATAATGGTTTTGATCATCCTTGGCTTCTCTGTATCCGGGAGTTCGGTCATCATTGATGAAGACTGTCTACAAAATGCTGCGGCAACGTCCAAACAAGGGGCAACTTTCCGTTGCCATTCAATACGCCGCGGTGCCATTCAAACAAGGGGCAACTTTCCGTTGCCATGCAGTGTCCTTCAGACAAGGGGCAATTTTCCATTGCTTATGGATCCTAGGTTGCGCATCTCAAGAGTAGGTTCCGTGCTCGTTGAGCATTGGCCGTTTGCAAAAAATAGTTTTTGAGAATTTTTACTGAGGTTGACTAATTTTCTCGAAAATTGTCCCATCTTTTCCAAAATTGGACCATTTCTTGGACCCAAAAAGGAAAATTTTCAGTGCTCATAGCCTGACTTGCATGATTTTCAAATCAAAAATCGAACAAGCATGTTAATCTAACTCTCATTTTGGTCAAAATTGTTTTAAAACCAAAAAATGGTCAAAATGATGAACTAGGGGCATAGTTGAGTCAGGCTTCCTGTCTTTCCCCCGTCACCAGCATACTTGCCAGAAAGGGCACAACTGAAGTCAACAACAAAGGGCTGAAAGCTCTCTTACCCTCCAAGCAGTGAGGTATCAAGCCATGTGCGAAGCATAAACTGGACTAGGGCAACATATTCCCATTCCCTCATCTGGGCAGATCTAACCGCGTCCAAACTCCACAGCAAAGCATCATCAACCGATGTCAGCCACCGATTTGCTACACACCCAGTTGTAGCACAACCCCTCTGTGGGAGAAACTCACTGTTGTGAACAAAAATCTAGCAGAATGCTAGGGGCAAGAGCCCGCAACTTCATGTCTATCCATCAACCACCCAGGGGAGGGATGAAAAATGAGAGATTGAAGAATAGAGAGGTGTGCGATGAGAGAAAAAGTGAGAAAAGGGCTTTTTCAGAAAACAAGAGATTGAATGCCGAGTGATGTGAGAATCACAAATGAGAAAGGGTGGGAAATAATACCCGGTGAAACAGGCTCCCTGTGCGCATTTGAGTCTTTCGTTGTGTTTTGTTTGTCTCGATTCTTGCTTTGAGTCGTTCCGAGCGTGTCTCGATGTATTTAGGTTGTTTACCTTTTGTTTTTCGTTATTGAGTCTTTTTTGGCTATGGCGAGTCGTAGGCTCAATACCCGGTCGAGAACTCAATTTCAATTTCAAAAAATCATCTTGTGCTCAGAGTGCTGTGCCATTCTCCACATTTGTGAAAAAAAAAAAAAAAAAAGAATTTGTTCTTTCGAAAACTGCAGGGTCCACCCCCGATAAGTGTGAACAGTAAAAGCAGGATCTATCTGAAGCTATATAGGTTCCAGACTGCCAAGCAAAAGAAAAGAGGGAAAATCGAAGCATCTGAGTGTGTTTCACCTTCAGCCAACTCTGAGATTGTATTCCGGATGTACCTCTTCAGACCTTGTCAGTGTTCCGAAAAATGAGCGTGCCTCCATTCCAAGTGTAAGCCTGCTTCAAGTCAGAATGGCAATTAAAGCAGCAGCAATTGTTATCTCTTGCCAACATAAACAGGGTGTCCCCTTTTCAGGCAGAGTGTGTTAAAAACCCCTCCGAGAGGTAAATCGGAGGTTGTGTTTGAATTGGTCTCGTTAAGGCTTGCATTCCCTTATTCGGCATTTTGTTTCAAATATGCGTTGTCACGCACGTTCCACTTGCATTGTTATGCACCGTTACACCTGCATCGTTATGCAAATTCAATTTCCTTTTATACACATTGCGTGCATACGTGCATCGCTTTACTTACATGTGTTCAAGTTCCTTTTTATACACATTGCGTGCATACGTGCATCGCTTTACTTACATGTGTTCAAGTTCCTTTTCATACACATTGCGTGCATACGTGCATCGCTTTACTTACATGTGTTCAAGTTCCTTTTCATACACATTGCGTGCATACGTGCATCGCTTTACTTACATGTGTTCAAGTTCCTTTTCATACACATTGCGTGCATACGTGCATCGCTTTACTTACATGTGTTCAATTGCCCTTTATACACATTGCGTGCATACGTGCATCGCTTTACTTACATGTGTTCAATTGCCTTTTATACACATTGCGTGCATACGTGCATCGCTTTACTTACATGTATTCAAGTTCCTTTTTATACACATTGCGTGCATACGTGCATCGCTTTACTTACATGTGTTCAAGTTCCTTTTCATTACACATTGCTTGCATGCGTGCATCGTTTTACTCACATGTTCAATTTTCCCATCACACACATTGTACACGTTGTTGCATGTTATGATTACTCTGAATTGCATTGTTATGCACCCACTTCACTTGCATTGTGATGCACGTTTCAATCGCATTGTTATGCACACTCTGTTTTCGAAACACCGGGATACGTCCCTACGTTTCTTCTCCCTTTCCGAAACACTGGGATACGTCCCTACGTTTCTCTCTCTTTTCGAAACACCGGGATACGTCCCTACGTCTCTTCTCTTTTTGAAACACCGGGATACGTCCCTACGTTTCTTCTCCCTTTCCAAAACACCGGGATACGTCCCTACGTTTCTCTCTCTTTTCGAAACACCGGGATACGTCCCTACGTTTCTCTCTCTTTCCGAAACATCGGGATACGTCCCTACGTCTCTTCTCTTTTCGAAACACCGGAATACGTCCCTACATTTCTCCCTCCTTTCTGAAACACCGGGATACGTCCCTATGTTTCTCATTCCATGCAGAATACCGGGATACGTCCCTATGTTCCTCTTTTCTCCGAAACACGGGGATACGTCCCCATGTTTCTGCTTCTTTTCTAACCTTTGGGATACGTCCCTAATCTTTGGGATACGTCCCTAATCTCTGGGATACGTCCCTAATCTTTGGGATACGTCCCTAATCTTTGGGATACGTCCCTAACCTTTGGGATACGTCCCTAATCCTTGGGATACGTCCCTAATCTTTGGGATACGTCCCTAATCTCTGGGATACGTCCCTAACCTTTGGGATACCTCCCTAACCTTTGGGATACGTCCCTAATCTGTGGGATACGTCCCTAACCCTTGGGATACGTCCCTAATCTCTGGGATACGTCCCTAACCTTTGGGATACGTCCCTAACCTTTGGGATACGTCCCTAACCCTTGGGATACGTCCCTAATCTCTGGGATACGTCCCTAACCTTTGGGATACGTCCCTAACCTTTGGGATACGTCCCTAATCTTTGGGATACGTCCCTAATCTCTGGGATATGTCCCTAACCTTTGGGATACGTCCCTAACCTTTGGGATATGTCCCTAACCTCTGGGATACGTCCCTAACCTTTGGGATACGTCCCTAATCTCTGGGATACGTCCCTAACCTTTGGGATACGTCCCTAACCTCTGGGATGCGTCCCTAACCTTTGGGATACGTCCCTAATCTCTGGGATACGTCCCTAATCTTTGGGACACGTCCCTAACCTCTGGGATACGTCCCTAATCTTTGGGATACGTCCCTAATCCTTAGGATGCGTCCCTAAACACCGGGATACGTCCCCATGTTTCTCCATCTTTGATTAAGAGCATCTGGAATACGTTCCAATGCTTATACCTTTCCGAAACACCGGGATACGTCCCTATGTTTCTTCGCATGATCACGAGTTATGTTCGGCTTCTTGCATTGTCAGTTGCATTTTGCCCCTGCCTTCGGGCGCATATCTTCATCTGTAGCTTGTATGCTTTGTCTAAGTCTTCGGCCTTGTCAAAAATGGGACGTCTCTGGGCTTTGACACTCACTCCCGTCATTGTTATGACTTCCGAGTTCTGTCAAAGAGGGGCAACTGTAGACACCCCATTTTTGACCGACCTTAAGACTCAGACGTCACCGATTGAGCACTTGGTGATGTTGCATATTGTGCTCGTTCTGAGGTTGCGGAGTCCTGGCTACGAGTCTTGCCTCCGGACTTCCGGACTCTTTTGTGCTTTGCCTCGGTTTGCGAACAAGGCTCGGTTTTCGCTGTTTTCTCTTTGAGAAGGGAGGGAGAGGTCTCGTAGATCATCTCTCAATGGCCGTAGGCTACATTTCGTGGCCATAGGCCATTTTGCCCATTTCGGAGCTCGGTTCGATTTTGAGCCGAGTCAGTATGCCTCGGTTCGGGACCGCCTAACCACCTCCGTTTGCCCCAGTTTTTGGCATGCATCTTATTTACTCCATTTTTAGGGACACTGTGGTCCGAGAGACCAACTTCGTGGTCGAGCACCACTCCCGGTGCCTAACAGCCCATTTTCGGGGCCCCGAATTGCGTGTTTCGGCTCCCGAGCCTTCATTATACATTTTTGGGCTCCGACCCAAACTACAAAGTGTCTTATTTAGAGCCCCTCTTCGACTTTGTTGAAGGGCTCTCGGCCATTTGAGAAACGTAGCTACCACTTTCCCTTTTGGCCCTTTTGGGAGAAATTCGAATTTTATTTCCCCCCATTTTCCCCCCCCATTTTTCCCCCTCTTTTCTAAACGTTTTTGGCTATATATACAGCCCTCCAGATCTGTTTTAAGGGTTAGAAAAAAACCTTTGAGAGCTCCTATATTGTATCTCTCTCTCTATAATTCCAAGCTCCAAAACTCACCAAAATCTTCCAAGTTTGGCACCATTTCTTCATCACCACCAAGCACCACCACCACTACTCCATTTCCAGCGGCAAGGGGGGCCTTCCAGAAGCTAAGAGGCGCCATTTTCAGTCCTAGAAGCAGCCAAGGTTTTGGTCTACAAGGGTAAGCACTCATTTCCCCTTTTGAGCTCCATTTTTGTACCATTTTTCTACCCTCTTGGCTGGTGGTTTTGAGCTCCGACCAAAACAGAAAATATCATTTTTTTGGGCCATTCTTCATGTTTGTTTAAGGCCTCATCACTGTTTGTCACTTCCATCTCACACTTGTTTCAATACCTCTTTGAATGCCATTATTTTGCATGCTATTGTTAGCTCATTTTTAATCTGTTTTTGAGCATGTAATAAACTATAAGTAGGCTCATATTGAGCCCTACTTCAACGTTGAAGAAGGGCTCAATCATGTTTTCCCTCTCTATCATGCACTTGCTTTGAAATCTCTCATATTTACCGTAATCTTGCATGCTTTGTTAGCCTACCGTGCTTCTGTTTTTGGGTCTTCGACAGGCTTGAAAAGTGTCTTATTTTGACCCCCTCTACATGTCTCATGAAGGGTCTTTGCTTGTTTGGTGGATGTTTTGTATACCTCATTTTGCCCTTGTTTTGCATGACATTTTGAGCCTATTTGTATACTGATTTTGGCTCGGCCCTCTGCTGTAAATAGCCATGTTTTGGGCCCCTCTACAACATTTTAGAAGGGCCCTCACTTGTTTGGAGCCTCCATGTATCGGTTATCTCTTTGCCCTCCTTGTGGCCCTTTCCTTGCGTAGGATTTTTCCCATACTTGTATGTGTTTTTGTGGCCATGTAATAAACTGAAAAATGCTTGTTTTGGGACTGTCTAGCTGCTGTCTCCATACTTCATGTTCATATCTTGCATGTTTGGCATAGCTATAGGCCATTTCGGGTGCCAAAGTTCATGTTTCGGGACTATTCCGTGCATCGGGTGTACTTTGATCATGATTCGGGACTGTTTTTCCCCACATTTTAGGGCTGAAATTCCATTAGCATGTTTGCATATCATTTGCCATGCCATTTCATGCCTTTATGCCATTGCCTCGGCTTGCGTGCCCGTGTGCACGCATTTCGAGGCACTTCATTTTCATCCATTGGCCTCTTATGTGACTGTGGCTGAGGCCCACTTATGTTAGTGTAAGTCCATATTGCATTGTATATGCCATTTTAGTCTCATTGCATTGCGTATGCCATGTCCTCGGTTCGCGTGCATACGTGCACGCATTTCGAGCGTCCCATTTTCATCTTGTGGCCACTGATTTTGGCATGCTTGCGAGCTATCCATGTTATTTTAAGTCCATCATTGCATTGCATGTTCATATGTCATGTTTCATGCCTTACCATGCTTTGATAGAGTGGCATTCGTGCCTTAGGATCGGTCCTCGGTTTGCGTGCATACGTGCACACGTTTCGAGAATCCCATTTTCCTCTAATGGCCTCCTTGTATCGGTGTAAGCCCATCTTGCATTGTGTATGCCATGTTTCAATGCGTTGTGCATGTTATGTTGTTAGCATTGTGCGTGCCATGTAGTTGTATTGCATGTTTGCATGTTAGCTTGCATGCTTAGGTTGCATGTGCATTGTCATGCCTTGCCTCTTGAATTGAGTATGATAGAGGTTGGGTTTCATTTGTGTGTTTGATGTGCATTTCATTTGATATCAAAGTTGCTAACTCGCCTCTTAGGCCATCATGCATCAAAATGCACGATTGATGGCCCGAGGGTCGAGGGTTATGCCCCCTTGAGTCCATTATATGTTTGGGGGTGTGATCAAGCTCACATTTGTCCAAAATCCATGCCATGCAATCTGCTCACGTTGCTATCAAAAGCTCTTCTGCAGAATTTTGTGCCGGCCGGTATAGAGTGCCGACCGCAATGTATTGATGCCGATAGCTTCATTTCCACCGATGGACTTTGTACATGGCGGTGGACATTCTATCCAGCCGATGATGATCCTTAAGATGCAGGGAGTCTGTTCCAGGACTTTTGCAATTTTCCAGAGAAGCAGGACAGTGAAACAGAGGCAACAGTGGTGCGGTGTGGGCTTTCCGGGCAAGTCAGGCTGAAGCATACATTATTCACAAGATCCCGATCGGAGGTCAGGCCATCTCTTCTTTGCATTTAATTTAATTAGATTAGAATTCTGTAATAATTAATTTATTCATTATTTGGGACTGTATATTCTTTTGGTCCCTCCGAGCGAGGGCGTATTTGTAATAAGGGTGTGTGAGTGTGTGCATGTCTTCCAACCCCCACTTCTTTCTTCCCTTTTATTTACCTGCTTATGATGGTAGATTAGGACACGTTTATTTTAGCATACCTTATGCAATGCATGCGTGCATCCATGCATTTGTTATACATGCATCGAGCTCGGCACATCATACAAACTGCATTGTATTTCAATTCCAAATTGAATACGTGTTATTTGTAGCATTCCACATGCCATGTTTAGGATAGCCGAGCCTGCCTAGATTACATCTTTGCATGTGTTGCATTAGACATTTCAGTATGCTTAGGTCCATGCATGGATTTCTAATAAGCTTCTGTTTTGGCTTGGAGTACTAGGTGAGCTTTTATGCTTTAGCATATCGCATGTGTGTGAATGTTGCCATGATAGCATGGTTGCCATGAGGCTAAGTGCTTATGTGATATAACTGCATGAATGCCTGTGGATGGAGGTTGAATTACCTAAATTGGGACAACACATTAAAACTGTGAGTTTTAAAGCCCACTAGATAGTGGCAAAACCGTCTTTTCTGAAAGCCCGCTTGAGAGTGGCAAAACCTACATTTTAGCCTACTTGCGAGTAGCAAATCATTTTCAAAACAAACATGTGTTTTGTTCCAACTTAGGCGATTTGGTCTATACTTGTTTGCCGTGCGCATAACATAGTAATTCTAGGCTAATAACCGAAATAAGAACATGTAAGGTTTTCAAAATCGGATATCATGGTTAGTAGAGGCCAGTCTTCGGACCGGGCGAAAGGGGGTGCTCATAGCTGACCTTCCCCGATCGTACCCAAGTTCCCGAGCCGAGGTAACTTTGGTGATGACGGACACGTGGCCTTTGGCACCGAGTCAGGGTTTCCTAAATTTCCCATTTTAAAAATATTTAGGTGGCGACTCTGTATCTGGCAAAGCAGTCCATGTTTGGCACTTCTTTTCAAAAATCTGTTTTTCTCAAAACGATTTGCCAGATTTGGACTCTTTGGTTCAGATTTAGAACCGTGACAAATTGAGTCCTTCGAACTGTAGTAGACCCAATATCGAACCGGAACGGAGGGGGACTCGCACTCCCTTTCCCCCGGATCGCGTTCAGGGACGTCTACAGACCGTCCTCAAGGCTTGGATGTCACTGTTGGGACACTCGGTGATTATCCATGTTCGTGTTCGTTTGGAGTTCCCGGAGTTCTCGGCTGCGCGCGCCTTGCCTCAGGACCTCCGAACTAGACCGTTTGTGTTTGGTTTTGCACCAAACACTTGTTTTTTGCCTTGGAAGGGCAGGGAATGCTTTATGAAGCATCCCCACACAGCATCGGCAGTGGCTAGAGGCCATCGGCTGGTATTTGTCTCCATCGGCACTTTATTGTGCCGATCGGCACTCTTTTGTGCCAATCGGCAGTCAGCTTTGTCAAAATGACATTTTTGACCTGCCGACATCTTGCGATTGCTTTATGAGATATTTTCATACAGCTGTATGGTTTGGTTTCCCCTCCATACACGTGTATGGAGGGATGAGCTTGTTTGGTGACTTAGCTTGTAAGTCTTTGTTGCCTATAAGAGGAAGGCTCCTCTTCTTGGTTTAGGGTGGGCTTCTTGAGAGACTTAACCATTGTTAGAGAGAACCAAGGTCTGGTTTTAGGTTAGAATTGTTGTATCTATTCTATCTCTCTCTTTCCTTGCTTGTTTAGTACACTAGGTGCTTTAGTTCACACTTTTGCACACAAGCACCTAGTGTTTCACCTTCCCCTTGTTCTTGAGGTTCCAAGAGGTGGTCCTTGAAGTTCTTGGCTGGTTTGGAGCTCAAAGAAGCCATCACACCATCTTTCTTGAAGAAGGCTACAAGGGTAAGAGCCTAACTCTCTTTTTCCCCATTTTTGCACCTTGCTTCTACTTGCTTTTAAACAGTTTTTTGGCTTAGTGTTTGGCACATTAAAGTTCTGTTTTTTTAGCCTCTTCATTGTATATCAAGAGTGTTTAGGGGTTTGGGTAGGTTTGACCACCCTTAGACCTTGAAAAGGGCACCTTTTGTGCTATTTTGTGAGAGATCCGAGATTTTGGTGAAAGGATCTCTTCACCACTGAAATCTTGAGGGATTTCAGTGGTGAAGAGCATGCCTTGAAGTCTCAAGAAGGAGAGGGCCACCCCCTCTCCTTGATGTCCTTGAAAAGGGCAAGTTTGGCTTCCTTAGGGAGCTTCATGCTTGAGTGTGTGTTGAGCATGTTTGACTTGTTTTACATGCTTATATTGCCATGTTATAACATGATTTCAAGTTAGTTTAGGCCCCTTATGCATGCTTAGCATAGGTGTCTTGTAATGCTCTTTTATGCCTTAACATGCCTAGGTTGTATGCCATCATTTCTAGCATGTTTTAGGCTTGCATTTGTGAAGATTCGATGCCTGTATTTCCATGCATAAGGTCTGTCCATGGCCATTTTCGTCAATCTTAGCATGAATTTCAAAGTCTCTTTGCATTCGGCTTGTTGGCCTTAAGAGTATGATTGTATAGCATGCCATGCTTGCATCATTTTTAATGGTTTGGCACCATTAATAACATGATTTCAGTCCATTTAGCATGCTTACATGTTTACATTACATGCCTCTTTGATGTGTCAAGAGTCTTTGTGTCTACCCCTTTGAAAGTGCATGTGTGCATTCCTTTAGATTCATATCATTTAGATGCCATCTAAGTGTTATTTTGGGCTTAGTTTTATGCATTAAAACTCTGATTTTGGTTGGTTAAGCGTTGCCATGTGTGGTTATGCTAGGTGTAGTTCAATGCATCTTTGGCCTACCTTAAGCCTTGGACCATTTGCATGCTTGGTTGTTGCATATTTGGCTTGCCTTGTTGTATGATTTGGCATCATGTTTTATGTGATTTTCAGAGCCTAAGTTGCATGTTAGTTGTCCATTGTTATGCCCCTTCAAGTGCGCTTAAGGGTTGTTCATTATGCTTAAGTGTTAGAGCCTTAACTTGTGCATGTGTGCATGCGTGTTTGGCCCTCATGACTTAGCATTTGGCCACTGTTTTGAGCCTTGTTAGAGCTGCCCAATTCATGTATAAGTTCATCCCATTGATTAGTTAGCATACTTGCCTTATATGCTTCCTAGCATGTTTGCATAAGAGCCTTGCATTGTCCATATGGCATAGTAGGTAACATGCTTAGGACCTCACTGCATTGGCATGCATGCTAGGCCTCTTGAAGTGAGGCATGATAGAGGTTTGGCACCCTTATGTGCTTGTTTGCATTGCATGCATTTGACATTGAAGTTGCATTCTTGACCCTTAGGGCCATCACGCATGGAAATGCGTGATTGGTGGTCCGAGGATCGAGGCACATGCCCCATTAAGTCATAAACATGATGCGGGGTGTGTATGATGCATAAATTGCTTGAATTACATTGCTATGCAAGTTTTGTCCTCTGCTGCTGTGAGTTGCAGGTTCTGCAGGCATTCAGTGCCGACCGGCACTTTTTAGTGCCGACCGGCAGTAAATCATCAGCCGATGGATCCATCTAGTGCCGATGAGTTCAATACACTGCCGATGAGAATTTTGTCCAGCCGATGAAGATCCCCAGTGCCCTGAGAGGCACTCCTGGGAGTTTGGCAATTTTCAGAAGAGGATAGCAGGGAAAACAGAGGCACACTTGCATGGTAGTGCGATTCCGAGCGAGTCCCGAGGACGCGCACGCATTTGGCCCTCCTCCCGAGGCGATTTATTGCTTAATTAGATTAATTATTTTATTTAATTAATTTAGTTAATTTGTAATATTTAATTAGCTAGAATAGTTAATTATTTATTTGACTGTATTATTCTTTTGGTCTCTCCGAGCGAGGGCGAAAATGTAATAAGTGTGGGTGAGTGGGCATGTATGTCTTCCAACCCCCATTTCTTTCTAACCCTTTTATTTACCCACTTACGTTGGTAGATTAGGGCATTTTAAATTAGCATACCTTATGCGATGCATGCGTGCATTCATGCATTTGTTTACATGCACCGGGCTCGGTACATCATACAAACTGCATTGTATCTCAAATCTAACTTGAATACATGATATTTGTCGCATTTCACACGCCATGCTTAGGATAGCCGAGCCTGTCTAAATGCATTCTTGCCTGTGTTGCATTAGCCTTTTAACATGAACTAGGGACATGCATTGTTTTGCTAACTAGTTTACTGTTTTGGCACGGAGTACGAGGTGAGCTTTTATGCTTTAGCATACCGCATGCGTGTGAGTGTTGCCATGACAGTATGCTTGCCATGCGGCTAAGTGCTTACATGAGATAAACTGTTTGAATG